>OY754968.1:3773900-4479193 GCA_963576475.1 Molanna angustata | reverse complement strand
CGTAATGCTAACTCATTTCAGTGTTTAATTAACGGTGATCGTACGGCTCAAAGTATACAGGAATCTGCATATTTCTTGTCAGATTACTTTGCCTCTGTTTTCAATACAGTCGATTCTTCTACACCATATTGTAGTGAGGAGGTTGCAGGGAGTCAAACTATAGCAAACATACACTTAGACATAGCAACAGTATCTAAACACCTAAGTTCAATCAACATAAGAAAGAGTCAGGGTAGTGATGATTTACCAGGCATATTCTTGAAGTACTGTGCCAGCTCCTTAACCATCCCAATTTATCATATTTTTAAAAAGTCACTATCCAACGGTACATTTCCTGATAGATGGAAACAGGCATTAGTTACTCCTATACCTAAGAGTGGGAACCTGAAAGATGTTTCAAATTACCGACCAGTTTCCAAATTGCCCATTTTGAGTAAACTCTTGGAAAAGATCGTGTACAATCAAATGTACTTTGCGGTCAAACTCCATTTAGATCCTAAACAACATGGTTTTGTTAGGGGACGTTCTACTAATACAAATTTAAATGTCTTTCTAAACGAAATTCATGACAACCTTGATAACAAAAGACAAACTGACGCAATATATACAGACTACTCAAAAGCCTTTGATAAAGTGGACCATCTAATTCTGACTAAGAAGCTAAAACTTTTGGGTATTCACGGTGATCTTCTTAGGTGGCTAAAATCATACCTTATTAATAGAAGCCAAATAGTAGAGTACGGTGGTCATCTATCGTCTGCAACACAGGTGCCATCGGGTGTACCTCAAGGTTCCCATTTGGGGCCTCTCTTATTTAATATTTACATACATGACATTGGATTATGCTTCAGGAACAGTAATTACATATTATACGCTGACGATATGAAAATCTACAAAACTGTTATAGACATTACTGACTGTGCGGACTTACAACTTGACCTTGATAGACTAACTTCTTATTGTGTCTCGAATAAGCTGTTACTAAATGTAAAAAAATGTCACTCCATTACATTCTCTAGGAAAAAGAGTATAATACAATACACATACAAAATCAATAGGGAGGCGATTGATAAGAAATCAGACTGTAGAGACTTAGGTATACAACTGGACAGTAAACTTTTATTTGACAAACACATTGACACAATTACACTGAAAGCTTATAAAATGTTGGGATTCCTGATGAGAGTATGCAAACCATTCACACAAGTGAAAACATTTATCTTACTATATAACACAATTGTTAGAAGTCAATTGGAGCATGCATCAGTCATCTGGAATCCACAATATAATATTTACATTAACAGTATAGAACGAATACAACAAATATTTTTGAAACATATGAAGTACAAATTTGGTAATAACTACAAACATGAATTGCAGACTTTACAGACAAGACGAAGGACCTCAGACTTAATGTACCTTTATGACATATTAAACTTCAATATTGACTGTACAGACCTTCTGAAAATTATTAACTTCAACATACCAAACAGACGAACAACACACACCTCAACGTTCTTTTTAGACAAAAAAAAAACACTAATGCCGCTCAAAATTCGCCATTGTACCGATGCCTTACCACGTATAATAATTTGGAAAAGATCAGGTCCGTGGACATATTCTGTATGTCCAGGACTCTTTTCAGGAGCCACGTTAGACAGGAATAATATTTTTTTTTTGTTACCAATAGTGAGTACAGTGCACCATGAAATCAAAGGTGGGCTGATTAAGTTACAATTACTTATGTTGCTATTCTTATCTTTTATATTTGTTTAAAAATAATATTATTGTACGTTGCCCATTTTTTCAAATAAATTAAAAAAAAAAAAAATAATAATGACGCTAACATAGAATTATAATGTACCTACAGAAGCCGCGTGTAGTACAAATTTCGAATTCAAATGTATGCCAAGTTTTTTTACATGTGTGGTGAGGCGGTAGATCGGTTGGTCTACGTATTATGTAGGTGTGCGTATCGGTAGGTGTACGTATACTAGAAATTCGTCTGTTTCAACGTAGTTTTAGTTGGCATACATTCATTGCGCTGACTAGGTATCTGTTTCATATATAATCTAAGGACGCTAACTATATATCATATAGGTACCTACTATCGAACCAAAATCAAACGTTAAACTTAAATAAATTATTATGTCAGCCTTCTTTTTTCGTCCAGTACTGGACGTAGATCTCCCCAGAGACATCCAAATTTCTCTATCCAAGGCAGACCGTATCCAACCGTCTCCAGTCACTCATATCGTTGGACCACATCGCTTTAAGTCTTCCGGAGCTTCTGCCCGTTCTAGGTTACCATTTCAGCACTGGTCCACCTGGATGGAATCTGTGGTCCAGGCGAAATTCTCTGTCCAACTCCATTTCTAGTTGGCAACTCTTTGGTCAATGTTTGTGACTTAAAATTTCTCTCTAATCATCATAAATAATATTTCCATTTTATTTGTCAATATGCGTGATTATAATTTGTTACCATTTTGTGAAGTAAAAAGTCTTTATCGCTTCCCACCCAATATAAAAGTGAACCGTTATCTATTTTATCAATTTTAAAATTTCATGTCCCGTCACAGTCTATATTTTAAACATTACAAGCTAGTTTTTACACTCCACTAATATGACATAGTGGAGAGTAGTGATGAGCAAATGCAATACCTTATACTATGCCCAAGACGGGGGTTGTCATGGTTTTGCATATGCAGATGTGACTGCAAGACTTTTGCTTAAGTACCGTTAGTGGAGGGTGATACCTAAATAACGTTTTTTTATTCCATTCTGTGAGCAGGGGAGGTGCAAAGCATCATAAACCATATTTTGCATATAAAAATACACTTAAAAATTTTTTTTACACAATAAAGAAAAATATAACAATTGTATAAAAGTAACAAACAGAACACTTTTATAAAAAATATGTGTCTTTCATTCATTAACACTTATAGGTATCCCTCTCTGTGTTCGGATTTCGTAATTTTTCAAACGTTTTTTTACAACAATCTCTTAATAATTGATCGTTAAAACTTCGGATGTTGACAAGAAAAGTACATTCGGAAAGTGATTTTAAATGCGATAGAGTGAGACAGCAGGGGCGAACCTAGAATCTTCGGACTAGGCAAACTCTGTAAGAAAATTGGAAAATGTTGAAAATTTCATGTTTTTTTAGCATCGTTGTTCATTTCGATGGCCATGAAATATATTTTTAAAATCATTCCAAAATAATATTTACATTCGTGACTGTAAAGCATCGTATTTACAAAAGGGTTTAACTTTCAATCTTGCAGTATGGTTGCAATGAAACAAATTAATAAATTTCTTGAATTTATTAACATAATATTCATAGGCAAGCCAAGATTTTCGCTACTGTAGAGACAGGTATACTTCGATTCTCTCCATATAAAATACAATTTAAAATATATATATATATATATATATATATATATATATATATATATATATATATATATATATATATATATATATATATATATATATATATATATATATATATATATATATATATATATATATATATATATATATATATATATATATATATATATATATATATATATATATATATATATATAGCCATATTTTTTCCAACAATTAGATTAAGTAGGTACTTAATCAATAGAATATTTCATCATAGAGGTTTTTTATCATTTTTGTGTATATGGCGTATTACGCACCTATAGCGTATATACCAACTATGAAATTTATAAGTTCGATTGACTGTAAGATTAAGTATGTGTGAAGTGCATTGATTGATTTCACATTTTCTAACCAATCATTTTAAAAATTTCTCAACAAGTATCATGAAAATTGTAGGTGTAGATGGAGCATGTTAAAATATTCGTTGTAATGTTTTTGTATGCATGACGTAGGAACAATAAAATTGGGTTCTATGTACAACCAACGTAATAATTTCATTAGAATTAATTTTGATTTTCCGATTAATTTTCACTATGACGAAAAAAAAATATTAGAACTGATTTATATAACGCACTCTGGGACAGGCATAGCCTAGTAGAGTAGTCTAATCCACAAATTAAAATTATTATAATATACTCTGATGACTTAAACTTTAACTTTTAACTTAATTATAGTGTTATATATTTTATTTACTACTTTATCAAGTTATATTGTACCTACTTCTGATATTACATATTATACTTGTAAAAAAGGATTTTTAATAAATAAAAAAAATAGAATTGAGCTTCGGAGATCGTCTACTTTTCGAGAAATACTTGTAACTATATTTTTACTCCCCACTACCCCAAGGGGATATAGTGGGGAGTTACGATTTCGCAATTTTAAAGGCTATTTTTTATTGCAAATTGTCAACTTGTATCATGCTGGGATTTTTATTTTATTTAATTTGGGGCACTTACAGACATTGACAATCGCATACAAGAAAGTATATCTTAATAATTTTATATACCTAATGTCAATATCCTATTGGAAGTGAATACAACATGCGAAGTTCATAAATATTTCACACAAACATATTAAAGCATCTGAGATAAAAACAGTAATAAAAAAACTTTAAAAATAAGACACAATTATACAAAACCTATAAAAACATAAAGAAGCACAATTATACAAAACCTATAAAAACATAAAGAAGCATATATACAACAGTAAAAGGTACAAATTAAATATAAAAGTTTCATCACAATGTATCTGTGTGTGTCCTGGGTGTACTATGTGCTATGTACGACGTGTTCATTCTACTTTATCGATTATAGACTAAAGTACGTATTCGATTCTTTTCAAATTTTGCTAATTTTTATAGGTATCTAATACTCGCTAAGACCCAATTAGATTTTGTAAGATATCTGAAAAGTACCTACTTGTCAATTTGTTTAAATGTCTAATATTTTTAAGTGAACCCAAGCTCAGGAAACTTAAAATTATATACTATTTTCAAATTGCTAAAAAGGCCACCACTTTCATAAAATGGCATTGAAACATTATAAATATTTCACTAAATACTAGTGAGGAGTATAGCGTTGGCCACGACGCACTCGTTTTTTTCATATCACAGTTTAAAGCATATTAATCGCAATGAAGAATTTTTATGGTCGTTATTAATTAACAAATTTAAATGCTCGCTATTAAGTTGTGGGGACGGAAAAGCGAAAAAAATATGCGAATTGATGATAGAAAATTTCACGAGCCATTGAATCTAATATGATAGAAAAGATAGCACGGATGTAGTTTAAAATAAATTTCAGGCACACCTACTTGATTAATTGATTGTTGATTGCAAATAACTTGTGATGTAGTAATTGGCAAACAACAGAAATTACGTGGGTTGAGAAATTCATTAATTCATATCAACACAATTAGTTCAGGATTAATCCGGAACAATGATTAAATTTCACAAGGGCGGCGCTCACAATGAACGCCGAGCGCACTTAGTGAACGCTCCAAGGACCAGAAACAGACGCTCGAAAGACACTGTGGCGTTCAGATAGGACTTCGAGTGTACGCACCAAACGCTCGGTTAAATTGTCGGATGAAAAACGCTCTGACAGTTATAGTACCTATCTGTTAACTTCTATTTTAACTGTAGAATGATGACTTCTATTTGTTTCTGTAGTATTTATTATGACAGTTGACATTCGTTGGCTTAGACATGTTTGCCGGATGGATGTTGACCGTATTCCTAAATAGGTATTAGACACCTGTCCCGAAGGCAGAAGAAGTAGACCTAGGTTGAGATGGCTGAAGGCAGAAGAAGTAGACCTAAGAGAAATGGACCTGATAAATTGGAGAAGACTGGCGGTCGATAGGGAGAGATCGAGACGATTTCTCGAGGAGGCCAGGGTCCAGGGTGATGATTATGACATTAGTTGATATTATTTATGATGACAATATGCATTCACAAAGAGGTTAATTTATAAAAATATCATTCAACAATTTCCAATAAAAGGTCAGAGATCATTATTCACTCCACTGCCCAATTGTTGTCTTTCGATGAAAATATAACCTAAAAAGAGACATGTATGATAACTGACATTTTATATTTAAAACTTTCGATGCAGCGTTCAGATTGAAACGCCGCACCGCTCGAAAGCGTTCAGTGAGATTGGTGTGAAAAACGCCATAATCTGCAACTTCAGGTACATTCGACGCCCGACGTCAAGCGTTGAATCTGAACTCAGCCCAGAAATGATTGTAGTACTTATCGAGATTGATTGGAATAAATTTTTCGAGCTTTCTGATATATATTCTCTCTCTCTCTGTGACTTATGTATATACGTGTAATTACATTATTTCCAATAGAAAGGTTTCAAAGAAAAAATAGACGTGCTTAGTGATTAAGATTGTACCTAACTAGATATAAAACTCTATAAGCGTTGAATAAATATATTATAAAGTATACCTAAAGTATGATTTTGAATTCATAAGAATAGCACTTGTAAAATCATCTATATAACATCACTTTCCCAACAACGCATTCTAGGTATACCCAGGGGGGGCTACTCATGACACGTTCTTATCTTGTCTTAATCTTAAAAATGTACAAATCTATCACTAATCTTTATTTTTACTTTACATTTAATCATAAAAGTTTTTTCAGATCAAAGTTTATTATGACATTGTCATTAATTTTTATATAAATTTAGATCAATATTCTGTTAATTTTAACTGAAGCTGATCTTAATTTTATGTTAATCAACTGCATGAGTAGCCCTGATGGTCTCACGAGGCTGTACCTGTGATATTTTAAACATTTCCCTTCTAAATAAATATTAATTAATAATATAATCAAATAATTCCCTTCTAAATAAATATTAACAAAGAAAAAGGTTCTAATGAATATTCATAGTTTTCAGTTTCGTAGTTCATAGTTTTCAGTATTACACACCAGTTAAAGTTTATTATTAATATTATGGAAAATTTTAATTGGATTTTGTTTTTTTACAAAATACATCTTTAAGTATAAGGAATTTTACTATAGTGTAAATTTCCCGAAAACAAATAAAATAAAAAATCACGTTGTATCCCACAATGTGCAGTGACCGGCGACAGGTTTGCGGGTGTAAATTCTTTGTGAAGGGAAGAACGACACATGTGTGTATTCACACACAACAGCCTCGTCTCACCAAAAAGGCACTACATTCAGAATGTGTGATGGTGAACCTCATTGCTGAACTATGTGAGATGTTATTGTTGCCTGTTGTATTTTCGATTACCCAGCTCTTGCAGGACCCGATCTTCTTCTTCATCGTTTATTTTTATGTGACTTCTTCTACATATAACTTATACTATGGTGGGAATTTTGGCAAAAGGAAATTTCTTCCAACCAACCAGAGAATGTAAATATACAATACCTACTATAACAGTAAGACACTGACATGACAAAAATAAAGATTATAAAAAAAACAGAAGAAAATTAAAAAAGCTTGAATATAAGAAGAGTTCATAACAATGATATATTAGGAAATCAATATCAAATACTATCAGATATTTTATGACAAATTTTAAACATCTCAATAGAGACGAAATTGGATTATTATAGGAGAACCAAATACTCAAGGCACCTACAAGTCCTACGACCTGTCACGGACTGGTTTACGTGACGACTTTATGCGCTTGCGCAACCTTCACCAATTATGCCTTCTTATTGAGTTCCCTTATCGATGCAATTTTTTGAAAGTTCTTCGTTTCTATTGAGAAGTTAAAAATTGAAACAAAATATCATTGACTCCCGACAGTGAAAGATTTGCTTTAGCCTTTTTTGAATATGTTTCAATGAGATAGCTGACGCAATATCAGGATTCAGGCTTTACCATAGCCTTGCTGATTGTACTTACAATGAAGTTAAAAATTTAGTACTATGAATTGGAATAGATAGTAAAGCACGTTCAGTAGATCGGAGTGAACGCCCGTGGCTTGAAAGATAAGTGAATTTATCTTTGAGATACTGGGATAAGTTTGGATTAGAAAGGACATTGTATAATGTCATAGGTATCTTGGGCCAATGAAGAAGATTACGGTAATGAAAATTAATTTTTTGAGATCATCTTGTATTAATTAGGTCATTTGATATTTTTGTGAAGGTGGACTATCCTGCGAGGATGAGGTACAGGGGGCCTTCATCTCTTCCGTGGCCTTCCGGGTAGTCTTCTACATATTGTCGGGGATGGTGATATAAAAGTTTGAAAGCACCTAAACCGGAGCCTCTCACAGCGTAAAAATAAATAAACAAACAGTGAATAAATTAAAAATAACACTGCAAATTGAATCTGGGACCGCTATTGGACGCAGCCAAATCGGCGCCAGTCAAACTGAAGCCGAAATTGCTTTCATATTTGATAGATGATGACTCGTTCCAAACTGGTGGCGGTTGTATGAGTACGCATACAAAATATAAGAAATCTAATTAAGCTACTGGGATCGCAATGGTGACTGTCTATATATGTACTCCTTAGTTACCAATATCTGGAGCGGTTGTTGAAAGGCACTATGTATTTGGGAATTGGACTTCATATTAATCGAAACCATTGTTCTTATTAAATCTAAGATACGAGGCGATCGGATCAAATAATGTATTCTAAAGATTAATATCATGTTGTTTATATCTACGAAGCAAAGTATGAAAGTCATCTTTAAATATTATAGTCTCTGGGAAATCTATATGTAACTAAGTATTATAAAAATAAAGAAAACCATATAGAGCGAGAGCCAGCGATTGCCAGAATAACGTCATAGCATAAAGGCTGATATTTTTCTGTAAAACGGTACCACAGTAAGTAACAACGATTGCATAATAATATGACCCCTGAGTACTAGTAGCTTTTCACATCGTTTGAGCTACATATACACATTGCTAATTCACAAGTGGACTGTCACTAGGACTTTTGTAGACTTCGAACGACTGAACTTCATTCTTGTTTGTTACTCCTCACTACCGCAAGGAGATATAATGAGGAGTTATGAACTCACAATTTTTAACGTTACCAAGTTTTTATTGCAGATTATCAACTAGCATCATGGTGACATTGTATTCTGAAAGTTTCATTACAATGTATCTGTGTATGTATATGCTTGTATACTATGAACGGCGTGTTTATTCTATTTTATTGATTAAAGACTAAAGTACTCATTCGATTGTTTTCGAAATTTGTTTGCAAATTTGTATATCTAATATTCGCTTACACTTCATTAAATTTTGAACGCTATCTGATCAGTGCTTCTCAATTTTTCAACTGTCAAATATTTCAAAGTGACCACACTTCGGGAAACTTAAAATTTGTTATTTTTATTTTCAAATTGCTAAAAATCACATCACTTTCATAAACTGGCATTGAATAAGTATCTAGTTGTGATAATAAAATAATTTAAGAAAATCTTTTCATGAAAATGCTGAAAAATTTCCATAATAATTTGAATATTAGTGAAGTAACTTAGACACACCAAACGTTTTTAACAAGTGAGCTATAGCAGCTACAAATATTGTGATATATCAATTCTAAATATTATGTAGGTGTTAATAAATATTCAAAGGTGTAAGACTTTCGACAGAATCAAAACTTATTTCGTCTAAATTACTTCTCACTCGACGCGGTCGGATATTATTTTTCTTCATTTTTTAAATAATGTATTATTTAATACATTCAAATGTAAAATACAAATGATTAAATCGGTATAATCTTTACTTTCATTACGACGAACTAATTGAAAAATATGCGATTTTGATTAAAAACTAAAAGAAAAAAAATACAATTCTTCTGCGGCATAATTGAAAATGTTCCGTTGAAGAATTTTATAATTGAATTATAATACGGACAATTAAAATTTTGAATTGTTTGCCGCTTAATGGGAACAACAATTATTACGATATTTGGCGAGTTGTTGTTTTCAATTTAAATTACAATTTACGAGAGTGAGCTGTTTTGTCGATGTAGGTATTCATTAAAATCGAGTGCATTCACGAACGGGCCGCAGACACAAAACGTGAATTCCGAAAAAAAAGTTATATTAATTGAATTAAAAAATCTAATTAAGTTTTAAAAAAGCGTAATTTGAGTTGTTATCGTTATATCTGGGCAACTTGTGGGTAATCTGTTAATCACTAGCATGATTTTAATTCGGCTATGATGGTAGGTGTGTCTCTGGTTTACAGTTCCGAACTAGTAATAAAAAGGATTAAATTATTATATTTATATTTTATTTAATTTTATGTTAAGGGGAAACCTACTGTAATTTGAAAATTAAAACAAGACAATAATAAATGTATTCTATTTGCCAAAATAGTTCCCTCGTAGTTAATAATATTAACAGTTTTTAGATTTAACTTTTTGATCGTCAGTTCTTGATGGAAATCCATTTAAATTAATTTATATTTTTAATAAATAAAAATAAAAAACTTGTTTAGAATCGATTCCACTATTTATTTAAGGACTACAACCTACAACTGATTTCGTGCTAAGCACATTTTCAAGTAGATACTTGAAAATGTGTTTAGCACGAAACCGGTTGTAGGTTGTAGTCCTTAAATAAATATTGGAATTGATTCTAAACAAGTTTTTTATTTTATTTATTAAAAATATAAATTAAATTAACAGTTTTTGTTGGTTATTTGAACATTTAATTCAGATATTTTAACAATATTTTTTTAAATGCACATACGATTATAATAATTATTTCTACGATTATAATTTATATTTCAAATATTGACTGATATGTAATATCGTATAGAAATAATTCTGTAGATATAAATTTTTGTTTTTAAATGACTCCTTTACACACGAGTGCTTGCATTCTAGTAAAAGGCAATATTTATTTATTTATTTATTTTATTTTACAAAGAACAGTACATGCATTCAATTATTAAAAGTAAATAAGTAAAAATACAAATATGAAATGTACCTCTTACCTCTCGTGTGTTTTATTTATTGTATATTTTTTGTATCTTTTGATTGTATACCTATATCAAATATGAATTAGTATGTTTTGTAAATAAAACGAAAAAAATAAGGGGATGCCAACTATTTAGTCCTCGAATTTTGTTGGTGGTAGAAATAACTTCGTAACTGGATTAAAAAAAAAATAATTTGAAAACTTAAAATAAATGTAAAAGAACTTACTTTGTTTGCTCAAGTGTAAAATGTGACAATTGTTCTAGAAACAAATTTGTTTTATTATCAAATATCGTATTTTTAACTTTGTGGTACATTTTAACAAAAATTAACTAAATTTTTAACTTTGTCTCACGTGGTGTAAACAAAGTTAAAAATTTAGTTAAAATTTGTTTATACCGTACCTACTAAAAATTATAAGAACACAAAAAAGGATTTTTTTCTATATTGCTAGTAATTGATACTTTCACCTTATAATTCATGTAAATGCCGAATTATAAATTGCAAATTAATTTTAGTTTAAACATTTACAAAAGATCTATCTATCACGCTAGGAGCAGTCTAATTCTTGGAACCCGATATTCATCGTCACCTAAACAGCTTTCTATAGGAAGCTGCTTAGGTGACGTTAATGAGAAAATTATTTATCCTTAAAAGCTTGATTTAGTAATAGGTAATAATTAAATCTATTTTTCTCTAAAAATAAACGGTAATAATTATTATAAGTACCTGTCATTTTCAAATTACAAAATGATACTATTATTTTAATGTGTTTTAAGGCATTGAATATATGTAAGTATGGGTACTTTTTTTAATTATTTAAATATATAAATTACATTTAGTACATGTTATAAAAAAACAACTAATTAATGGAATCTTGTGTTTAGGAAAGCAGCAGATATATATATTTGCTTACACAATAAAAATACTTAACTAAAATAAATAATTAATTAACAATTATAAAAAAAACAAACATTTCCAAACCAAAAGCAATACAAAAAGAATTTACATTTCAAATTAATAAAAAAATAAATATAAATTAATAAAAATATCATTATATATATATATGAGACATAAAAAAACATGGTGCATTTCGAATATAAATGTCGCAATTGTATAGGTTGAAAAAACATTTTTAATTCCTAGCTATGAAACAAATAGTATTATATAAACTTTACTACTAAGTTTAGGTAATTTGAGTAATTATGGAATAGGGGAGAGTCATGATTTCGCAAAATTTAAGCGTATTTTTTTTACATCAATTTCTCAATGGGTATCATGTAGAGAATGCACACTATGAGTTTCGTCGTGATGTGTTTGTGTGTATGGCGTATACGCCGTACGCCGTAGCATTTATCTTTTTTGTGTCCTCTCTACAGCCCAAACTATAAGTCCGATCGAGTTCATATTAACATCATATGTGTAAAGTGCAAAGACCTAGAGTTGATTAGTTTTCCATAGACAACTTTTGATTTCTTCTCTATGAATTCATCATTTACGTTGTTTTTTTTTGTGTCCTCTCTGCAGCCCAAACTATAAGTCCGATTGACTTCATATTGATATCACATGTGTTAAGTCCATAAACTTAGAGCTGATTAGTTTTCCATAGACAACGATTCATTTTTTCCCAATGTTTCTTTATGATTTCATCTATTAAAACTGAAAAAATGCTCTCACGACCTGGAAATTAGAGATATTTTAATTTGGTTTCAACTATTTATACAACACCAAGAATCTTCATAAAATTGTATTCAAAGTTGGTCAATGTTAAAAGAAAAATATTCAACGGTTTCAAAAATTATATTTTATTTAATGGATATTTGTATGAAACTTATATGTAACAAGAGAATTTTTTTATATTTGGCAATGTTCAGTTCATTGATTTCATATTGATATAAGAATATTAATAGCTTGAACTTAGAACTGATTAGCTTTTCATAGATATCATAAAATTTCTTCATATGATATCACGTGTCAACATTGTCAAAATGCTCTAACGCTCTTTGAAACAAAATTTATCTGCTTTTTTTAAAATATTTCATACAACATAAGCAGTCTTCACTATACTGCATTAATAGTTTGTCTATCTTAACATAAAAATATACTATCGGAAGAAAATTTATATTCCTGATAGTAACATTTAGAATGAAAAAAAATGTAATTAGATAAATTTCTATGCATGGAAAAGTTCAGTAAATTGATTTCATGTTATAATGTAAAGAGCTTGAACATAGAACTGATTAGCTTTCCATAAATAACAAAAAAAATCTTCATATGATATCACGTGTCAAAATTTTGAAAATGCTCTCGCGTTCTTTCAAACAAAATTTATCTGCTTTTTTTCAAATATTTCATACAACATAAGCATTCTTCACTATACTGCATTAATAGTTTGTTTATCTTAACATAAAAATATACTATCGGAAGAAAATTTATATTCCTGGTAGTAACATTTAGTATGAATAAAAATGTAATTAGATAAATTTCTATGTATGGAAAAGTTCAGTTATTTGATTTCATGTTATAATGTAAAGAGTTTGAACATAGAACTGATTAGCTTTCCATAAATAACAAAAAATTACTTCATATGATATCACGTGTCAAAATTTTGAAAATGCTTTCGCGTCCTTTTAAACAAAATTTATCTGCTTTTATTAAAATATTTCATACAACATAAGCATTCTTCACTATACGGCATTAATAGTTTGTCTATCTTAACATAAAAATATACTATCGGAAGAAAATTTATTTTCCTGGTAGTAACATTTAGTATGAATAAAAATGTAATTAGATAAATTTCTATGTATGGAAAAGTTCAGTAATTTGATTTCATGTTATAATGTAAAGAGCTTGAACATAGAACTGATTAGCTTTCCATAAATAACAAAAAAATTCTTCATATGATATCACCTGTCAAAATTTGGAAAATGCTCTCGCGTTCTTTAAAACAAAATTTATCTGCTTTTTTTTAAATATTTCATACAACATAAGCATTCTTCACTATACTGCATTAATAGTTTGTCTATCTTAACATAAAAATATACTATCGGAAGAAAATTTATATTCCTGATAGTAACATTTAGTATGAATAAAAATGTAATTAGATAAATTTCTATGTATGGAAACGTTCAGTAATTTGATTTCATGTTATAATGTAAAGAGCTTGAACATAGAACTGATTAGCTTTCCATAAATAACAAAAAAAATCTTCATATGATATCACGTGTCAAAATTTTGAAAATGCTCTCGCGTTCTTTAAATCAAAATTTATCTGCTTTTTTTAAAATATTTCATACAACATAAGCATTCTTCACTATACTGCATTAATAGTTTGTTTATCTTAACATAAAAATATACTATCGGAAGAAAATTTATATTCCTGGTAGTAACATTTAGTATGAATAAAAATGTAATTAGATAAATTTCTATGTATGGAAAAGTTCAGTAATTTGATTTCATGTTATAATGTAAAGAGCTTGAACATAGAACTGATTAGCTTTCCATAAATAACAAAAAAAATCTTCATATGATATCACGTGTCAAAATTTTGAAAATGCTCTCGCGTTCTTTAAAACAAAATTTATCTGCTTTTTTTAAAATATTTCATACAATATATGCATTCTTCACTATACTGCATTAATAGTTTGTCTATATTAACATAAAAATATACTATCGGAAGAAAATTTATATTCCTGGTAGTAACATTTAGTATGAATAAAAATGTAATTAGATAAATTTCTATGTATGGAAAAGTTCAGTTATTTGATTTCATGTTATATAGTAAAGAGCTTGAACATAGAACTGATGAGCTTTCCATAAATAACAAAAAATTTCTTCATATGATATCACGTGTCAAAATTTTAAAAATGCTCTCGCGTTCTTTAAAACATAATTTATCTGCTTTTATTAAAATATTTCATACAACATAAGCAGTATTCACTATACTGCATTAATAGTTTGTCTATATTAACATAAAAATATACTATCGGAAGAAAATTTATATTCCTGGTAGTAACATTTAGTATGAATAAAAATGTAATTAGATAAATTTCTATGTATGGAAAAGTTCAGTTATTTGATTTCATGTTATAATGTAAAGAGTTTGAACATAGAACTGATTAGCTTTCCATAAATAACAAAAAATTTCTTCATATGATATCACGTGTCAAAATTTTGAAAATGCTTTCGCGTCCTTTTAAACAAAATTTATCTGCTTTTATTAAAATATTTCATACAAAATAAGCATTCTACACCATACTGCAATAATAGTTTGTCTATCTTAACATAAAAATATACTATCGATAGAAAATTTATTTTCCTGGTAGTAAAATTTAGTATGAATAAAAATGTATATAATAAGATAAATTTCTTATGTATGGAAAAGTTCAGTAATTTGATTTCATGTTATAATGTAAAGAGCTTGAACATCGAACTGATTAGCTTTCCATAAATAACAAAAATTTCTTCATATGATATCACGTGTCAAAATTGTCAAAATGCTCTAACGTCCTTTAAAACAAAATTTATCTGCTTTTATTAAAATATTTCATACAACATTAGAATTCTTCACCATACTGCATTAATAGTTTGTCTATCTTAACATGAAAATATACTATCGTTAGAAAATTTATATTCCTGGTAGTAAAATTTAGAATGAATAAAATATTTCATTGTAAATATTTGTGGTGTGGAGAGTTTAGTGTTGGCCACAACCCACTCGTTTTGACATAGTGGTGTGGTTCAATCAACTCGAATAAAAATTTAGCCTGGCATCTGAATTTAATACATTCAAAAGGATGCTATAAAATAGATTTGACTAAAAATATTGACTGATGTGTAAATTATACTCCCATTATTTTATATTGCAATAATTCTTTAGATATAAATTTATGTTTGTTTTGTTTCAAATGTCTCCGAGGGCTAACACTCTGGTAAAGGGCAATATATATTTTTATTGTGTAATTTGAATATGTATTGTATTATATAATTATTATTTTAAATTTAATTATTTAAAAAAATAAGAATCAATGTTCTATGAAAAACATAAAAGCTATAATAGCAAATTAAACTGAATTTTCTAAACAAATTTTGTGGAAAACTTTCGAACTCAAAATTCTAACTCAATTTATATTCAATGATTTTTATAATCCATCTCTGTGTTATGAATATAATAATCTGTATAAAACCTGTATAACAGTAATGGCCGCTTAACAGACAGTTTCAACACCGTTTAATTAATAACTAATACAAAACAAAGTATAACAATACTATAAATCATAATATTAAACAACTATTACTTAAACATAATAATATATCTACTTTACTACATTAACTATGATACCTTTACTAAGTACCTATATATCACATAACCAGCCTATTTTGGGTAGTGATGAGCAAATGCAAGAAAGACCAAGACCGGGGTGGTCTTAGTCTTGGTCTTCCACCCCCGGTCTTTCATTTACAAAGGTGGTCTTGGTCTTGAATACTCGATCGAGTCTTGGTCTTGGTGTTGCAGGTCTTGCAACTTATCCAATATTTTTTTTTCTATTAAAAATCAGTAATTGCAATGAAATATGGCAAAAAACACCAATCAAAAGTATTCTATATCAATTTAAAATACGTAGGTGATTGCTTTCTTTTAAATTAAAAATGCATGATTTTATGACCATAAGACTCTTGAATTAGGTCTTGCAAAGATACATGCAGTCTCGCAAGACTAAGACTTGCAAGACTTTTGCTCATCACTATTAAAAATTACTTATACTATTCTAACATATTCAATCCTTTTCTGCCTGCTCGTTGTTAATAAATCACATACAATATTTGATTTTATTTGGGTATTTTTGTTTGAAAAATAACATAATTAACAATTATTTGCTCGATAAATAGGTACAAAATTAAGATGACATATAAACCCAAACACCCCAATTTTAATGTAAAGAATAAATCTCCCTAAAATTTTTATTTAAAATATTTTATTTACAACATTTTTTTAATTAGGTACTCCATCATGATGTGTCGTAGAGAAATAAATATTCTATGTGCATAAAATAAAAGTGAATGTTCATGATAGATTTTTCATTACATGTCAGGTTTGTTCTTTAAATGCATAAAATCAAAGAAGTTCGGGTTTCTGATACCTTGAATAACGAATAAATACTTTTAAACGCACGCTATTGTTACCCTTACTAACACCTAACTTCATAGTGCATTAGGCGGTTTTAATATAATCATGTTTTCAACAATTACATTTAACGATATATATTATATGACCTCAAAATAAAATCTTATTCCGTGCACGCACTATGTAGGTACTTTGGTTGGTATAATTTTCGCCAAATATCTTGAACGAGCTTCCGGTTGCGCAGAACGCAAATTTGTGTCTTTTTGCTTCGTTGGTTTACGTGCAAATCGTCCCCCTTCTCGGCTAAAAGTTCAAGTAATTTGGCGACAACTATATCACAAAATATTTCTTCCACATCCTCTTCCTTTCCTTTCAGATGCGTTAATCCTTTGCATCGCAGGGTCGTATGTAGGTACTATATACAGTCCTTGCTACGGATCCTTTACAGTAGATATATAAACAAATGGAATATATACGGATACAGTATAAACAAATCATGAGAAAAAATCAGTGCAATAAAAAATATAAATAAGTTTTTTTAATACAAATTACAAATAAGTATTTTTCACGATTCGTTTTTTGCGACCTAACGTTTTCACCGGGTTGTCTCGGTATTATTAAGATCTAAATTAAACTAACTTTGACAAGTGTTTATTCATTTAGGTATGTTTATAATGCCGAGAATCTATGAAAAAATATTATTTCTTCTATTTTATTTGTTAATTTTAAACTTCAAATTATATATATAAAAAATAAGAAACTCTGTTTGAGAAAAATTATGTTAACCCAAGAATGTCACCAGGGATCGTCAACCTTAGAAAAAAAGAACAATATTTTTCAATTAGGTATATTGTGGAATTTTTAGTGTTGACCCCAACACACTCCTTTTGAGTTGGTACCTAAATATCTAATTTTCATGCAACGCAAATTTTTAAAGCGTCTTTTACGCCTTTAAAAAAAAATAAACATAAAATGCATATAAATGTTGGCGTGTCATGCTTAAGTATAAATAATTTTATTATGATTCGAAGCAATTAATATAATTTATGAGATTTTTTTCAAAAATATTTTGAGGTGAAACCACGGCGAGGTTTTTTTGTTATTATTTTTTATTTAAATTTGTCATTAACGGATTTGAACCCATGACCAACCTCATTGTAGTCACGCCTCTCTCATACATCTGCCGTAATTATACTATGGAGATTTATTTAAATTGAATCCACAGTGTTAAATGCGAGTGCGTCATCTTATATAGAAACATCCGCTCATTTTTCTAATATATTTGGGATGCTCAAGACAAGGAAACGGTTTTTCAATCAAAATCCATTCTCGTATCAAATATTTTTAAGATATTTAATTCTGTCCGTCGATCTCCGTGGCATAGTTGGTTGGCTGTGGCTTAAAATTACATTTTACGCAATTCTCGCTTTTTAAATGCAGGTATATGTAGGTACCTATGTTTTTTTTATTTTTTATTTTATATTTCTTCTTGAACAGCTAACATTAAGGTGACATGTCATGTAACGTGATAACAAATATTATTCAATAATGTACTTCTTGACAATTAAAAATAACGATCAAAGGAAACGGGTGGGTTAGGTTAGATTAGGTTATTTTAGGTTAGGTTAAATGGATTAAAATAGCACGTATAAGGACAGTTAACAGTTAAACGGGCCTGAAATAATAAAACATATTCAAATAAAAGGGTTGAGCATGTAGGTATTTTTTTATTCCATTTTTTATGTTTTATTTCAACCTAACAAACATACAGTTATACAAAAAAATATTACAGCAAACTCAATTTTAACAATATATCAAAGACCATTATTACAAATGGTCTCTGAAATGGCATTTTGATATTCTATTTTAGTATGTCTAAAAATATCAACATCCTTAAAAAAACATTATAAATGTTAAATGGCCTTTGGATGAATGAATCTTGGACATAATTAGTTCTGCAGAGAGGCAATATTATGTAAGTTAGATTTGTTCTAGTATTAGGTACAAGAGGGAATGTGAAACTTACTGACATTGTTAGGTATGTGGAACTTAGACGATTTCATACATGTCCTAAAAATGTATATGATGCGTAAAGTGCACGAAACAGCAGGCCAACATGCCAAGAAAGAGAAAATAAAAATATTAACAGTGCAGTTAAAATCAAATTAAAAAACAACGCGGCGAAATGAATTAAGTGTATGGAACCTCCCCTTTAATTCAAAAGTCTTCTATAAATCGCGAAACTAACAACATGAATACATTTACAAGTTATCATAATTTTATACCTCATATTGTCATGTTTCATACTATCTACATAACCATACCACGCGACTACTGTGCGATGTGAAATATATGTATATGTAGCTGTACCTTGCTTCGTAATTTATGGTAGTTAGACTAGTATATCTACAGCACATTAATCAGTTTTAAATAATTTCAATAATGAGTTCGGAAATTTAGTGAACGAACTTCGTAATTTTTTTGGTGAATAAACCTCGTTAATTTTTTGGTGAACTTTCTTCGTTAATTTTTTGGTGAACGAATTTCGGATTTGTTGAATAATTTTCGTTAATTTTTGGTGAAAAACCCTCGTAAATTTTTTGGTAAAAAAACTCGCAATTCTTTTGGTGGACAATCTTCATCAATTTTTTGATGAATAACCCTCGTATCAATTGGTGAAAAATCTTCGTAAATTTACTTAAAATTTATAATTTTACTTACCTACTTATTTAGACATCGTTTTACTCCAGTGAATATTTCACCCCTTGCAACTATGTATTAAAAATTGCTGTAAAAAATTGCTTAGTTTGTTGAAATATTTATCATAATTTTGTATAGATGTAAGTATTTACGTATACAATTGTATTCCTAGTTGTGAAGGCACTATTGCCTATTAGTTCTTGCGCAAATATACACGTGTTTCATTTAATAAAGAAATAAACATTCTTGGATTTATCCAACAGTTTATAATATTATTAATAAAGGTATATTAAATTACAAATTATGTTACAAACCTTTTTAAAGCTCATTTTAGAAGGTACAATTACAATAAATATGGGCGAAAAAAGATAAAAATTAAAAAGTAAAAATTGTCCCAACTATTCTAGGTCTCGCCTAGTTATCTTCACTACATTCAGTTTGCACAGATCAAGCCAATGTGGGTATTAAAAAAATGTTACAAGAATCTTGTACCATGAACCAATGTAGGTGAAGTGTATGTGGGATTTTTTGTCACCAAACTTAGAGGTCACCAAATGAATCGTTGAAAATCGACCAATGTCACTATATAATGGCGACAATAATGTTTAGGATTGCTCCAGATCGAATTTTAATGAAGCCATCAACAAATTATTCGTCTGGTCCGTGGCACAGCATGTGGTCGGGCAACCGTCTCATGGCCTCATACTGCGAACAATCACTTGACGATGCCGCTGGGCGAAACTGGAAAAAAATGTAACCTCTATTAGCTCCTCTCCTTGGCCAATCTTCTCCGTCGGCCACCCTTCCCGCGGTTCACCTTTGATTGCCTGCTTTGTGCAGATTAAATTTGTTTCTCAAACGTACAATCGGCTTCTTGTGGAGGCACTCAATATGGAAGCCAGCACCTTTCATTAAATTCCACCGCTCAAGATGACACACAAAACGTTGATACGGTAACGTTAATTTCTTTCTTTGTATCAAAAAGTCAAAATCATCGACGATGACCCTTCTTGGCGCGAACGAATATCAGTATTCATTTGTTAATTATAGAGAGCTATATACTCGAATATATAAAAGTATATACTCGATCCTTCAGTTGATAACGGAGAGGGTGATTGAGGGTCGGCAAGAACCAGCTATCCTGGCTCTGAAACATTCGGGAATGGACCGAAATGAGACGTGTGGAGGACCTGTTCCTCATGGGATAAGTCCTACGTGATCGTCATCGTCGGCGGGACCCGTAAGGACCCATGAAGAAGAATAAGAAGAGAGAAGTCGAATATTTTATGATTGTAGGTATGTACAGAAAATAATATGCATATACAGAGGAACATTGTCTCCTTATGTATAAGAACCGTTACTTTCATTGTTTACGAACCAATTTCTCAATAGAGGTTGTAAGAAAAAAGTTTTTTTCATCACTTCCATAGATGGCGATGGTGTTATCAGCTTATTTTCAAACGAACAGACTTTCATTATTAAAATATATACTTAGAACTTCCGAAAATTGGATTGATAATTGGTTAATGTTGCATAAGCGCTTAAAATGATCACGTGAACCAGACGATGACATGTCGTAAACCCTGTAGGTGGCTTGATTTCCTGGTTTTTCTATAATATTCTAACTTCGTCTCTATTAAGATATTTAAATTGCCAAAAAATAGGGAGAAGCCCATCTACAATCTGCATTTAAACCCACGTGAGAGCTGTTCTACAAAAAAATTGGTAAAATCCTTAGGTATATTATGTTTTCTAGGCGCAAAGTCTCATACTTTGACCATATATGCCATGGTGATAGATATGCTCTTCTACAACTCATAAAGGAGGAAAATACAAAGAGAAGACGGTGTATCTGTAGAGTATAAAATACAAAGAGAAGACGGTGTATCTGTAGAGTATAAAATACAAAGAGAAGACGGTGTATCTGTAGAGTATAAAATACAAAGAGAAGACGGTGTATCTGTAGAGTATAAAATACAAAGAGAAGACGGTGTATCTGTAGAGTATAAAATACAAAGAGAAGACGGTGTATCTGTAGAGTATAAAATACAAAGAGAAGATGGTGTATCTGTAGAGTATAAAATACAAAGAGAAGACGGTGTATCTGTAGAGTATAAAATACAAAGAGAAGACGGTGTATCTGTAGAGTATAAAATACAAAGAGAAGACGGTGTATCTGTAGAGTATAAAATACAAAGAGAAGACGGTGTATCTGTAGAGTATAAAATACAAAGAGAAGACGGTGTATCTGTAGAGTATAAAATACAAAGAGAAGACGGTGTATCTGTAGAGTATAAAATACAAAGAGAAGACGGTGTATCTGTAGAGTATAAAATACAAAGAGAAGACGGTGTATCTGTAGAGTATAAAATACAAAGAGAAGACGGTGTATCTGTAGAGTATAAAATACAAAGAGAAGACGGTGTATCTGTAGAGTATAAAATACAAAGAGAAGACGGTGTATCTGTAGAGTATAAAATACAAAGAGAAGACGGTGTATCTGTAGAGTATAAAATACAAAGAGAAGACGGTGTATCTGTAGAGTATAAAATACAAAGAGAAGACGGTGTATCTGTAGAGTATAAAATACAAAGAGAAGACGGTGTATCTGTAGAGTATAAAAGAACATTGTGGCTTAAAAATCCCAGGCAGTATTCTGGATGCGGCATCACTCATTACGTTGGATTGCGAGAAGATTGCGATGGTCGCCAATCAAAGTTAGCAGCAGCTCAAGAAGAAGAAAAAGAAGTTAAGTCCTTTGAAAAATCATTAATTAAAATTATTAATTATGAAGTTCTTAGCAGAAATGAAGAAAGCAGGCAAATAGGCGAATTAAAAAAACCCATGTGTTGCAAAACGAATATCACAACACATCATCTTGCAGGAATGATCGAAGGGTGGACTGGCAGAGGGCGTCCTCACTAGGAATATCGAGAACAGCTGTGCCAGAACATGAAGTGTACCTCCTATTATAGAGTTGAAGAGAATCGCTGAAGTCCAAGCCGAGTGAAATTTGCTACCAACCAATTTCTAAATTGAAATCGTAGAAGAAAATATGATTAAACAAAACTGAACTATGTCAATAGAATATGCCATCAGAAACACATCTTACCTACATCGAGATCATCTAGATCATATAGCACCATTTTCTTTAAGGAATTGGACATAATCAACATCGCAGTTTCAGTGTAAATGGGACTTCGAAGTTAAATAAATCTATGACATCATTTACACGCGAATATATCTCAAGTCTCATTACAATAATGTTTAAGCTTTCCTTACTCGGGTGACCCCTGAATTCTATCCAATCAATATGGTGCTTTTTTCAAGATGATTTCAGGATTATTAATAAAATAAAGTAGCAACCCTAGCTACTTGGTTTGTATTGCGTACGGGTCTCATTAAATGTATGATGATATAAGTATGTATGTACTTACCTACAGTAGAACTTCGCTTTACAAATATTTTGCGTAATATAACGAGAGAAATAAAAAAATAATGTGACTCCCTTAACGAGTAGAAAAGGGAAATTAGAGCTCGCCAAGCGTAAGAATGCGGGTGACGTCATCTGATTTGAATGATTTGAATCGACCAATAAGTTCAGTTGACGTTCGACGTTGCGTTTCGTATTGCGTGTCACTTTTACCCTGACCTTTGCAACCATGCTGTGTATAACTGTCACCAGCATTCTCTTATTTGTCGAGATCTACCTACTCTCTTCACATCACTCACTTGTGCAGGATGACATCACTCACTTGTGCAGGATGACATCACTCACTTGTGCATTGAAATTGCAGGATGACATCACTCACATCACTCACTTGTGCATTGAAAATACTGTCATTATATTTTCGACTATTATTGAGCGCCTATAGAGCTATAGAGCTTTCTAGTGATTAATAAAATAAGTTCATTTTTCATAAATTCACAAATAATAAACGAATTATTTAATTTCGCAGTCCAATGGGCTTTCTCTCGGAACTAGATTTCAAATGTAATTTATGTAAAGCTACACTTAGAACCTACCTTAATTTATGTAAATATGCGCTTAGAACTTACCTTAATTTATGTAAATCTGCGCTTAAAACCTACCTTAATTTATACCTACTTATTTTCCGTATATTCTACTATTTCGATTATATAGTTTTTACTTCCCTTAGATCTTCCGTTATAAAGGTAAGTTCTTAGTAAAAATTCGAATTTGGGATTGAATTCGAGTATCGAGAGTAAGGCCGCAATAAAAATTCGTTTCATGACAGAAGAAAAGTTGAATAAAATTTACGCTTTTCAACGTTCAACGCTTCTTAACGTGAGTGGGGGTACGTGTCGAGGCAAGACACTAAAAAACAGCAAAAAATTAATATATTTTGGGTTTCCGATAATTTAAATCACTAATAAACCCCTTTTAACGCACGCGATAGTTTACTAACACGTAGGTACCTAGTTAACCTAGTGTATTAGGCGGTTTTAATATAATATCATGTTTTCAGTCAGATATTTCGAATTTGTACATTATGATCGTTAAGCGAGGTTCTCCTGTATGAATATAGAAAGTACGTGTGTATGTATATTAAACGTCGGCAGTTCCGCCATCAGCCGGGTATATCAGTCAACAATATCTATTAATTCTAACCCAATCATTTGTTATTGATTAACTACTTCATAGTACCAACTTACAATCATTAATAATTAATGGCGTAGCTTAATGGTTAAATGGTAGTAAGTGAGTGGCCGACACTGCCCAGATATTGTCTATGGACATACCAACATGAAAAACTGACAGATTGCACTCATTATTCATACTGCGTGTACTTAAATGCTTATTAATTATAATAACCTTAATTTTGTGATGTTCAAAGTTTTGACAGCGCACTCACAATTTTGAATATTTATGAAGTACATAGATACATTTTTACTCTATTTGGAATGAAGAAGAAGGGAACAGGGATGATAGTAGGCGTGTGTATAATATTATGTTGTGTGGTGTCTATGGGCTGGTATTTGAGTCGGCCCTTGGGAGTTTAACTCAAGTTTAACAAAAATATTGCGTCTTTCAGTACCTAATCTTTCCTTAAATACGTCACTAAACGACAAATATTTAACTCAACGTTTCTGGCGGATCGCGTGTCTTAATCTTGAGTTAAGTATTGTTTCTAGTCTTTTATCGCCAGGTGGCGCACTAATCGCCGTACGCTTTAATGTTTTATTTCATTTTACTTATGCATAATAATAATTATAATCATGATTTATTTTTGTTGTTAAAATAAAAGACTTTATTTTCTTTTTTACATAATTATAATGTATTTCCTGACAACAAACGAAACAGACTGTCAGCCATATTGAAACGTCAAGCACGCATTTTAAAACTTTATTTTTGCGATGTTCTTTCATCCCACTTTTTAAAATGATCCACCCTGTTTCTATATAGTCCGTGTATTCCCAAATGTTAAAACGTACCATGTTGTGCAATGAAACAAATGAAATAATATTTAGTCACAGCTTCGCGTCACGTATCTTTTAAGGACTTTTACTAACAATTTGTGCGTTATAAACGGATAACCTAGTCTTCACACCATTTTTGTTGACCTAACCTACAAAAGTTTGGTAAAAATAGGTTGGTTAGGTTTGTTTGTAGTTATAATTGCGACTGGCGTGAGCCAGTTGCATTATATATTAAAAAAAGTAACTAAAATATTAAAATAAATGACTAAATTGGTATTTTTACCAAACTTTTGTAGGTTATGTTTAAAAAAAATGGTGTGAAGACTAGGCTATCCGTTACAAACAATAACCACAGAAAACGTAAAAAATGTCTATAGTTGAAGATTACAAAACTGACGTTTCATTTTGCACTGTAATACGCAAATGAAATTTAATCTCCCCATAACTTTTAACTTGGATTGCTAAATCCAACGATTTCAGGACCAAGTCAAATACCGGACCGGGTAAGTTTACCCATGACAATTATTGTCGTCCACGATCAAAAATCGTTGTCATGTATGTGAACAGCTTAATTTGAAATGTATTACCACTACATCACACAACATTTTGTCGTGCCTAACACACAGTAAGAGCGTGAAGAGTAGTAGGTACCTACAAGTAAATTTCGTCTCTATGATGTCTTCGGATGTCGTCGGTGGAAGTAGCGAATATCTGGATCCTTCCCTTCATTGATCCAAATGATCTAGATGATCCACAATCACGCTTCCAATTTTGAGTGACACTGCTCGGGGAGGTGGTTGTCATTAGGACAGCCATGATGAAAAATGACTTCTTCTCGGATGTAAAATTAATTTAGTAGAATGCCCTCACATCACATCACAATGTACAATTTCTATCTTGTGTGTAAGTTCCCTTTTAATGGGAGGTCCGACCCCAGATCACAATGTTAATTGAATCTGCCAATCATTATAATGAACACGGAAAAGACTGAGACCGGTGATTGGTCTAAGAAGACTCCGGCTGATATAACCAATAGTTATAGACATTTTATTTACTTATTTATTTTACTTCGTGTAAAATAATGTGTTCAATAGAGCGTTTATTGCCATAAAGCAATTTCTTCCAACCAACCAAAGCAGTGAGGCCATAATTAGTGTAGTGGTAGGTACATTAAATTTATAACAAAACGAATAAGAATATTGAATAAGATATTTTTATCTTAGCTGTACAGTACACTACTATAATAATCACTTATGTATTTTCATTTTTTTATATCAAATGCATTAAGTTATGATCAAAGTTATAAAACGAGTGGGTTGTGGCCAACGCTAAACTCTTCAACAACAAGTCATTCTATAAAGTATTCAAATTTTGTATCGAAAATATTCAGCATTTTCGTGATATGAGTTTGTTAAATTATTTTTTTCTTTAAATATTTTCTTATTAAAACTTGATAATTCTTCAATGCCGTTTTATGAAAGTGATGTGCCTTCTTACCTATTTGAAAATAAAAATAACAAATTTCGATTTTCCTGAGGTTGGGGTCACTTTGATTTAACAGTTAAAAAAGTTGAGAAGCACTATTCAGATATCCAATAAACTCTAATGGGATCTAAGCGAATATTAGATATACATATTTGCAAAATTTGAAAAGAATCAAATGAGTCTATAATTGATAAATTAAAACAAACACGCCGTACATAGCACATAGCACATAGCACACACACACACACACAGATACATTGTGATAAAACTTTCAGAATACAATCTCAGCATGATACTAGTTGATAATCTGCAATAAAAAAAATTGCCTTAAAAATTGTGAAATCATAACTTCCCACTATATCCCCTTGGGTAAGTGAGGAGTAAAAAAAATATCCTGTGGCATTGTTGCCACCCAATTGTGTCCTCTTATAGATCGGAACTCCTCGTCGTTGTCCGTGGGCCTCTTCAAGGTCCCATTGGTCGTGCGGATTTTGTGATCTCGATGAAGCTCTATCATATGGTGCCTAACTATTGGTTAATTCCCATTAATTTTCATTATTTACAGAGATCTTGGTCACACCTTTGATGTTTTACATTAAAAAAGATCAATGACAGGTCAAAAGTGAGTATCATTAATTTATTCACATTCGTCGATAATTCTTTTTGCACTATAGTGCCGAGATTGCCAATCTAGAGGGCTCCATGAGCTACTTTTCGTGCTATGCATTTATTTTTCTCGTCGCTCACTTAGCGTTCTATGAAGGGGCCGTTTACAGTCCCCATATGCAGATCGGGTGGTGGTGGAGGTAGCTATAAAACAAGAAAAAAACAAATAAAAAGACACAGCAACAAAGAAAGGAAGGGGGTGGTGGTTGTGGAAGGAGAGAAAGGATGGAGAAGAGGTGTCAATTAAAAGTTATTAGTGAGGTATAACAGCTTTAGTATTTTTTAAAAAGTTGAATCTATAGAGACGTCGTAATATCATCCATAGTCTTATTGATTGTAAAATTAACTATATTTTTTAACTTTAACTAAGTTAGTTTTTTTTTAACTAAGTTAGTTCCGAAACCGATCGCAAATTTAATCGATTCATGGTGTAAACAAAGTTAAAAATATAGTTAATTTTTGTTAAAATGTACCACAAAGATAAAAACACGATATTTGATAATATTGTTGATTGAATTTTTAAAGATTAACTGAGAAATTTTATGGACGGTTTTTCTTGTCGTTTGGTTGCACGATTTGTTTTCTCTTCGTGCGATTTGTATCCCCCAACAAGATCTCGGCTATTACTCAGACATAGACTTCTGTGACTGTGGATAGGCTAAAAGCTCCTCCGCTCTATAAACTCCAGTTCATTATCTGTTGTTTCTCAGCCAATACATCTGCCTTCTATCCACACCGCGACTACGTGTCTCAAATTTGCCGTTTCTATCAATTTTATGTTAGACAAAGATCATTTCCACCAGGCTTCGCCTCCCACGCCAGTTCTTCGCAACACTTCAAGAATTCGTACGATTTACTCCAAACGATTTTTTCATAGAATTTGATGAACGCGTAGGTATTGTCATCATCTTCTAAAATTGGTTTTCTTGTCGCTCGATCGCTCGATTTTTTCTAAGAATTTGATGAACGATTACTATCACCACCTTCAGGAATCAGCTTACATGTCGCGTGGTCGCACGACTTATTCCAAACATTTTTCCACAGAATTTTCCTGAACACGTACCACATCCACCTTTTTGATTTAGTCGTCTTCGTAGCTCAGTCGCACGACTTACTCCCAACATTTTTTTCATAGAATTTCACTGTGACTTCATATACTGATAGTCAAAAATCCTTATTTTCTACCAGCCACGTTATAAGTCAATTTTATAGGAGCTAATGTCTCCCTTGTCAGACTAATAAACAACTTATGGGGCAGACTTAGGTTTGAAAGTTAAGGAAGGTAATTTGGGACAAATTTGTGGAGCTTGATTTGACATTTCAAAACCATTGAAAAGAGACTAATACATGATTAGGTATACCAGTTATCCGTCAATGTCGTCAGGTACGACGTTGGTGTAACTGATATGATTAGCATGCGTCACAATCCACAATACAATAATATTGATGTTTGGTTCTCTTTGCATTCTCCTTGTGGGACATGTTATGTTATGTACAGAAGAAGGCACTTACAGGTATTGTTTGAAGCCAATAAACTCATCAATTAAGTGAATAAGCAACAGGTATGTAAGTTAGTTAGTTAAATCGTGAAAAGGGGGTTAATTTAACAAGTCCAAGGGAGGGGAGAGTCAGTTAACAGATAAAGGGGCCAACAAGACCCTCCTTACCGCCCCTTTTTGAGACCCGGGAATCTGAAACGGTCAAGGGTGAACATCGAAAAACATTCATCATATTAAATTTGAGTTCGACTTGCATACCTGAAGATTTTCATCGAAAAATTTAATCGCCGAAATTATTTTAACGTAAAACCTTGAGCATGAGCTGTATTACTTACTTTACTTTTTGTATGGCTACGGCTTTTCCTGCGCCTTTGGCTGCGTCATTGAGTAGTTCCCTTCTACACTCTTGGCTCCCGTTCGGCCAGCCACTTCACAGCTTCTGGAGTCGCCCTATGGATGTCCATCCAGTCTCCTTCATACCTCCGTATCGGGCACTCCTCTACTAGATGCTGGATAGTTTGGCTTCTTGCTCCACAGTCACATTCCGGAGAATCCCTTTTTCCCCATTTCCACATTTGGTAGTTACATCGTCCTTGACCTGTACGAATTCTGTTTTGCTGAATCCAAACTTTTCGGGGAAGGTTATAACCTGGGACCCTTTCGTTAGGGTCTAGAATAATATGTTTGTTTAATACCAGGTCTGAATCATTCCACCTCTCTTTCCATGCTCTAGGCAAGTTGAATTCGCCGAGTAGCTTCGACCAAACAGGCTTTCTGGACTTCAGTCGTTGTCTTGGTGGACGGAATATATCTTGAAATGCGGGAATTGCGGGATTCTTTTCAATCTTGGCAAGTTCTCTAGCTGTAGCCTGGCTCCTGCGCAAATCAGGAGGAGCAATGTTCGAAAGCACAGGGAGCCACGGGAGTGCAGTTGGCCTTACGCATCCGGTGATTGTCCTCATTGTTTTATTTAATTCGGCATCAAGGGTTTTGCAATGGACGCTTCTCTCCCACACTGGTGCGCAGTACTCCGCCGCACTATAAACGAGAGCAACCGCTGATGTACGCAGCACTTCAGCAGTGCTGCCCCAAGTTGTTCCGGTGAGCTTCATAATTATGTTGTTCCTAGCTTTCACTTTGTTTTTTAACGCTTGCAAGTGTGGACCGTAAGTTAGTGACCTATCAAGTTTTACTCCGAGATACCTAGGATTGCGGTCGTTTGGGACAATTTCGTCACACATGAAAATATTTAGTTCCCTGTCTGCTTGTTGGTTGTTAAGGTGCAGAGTTGTCGCAACTGTCTTTCTAGGGTTCGGCTTCAGGTGCCATTTCTCGAAGTATTTTTGCATAATCTGTAGGTCAGTATTTAGAACGGGTTCCAATTCATCAAAGGTTTTTGCATGTGCCACGATCGCTATATCATCTGCATAAATAAACTTTCTTGACTTGGTTTTTGGGATATCTGCTGTATACATGTTGAAGAGCATTGGGGATAAAACTGACCCCTGAGGTAATCCATTTTGGAGTATTCTCTTTCTACTGACCTCTCCCCTTAAGAAAACTCTGATGCTCCTGTTCGACAGCATATTGTTTAAGAGGGTTATAAATGCTTTGCTCTTAATCATACCCAATGTCTTTAGCAGAAGGCCTCCTTTCCATACCGTGTCATAGGCCGCTGTCAAATCCAGCAAGACTAATCCAGTCTTTTCTCCTTTTTGGAAACCATTTTCAATGTGGGTAGTCAGTGCCAGTACTTGTTCGCAGGTGCTTCGACCTTCACGGAAACCGGCCTGTTCCACTGGGAGGTGAGGTTCCACGAGCGGGGCCATTCTATCCGCTAAGATTCTCTCAAACAATTTATACACAACTGAGAGTAAGGCTATAGGTCTGTAATTTTTTGGGTCATCTGCGGTTTTTCCGGGTTTCAGGATTGCTATGACCTTAGTTTGACGACCTTAGCTGTATTAATAATTATGAAATAATAAATTGAAAAGAGAAATATAAATGACTTATTCAATGGATAATGTATGTTAAAAAAATAATAAAATGGTACATATCAAAAGCGCAAAAAATAGTGTTGCAAAGTTTTTTATATGAAAACTTGTTAATTTAATCGCGCAGAATACATTTGCTCCATACAAAGCAGATCATTAGGGTGAAATATTTACAACTTGTGAAGAAGAAATAATACAATCACATAATATTATCTATGCACAAATATCACCACCAAAAAGCAAAATTTGTTGGTAGTGGTGTACACCACTACCAAATTTTTAGTGCAATCAATATAACGTATTTGAATATTTTCCGAATAGCAAATACTTTTACTGCTTTATAAATGTGTCATTAATATCTGATTTATATAAACATTGAATGTTTTACCCGAATCCCCCGACCTAAAGTCGTAGCCTATGTCAATTCTGTATATTCGTTACTCCGACTAACACGTTTTATTGAATTAAATGTCACTTTACGTAGTAATTTAATGTGTTACGTGTGGGAAATTCTCTCGATTACCTACAAATCATTTTTCAATTAGGCGGAGAATCGGGGGCGATGAAATTCTTCTCAATATTGTTCCTAGTTTTTTCGTTACCCAACTAATGGGCATCCATTAATTTTTGTGCCTTAATCATTTTGTGTTTGGCATTCAATTAAAACGTACAGAATTAAATTTTATTAATGATATATTTACAATAAATTATATTACAGGTCGTGTCCAAATAATTTTCACGTATATTGTACTCATAAAAAAGTTCAACGCTTATGATAAGTCTCTATACCAATGAGTGTATTGTATGTAAGTAAAAATTTATAAATAAAAAAATAGTCCTTGCATAATTGATAAACATATTTTGTGAATTGGAGAGTCAAACCACATACCAGCAACATGATCAATGTAATTGCTAGACCCCAACATCCTCATCTATCTTCCGTCTTTGGAGAGCGGCAAAGCCATGGAACCTGCGATCTGCAAACATTAGAGATGCACTCCTAAATCTGGGAAACCCGAGCATCATCCTAAATGAATTGTTGTATTACAATCTCATTGAATTATATTTACACCACAGTTCACTAGTATACCTACACATATGTAATAAAGAGATATCTTTCTTCTTCTTCCTCTTTGGCAAAATAAAACATAAAAAATCGCAGTACGAAGAATCGGGAGACATCGGTCCCTCTAGTTTGGCGATCTCAGCACTTTAGTTCAAAAAGAACAATCAACGATTGTAAACAGGAGATTCAAGATCGTGGACCACCATCGACATCAAACTTAGATTATGTTTATGGACATCAGAAAAGTTACTAAGATAAGAGAATTAAGGGTGGTGCAGAGCGGTAAGCGCGCTGGCTTTGTAATCCAGTGGCCACGACCGATTTCGTTCACCTATAGCACAAGCATTTATGCTTAATTTAGGGAACGTATGAGGATGCATATATACAAACTCATTCTTTAAAAAAAATGCTGAAAAACGTATTTCGCAAATTGAATTTATTTATAATATACCTATTATATTTTATTTGTTTATTGAATACAATATAATAAGCTACAGCGCCCTTGTCAGCGAGCGCCAACAAATAAGCTACAGCGCCCTTGGAGTGATCTTGTATCACTAAACGGCGCTTTATAAATTTTTATTATTAGGTATGATTAATATAGCATCATATAATATTATATGATCATAGTAAACAACGTCCCATTAGGTATTACCTGTTCTAGGGCTGTTGTTAGAAATATCCATTATTGTCAATTGAATCACTTTCTCGCACCCTGCACAAGTGGCGATTTTATTGCCAAATAACAATTTCTTCCAACTAATCAGTGTGAACAGTCCATAAAAACAAAAGGTACCTACTTACATAAAAATATTTCTGATAAATTTAAAATTTTAATAAAAGCAATAAATAAAATTTCTCCTTTGCTGAAAACCGAACCTGACACGCTGACACGTTATCCATCAAACTTACCACTGTACTACTGTCATTGATTGACAAATAATTGTTCAAATAATAAACCAAGTTATATAAAATATTGTACCTACCTAGATAATAAATTATAAATTTTAAAGTTTTTTGATAAAATTACAAACTTAAAGGGAGGTAGTAAAGTTGTCGCCAAATAACTTGAACTTTAAGCCGAGAAAGGGGAGCGATTTTCACGTAAACCAACGAAAAAAAGATACAAATTTTTCTAACCCTTTGAGTAGGTAATTTTTATTTGGCATGAAAAAAAATTTTTTTTTGTTCATTTGCCATTAAATAGTAAGTAATATATGTAGGGCCTAGCAATTTTGATCGATAATTAAAAATATTCAATATTCACAAAAAAACATAGTACCATAGATAATTTTTAGATACAAAATATATTTTGACTGATTAACTAACAGGAGACATTAAAATATCATGTTCACAATTGTGCACAAAAATACTCATAGGGCTAAGGGTCGTATTATGGGGGGGGGTTATATAAGAAAAACATAAAAAAATGAGGTTCCGTAAACAGTATTCTCGCAGTACATGACCTAACCATATTTTACTCCTCACTACCCCAAGGGGAAGTTATGAATTCGCAATTTTTAAGGCTATTTTTAAATGCAGATAACAAAACTAGTATCATCATGCTGAGATTGTTTTCTGAAAGTTTCATCACATCTGTGTGTGTGTGTGTGTGCTGTGAACTATGTATGTGCTGTGTGCCATGTACGGCGTGTTTATTCTTCTTTACTATAGTACTCATTAGATTCTTTTCAAATTTTGCAATTTTGAACATCTAATACTCGCTTCTGCTTCCCTGTCGTTGGAAGCAGATGGGTTCAAAAAGCCCAAAAAAGACGAGTGGAAGCTCTTATAAGAGGCCTACATCCAGCAGTGGAGAGACGGCTGAGAAAGAAGAAGAAGAATACTCGCATACATCCCATTAGATTTTGAAGGATATCTGAATAGTGCTACTCAATTTTTGTTATTGTCAATTATTTAAAAGTGACCCCATGCTCAGTTAACTAGAAATTTGTATTTTTTATTTTCAAATAGGTAAAAAAATATTTACGTAAATTAAAAATAATTTAACGCATTTCATGAAAATACTGTACATATTCTATACAAAATTTGAATAAATTTATGGTGTGACTTGGTAGTGAGGAGTTTGGCGTTGGTCACAACTCACTCGTTTTTAAATGACTCCCTTAATACGAACCTTAAGTGTAAAATTCTCTAATTTTTTTTTGCTTAAAATGAATAAGTATATCAGTGTGCTCGTATAAGTAATCATTTTATTTAGATTCGATGTCGTAATATGAAAATAAACACAAGGATACACCAATCATTTGTTATATTTTTGATCTGATTTACAATACATCATTAATATTCAATAACAAGCAGTTCAACACTGTTAACATATATTCATACGAATACAATCATTATTTATAAATCAATCAGAAAATTTAAATACATATCTAATGATGCCTAAAACATTATCTTGTTTCAATCAAATGTTGTTAGCTCAAACAATTATTATTGTGTTTAGTAAACACCGAAAATTTCATTACTTAGCATAGTTTTTCGTCTAAGGGTTGTGTAGAAAAATATTTATTAATTTAATTTATTTATTTTAAAAAAATAATTGATATTTATGCATTAAAAATAATAAAAAATTAACATTTCATAATAAACATTCTTAAATTATAGTAAGCTATATAGAGATTCATCCCTCAGTTGAGATGGGATCTCGTGTTCGAGGGAGGAGCATAGTCATTATCTTCATTCGTTTCTGGGTGAATTCGAAGTAAACAGGCGTCAGATTTCGCAACAGAAAGCCATCAGTGAAGAACACGTTTGCACGCATACAAACCGACGAACGTCGGCCGTCCCTCGCAAAACTACACTCCGTCTCGTGGATTTCTCATTTCTTCGTGGCTCAGTTGATTGATATCTGACTCCTGAGCAATAGGTCCCAGGTTCGAATCCCGGGGGAACTCAGGTTTTAATTGGGTTTCAGTCAGGATCTGTGAGACGTTAAAAATCATATGTCTCCAGAGTGTGGCAAATTGTTATTGGGTGCGTATTAAATCAACATTTGACATATTACCTGTTAGTTGCCCATACATACATCTGTGACTAACACTAATCAACCAAAAAATTTGACTAACACTAACTGAATATTTTATTATTTTTAACCAAACAGCTTGTCTACCTTAGTCAAAATATGGTCATCTGCAACAAAAAAATTATCATACCTGTTATGAAAGTGTTGTGCTTGATGCTAAGTAGTTAGGTTATTTTTAACCAAACAGCTTGTCTTCCTGGTACTAAATGTGGTAATTTTCAACGAAACATTAGTCTATGTGTTATTGACTTTATAGCTACTGCTACCTTAGTGATCTGGTTAATATAACAAATAAGTTTGTTATAGTTGACCAAATGTTCTGTAGTGGATAGCTAAATTATATTTTAACAAACCTGTTCAGTTGTTGACAGCTAAAACATATTTACCAAACAACATATAAATAAATTTAAAACGGCATATTTTTGGCAATACATAATCCTATATGTTAAATTTTTCTTTCTGTATGTAATTACGATACTCCTCTCTCGAACACGAGTTTTTAACTCTATCGAGAGAGTATCAATACTGTAATTTTTGTTACATATTGTAACTTAGTCAAAATATTGTGTAATACTCTTATAAAAAAAAATAAAAAAATAAATAAAAAAAAACATTTGGTTAAAGTAACAAATTTTTCGGTAGTCACTATAGTTTGGTTATTATTAACATGAAATTTTGTTACTATTAACAAAAAAAATCTTTCAATGCAGGTTTTACCCGGAAGACCCCTAAAGGGATGAAAGGACAGCTGATGGGTTTCGGATTCCAAGGAGTAACTTTTAGAGGGAGAACATATTTACGATCGATATAGAAAAGAAGAAGAAGTCCTTTATCTAAAAATAATAGTTCTTTTATTAAAGTTACAAAACTAGTAAGACACGACCATCGAGACTGGTCACTGAGTATGTACGACCACGATAACATCTTGACAAAGAATTTATACAATTATTTATTTAACATTTTTTGTGATAAATAATATTGCATTGTACTGGAGGCAATTTATTCCAGTCAACCATCTATAGCATTCATAATATTAATATTAAAAAAGTATTATATGCTATGGATTTCGGTATCCTCTTTGATGAAGTCTTCTTTATCCCTCATATAAATGAAATTACATATAAAGCCATAAAATGCTTAGAGTTTATATTGATAACGGCAAAAGATTTCAATTCATTAAACTCATTCAAATTGTTGTATGTTGCATTAAATAAATTAAATAAATAGGAAGTTACGTCTGCCACTTTTCTTTGCTATGTAGGTATAGGAAATAATTGAGAATCTTTTTTTTATTTTCATATGAACGACGAAAAAACTAGCGAAATTTTTTTCCACGATGAATGGTCAGCAATACGATTTCACTTGCAGCGTCTCATATAAATCATAGCCCTGATTTATCATCAATGATATATTAAGCGGATCTATACGTTATGGATCTAAACCTCCTCCGTTATATGATGAGAGGTGGATGCTTGAGATCGGAGCCATACGGCTTCATCCATCACCCCAGAACCCGCACAACTCCTCCGACTTCTTCTTGTTCTTTTCGTTTCTGTTGGTTTTGGAGTTATTTCATTAGTAGGTCGCCGCGGGACATGTGCTTGAACATTTTATGACAGGGATAAATAACAAGCGACGTCAGGGCACGATTTTTTGAATTTTCGTTTTAGGAGGTTCATGTCCAAAACTGGACGACTAATGACTGGTGATGATGATACAAAAATCACGCTATGTACCATACTAGGTAGGCAGAGATAACCGAACGCCATACATCTAGATATATCCTTTCAAACTTTTTAAGGCTTCATATGCATTCATGCATCGTCTCATAAGTGCTCGTTGATTGAACAAACTTCTTATGTTCCCTTGTGTACATACACCTATGTATAGAATTTCTTCGGTCAGCTGTTCATTCTTTCATTATTCCCAAACCACTTCAGGTCATTTATTATCATTTTACTTATAATATTCTTCTATATCTTGCATTATTCTCTCATAATGTCCATATTTTTTTATCAAAAATATAAATTTCTATTTCTTCTTCTTCTTTACGTCGGGTCCACCCGACGTTGGTAATCACTCGAGAGCAATTCTCCCTCTCCTATGTAGTGTAGACCAGGGGGGCAAGTCTGGTTCAACCGGCGATATCAAAACCCTCACGATTACCCATATCATGGATATAATTATTATATTGAGTTCTATGATATCTAAAGATATTATAGAACTCCATATAATAATTATATCCATGATATAGGTAATCGTGAGGGTTTTGATTTCGCCGATTGGACCAGACTTGCCCCCCAGATAGATTTTTAACAGCATTTTCATTTTATCTATACATGTCAAAAATAAATAAAAAATCACGCAAAATTGTTGGCCTATGGGGCTCAGTTGGTTATATAGTCAACTGACTTCTGTATCAATGGTCCCAGGTTCAATTACCGGTGGAGAAACAGTTCTTAGTTGTGTTTTCAGTCTGCATCAGGGAGATGATAAACATCATTAGGAATGTGGCAACTTGTTATTGGGTGTTCAATAAATTAATATTTAAAATAGTACCTGTTACATAGCTATCCGATGAGAAATATTATACAAATTAATATGTATAATATGTATATTAAAAAAATAATTCTTTAATAATTCTTTTCTGTTTTCTTAAGGTTCTTCACACCTGACGCGAACTCAAAAACTTTAATCTACCAAACTACCAAAAAGGTGTTTTCCGTATATTAATTTTATCCGAGGTATAAATATGTACCTATAAATTTGTAAATACATATATCTAAAGCGCCTCTGTTTTTTCATTCATTTTATTTTAGTGCATTTAAAAATAAATTTAAAAAAGTATATCTTTTAAAACAAATAAATTTATATTCTCTCAAAATGGCAGCTGTGGGAAACACATATCCAAAAAAATACAAAGAATTATCGTCCATTTTTTGATTGTTTTTTTTATTTTTTTTATTTAATAATATTTAGATACGTTTAGACATAATAATATGTACACCTGCTCTCGGTGTGTGCACAACATCAAATTGATTTCTGAAAGACCCTTATAAAAGCTATTAATTATATTCTTAATTTCCTTGTTTGACCTGATAATAATTCAAATTCAAAGGGTGGGCACATCATTGATAATAAGTTGCCAGTTAATTAAAACGATATTAATAAGTCTAAATTCGACCATTGTTTTTATTTTTAGCTGAATGATAGCAACATCGTAACATATGCTGTCAAATGTATTTTGTTTTATTTTCGTACAGACAATTCATATACTTACATTTATTAATAATTTAGCATTTTACACACAAATTAAAAAACGACATAGGTACCTATAGTATGACCAAATAAGAAAAACGTTATGACGAAAATAAATTATTTGAGTTGGTGTGGTCATATAGAAAGAGGTAGTAATGATCGTCTGGTAAAAGTGTACAAAAGGTAGTGATGATCGTCTGAAATAAGTGTACATAAGATAGTGATGATCTTATGACAAAAAAGTGTACAAAAGATAGTGATGATCGTCTGACAAAAAAGTGTACATAAGATAGTGATGATCGTCTGACAAAAAAGTGTACATAAGATAGTGATGATCGTATGACAAAAAGTGTACAAAAGGCAGTGATGATCGTCTGACAAAAAAGTGTACATAAGATAGTGATGAGCGTCTGACAAAAAAGTGTACACATGATAGTGATGATGGTATGACAAAAAAGTGTACAAAAGGCAGTGATGATCGTCTGACAAAAAAGTGTACATAAGATAGTGATGATCGTATAACAAAAAGTGTACAAAAGGCAGTGATGATCGTCTGACAAAAAAGTGTACATAAGATAGTGATGAACGTCTGACAAAAAAGTGTACATATGATAGTGATGATCGTATGACAAAAAAGTGTACAAAAGGCAGTGATGATCGTCTGACAAAAAAAGTGTACATAAGATAGTGATGAACGTCTGACAAAAAAGTGTACATATGATAGTGATGATCGTATGACAAAAAAGTGTACAAAAGGCAGTGATGATCGTCTGACAAAAAAGTGTACATAAGATAGTGATGAACGTCTGACAAAAAAGTGTACATATGATAGTGATGATCGTATGACAAAAAAGTGTACATAAGATAGTGATGATCGTATGACAAAAAGTGTACAAAAGGCAGTGATTATCGTCTGACAAAATAGTGTACATAAGATAGTGATGATCGTCTTAAAAAAAAGTGTACCAAAGGTAGTGATGATCGTCTGACAACATTTAACAAAAAAATGTACAAAATGTAGTAATCGGTCGCACGCATGTCTTATATATTCTGATCTTACTGTCTTACTGTCAATTACTAAAAATAAAAAATATAAGGGCATTCTTTTTCTCTCTCACTCAACTGATTTGTCATTTTCGCATTCGGCCTGTCTCACTCTGTCCAAAGAATCAAAATAATAACTAAAAAGTTTTTTATCCAATCGTTTGCATCAGTTGTCTGGAATACACATCCATCAACATACAGCATCCGAATAGAGCATTCAGCACAAATTTTGAACATAACCGAGTTTTCTTTTTATAATAACCGCAGGTTCTTTTAAAATTTACTGTGAATCTGAATCATAACATCAGATACAAACATTACATTTCCGAAGATTAATGCTAGAAACATTTTTTTATACAGAATTGTATAGAACGTATCCTACTTACATATGTAACTACTAATATGTAACTTAATTGCCCCCAACGCGCAACGTCACACTCGATCAAACGATTTGTTTTATGTGAAATGCCCGCGAACCAATTTCATAAAAATACATTCATAAGTCGTTCAAAACCTAACTACGACAAATTAAATAACTTGCAAACCATGGATATTTTTCATATTGACATTTGATCTTTTCCAACAAATAGTAGGTATATAGGTAACTAGCTGATCCCAGAGGATAACCTAGTCCTCACACCATTTTTGTGAACCTAACCTACAATAGTTTCGTAAAAATAGGTTGGTTAGGTTTGTTTGTAGTTATAATTGCGACTGGCGTGAGCCGGTTGCATTATATATTTAAAAAAAAGTAACTAAAATATTAAAATAAATGACTAAATTGGTATTTTTACCAAACTTTTGTAGGTTATGTTTTAAAAAAATGGTGTGAAGACTAGGCTATCCGATCTCAGAATGAAATAAAGTCAAATAATTTAATGGAACTCCGTAATCATTTAATGACGGATATAGCATCTCAAGCCACTCAATCCATTATCAATGAATTAATATATTCACACTTATTATCTTCAAACTCTTGTGTCTTCGGAGGCAGACGATGTTCATCATCATTCACATCACAAATTGAACGAAAGTCCCTCTCTCCGAGATCTTATTGATTATCTCTCAGGGTCCGAACAAAGGTTCCAATACATCGCATTATAATATTGAGCGATTGGTTACCCACTGTTTGCGCTCGCCCTATGAACCTTAAGCGGGGGCGAAGCACCGGCCTTGCGAGCCCCCCCGTCGTTTCAATTAGCCGGCCCGACTCCGCTAATGCACAACCTATACCCACATTTATGGGAAAAAAATACATTTTTTAATAGGCTGTTTATATAATATATTAGAACCGCGGGGCCAACGATCAATATAGTATATTTCATTAATTATAGGATGAAATATGGCTGCCATTCATTCAGAGATGATGGATCTAATGTAATTTTGGACGATTGATGTATTTTAATTAAATAATCATGCAGACAATCCGTGAACGCTTCACGTACAATGAAATACACCACTTCCAATAAACTGTATACCATTTGAGGCATCGCTTTGAATAAAGTGGTCGCACTTGAACATTATCAATGGCTTTAAATGCATGCCATATTTTTTCTTCTTTTCGAGTTGGAGTCCCAAGATTGGACTTTATCAAGCACTCGATGTTTTCGTTCATCTCTATTACCTGCCAGCCTCTTCATCTCTTGACAGCTACTACAGCGCACATTACTGATCTCCTGATCCAAATAATTGTCTCTAGGGCGACCTCTATAGTTTCGATTCCTTCGGCGATAGTAACGAGTAAGCCCGGATGCCTGGTGTTATGGATTCATTGTCATTGGGCAATTTAAGTGTTTATAATATTAAGAAAGATTGGTATCTGCCAAAACTGCTATTTATCACTTGGGCGAATGCCTCTCTATTTTATGCATTTATGAGCTGAACATAGGACTGGAAACCTATCCACTGTCCTGCCTCCCTAGACAACGAGTCATTTAGCTAAAGAAAAGGAACAAGAAAAAATAACTCAATTTTTAAAAGCGACATTCAAATGTCACGTGACAACCGTCACTTCCATACATTAATCTATCTTTTATTGTTTATTTTCTTGAGCTAAATGACACGTTATCTGGGGGATGAGGACACAGGCTAGACTATTTCAGAGCCACGACATAAATATAAAATTGTATTTAAAAATAATGCACTGATCATAGCAATGAGAAAAAAGCAGGGAATTAAAGCACGCAGAAAAAAAAAATAAGACGCTTGAAGTATAGTCTTTTGTTCTATATTATGTGAATAGTTGCAACTTCCTTCAAAACACGAGTATATCTCTTTTTGAAGGAAGTCATATTCCAACTGTCGATTTGTTCAGGAGAACTTTGTTCTCTTAACATATCGACAATGTATCAAGCCAGAATACGCGAGAATTGTATGGAGAGGTCTACTTTTTTCACGGCTTTTCCAACTTTGAAGTCAAAAAACACCAACTTAGAGGCTTCGCAGCATATATGTTCCATACACGGATTTACTCAGAATTCGGAGTAGAACATTTCGTGTGTCTGTGTGTGTGTGTGTGTCTGTGTGTGTGTGTGTGTATGTCTGTGTGTGTGTGTGTGTGTGTGTGTCCGTCCCCCCCTTATAACTTTTGATCCGCTCAATTTACAGAGCCCAAAATTTCAGAATATATAAACAATTACAGGCCTACAAAACTTTTATACTCGGAATTTTGAATTTTTGTTTCAGTCAGGGGTTATCAACTTTTGAATTTTTATTTTATTTTTCCCTATACCTCAGAAACCATAAAATCTAGAACGCTGAAAATTGGTATAAACATAGACAAATAAAAAATCTCAAATAAGTTTTTTCAAAAAAATTCCAGGGTTTCTCAAACATTTTTTATTAAGAAAAGTATTTTTTTTATGATAAATTTATGAGTTTAACTGCCTATATTTCCATTTTTTTTTAAATATCGAAAAAACCCGAAACACCTCAACTAGATAATTTAATTTAATATAACAAAATACAAACATTGTATTAGTACATCTCAAATTTTTTTTAACAATTTTTATAAAAATTGAATTTAGTGACGACATCACTTCATAAAATTTGTATAGTAGTCGCCTATACACGATATGTAAGAAGACTTAATAGTTTGATACTTAAATATCCAAACATACATACAAACCATCATACTGTTTTCATATTCTGTGTAGGAAAAACAGACTGACCTCCATACTATCCTATCCTGACAAACATACCTACATGTGTTTTATATAGAAAATAAAATATCTTCAAATATTTATTAATTTGTGTTGTTTATAGTTTGGTACGTATTCTTTGATTATGCATACTATCGCCATCGACAGTTGGATTTCATGTGTTACATGCAACTAGTTCAAATTGGATTTAGAACGTCATACGTCTGATTCGTCTCAAGATCATGTTTGAAGCATATATTTTTTCGAAAGTTCTCACTTGACAGTCCATCAATTTGGTAGTTTAGTGAAGATGAGTGATATATTTTTTTACATAAAATTATGAAGTTTATTAATCATGAAAATGTTGTTATATTAATTTGTATGGGCGGGTCCAAGGGTCACGGATCAAATGATTAATTGCATCGTGTTAACCGTTTCAGACATATATTATTAACTACCTACCTACTCAACTATTCCTTGTTTCTTTTGAAATCTTCAAAATTATTTTTTATGTACCTACCTACTTTTTTTATCAAAATATTTTTTTGTAAATTCTTAATTTGATGCAGCGGCTCTACTCTCTGCTGCAAATTTGATCCAAATTCCGACCTACATTTGTAACTGTTAACGCCAAAATTAGGTAAAATAACTGTTGCATTTTTTATATGTGAAAATGTCAAATAAAATTTTTGCAATCACTGCCCGCCCCGCACATCATATCAGTATCCTTCAAAACCGCGTCCTGATAAGACATTATATCGAATCCGCAACTCTTCCGTCCTTTACCGCTCCACCACATGCGTTTATGTTGATCTTCTAAAATACTTCACCAAGCGTGTGACAAGTTGTGCCACAATTTACAACAACGGAGAAGACATCGGAAACAATGGATGTCGGACGACCGATGGATTAAAGTTGTGATGGACTGGAGGCCAAGAACATGAAGTAGAAGAGTGGGAAGGCCCAAGACCAGATGGTCCGATGACATAAAAAAAGTGGCAGGTCCAGAATGGCACAGTATAGAGACCAGTGGGAGTCCAAGTCCAAGCGTACTGGACTCAAGAAGAGGCTGAGTAAGTAAGTAAGTATGAGGGGGCGGCCCTCTTCGTCCTCATTCACCAAGTATTTCGCTCCTATGCGTCTCCTTCGTGCAAGTCTACCTCCCTCTCTTTTGAGGTGGAGAGTTATCAGCGGTCTGCTTGAAATTCTGGCCTGCACTTGGATGTTCATCGCTCTGTGTATCATATTGTCCTCTGGTCACTTTATGACGTGTCCATACCATCTTACCAATTCTTATCAAGGTTAATTCATTTCTTTGGAAAACACACATAATATATACCTACCTACACAAGATCATGAATAATCCTAGAATAATTTTCACACGAGTATTGTAAGCGAGGATGTACAACACAATCTCGTGTTATGTGTTTAGTCCATAATCACAATCTCGTGTTGTGTGTTTAGTCCATAATCACAATCTCGTGTTATGTGTTTAGTCCATATAATCACAATCTCGTGTTATGTGTTAAGTCCATATAATCACAATCTCGTGTTATGTGTTTAGTCCATATAATCACAATCTCGTGTTATGTGTTTAGTCCATATAATCACAATCTCGTGTTATGTGTATAGTCCATAATCACAATCTCGTGTTGTGTGTTTAGTCCATAATCACAATCTCGTGTTATGTGTTTAGTCCATATAATCACAATCTCGTGTTATGTGTTTAGTCCATATAATCAAATCTCGTGTTATGTGTTTAGTCCATAATCACAATCTCGTGTTGTGTGTTTAGTGCATAATCACAATCTCATGTTATGTGTTTAGTCCATAATCACAATGTCGCGTTATGTGTTTAGACCATAATCACAATCTCGTGTTATGCATGTGTTTAGTCCATATAATCACAATCTCGTGTTATGTGTTTAGTCCATAATCACAATCTCGTGTTGTGTGTTTAGTGCATAATCACAATGTCGCGTTATGTGTTTAGACCATAATCACAATCTCGTGTTATGCATGTGTTTAGTCCATATAATCACAATCTCGTGTTATGTGTTTAGTCCATAATCACAATCTCGTGTTGTGTGTTTAGTGCATAATCACAATCTCATGTTATGTGTTTAGTCCATAATCACAATGTCGCGTTATGTGTTTAGACCATAATCACAATCTCGTGTTATGCATGTGTTTAGTCCATATAATCACAATCTCGTGTTATGTGTTAAGTCCATAATTACAATCTCATGTTATGTGTTTAGTACATAATCCTGATTTACACACCCTAAAATTGTTGATTTCAGATGGTCACGGTGATAACTCGCAGCCTTGTCTTCCTCCTTTGTTTATGATGAGCCATGCTGAGAGAGAGTAATCGATTCTCACGCAGGGACTGCATGATCTTGTAAAGAAACATCGTTTCTCGGATCAAGTTAAATCGAATGGATTTTTTGAATAATTCAACGCGAACAAACATTTCATAATATTTTGAAGTGATCCAAATTAACACGACTCGTAAAATTTACAATACCAGCTCGCTAATGAATATTAGGCATACTTTTTTTTTATTTCATTTTAAACTTATCAACATTATAATTGAATTTTATTTTATTCAATTATCCCATATCATTAAGTTCGTGATAAAACTGAAGACACGGACTTGCTTATCGAAAAAAAATCCACGATTAAATCAATATTGAATATCTCTTGCTCGATTTATACTTTGAGATCTGAATAAAACCACATATTTTAGAATGCGATCCCACATCATAATTCAAACACACCATCACGCCATGTCACTTACGGAGCAAGCAGAGATAACCGAGCGCCATAACTCCTCTATTTTTGCACACATTCTTGCCTTCAAAAAATAATGGATTTTAGGGTGATATCGGTAGTAGATCAGAAAGGAAATTGACAAAAAGATTATAATTATGGTCTAAAAGATTCTATTTTGAATATTTAATGATCGCACGTGTATATGCAAATATCGTTTTGTTTATCTGCTGTTATTTAATGATATGTTTTGATAAACTTAATATCTCAATAGAGACGAAGTTGGAATTATATATGATAACATGTCGTGAGCCCTGTAGGTGCCTGCCTGATTTCCCGATTATAAACATTTGTTAAACCTCGTGTCTATTGAGATAAAGTAAAACATATTTTTGACTCCCGGTAGGGATCTAATCCAATGTTTGAGTATACATAATATACGATCACTAGTATATAAAATAAAGTTGTTATTTTATTTCAAATTATTAATATATTTTTTTTATTTTATATTGCTTCGTTATGTCGTTGCTATGTCAAATATTAATTAAACACGCACCCAATAACAAGCTGCCGCATTCTGGAGACACAATACTAATCATCTCATAGATCCAGGCTGAAAACACCGGGAATCGAGCCCGGGACCTTTGGATCAGCAGTCGGATACCTAACCAATGAGTCACGAAGGCCGACATTACTCTTCACTAGGATTTTTATAGGATATGTTCATTCTTGTATTTTAAAAAAATGATGAAGGCCCACCAACCATTATGAATGGTGTCTTTTTATGTGTAACGAGTCTAATGCGTGGAGATATACCTACACTTACGGTCTAATTTATTAGATTTCGTTAATAGCTTACTAAGCGCGCAACTAGATAACCACGGCTAAAATAGTTAAGATCGGTATAAAAAAATCTTACTTATAAACTTATACTAAGATGTGACTAACTAGTTCACCAAATTGTTTACGAACACCCTCATTCATTTTTTTCATATGGCCGCATTAGCTTCACAGATGTCAAAAAATAGATAAATGCATGTAATCTTTGGATAACGGACATCGAAAAAAAGAAAGCAAACACCGCGTTGAGTCCATTTCAAATGAGATTGCGATGATGAATAACAAGGAAAAACTTTATAAGGATATTTTTTTTCTGTCAATCTCAAACATGCTTCAAATCATATGTGAAAGATCCGCCATTTTGATATATTTGATACGACGCGTTAATCAAGCTTTAAACAAACTCTCGACCCGTCCTTACTTGACGTCTACTAAATAAAGGTGTAATAAAGATAGTCACGGTTTATAAGTGAACTTTTTCGTTAATCAAGCTCTATCACCGCACCAATTACGCACAAAACATGACTATTCATAGAATGTGCGATACATACAATAACAGATTTCAAGAGTTTGACATCTTCCACCTCAGCTCCACAACATTCAAATACTCCATACAAAAGAAGATCAATAACCACTTATTATAGGAAACCTTGACGGCATTTATTCTCTTTTTTCTTTTTTCCTTTTAGTTCAATATTATGTTTTAAATCATTGTTAACTTGAAATGTTGCTCTTACCTACATACCAACCTATGATCATATTTTATTTTTTTATTTTTTGTAAACTTGTATTATTTTATGTCAATCATAACGACAAAATGTAATAGGCCTTAATACTTGATGTTACTATTGTATTGTACTATGTCTTAACGCTGTTTTTTGTCCAACTTTAACATAAATAAATAAATAAATAAATAAAATAAAATTACCAGGTACTATAGATAAGACGGTTTATAAGTAAGACGGTTAATATTTTGTGCTTCCTTTTATAAGATAATGCACACCCTTGCACCTGTCGCTGTTTACCCCACATTATAGGAATACGCCGTGATGGTTGATTTTTATAGCGCCGTTTTTTATTTTATTTTATTTTTATTGATTTTGGATATCCAACAGTACAGTAGAGCATAATGATATTAAAAACAATGAAAAAAAAAACAAGTAAATGTAGACTACGGTACATCATATCAAGTAATAAGTTTTTGTGATAAGCTCACCTCAAGGGCGCTTTATGTCACACTAATGACACTTCTGTCGCTTTCACACAAGAAAAGTCAGTTATCTTCTTTAATTTATTGGAGGGTTGGGTCCTATTTAAATGAGATATCTATAACATATCTAATATAAATATAACAATACCTCTTCATCTTATTTTTTCTCATTCACCTCTACATCATTCTTTCCTAACTCCTATCTCACGGGTGGTGAGTGGGCAGGGCTGGTCAACATTTAATCAGGGGGGCTGGATGTGTTGTTATTATTATTATTTTATATTGTTATAACGCACGGTTATAGGTTCCCGTCAGATGGGTCGTAAATTTAATTAACTTAATGCCCAACCGGTAATTATAAAATGATTGCCATGTCTCAAAAAATAAATACCTTAAGTAAATATGGCAAAGATCTTGAACATAATTATATATTCCACGCTCGATTTCGTAAATTAAATTGATTTTTAACACTTAACAATTGGACACGTCCATTCCAACGGGTTACGGCATAGTTAAAAATTATATTGAAATTTAATCTTGTAATATAATCTTTTGATGGGTTTTCATATTTTGTTGATTTTCGATAAGTGCTGCTTATTCTTCTTCCTCGTCTTCTTTATGTGGAGTCTCCCCTGCGGAGGTTGGCGATCATCGAGGTTATCTCTGCCATGTTCACTGCGGTCCCAAACATCGGTAATGGTTTTTTTCTGAACCATTACATTAGATTATATCAGGGATACTCATTAGGTTGATTAAGATTAGATTGAGATATTATAAATCGTTTAAATTAAAATTAATCGATTGATATTTACCTACTTACACACATTGTTCCAACTCTTCTACTCTCTGTAAACAATATATTATGCTCCATTCGCTACATGAACGTCGATCAATAAAAGACAACGTGTCATTTAGCTCAAGAAAAGAAACAAAAAAAGAAAACCGATGTATGGAAGTGACAGATGTCACGTGACTGGCAACTGTCACTTCCATACATTGAGTTATCTTTTCTTGTTTTTTTCTTGAGTTAAATGACACGTTGTCTAGGGGGGGCGGGCCCCTTGTGTATCTGCACAATATTTAAATAATCGAGTTGAGTTCCTACGCGATCACCATAAATAATGTTCTCTTCAGTATTCCGGCAGTAGATACGTAACAATTAAAAAAAAATTAAATTTAATACATAGTGTGGAAATAGAGACATTATTTCTGAATCATCTGAGGTATTTAAGCGATGTCTACAAATCAACTTAACATTACAATACACTTTTCTTCCTAATGTATGTGAGTGTGTGTATCATGCATAACATGTAGATATGTAAGTGAATATGTACATATAATGAGAAATCATTAAGCGTAATGGAGTTCTCATCATGGTGGCATGTAGTAATATTTGTAATCATCCCTTTTAATCCTTTCTAATTTTGTATACATTTTGTGTTAAATTTTCCGGTCTTTATGTGGTTAATTAATCAACAGTCTAATTTAATGTATTTGTTTATTGTGACTGTTTGTATTCGTAAATCAATAATTAAAAATATATGATAATTTCATAATAAACAGTTGAGTAATGATTTATACATTTTTAAGATTACAAGAATGCATTAAGATCGTGTGTAGCCATCCTGAACAAAGAAACTCTTCAAAGCTCTTGTCCTTTCATTCCATGAATTCTGTTATCGTTTTGTGGTTCTAAGAGTTTGTAGATACCTTTTTCCTCTCATTTCATGATCAAAGTATTATAGCTTTCTCATTTTCATACTTTTAATCCACTTCTACGTGATAAGAACCAGATAAGAACTTTTTAACAATGTTTATTTTACTGTATAAAAAATTCAGGGTAGATTTAATAAAAAAAAATTCATAAATATAATTATTTTCTTTATTTTACAAAAATGTATTCGAAGCACTGCTTCAATCACAATAATTTGATCTACAATTTTTTTAATACAATTTGTGTTTATTTAAAAAAATCTCAATCATCGCCATTTATAACATTTTGTACGTTGTATAACTACCTACATATAAATCGACAATTTTTTATAATTATTTTTCTATTGTATTTTAATTTAATGTATCATATTTAGGTACTTAAATCAACGTATGAATAGGTACATTAAATAACAAAATTTTCTAAGTACGCATCTAAGTACTAAAAAAAAATATTTTTTTATAAATTTAAACACTAAATACTTAAAAATAACTGTGTTATATGTATGTACAATATAATATTATGAATTATAAGAACTGTTATAAGGACGGATTCTTCAAATTTATTATTACAAATAAAAATATATTATAATTCTTAAAAAATAATGTACCTACATTAAAAATAAATAATTACAATAGGTAAGTTCTTATATGTGTAAAATTATCTTAGGTTTTAGACAAAAAATAATAAATAAAATATAATTGAAAGTAAATTTAATTGAAATTGAAATTAATCTGATCAATATATTGTTACAGAACAACGTTGAATGATAAAGTTTTCCTTTTTTTACTTTTTAATCATTATTTATGATTATTAGATTCGTTTCAAAACAATTCAAGAAAAAATCTATATGTTCGTTATAAAGATTTTTTACTTTTTTTCTCTCACGTGAGTATCTATAGGTATCCAATTTAGCGATGTACATGGGTACAGTGCGATCAAATATATATTTTTTTCAATGTAATGCAAAATAATTAAAAAATAAAATCAAACAAAAAATAAAGAAAAATCTCAAAACTCGATAATCACAGTCGATCGAAGTGGCATTGTGGTAAGTCATTTGACATCCGAATTCGTTTCTCAGAGCGGGAAACACTGTCGTTAGTAGAAACGAATTACCATACGGCTGTAGATATGTGACGGATACCTATAGTTGGATGTTATGAAAACTGCTGGTGTTCGGTTGCATGATGTTTATTAGTGCGACTGGCCCGAGAAATCGTTAAATGAGAACTCGGGCCAGTCGTACTAATAAACATCATATAACCGAACACAGGCAGTTTTCATAACACCCCACTATAAGTACCCGTCATATATATACAGTGGTGACCTCGACGTGATCTGATCTTATGATCACAGCAAAAAAAACATCGCCACATGGAAAATCAGTAATGAGTAATTTATGCCTTAATAATATACTTACTTAATTTTATACACATATTTTAAACAGTATCTATTAATTTATATACCTATTTACATATTTTCTTTGGAGTGTACCTACAAATGGACGGATCCGTGCAAGAATGAATTGCGACATAAAATTATAATTTTTTACAAAATAGAAGTATAGTTATTGTCATAAATTTGATTAAATCACAACAGTTAATAAATCAACTATTGTATAATGTGCATATCAATATGTAATTGGCATTTTTCGTCTCCAGTTATTGTAAGATTATCCCAATTGTCACGCATGTCAATAATAAACATTATAAAAAAAATCATAAGAGTACGTCAAGTTGTAACGTCATTTTAAAGTAATATAAACGTCAAACAATAAATATAGTAAAATAACAATTCGTTTAAACATTTATCGAAAGTCAAAGTCGACAAAATTATTTGAAAATTAAAATTTCACAAAATATCTTTATTTAAGTATGTAGGTAGTCTTGTATATTTCTTGTACAGAATAAATTGAATGTTTATATAAAAAAATCAATTAGTAAAAAAATATATTTTGTATCTGAATGAATATGTTCTTGTAACAAGTACATTCACATTTTTGCGCTATTTTTTTTAAACAATGATTTGAACCAAATCCCCGTCCTCCCCTCTCAAATCTGTTTTAAATAAATAAACATGATGAAATCTCAATCAATTCCATATTTATGAAATCATGCGCAGTCGTTTATTTTTAAGGTAAGGTTGGTTAATCTCGGAATAACTAGATAAGCAACAATTACATATTTATTAATTGATTAAAATTTCAAAAGTTTCTATTCAAAGAGGAACTTATACAAATTAATTTTAAATATTCATGATTTATACGTAAATGCATTTTAAAAGCGGCAATATTGTTTAAATTATAACACATTTTATAGGAACATTACATTTGCAGTTACTATGGACCAATCACATATACATAAATTATATACTTTTGAATATAAATAAATCGTGAGTTTTTTCAACGTATCACATAAATACCATCATGATCTGTCCTGACTGGGTAGGCAGTAAGGACTGAACCCCAAATACAAATACACATCATCTTGACAAATACACATCATCTCTTCTGCTTAGTTCTGTTCGTCATCTCGTACACGCTCTTCTAACTATTATTATTCTGTTTTAACCATGGGAAAATCTCATTCAGTTTTAATTAATATATTTTTTCAGAAAAAATCTAAAAACAAATATAATTTTTATTCGTTATTTGAAGCCTTAAAGTTGTCTTATTTCTGCATCCTTAAATCTATCGTATATTGGACGTTGTGTTGTCATTTAATTTTTATTCAAAATATAATTACTTCAATTTAAAAAAAATATGTGTCGATAGAATATTATCAAATTCAAATTTATTATACCTATATATTATATAAATAGTGAGTACAATCAAAAAGTCTACATCATTTTTTGAAAATTTTCAAAAATATACAAAAACAATAATTTTAATCAATTAATTTTATATTTATAAAGTATTCATCACATAATATTATCTAAGCATACATAATAAGTACATAACAAATAAGTATTAACAATATGATATTAGTACTTTGTTCAAAAGCTCGCTTTTTAGGACGGATTCAATTTTGAGCATCAATATCTAAATAAATTATATTGAAAACTATTATCTCTGTAGGACAATATTATACAAAGCTTCGTTTTCGCAACAACCCTTAAATCACTTATTCATTACCCTTTAAAGACATTTTAGGCACTTATAGAATTATAATATTTAAACTGATAAAAAAAATTGGTAGTCAATCTGTCAATTTATATTAATTCGATAAAAATCATTCAAAAATTATTTTTTTTATAATAATTTTGATCATATTATCGTCCTCATGAGACATCATAAAAAATGAGTGGATTGTGACCAGCACTCAACTCTTATATTTACTGTAAAATAATTACATTTAATTATTATGAAATCGGGAAGTATAGGCATAGTTAGTTCATCACACTGAAAAAAAATTACTGAACTTACAACTGAACTGGCTACCTGCGTTTTAGCCAAACCTTTATCATCAGTAATAAAGGTGTATCTATTTACGACTGTACTGTTTGGGTGTGTGCACAAAACCAAATGTTTTGTAGTCACTATAGTTCGGTTAATTTTAACATGAAACTTTGTTACTATTAACAAAAATATTTGTCTGCATCGTGGCTCAGATGGTTGTGTATCTGACTGCTGATCCAAGGGTACCGGGTTCGATTCACGGTAGAGACAAAGTTTTTAAGTGTGTTTCCAGTCTGGATCTGTGAGACGATTAATATCGTAGGTATCTAGAATGCGGCAACTTGTTCTTGGGTGCGTGTCAAATTCATATTTGACATAGTACTTATCTGTTGTTAAAATAAATTTTCTCAGTGCAACTTGTTTCACTACCAATTTTATTCTGAATGTACTTAGTGCCTATCCGGGTGGGACGAGAATGGTATGTGGGGATACACGCATGTATTGTTCGTTAATTAATATGGGACGTACACCCGCATATGCTCTTATCGCTGATTGCCCTACATTGTGGAATATGTCGTGATGGTATGAATAAATGACATCAGGACATAGAAATTGATTGTATGCACTAAAATGTCCATAACAAAAGATTCGAAGATCCTCATAATCAATAACTGTTGCTAATTGTTGGACCAGTAGGTACATCTCAAAAGCAATGAATGTCCTCAATTGTCTCTGAACATTGCTTTGCTGAAGTGTTGTCTCCAAACGAAACAAACCATTTATGTGTAACAAAATTATGATCTTATGTCGTTCCACGATTTCAGCTGATCAAATCACCATGTCCATTCTGTCTGAGCATTTCCAGTTTGAGCTCGTGTTCTCTCGCTTTCAATCTTAGAGCTGCGATGCTGGAGCTTCTCCTGTCGACTTCCGGAGCACCCGGAGACGATCCGCCTCCGGGAGACAGAGGAGGAGACGACGTCACGTACTCCGGAGTCGAAGCTGGCATCAGCTTCGGTCTCTGAGCTGCTGATATGTTGGCTAGTAGGGTCTGGAAGGAGCTGGCCGCTGCTGGACTGTAGAGGTGGCTCATACCTTGAGGGAAGAGTGGCGGACCCGCCCTGTGGAAGGGATGGCCGGCTCCGAGGTACGAGGAAGTCAGGACTGGGCCGGCGTGCAGAGGCGGGTACCGGAACGAGGCCAGATTGGCGCCGTCGAAGGGTTTCCTGAAGTTGAAGCCCAGATGCGTGAAGGGGTTGGGCAGCGCCGCTTGAGTGGGGGGCGCCGGTGAGCCGCCCGGCAGATAGGGGTTGTATGGGTGACCTTGGGGACCGACCTTCTCTTGCTTTCTCCATTTGGCCCTTCTGTTTTGGAACCACACCTGAAACAAAACAAAAAAATCATTCAATTTATGAAATTAATGAGATTTAATGCATTTTTTTATAGAACGAGTCGAAAATCGATTCCATGTTTTCAATACTCCATTTATTGTATAGGTACCACCACATAAAGTGATTCCATGTTTTCAATACTCCATTTATTGTATAGGTACCACTACATAAAGTGATTCCATGTTTTCAATACTCTACATCGTTTCACTTAAAAGTGCACTTCGTGGTAATGTTGTTACGACTCTACTTAATAAACTGAATAATGATGCCACATCTGTAAATTAAGTTTCTTTAAATTCATCATATTAATTTAAAACTTAGTAATAAGAATTTTTAATGAAAATAAAAATTGAGGTTAATGTAATAGAATGATACATATCTTCTTTAATTATTTGAAACAAAACAATCTTATTATTAAACGATTTGTGCAGGTTCATCATAAATAACTTTTACAAACATAACAAAAAAATATCTTGTTTTTAACGTATGGCAGCACCAAATGCAATCATATCAACGTTATAACGAGGTACTCTAAATGAAACACATTCAAGGTATCTACACATTTTTCCATCCTCAAAGGTCGGCTATGAATGCATTTTTACAGAACACTTTTTTATTATTTATACATATTTACAATTTACATGAACAGACAAAAAAAAATAACTTATAATTTCTATAATATATATATAATTTCTTTCATATCTTCATATTTCTTTATATACATATTTACCCATTCATTGTCGCTGTGTTTAATTTTTCATTATGAAGTTCGTTTTTAAATACGTAAAATTCTTAGATAAGGGCATTTATTTGAATCCATTAGTCATGCAGAACTTTGTAGCCATGAAGAGCAGCTTCGGTGCTTTCGAGAATTTTTGTCAAAAATACTGTTCACTCGACTTATCTTTAGTTTCATTTAACTGTGAGCCAGCAGTTTCCTTATAATTAGCTCTCTTTGGCACTTTAAGTGCAGTTTCTGCAACGATTTAGAGTTCTCCAAACTCTTCTTATATTCTCCATGTGCTCTTTCAGAATTTTGCATGGAGCCGTTATTAGTCCCCATAAGCAGAACTTGTGATGGTAGATGAAGAACAGAAGAACAGTATCTATTAAATTGATGAAAAAAAGGTTCATTGTCCTATTACTACGTAGTACGTGTACTCAGATTTTGAAAAAAAAAATGCGAGATCATTTTTTTTATTAATTTTGCTGGTTACCTCTTAATGTGGGGTAGTCAGCGACAGGTATGCGGTTGTGCAAAACTTAAGTAATCGAAGCACGACACATGTGTGTATCCTCACTCACCAGTATCGTCTCACCAAAAAATTCACTACATTTAGAATGAGTGGTGAACCTCTTTGCTGTACTATATAATATGTTATTTATGCCTGTTGGGTTTTCGTTGATTCGGCTCTTAATCCTTTTTTTTGTATATGCCATCCCACTAGGCTAAGCCTGTTCTGATGTAGCAGAAAATTAATTTGCATTATATCCCACAGAAAAAAATTCCATTAAATTTATAATAGAAAACGATATAATAGAAAACAGTGGAAGTACTATTCTAAGCCGGTGCTTTACAGCGAATAGTATAATTCTATTGCGTCTTTTATTGGTTAGTAGAAATTACTTTGAAATGTTCTGCACTAAATTCACACTATGTGAATACATATATGTATAGTTGATAATTCAAATACTGTTGCCTTTCGCAACACATTATTGCGTTATTAATTTTGTCAAAGGATGAAATTAAATAAATCACAAGACATACAATTATTTGTACCTACAAATGTTGATTACTTTATAAGTGATAGTTACTATATTTGTATGTATGTACCTGTGCAATTAGTTGTAGGTACATGAATTATGTGTCAGGTAGGCCTTGAATCGTGACTCAGTTAGCTACCTGTCTCCTAAGACATGGGACTCAGGTTCGCTGTTCTATGTAGTCTCGTTTACGGTAAGGTCTCAATTTTTACTCTCAACTTCCCTCTGCTAAATATTGTTATAGTTGTGAATATGTGATTGTATAGTTATGAATATATATAGTACATAGTGAAAGTATAGTAGTAAAACATATATAATGTATAGTTGTGAATATATAAAGTACATAGTTAAAGTAAAGTAGTAGGTATAATGGTTGTGAATATATAATTTTATAGTTGTAAATATACATATCAAGGGGGATCAAGGGGGAGGCCTATGTCCAAGAATGGATGAAAACAGGCTTAAGAAGAAGAAAGAAGAAGAAGAAATATACATATATAGCACATAGTTTAAAAATATTTTTTCTGATAAAATTCAGTCATAACAATGAAATATAACTAAAAATAACAATTCATAGTAAAATTTTGATAGAATTACTTCCTTTTATATCAAGTTTATAAATTTTTACGAGACCGCAACAAAGCCTGGTCTGAGCGACACATGCAGTCTCAGTATTGATCGCAAGACCAAGACTTGCAACACTTTTACTATCACTAATGTGAATGCAATGAAAAAACTAGACTTCATAATATAAAAGATAAATGTTGCGAATATCATGGAGTAATGAACCAATGTGTCTTTATTTAACAAAATATAAATAATGGATAGCATATCGACAATCTGCAGGGAATTCTTCAGTATTTTGGACTTCTTCTGGTTCGTTTTCTCCATTGCTGAAGATCGTGCTAATTTTGGTGAGTCATTGATGCAATCCCGACAAAACAGCATATACAAACGCTTCTGTATTTCTTAGGAGGGCTAAATCTATCGAGAGATCAGTTGTCCTAATTATTTAGTCCTTCCACCGAGATGGGGCTCGTTCCTTTCCATTTGCATAAATTGTAGAGATTTTAAATAGGTGAGACTTATCACTTCCTCCAGTAGACTTGTGACTAAATAATTCGTTATTCATTTATAGATATAAATGTGTTGTATATTTATAATGAAGGTTCCTAGCTACATAATACAGAACGGAAACGCAATGTGTAATTCTGATGTAATTATAATAATGCGCCTTGCCGAACAGACAGTTTACCGGCTTGTGTTTTAAATCATCTAAGTACCTACTTATAATAATAATGTCATAGAAACCTACATATTGTGTTTTAATCGTTTTTATTTATTTATATATTTGTTTGTGTATCAATGTATGTAAGTATTCAATTTTACAATCAAGTTTCTCTATAAAACGAATAGTGTAAGAAACATAAACGCAAACATTGTCGTCTCATGTATAAGGACTGTTGCTTTCATTCTTTACAAAAAAAAAAACAATTTCTCAATATATGACGTTTAAAATGTTCCTTCGTTACTTCACAGATGGTGATGGTAAAAACAGCTTATTTTCAAACGATCAGTTTCTCATTATTAAAATATAAAGAACTTCTTAATACAGTCATACCAAATTTATCCTGGAAAATTTTACGTAGCTTGGTCGGTTAAAATTTATTTGATTTTATTTTTTTCTTACTGAACATATAAATCGCGAAGAACAACTTTAGATGACTCGTGCACTAGTTATTTCAGTTCTACTGATACCTTTTTATTACCATTTAAAGACTCTTTTTATGTTCTTCGTGCGTTCTTTTTGAGTTTTACTAATAGCTGTTATGACTATTTATTAGTAAAATGGATGCTGGCGTGAAAACTATTAAAATTGAAAAAGTACAGCACATTTTAATTAGAATTTAAGTTTGTTTCCCCGAGATATCGAAATAAATATTTATCGTATTTGATTCTTAAACAAATAAAAAATTAAATTAGTTAGTATTTTATATATAATAATAAATAAAAAAAACGTAGTTTCAATCCACGAGTAGGTACGAAGTTTTTTAGCATAACCGCTTTTACTAGGCTAGTCACAGAGCTAGCAACCTCAGAGGACAAGACTAGCGAAAGCGCTTAGGCTAATAAATTTCACTCTCGTGGATTAAAACTGTGTGTTCATTTTCATAAATAAAATTCATATTTAATTTATAATTATGAAATTTTGCTGCCTTTTTAAAAAAACTTTAAAGTTATTAATTAAATTTATTTTGTTATAGACAGACTTCCTCAAAGTAGGTATTTTTATGAAATACTTCTATAATTATTAGTAACTTTTAACATTGCGTAAAATAGTAATTATGTTAATTGTAATTATTTAATTGAATGTTTTCCACTAACCATGTACCTGCACATTACGGTGAGTACTTTTAATACTAAGAAAATTGGTACCTACGCCAACCAACATTGCACAATAAATTATATTATTCCAAGTAGAAAACCATCAGTACGCGAGGTGCACTTTAAAGGGTGCTAAAATTAGGTACATTTTCTTAATTATATTTTTTTACAAAATAAGAATCCCATAAACGAGAAATACTTATAACTAATAAATAAATAACTTTGTTGATTTTAACAATTTGATTCAAAATAACAATTTGACATATTGTTACAAAAATTTGTCTATTATTAACGAAGTTGATTGAAATGGTTAATGTTTATTATTACAAACTTGATGTATTTATTTTAAACTACAAACTTGGCTTTTTTTATTTAAAAAACACGCCCTTTACCAGAGTACAAGCACTCGTATATAAAGGAGACATTCAAAAACAAGAGAAATAAAATATTATATGTACAGAATTATTGTTATACAAAATGAAGATTTGTATTTTTTTTTTTTATTTTGAATTCATTATATTCAGTTGCCATTCTCAAATTTGTTTCAACATACCAAACAGACGAACAAGACACACCTCAACGTTCTTTTTAGACAAAAAAAAACACTAATGCCGCTCAGAATTCGCCATTGTACCGATGCCTTACCACATATAATAATTTGGAAAAGATCAGGTCCGTGGACATATTCTGTATGTCCAGGACTCTTCAGGAGCCACGTTAGACAGGAATAGTTATTTTTTTGTTACCAGCAGTGAGTACATGCAACATGAAATCAAAGGTGGGCTGATTAAGTTACAATTACTTATCTTGCTATTCTTATTTATTATATTTGTTTAAAAAATATTATTGTACGTTGCTCATTTTTTCAAATAAATAAAAAAAAAAAGTCGGTTGAACCACACCACCCCATTGTACGTATAGTAGTACTGCGCAAAATTGTATGTGTAAACGTGGTACACAATTGACCCACTATAATTTTATCTATCACTCTCCACACTTACAAAGTCATGGCGTGACTTTCCTATGTCTTTGTGTATTTGAAATAGCACATTTTTTTTATAAATATTATCGAAAGACGGCACTTGAAAATCATGAAACAGTTGCAAATTAAGGTAGACTCAGATGATTTTTTGTTATTAAGTTAAAGTTTATTATTTTTAACAACTTCTGAGTTCTTATTAATATGAAGACACTTATTCATATTTACTACGATAATTTATATAACCTCTGTTGTTTTCTAATAAAACATAGACTTTGAAATCATTGCAATCTTTGATCGCAATACAAAGATTGTGTATTCAGTTTGGATCTGTGAAACGACAAATATTATACTCCAGGATGTGGCAACTTATTATTGAGTGCGTGTTAAATTAAAATTTGACATAGTAGGCACCTGTTAGTTTCCCGAGATGTAAAACAAATGGAAATCAATAAAATATAATAGAGATTTTTTTATAGATCTATGTATAAATTACTGACCACTGGTTGATTGAGTGAATAGATTGAGATAATCCGAGTGCAACAATTCCAATTGAATTGCATTCGGCTCTGTTAAGCACAGTAAATAAAAGTAGGTATAATTTTTATTAACTGACAACACAATTATTGTAAATGGGAATATTTTATACCGATCAACACCTGCCTGACTGTATTTAGTAAGTAACAACTCAGTAAGTAATTAAGTATTTACTTAAACATTTCGCACTAACCTATAATTATTATATGTAATATTATTCTATCAGTACATATTAAAAGTTTTTAATGAGAAGTTTTTCTTAATAAAAGAAGTTGATTTCTTTTTCATAAAAATAATTTAGAGATATTATATTTGTGCCGGTGAGGCACCGGCTTAGAATGCTGCTTCCACTCATTGTCATCATAATATTATCGTTCGTTTTCGCTGTGTCCCGTAAGAACCGGGTAATCGAAAAAAAAGTTCAGCAATGAGTCGAATATTTTTATTATTGCATATGCGCAAACAATGGATTTTTTTCCCTGTCGGGAGTCAAAGGTGTCATACCTTTGACTCCCGACAGGGAAAAAAATCCAATGTTTGCGCATATGCAATAATAAAAATATTCGATTACTTACACATTGGTACAAGTAGGTAAATAAGACAAAAATGACCTTATGAGTCTGGCGCAATTCAGGGGTGACTTCTATGCGAAAAATGCATTTGTCACCTCAGGTATAAGAATTGTTGCTCTCATTATTTACAAAAAAAAACCAATTCTCTCAATAGATGGCGTTACAACAAAAATAAATAAAAAATATGAAGAATGTTGTTCATAATTTCACACATAGATGGCTGTAGTAAAAATTCCTTATTTTCAAGCGAAAAGAATTTCAGTATTACAATATATAGAACTTTCAAAATTGAATTGATAGGGATCTCATTAAAAAGGCATAATTGGTGAACGTTGCGCAAGCGCATAAAGTGATCACGTAAACCAGCCGATGACAGGTCGTAAGCCCTGTAGGTGCCTTGATTTCCCGGTTCTCCTACAGTAAATATTCCAACTTCGTCTCTATTGAGATAATTAAAAATCTGTTAAAAAAAAATCAGCAATGAGGTTCACCACCCCTTCCGAATGTTGTCTTTATGGATGAGACGAGTCTTTTTTTTTATAAAGTAGTACATACACACACCTGTCGTTGGTTACCCCACATTATGGGATACGCCGTGATGGTATTATGTGCATATTCATACAAATTTTCACTGATTTAGCTTTAATGGTTTTTGAGATATATGGAAAAATGTAATAAAAACATCTGACTGGAACATTTTTTTTTAATTTTGGGATTCATGCATCAAGAGTAGGTATCAAAAATTATATGAGGGGACGGACACACACACACAGACTCACTTTCATTCATTTAGATTTCAATATCGAAAAAAAAACAAGTGAAAATTCCGCTATTACATACAATTCTCTCACACCAGACAGAGAATTCTCTTGTACAAATCGACAGTTGGAATATTGCCATTAGGTACTTGGTGACACATCAGCTTTTCTTGAGCAATGACAAGTTTGTTATTCGCATGCGTGCTACAATAACGATATTTTCTGTTGGAATTACTTTTAATTACGGTAATTTAAGGATAATTATCCAATTAATTTAATTAGCATCGTTACCATCAAGATCGATAGGTTTTTAAACTCACATACTCGATTATAGTAAAAAAATGACTGGTGGAAAAGTGGTTAATGCATTAAGAATCCAGTTCATATCACAGGAAAAATCTTTTAACCTTCTTAATAAAACAAGAAAATATTCAAAATAAAACCTACATATATTTAATTTTATACTGATCACGAAAAAACTTTCTCTATAAAATATTTTTTAAATTATAGCTCTTATTTTTAAGATCTCGTTTAAAAAATATTAAACTTAAAATGCACAAGGGCTGTTCTATGTGTGACTGTGCGTTGAGATCTTTTTTACTAATAAAAGTGTAAAAATTCACTTCGAAGTTTGGACAATAAATCTCACAAATTCAAAATGAAACTGTTTTTTGAGATTCTTTGTATAATAACTTTAATTGAAGTAGAATGAAATTCAACATATTTACGTGCAAATATGAGATCTCTTTTAAAAATCACAATTCTTCATTTTTATTTGCTTTGTTACATATTTTTCGACAAAACCCGTATTATAAGATCACTACCTACCTCCACCACCACCCGCTCTGCATATCGAGACTCTAATTGGCCTCTTCACAGATCACGAAATCCGCGTGACCAATGGGACCTTGAAGAGGCCCACGGACAGCAACGAGGAGCTCCGATCTATAAGAGGACACCATTGAGTGGCAACAATCCCATAGGATAGATATGCTCCGAAGTTTGGCCCGGGTATTGACAAAACTGACATGAGGCTGAGGAGACAATTTTAAATCGGTATTATTAGATAACGTTACAAAAAAAAATTGAATTCAAATATTACCTCGTGTTAAAAGTTATCCGTCTACAATCGATCAAAATCTATTTATGATTCGCCATTATTTTAATCAAAATATAATTTGTAATTTCAATATAAAAGATCATAATAAATATCCTACGCATTAATTTCATTACCATAAAATTGGTCCATAAATATTAGTTACATACACACTTCGTTGCAAATTGATATTATAGAATAATGGTACCTACCTTTTGTGCTGAACGATTTATAATAAATAATTAAGATAACCCTTTCACAAATTCACCCGGCATTAAAAGTATTATAATAAAAATTAGTATTTCTTTGCCACCGTATCAAATCAATTATCCAATAGTTTTCTTGAATGGCTGTTCTCAGACCTAGACATGAACGGGTGTTAGTTGGTGTAATTAGAGCTACCGTCGAGGGCGCCAGTTATTTTGATTTTAATGTGAATAACGACGTTTAATTTTCATAAATTTAATTGTTTTCTTATTAGCATTGCATCTAAGGCAAAAACATAAAGCCACGAAGACCGACACGATATTATTCATACAATTTTTTATATCCTTCAAATATTAAAAATAGCAAAAACTAGACATCTTTTTATATAAATTTATCTTTTTTCAAATACGACTGATTTTGTTTTATTCTACCGACATATTTTAGTGGAAACAAAACATTTTTTTTTTGTAAATATAAGTTAATTTTCTACTTTTTAACTACTTTTCAAACATATTTAATTTATTATTATTAATAATAATAATAATCAAATTTATATAGCGCCGTTTTATGATATCAAGACCATTCCAAGGGCGCTCTCACTTAGTTGTTGGCTCTGCGAAACAAAGAAGTCTTAAGTAATTTACTGAAGGTCCCAAGACTCTGCGCTCCACGTACGTCAGAAGGCAATTTATTCCACTTAATGGGTCCGTTTACACTAAAACCACGATTAATAGTAGGCCGCTTTATTGGCTCTATCCAATTCCCTTAAATAATTTATACTTTGTGATTCTGATGATCTCAATGTTAAACGTCTTTGTGGTGGTGTATTCCTTTGACATAGTTCTTGAATGTAGTGCGGAGCCAAGGCATGCAGAGCTTTGAAGACCATCAAGCACACTTTATAGTCTATTCGCTCTGGGCATCTCAACCAGTGCAGCTCGTTAAGGAGAGGCGTTATGTGGCATCTTTTGTCAGCCCCATAGATAAGCCTCGCAGCTGCGTTAAACACCAGTTGTAATCTGTTAAGTTGACACTTGAAAGTTATTTACTTATTCATGAAAGTTAAAAAGTAGGTAGGTAGGTACTAAAAATATATATAAATTGATATTTATCATTAAAATACCAATCATCTCAGTATCCAAATTCGTTGATTACCATTTTCCTAAGATTCTAATAAATAAAATGAATTTGGACTAGGTTTTTTTTTTTAAATTTAGATAATTTATTGAGTAACATCAAATTTGTTATCTCTAGCTACGTCTGTGTGAATTTTCGCACTTTGTTTAGTACAAAAGATCTTAACGCACAGTCAGTCAAAGAAATGTAGCCTTATTGCTTATTATACCTACCTAATAAATCGAAGGAACAGTTTGACATATAAGTTGGTATAAATGAATCGAGCGCTCGACTGCATGTTTTTTAATGTGTTCTACTTCAATTTGACCATTGGGCACAAGTTTTGAAGGCACGCCACTGTTTAAAAATACGTTACAATAACAAAGCATTATTTTTCCAATTTACATATTTTTCAATTAAATGTATCGAAAGGCGTATCAAATTTATAAATAACAATGACCATCATATTTATTCAGTTTATTAAAGTAAAATTACGCGTATTATACAAAAAGGTAGGGATTACAATAATTTAAATAAATCCAATTGAATTATTCAAATTTGTAATGTAATTATTACTTTTCCACATTGAATAAAAATTACACGATTCAATCGATGTAAAAGAAGATGGACGTGGGATCTATTTAAAATAGGGTTGCCACAATTGTATGAAATAAATAATAATTTGACTAGGGACAAAACGAAGGAAAGAATTTTTGGATTGTTACTAGAAGATATTTAAAATAATACAGTTTAAAAATTCTTTACGTTCACACCATCACCTCTGATGGGCTAGGTAGAGAGAAACGAACACCATATTTTTTTTATATTCGTTCGCACCCATCGTATCATTCATCCGTCAATCTATCGTTCAAGCTTCTTTCGTTACCTTTTTTCATGATATCATAACTCCGGCCTCTTAAACGTTGTTTATTTTCAACCAAATTTGTATGTCCAATATAAAACTAACTAGTTATTTTTTTTTGTTAAATATTTTTTTTATAATATTTATGTATAATTACACAAAGTATAAAAATAAAGTATTTTACCTGTATTCTTGCTTCTGTGAGTCCAATCTTCATAGCCAGTTCTTCCCTGGAACATAAAACACAAATTGTCAAAACATCAACATTCAATATGTAGGTATAATAATTACTCTTCAATTTAGAGAAAAAAACTTTAAATTTACAAAGCTACATATATTATATAAAATAAATTGATTTTTGTTTTCGATATTAAAGATTTCAACGCACGGTCAAGCAAAAATCGCCTATTTCACATCGATAAAATAGGCGATTTTTTAGTCGGTATATTTTACAATTGAAATTGTTCTTCTAAAATATATATATATACTTAATTCCCTAAATTAAGCATAATTTAATGTGCTTGTGCTATAGGTGAACGTAATCGTGGTAACTAGGGTAGGGTTCGAACTCACCATAACTAGATTACTATACCAGCTCTGTCACCATACATATATAGCCAGGTATTTTTATGTATTTTTTAATCTTCATGTACCTATAGCAAGTGTACCATGGCAGATTTATTGCCATAGGGCAATTTATTATAACCGATCCGAGGAACGTAATTTTAAAAAAAGTAAAAGCTAATTTGATACAATGGCAGGAATTAATTTAATGACAAATAAGAAAGAAACACTTATCTTAACTTAACTACGCAATTAAAAAAATAGGTATTAGGTACATCTGAATTGTATGTTAATATAATCATGACTAGAAATTGATTACTTATCTCAATTATGTCAATTGTTTCATAATTTACTTGACTTCATGTTCCATATTAACTGATTTTGTGCTTATAATGAACACGGTACGTGGCCGTGTAATGGACGCGAGATAATTAGGTTGGTTCGGGTGGTAGGCGGGTGATTCTGTATATATGCGCCGTTCTACCTTTAGAAAGGATGAGAACACTCCATGGTAGGTAATTATGGTAATTATATATCAAATTCAATTATTCAAATTCACGGTGTCATGGGGAGTCATAAGGTCCGTGAGTCATTGTGCCATGTCAGATGCCGATGGTTCAGTAGGTATCTACCTAATTGCCCCGTACCTACCTACCTGCCTACACTACCTATCATGCGGTCAGATAGGTCAAGGTGGATGTTGCTAATCAGACATTCTCTTTATTACCAGCTACATCAACTGTCTTACTCGATTTACTTGATAATCCGCTGTGTTGTACTATAAGTACAAAATGGTCTGCAGCAGGAAACTAAAGCAAAAACTAAACTGTCGTAGGAAACTAAAGTAGAAACTTAACTGTCATGGGAAACTAAAAAGTAGAAACTGAACTGTCATAGGAAACTAAAGTAGAAACTTAACTGTCGTAGGAAACTGAAGTAGAAACTTAACTGTCATGGGAAACTAAAAAGTAGAAACTTAACTGTCATAGTAAACTAAAGTAGAAACTTAACTGTCATGGGAAACTAAAAAGTAGAAACTGAACTGTCATAGGAAACTAAAGTAGAAACTTAACTGGCATAGGAAACTAAAGTAGAAACTTAACTGTCATGGGAAACTAAAAGGTAGAAACTTAACTGTCATAGGAAACTAAAGTAGAAACTTAAGTGTCGTAAGAAACTAAAGTAGTATCTTAACTGTCGTAGGAAACTAAATTAGAAACTAAGCGTTCGTAGGAAACTAAAGTAGAATCTTAGCTGTCGAAGGAAACTAAAGAAGAAACTAAAGGTTCGTAGGAAACTAACGTAGAATGTTAACTATCGTAGGAAACTAAAGTAGAAACCTAAATGTTGTAGAAGAATTTTCACGTCAGTATTCTCCATTCATTAATTTGTGAGTAATGTGATACATGATAATTGATATTCTAATTGCTTTCAATTCAGTATAATATAATTTGACATTACCTTGTAAATACATCAGGATAGTGAGTTCTGGCGAATGCTTTTTCCAGTTCCTCAAGTTGAAAACTAGTAAATGTGGTTCTGTATCGTCTCTGCTTCCTCTTTGGTGCGAATTCATCCATCTCTCCATCGCTGTTGTTATCTGAAGGATTGCTGTGCGTGCTGCCCGTAGGACCCGGTCTCTCTCCCGGCGAATGGAGCCCTTGGTGTCCATCGTGAGGGGAATGGAGTGATCGATGGCCGCCGTCAAGCGGGGAATGATGTGTTCTATGTCCGTCGTGAGGGGAATGGAGTGTTCTATGTCCACCGTCATGCGGCGAATGAATTGTCCTATGCCCACCGTCATGCGGGGAATGAATTAAGCGATGTCCGACATCGTGCGGAGAATGAAGTGTCCTATGCCCATCGTGAGGGGAATGAAGTGTTCTATGTCCGCTCTCGGGCGGGGAATGCAGTGAGCGATGTCCGTCGCTTGGGGAGTGCATAGTGCGATGTACTTGTGGAGGGGATGGAGGTGGTCTAGGTGAGGCCTCCTCTGGTTTCACCTCCTCCGATATTCCCATGATTGGGGCTTGAATTGTGTCCAATGTTGGAGGCAGTCGGGTCTGATCCTGGAGCAGGTATTCTGTAACAAACAAATAATATTGAAATTAAAACCTTACACTAAAGTGGTGTACAATTTGTTACGACGATGATCTCTATATTGGAGGGAATGGTTGAGGAATCGACTGGGAGAGGACTTCTTCACCGTGAGTATTGTACCATGATACGAATTGTGCCTCCTATGTATGTAGAGTTAAAGAGAATCGCTGAATACAAAAAGGAGTGAAGGAAGAGATGTATTACTTTACTACCAACCAATCTTCTATAAGTAGTGAAATTGAAGAATTACACATTTAAAAAACTTAAGTTTCATAAGAATAAATTACAAGAAAAACTTAACTATAGGAGTTACTATTATAAAACGAATACCTAGGTTTTGGTCAACGCTAAACTCCTCACTAACAAGTCATTCTATAGAGTATTCAAATATTGTATGGAAAATATTCAGCATTTTCATGAAATGAGTTAGTTAAATTATTTTTTTATTTAAATATTGTATTATAAAAACTTGATAACACTTCAATGCCATTTTATGAAAGTGATATGCCTTGTTACCAATTTGAAAATACAAATCTCAAATTTTAAGTTTTCTGTGCTTGGGGTCACTTTGAAATATTTGACAGTTAAAAAAATGTGAATCACTATTCAGATATCCTTCAAAATCTAATGGGGTCTAAGCGAGTACCTATTAGATATACATATTTGCAAAATTTGAAAAGAATAGAATGAGTACTTTAGTCTATAATCGATAAAGTAAAATAAACACGCCGCGCCGTACAGATACATTGTGATGAAGCTTTCAGAATACAATCTCAGCATGATACCAGTTTACTAGACTAGTTGCGAAATCATAATTCTCCACTTTATCCCCTTGGGTTAGTGAGGAGTAAAAAAGTTTTATCCATGCATCTGAAATTTGGAAACAATTTTTTCATATTGTTACATTTATACCGGTATTTTTGTTGAATGTCATAAGATCTTTAAACTGGTTTTTCTCCATTTTATACACAATTTTTATTTCTGAAAAAAATGTCTCGAATACGAATTGTGCGTGTGGTTGCACTATTTATAAATTACAATATATATACATATATAAATGTATGTTAATATGTTGATTAATGTTACAGGATACAGAGGCAACTAATTAATTTAATACAATAATAACATAATAACATTAATTTTAATTTGCATGTTATATGTAATTTCGCATCGATCTACATGCGTAGCGTGTTGGAATATAGATTTTAATCGATAAGGTATACCTACCTACAGATAACATGTACATTCTAGGCAATGGCGAATATTTCGTACCAATAGATAACAATTGTATTATGTACCTACCTATCCAATTCGTATAACTATCTATTCTGTCTCGACATTTAGAAAAACTAACTAAAATAAAATAATTGATTATTTGGGGATTGGATTGATGAATGTTTTATCTACTTCATATGAGGTTATAATCTTTTTATTTTGATTTTTTTATTTTTTTATTTTTTTCAAAAAAATGAATGTTTTCTTGTTAAACAAGTACATATACATCTTCCTACTTCTTCTTCTTCTTCTTTGCCTTAGTCCCGTGTTAGTCGGGGTCGGCCCTCCTGGTACGCAATCTCCAGGACACTCTGTCCTGGGTCGTCAAGATATCGATGTGGTCCCCCTGAAGTTCTTTTTGAATGCTAGACCACCAAGTTGCCGGCGGACGACCTCTTCTCCGCTGAATAGTTGGTATGTCTAGTGTCTTTCTCACGATGTGATTCTCATCACGACGCATAACATGGCCATACCAACGCAGCCTTGTTTCTTTTAGTTTGTCCACTATCGGTGCCACTTTGAAACTTCCTCGAATATAGGTGTTCCTGATTTTATCAACTCTTGTAACACCGCCTGCCCACCTAAGCATTTTCATTTCGGCGGTGTGGAGTTTTTGTTCGTGGCATTTCTTGGCGGTCCAGCACTCAGCTCCATACAACATCGCCGGTCTGACAGCTGTCTTATATACCCTTCCCTTTGTTCTCACTGGCATTTTCTTATCGCAGAGTACCCCAGTGAGAGTTCTCCACTTCAACCATGCCACGTTTATCCTGTGTGATACATCGTTATCTACGTTGGCATCACTTGTGAGTATCGATCCAAGGTACTTGAATTGGTTTACTCTTGGTACATATACATCTTCCTACGTTCCCTAAAATAAGCAAATAAATGCTTGTGCTATAGGTGAACGAAATCGATCGAGGCAAGATTCGAACTCGCAACCACTGGATTACTAGCCCAGCGCGCCAACCGTTCTGCCGTCGACCCATCTAATCTGCATGATGTTTATTGAAATAGAAAGTAGGTGTTGTGATTGTGTGCTAACATCCTACTAGGAATTGCAATTGCTGGATCCCGCATTCAGCAATCCAGCTGGATTCAGCACATTTTTCAGCTTGCTGAATCTAAAAAATATGCGTGGGATCCATTTCATGAAAATACTGAAAAATTTACATACAAAATTTGATAAGGTACTTTGTGGAGTCACTTGTCGTTGGCCAAAACCACTCATTTTTTTTATTACATGCCATCTATCGATATTAGTTTTACAAGAATCACTGCTAATATATTTTAAGGGAACGTTTAACTCTCTATTGAAAAAGTAATTTTTTAACATAGAATTTAAGGCTATCAAAATTCACGTGAACAGCAAGTATATTAAAAATTCGAAAAAGGAGTACATACCTACTTTTATGTATACCAATTAGGTAATTAATGTATTTTTGTTGAAATAGTTAAATATTTACGATAAATAAACTTTGGAAAAGAGGCGTTCGGTCGAATAAACAAAATTAGCTATTTTTGCAACACGCAACACTGCATGCAATTTATTCAACAGATGCAAAGACACTCAAACTGTGTGATGTATTATATTTTCTACATAATATATTAATATTTTTGATTTCCTACCAATTATATCAATTCACTGTAGCAATATTTGTAGCAAAAAATATATAACATTTTTATTGACACACATTTTTTCAACATCTCAATAGAGACGAAGTTGGGATATTGTAGAAGAACCATGAACTCGAGGCACCTACAGGGCTTACGACCTGTCATCGGCTGGTTTACGTAATGTTACACACTATTCAAAGATATAGAACTTTCAAAAATTACATCGATAAGGGAACTCAATAAGAAGGCATAATTGGTGAACGTTGCGCAAGCGCATAAAGTGATCACGTAAACCAGCCGATGACAGGTCGTAAGCCCTGTAGGTGCCTCGAGTTCCTGATTCTTCTACAATATCCCAACTTCGTCTCTATTGAGATGTTGAAAAAATGTTTGTCAATAAAAATATCATTTGACTCCCGAAAGGGAAAAAAATCCAATGTTTGCGTATATGCAATTAAAAAAGAATATTCGATATAACATTTTGTTACTAAAATATGCGTTGGGGTATATGTATGTGTAGGTATAAAGGATGAGGATGCGATCAAGTGTTTTGTGTGGTTAACTTTTTTTGACTGTTGGACTAAATAAAAGTAAAATTATATTTTTAAATGTAATCATTTTAGTATTTTTTTATATTATTATTTTAAATGTGATTGTAGAATGCTAATAATTATACCAACTACTCAAGACTTCATGAGAATTAAACTGGTATACGGTAAAATAAAAGATTTCATAGAATTATTAAAATATACCGTTTCTTCAGTTTTTTTTTTTAAATAGGCATATTTCATTCATAGATATAAATTATTATTATTATTATCACTTTTCATTTTAAAATAATACATAATTCAATAGCTAGGTATTTAAATTTTTAACCACTTATAGAAAAGTTTAAAGCACTTTATCTTTAATCTGACGTTGAAACTCGTTCAGCTGAAACGAATTGATTGCTCATTATTTATGTAATATAGAAAAAAAAATCGCATGAAAAAAAACTATAAATTATTTATTTATTTAATTAACACTTTTTGCTCAAAAATATTATATTAAATTGTCCAAATGATGGACTTGAGAAATTGCCTGGAGGCAATTTCTTCTAGTCAACCATCTGAGAATAAAGTTAAATTATCAAACTATGCATCGGCATAATATACGACATAACAGTTTAAATAATATAAAAACAATTATACCTACAAATATAACAAAATTTTACCAAAAACAACATAACAATAGGAAAATGAGAGTATGAGGAGCGATCAAAAGGGATGGTGTGTGGGATGGTTAGTGTACAGTGTTATTGATGGTAAGTGTTTTTTTAGCATATATATTATATTTTCTATGTTTTTGTATTCAATGTGTGTATATTTTATTTGTGTATATATGTAAAAGGAAATTTATGCCGTAAACGAACAATTAAAAAACTTGTAGCACCACTGCAATACGGATACATGGCAATGCAAATGGTGCATAGCGTTAATGCATTTAGTTTAAATAATAATTAGATTATTAGTTTATCGGGTAACAGACAAGTTATCTTATAGTTAATTTGTATAAATTGAATTATTATAACATTTTATTGCTAAAAGTACCTACCTACAATTAATTGTCACGCAATTGAACCTACTTGTAATACAATAATTATAGTAGTTCATGTCTTACTTAGTAGGTTGTGGCCTTACTATGTTCAAATGAATAGCCTAGTATTCACACCATTTTTTTTAAACATAACCTACAAAATTTTGGTAAAAATACCAATTTAGTCATTTATTTTAATATTTTAGTTACTTTTTTTTAATATATAATGCAACTGGCTGACGCGAGTCACAATTATAACTACAAACAAACCTAACCAACCTATTTTTACCAAACTTTTGTAGGTTAGGTTTACAAAAATGGTGTGAAGACTTGGTTATCCTATTCAAATGTGTTGTTTTATTTCAAAGATAAAGTCAATATCTATTGTGAACGTTCTTTCAATAAAAAAAATCAAAATTTTCCGAACCGTGAGAGCAAATGTGGGAGGTAATTTATTACGATTAATAGTTTTACGTTGAAACTCCGATCATAAAATGTGGCAACTTGTTATTGGGTTCAGAATGATTTGACTTAGTCCTACTAGTTGCCCGAGGAACGATATTCAAAACGAAGACGCTATTGTATGTATACGTGCTACATAATATTACCCGTTTCCCTTTTTTGTGGCCTGTGGTCTTGTGTTAATAACTTCAATAAATGCACAACTATCTAGTAAACTAATTAATAATTATTTTAATAATTTTATATATAAGTCAGTATGTACAATGTATGCAGGTACAATATAAACATTTTCAAACCTCAATTTTACTGCCTTTGATGACTTACCTACCACCATAACGCAGCTTCGAGGATCAAACATATGAACGGTATCTGAACGTTCGTTTCCAATACATTTAAAATTTATTACGGAGTAAGTGAAAAAAGTATATACACCATAGTATATGCTGATTTTTTTCTGCAAAAGAAAAGACGATTAGATAATTTTATAAGTACTGGCGGCATCCGGAAATAACAGTTTTCGAAGTGTAGAAAATTGATATTTTAATACGTCAGCCAGATTATTAAACTACGGAAGACTATTAAAAATCACGTCTTTTATTTAAGGACACTTTGGTTAGTGGGAACCCACTAATTTGTCTCCTGAATGCGGCAACTTGTTATGGTGTTGAATTAATATTTTACATGAAGCAATACAAAGGAAATAAAATTATCACTTGATATGATGTCCTGTTATTATGTACCGTAGTCTATCATTTACTGTTTTTTTTCCATTGTTCTTAATATCATACTATGTTATTATATTCTACTGTACTGTTGGATATCCAAAATAAATTAAATTAAATTAATTTATAGTAAAAAGTACCAACAAACTTATTTTATATAAGCAAAAATAATTATTTACTAATTTAAGATATTTAATATAACATCTACTAATTTGTTGTTTACTAACTTTAGCTGTTTATTACTAGTTTAAGTGTTGTTAATTAAATTATTATTAATTGCTCATTTTTATCAATATATAATATCTATTGAGATATTGAAAATTTGTCTTTTAATATCATTGACTCCCAACAGGGATAAAATCCAACTTTTGCATATTATGTGCAACTGTAAACTGTTACTTTCATTGTTTACGAACCAATATCTCAATAGATAGCGTTACAAAATAGTTTCTTCGTCACTTCATAGGTGGCGATGATGATTTCAGCTTATTTTCAAACGAATACATTCTCACGATTAAAATATGTAGAACTTTCAATAATTGGATTGATAGATTGAGCGCAATTGCTGAACGTTGCGTAAGCATATAAAGTCATCACGTAAACCAGCCGATGACAGGTCGTGAGCTTTGTAGATGCCTTGAGTTCCTAGTTCTCTTATATGATTCCAACTTCGTCTCTATTGAGATGTTAAAAAATCGTCATATTATAACATCATTGACTCCCGAGAGGAAAAAAAATCCAATGTTTGCGTATATGCAACTTCAACAATATTCAATTTAAATGGTTTTATCATGTTGTACAGGAGCAGACGATGTGAGAAGATATATGTTGATCAGGTTATATCTGGCAAAGTAATTACTTGGCCAGCAAATTAGTGACGGTGTTTGAAGGACAGGTGTACACTGTACACCTATACAACACTATACTAGGTACCTACCTATCACATTATACCCATACTTACATAGTTGGTCGCTGGACTATAACAGAACGGAGCTAATGGACTCAACTACTTATCGATACACCTACCTAGGGACAATAATTCTACTTATTCTACAGTCTCTCAATACTAACAGAACAAAGTGAGCACGACCCGATGCTACAATGAACCCTAACTGCGTCGGTCACGAAATCAAAGCTCAAAGTGTATTTGTATTTTATCCATTAATTTATCACAATTTGTGTATACCCGAAAACAATGTTAATAAAGAAAGTTCAGCAATGAGGCTCACCATCCATTCTGAATGTAGTTCCTTTTTAGGTGAGACGATACTATTGTGTGGGCACACACGCATGTGTCGTGCTTAGTCTTAAAAGGCAATGTACACCCGCACACCTGCCGCTGGTTATCCCACAATGAGGGATTATATGCCGTGATGGTTTGTATTTATTTATTAATGTTGTAAGAGCTGGGTTATCGAAAATACAACAGGTAAAATAATATCATCCATTTTGAATTTAGTGTCATTGGTAAGATCTAAAGATAGGGATCCGTGGAGGCCTCAGTTGGAGACCTATGTCCATTACTGAACGAAGGAGGGCTGACGTAAAAGAAGAAGAAGTCTTTGGTGAGACGAGACTGATGTGTGTATGAATACACGCATGTGTTGTGCTTCCTTTTAAGGCAATGTACTTTAGTCGCTGGTTAACTCACATTGTGGGATATGTCGTGATGAAAAAAAATTATTCAGCTGCAACTATTTATATGTATTGTCAAGTAATACTGTATTAATTTGATGTACTATGGAAATAAATAAAATACACAACATATTAAAAAAATACTTTTTGATAGTAAAATATTATTAAAAAATAAGTTGATAGTTTTTGAATATGGGTATATAATTAAAAATTACCACGACAAGTGAAACAATGGCGCCCTGGCAGTGAACTTGCAACCAACGGTGTATGAAATATTTATGTTAAAAAAATAATAGTACATTTGTCTTTAACAAGTGCAAAAAATGCAATTATTCACTAACAGACAATTGAGCATATATTATGCAAATATGGAACGAACACAGTAATGTCACTAGGCATTTTAATGCCCATTATCGTAAACACGCATATTTTATTAGATTGCCATGTCGTTTTTGTTGTTGTCGTCATTATTTTCGTCGTTATTGTCGTTGCTGTCGTTGTTACCGTCGTTGTGTTGTCGTAGTTTTAAATATCGTTGTTTTTGTATTTGCTATCGTTATTAGGTACTGTCGTTGCTGTCATAGTTAATTTTGCTGTCGTTGTCTTTGCTGTCGTTATTAATGTAACTGTAGTTATTTTGTATTTGCTGACGTTGTTATTATCTTTGCTGTCGTTATTAGCGTAGCTGCCGTTGTTATTGTCTTTGTTATTGTTGTTACTGTCGTTGCTGTCATAGTTGATTTCGTTGTCATTGTCTTTTCTGTCGTTATTAACATAGCTGTCGTTGTTATTGTCTTTGGTATCGTTGCTACTGTCGTAGATGTCATAGATGATTTCGTTGTCACTATCATTGCTGTCGTTCTTATTGTTTTTGCTGTATATATACCATATAAAAGAAGTTTTCATATATACCAACCAAGTAAAAGACACAAATTAGCGCTCTACGTAACCACACAACTGGCTCAGGTTGTTTTCCAATAACAATACTTACCGAAAGAAGGAATTCAAAATTAAAAAATGAAAGTATAAATTGATCGTCAGCTTATGAAAATACACAAAAAAAAATTTCATACCGAATCCAGTTAACGATGGATAATATGTTTCCTAAAATTTTAAGAAATTTATAAATGATTTGAAGAAGACTAATAAATACACTGGTGAAACCATAATAGAAAGGTTGAACGACGAAACAAAATGGCGGATAGAAATTATAACATAGATATTTAATACCTGAGGTTTCAATAGATTTTCCATTCTCATGAGTCGCCTCTGTATATTGCACCTGTACTAAATTTTAATAACAAAGGAAAGATGCGATTCTATATACCTACTTTTAAACGCATTGTTTTTACCCGTTAATTATTAAGATATTTTTCTACATCTTGTATATATAATTTATGCACCTATTTAACTATTAATTATATAATAAGTACCTGTATTAACAGTATCTACCTGTATCATTATTTTACAGACATCTTTCAAAGAAAATTGAAGTCTTATTTGAGAATTGTACGAAAGTATATTTGAGAATTGTATAGAGTAATGTTTGGTTGAAATTGATATATTTTAAGATTTGTTATCGATATAGGTATGTATTTAGCAATATTTATTTTTTTAACAACAGATAAATGTGAAATTAGCAAATCAGCATGTACCTATTTGTTTGTGTTCACGAATATTTATCAAATATTTAAAAAGTTCTTCGACAACATGTTCATTATTGTGGCCCCAATGCTAAAAACGTTGACAACACAAAAAATAGCATAAAATTATTTTCGATTGGACCAACAGGTTTAGGTGTAATTTTTTTTTATATTTTGATGTCATTTCATGACCTTCGCATGTTGAAAGACAATTTCGTTGCATTGGAGCAAATTGCTTTTTACTAATGTATCATAAAAAACAAGATACTTGTATAGCTACCTGTTTAAGCCGATATTATACGACTTATATACCGTCCTATGTTATTTATTTTGAGGAAATACCTACGTCATAATATATGAATTTACAGAATGCACTATTCTATAAGGAAGATTTTGGAAGATGTCTACGTATTATAAAAGTTATTGGTACGTATAGGTATACGTCTGAACAGAAACGTATGAGGGGGGAATGTTAGAAGTAATTTTCACTGAAATTTGAAATAGTTTATACCTGTACGTTTTATTTCCTACACTTGTAACATTACTATAATTACAAAAATGTATGTACATATGATTAAATGCTGAAACGTGATGTAAAATATTTGGTTAAAGTGTAGTATGCCTCTTAAATTAACATGTAGGTACATTATTATCATCATAAGTAATTATTATTATTAAATAATATATATTAAAACATTAGGACATTATATTTATATATATAAAATTGTGTTTTATTATAGGTAATGAATGGTAATGGTAATTTGTAAAATGATTACTCGTAGTACCTACCTACCAATATAAATTAGTCAAGAAATTTGACTAAGATAATTTTCTAGTGTCATTCAATTTGGTAATGATCAGGATCATGTGAGAATATATATGTAATTGTGATTAACTTTTAAAACAGCTCGTTCAAATCATCCAATTGCTAAATCTACATATTTTGAATTCATAATACATAGATATTGTATATATTTGTATTTATACCATACTCCTACATAAAATATCACGGAATCTCCCAATGGAATGCAAATATAATTAACACTCTATAAACTTATTCTTGCATTTATGCATTGTGTCAGATTCAGAAGATTCTCGCTAGTGTTCTGACAATGACACTTCAGATCTTAATAGATTTCTTCTCATCCTTATTATCCTTGCGACTGTATATGATGGCTGTAATCCCTCGCATGACCCACCTCCGTACTAATCTGTTCTGGGCAGAACGTAGAGCCGATGCAGACTCAACAAGATCACTGAATTTCAGAATTTTCGTTTTGTTTTGCCTGATGAGCAGTCACTCCGGGGATGAATAGAGCTGCAAACTCTGAAACGTTCTCAATGAAGTGAATTGAAGAATATGACAATCCATAATATTATCAGACGATCTTCAATTATATTTTCATTTTAATATCTCTGATATTAACAATGCAGTCCTTCACATGAATGAAGATCTTAAATTTATCTCTTCTTGGTCATCGGATCATGCTCTTCTTATTAATCCGACTAAGTCTCAGGCAATTATAATCGGTAGTCCTCGTCTGCTGTCATCTATAAGGAATTTACAACTCCCACTGCTGTATATCAATAACCAATGCATTCCTTATACCAGGGTTGTAAAAGATCTTGGAATCTTCATCGATGATGACCTTTCGTGGCATGAACAGGTATCGCATGTTAGTAAATCTATTTTCTTTGCCCTACATTCACTTAATAAACTTAAAAATTTCTTTTAATTCATTATGTCCCGTGTGCAAAATTTTTATACCTTCGTCTACATCAAAAGAATGTTTTTTCTCAATTAAGTGATTAGCAAATTCAGAATAATTATCACTATGAAGGCATCTTAAATGTTCCTTAACCCTTACTTCAAAGTTTCTTATTGTTTTTCCTATGTAAAAGTTATCACAATTTTTACAATTTAACTGATAAACTCCAGATTTCTTCATGGTTGAATCTTTATCTTTATTATTTAATATAATTTTTTTTAACTTGTTATTAGTATAAAATGCAGGTTTAATAGTCTTAGGTATAGTTTTTTTTATAGAATACGAAATATCATTATTTATGAACAAAATTTTCCGCCAATGCTGATCTTTTAATTGTTTATCTCTCGGATATATGTATCTATCAAATTGTATTTGTCTTTTTTTCTTGTTTAGAAGTTTGTCAATTAAATTATTTGCATATCCATTATTAGTTGCTATTTTTTTATATTATTTAATTCAGTATGGTAATTATTTTCTGATAGAGGAACCTTTAGTAATCTATTTAACATTGAATGAAAAGCAGAAAGTTTTTGAGAATATGGATGGTTCGATGAATTATGAATTACAATATCTGTGAATGTATCTTTTCTATATACGTTAAATTTTAATTTATTATTAACTAATGATATATTTAAATCCAAAAAATTCAAACTAGCGTTATTACCTATTTCTAATGTGAATTTTATATTTTTATGAATTTTATTCAAAAAGTTTAAAAACATTTTTAATTGCCTTTCCGTGCCCAACCATATACAAAAAATGTCATCAACGTACCTTTTCCAACATAGTATATATTTTAATAACAAAGCACCACTTTTAAATATTTTCTTCTCTAAGTTATTCATAAAAATATCAGCGATTAAAGGGCTAGTACTCGATCCCATCGCCAAACCATCCTTTTGTTTAAATATGGTGTCATTGAATTGAAAAAAATTCTAGTGATAATTCTAGAGATGCCTTCATAGTGATAATTATTCTGAATTTGCTAATCACTTAATTGAGAAAAACCATTCTTTTGATGTAGACGAAGGTATGAAAATTTTGCACACGGGACATAATGAATTAAAAACTTTAAAACTAGAAATATTAGAAATAAGGAAAAATGTAAATTTAAATCAACCAATAATAAACAACCAAATTAATTTTATAAATAATCCACTGTTAAACTTATTTCCCTTATAATGTAATACCTATTTGGTAAATTTATGTATATATATATATAAAAAGAAAACACGGTCTTTGTAAAAATATAAATAATGTTAGCTTACATATGGTCACCCTAACCTTCCTTACCCCTCTACTTCTCCTTTTCTCCCCTCTCACTGCTTTTACCTTAACTTATAATTTTAATATTTGTTAACTAGTACATTAAGTGTCCTGAGGAAGAGAACATTGTTCTCGAAACATGTAGACTTTGTTCTAATAAAATAGTGGTGAATACAAAGTTATTTTATTGTTATTAATTAACGATGGAGCCACAAAATAATAATTTCGCATTTGAAAAAAAAAAAAATTAAAAATTTCCTTCCATTCCGTTGTAAAATAACTCTAGCTCAATCACTTCTTCTTCCATTGCTTGATTATGCCGATGTATGCTATTTGGATGCAAATGAAGTGCATCTCAATAAACTTGAATGTCTTCAGAATATATGTATCAGATTCATCTTTGGGTTGAAAAAATTTGATCGCATATCACCTTACCGCAATCTTCTTTGTTGGCCCAGGATACGCCAGCGGCGCAATATACACATTTTGTCACTATTGTACAATATTCTCTCGAATCCAAACCTGCCACAGTACCTAAAAAGCGAATTCACTTATTTATCCAATCATGGATCTGCTGAACGTACAACACTATCCATACCTATCCATAATACAGAATTTCTCAGCTCTCCGTTCGAAGTACAATCAGCAAGATTATGGAATAGCCTTAGTCCGGATATTGCGTCGTCTAACTCACTTAGTATTTTCAAGAAAAAACTAAAGAAGGAATATTTATCCTTGAACACCTGATCCCGATTTCCTCTCCTGTCCTTACCATATCCTTTTTATTGCTATGAATTATATTTTTTTTTGTTTAATAGTATTTAAGTGTTATACGTATTTTATTTGATTTCTTTTACTATTTTTTATTTGCTGTTGTACATACACAATGTTGTCATACTTTGTAATCTGGTTGGTTGGAAGTAATTGCCTAATGGCAATAAGCCCACCAGTGTACAATTTTATTTGTTTATATTATGTACAAGAAGATGTATAAATAAATAAATAAATATTAACCTCATCCAGAATGGACACAATAATATATAGAGCATCAGGAAAGTAACAAAAATCTTTGGAAATAATTCATCAAATGGAGCATTCTGAGGATATTATAATATGACATAATTTAGTACTTGTTTTGTTGAATCTCTGAACATGATGCAAAATACCTTACATATTTCAAAGGTTATTTGGGAAGTAAAAATTTCGCTTAGTAACTATTTCTCTGCGATTCCTAAACGAATTTATATGAAATTAGAGTTTACATATTATGTATGTGTTTGTACATTTGTACTTTCTTGTATTATTATTATTTTTTTGATTCGTTTACAATTTATGTATGAATGTATGTATAAGACTCAACATACAAGACTGTACAGAGTCAATTAATGTATGACTTAATAAACACAAGGAACATTATTATGAGAATATAAATAAAACACTTTGATTCAAATTAATTCAATCAAACACCTTCATTTATGACAAACAAACCCGGCTTTGAAAAAAAACAAGGGATACATATAAAACATTAACATTACGCCTGTCCTCCATTATTCAGACTAAAAGTACCCTCCTAAAGCGTCCTTTTGATGTCTATGAAAATGTTGCCGATATAAATTAGGCGGGGGATAAAAAATGGCGACTTTGGGTCCATCGGGGCTAATTTGTGACACGAATAATCGTTCGCCAAAACTAATTGAGACGTCAAAATACTATGGACGAGATTCCAAACTTCTCCACTGACCCATCATCAGATTCCAACGGTCCTTTGTTATTCTTCGGCCAACCGGTTTCGCGACAAAACACTCGACATCGTCAAAACTGTCGTACGACATTCCGCTGCGGCTGTTTTCAAATTAAATCAGTTCAAATTGGATAAAACATCATTTGTTTCTTGCGACGAATGTCCTCTAACGCAAATATTCATGTTCGAAACTAGAGGTATGCTAAAATGGTCATCAAAGAATATAGAGTCATTTACTTTTTTGTATTATTTTATATTGATTTAATTCATGTTATGGTTTTGTATTTTTTGTATTAGGTAAAGAAATACCTACCAACATTTTTCCGTACTTGTTTATATAAGATAAATTGAAAGCTTATTTGCTAAACTTTTCAAAAATATATAAATATGACTCGTTGGTTTTTACATCTCATTTAGTTCGTAGTACGTATCTTCATTCACAGTGCTTCATTTTAAAGCGTCGTATGATTGTATTAGCACTTACAATATGCATCATTGTACCCTACAACTAGATATTTTCCATAACTCGCCTTACCAATATAAAAACTTACTGTCAAATTTAAAATCAGCTTAGCAAGATAACACCTCATATATTTCCAATATCCCCAATATGTCTAAGTCGGCATTTTTTTCATAAGAGTTGAATTAGTTTATCATTCTGTAAATCGGAGAGTTTTTAGAAGCATTTGTTTTACATATTATATTGGAGAAGAAAAGTGACATATGTCTTGTCCGGCGAGTAGATGTATTAAATTTAATATTGATAAGAATTTCACGGCATTACAAATAAATGCGTAAGAATGTATTAAGACAGGATTGTTTTACGCCGGAATTCAACCCTCTGTTCCCAAAAAACTATGGTTTCAGAGAAAGAGACTCTCTAGGGGGGACATATCTTGTATTACACGTATGAGAATTGGCCATTGCCTTGTTGCTTCCCACCTTTACAAAATCAATGTAATTAACAGTCCAGTTTGTGAGTGTGGTCAGGAGGAGGACCATTCCTCTTGGCCATTTATTTTTCAATTGCTTCAACCGTATATCTTCCAACAATTCATTTTATTTTAATCTGGTTAAAATAACTTGCATATTCCCAATCAATATGTCATATATGTCTATTCAAAATTTTAAATTAACAAACATATTACTTAACTTCTTAAAGTCAGATAACATCCAACTTTAATTAATTTAATTTCAACAAATTTAACCAAATTATGATATTTTCACCAAGGCAAAAAGCACTCTCTTAAACAGTCCATTTTAGCCAAAAACTGTGATCAAAGTTAGACAATTTATTGCCTATCTAATTTATTTCAATGATTGGTACTCTATGATCTAGACCTAGACAATCTCAATATTATATGTCTTCCTAATGGCACATGGTTCTTGTATGTTGTGCTTAGCCAAGACACGCAGAGCCTTGATATAGTCATGGAATTATTTTCCCAATGTCCTTTTTGAAGAAATCAATTAAGACCGGCTGAGACGAGATATTTTGGTACGTGGAAGAGACTCCTATATGTAGACGAAGCGTCTGTTTTTGTCGTCCCGCCTGCCTCTTCAGCCGTGCAATCTTTTCATGCGACAAACGATCATTTAATTCTGAATGGCTTCTCGATAATTTCTGTTGGAATTCCATCGGAGGAGATGTGCGGATAGTCGGAGGATGCCCGCCTTGTGTGAAACTGGTCGTTAGCCGTCGACAAAAACTTGCCTCGGCGTTTTAACTCGATTAAGTCAAGCACAGTGCTTTACTTGGCATCTTTTATTTATAAACAACACACAATAAACATTTCTTAATAACCTCACGATGAGAGACAACGTTGAGTTATATGTAAGTTCCTATACCTACTTCTTACAAGAAATGTTCCTTGGAATATATTCCTTAAGATATCAATCATAAAACTCAAGACCCAGAACACGCTTTCTTTGTTCATCAGTAACTCTCCAAAACCCTAGACATCTTTCATGACAATTTTAACCAATTTCACAGCCAAAATTTAGGTTTATAATATGGGAAAGGGAGGAGTAAACGATGATAAAAGATGACAATGTTCAACTCTGGACGCAGACATGCTGATGGTGATGGTTGTGAGCTATCACTTGGGTGTCAGCCTAATAACTGTCCCAAATCATAACTTTCTCTCACGCACAAGTCTTTTCGGTATTTTACTTCTTACGCGTATGTAAAATAGTTAGTATTATTTATAAGATCGAAAATTTAAGTCATGCCAAAATGCTAATGTTGAAAGTTTGAAAATGTACGTATTTAATTGGGTTAAGGCCCTTGAATACCTCGGGCACACGAATGTACACAAACTTGCACACTAAAGTACCTTCTAATGGATGAAACACAAACAAATATTGTATATCACCAAATCAAAAAATAAGCAATATTTTTAAGCAATATTAAGAAAATGTAATATTTAGAGTTTTTTTAAATAACAAGAATAGCAATTAATAGTTATAAAAAACTCCAATAGAAGTAAAAATCTAATTCATGTAGGCCTTGTACTTTTTTAGTTACTCACAATATAAAAAATAAAGAAGGGTTTTACTAAGACTAATTTCACAAGAAAAGTATTAAACTAATTTAATTTGGAAAATATCAAAATTTACTATTTAGCCTACCGTAGACTCTTAAAAACGACATGGGGCCATGGGCCCATGAGAAATTCGATATCAACGTTAATTTGTCGATTTCTATTTTCACTGATTATGTTGACTAAAGAATGAGTAGATACGTCAGTAAATTATTCTACAAAACAGCAAAAAGGACATTTTCTTACGTACGGAAAGACCTATCTTTGTGCTGACGGAAAAGAATTTAATGGCAGAGAGCCACATTCGCCAATTATCAATCTCTAAAAAGCCTCATTATCTGGTGCATCCGAACCATTCACGTCGAATTGGATTCCGAGAAGAGATTCAGAATTTAAATTAAAATCCGTATAATTGAGAAGATTCGCGGTAACGTCAATTACCTTTATTATGTGACAATACTAATAAATTCATTTCACGTCCTAATGAATCATTAATTTGGAAGAGAGTAGTTATCCGCTCACTGGAATGAACGCAGCAGTCCAAGACATAATGATTTTTGTCTTCGAGTATTTTGTGTGCGTTTTTTTTGTCATGATTTTAATTAATGTTTCTTGACTAATCGCTCGATATTCGATGTCGCTTGCTTGTAGAGATGAGAATTCTTGAATATTTGCAACGTTTACAACAAACTCACATAAAAATACTTTTTGAAATTGTGTAATATAGATTAAAAATAATGGTTTAAAATTTAGAAAAAATCAATATTTATCTCTGCGTAGGTTAGCGATCGTCAGGGTTATCTCTATCATGTTAACTGCGGTCTTGAGAGGACATACCTATAACGCTAAATTAATCTAGTGATTAAAAACATGATATATTAAAACTTACGTCTAACGCCTGCGAGTTTCAGCATATTCGAAGAACCTTGCTTTCAGGCCAAAGGTTCGCTCTCATTGCACTATCCAAAGCTTACAGAAAAAACCCCACCGAAGCCCTGCCAATTTTGACAGGCTTAACCCCCCTTGTTCTTGAAATTCAACGTAGAGATGCTATTTTTTAATTTATTGCCAGGCCGTCCTTCTTTATGCTATCGGTGACACTTCTTTTCACCCCCCTGAGAATCGAACGTCTCGAAGCACAATTAAGAGAAACGTGAGCGACACTCTCTACTAAACATATGGCAAAACCGCTGGACGACCTGTCCATGAGTTGGTAGAGTTACCTTTTTATTTTATTCTGATGACGTGAGGTCGCGACTGAAATCTCCTTGGGTTGTTCCAGACTTTTGGACGGTAACTTTAAAAGCTATCTTCATCGCTTCAACATTGCTCCCTCTTCCTCATGTCAGTTTTGTCAATACCTCTAACGAGAGAGTGACAGCGTAGAGATGCCTATTGTTTAACGATTTATCAATATACCTAATATTTATTATTATAATAATGAATATTTATTCATTTGAAAAATGAATGGTGATTAATTGCCTTATTTTGAATAAGTATTGTATAAAGATGTTTAATTTACGTACCTTTGTACCTACATATTTTTCAAGATAATATTTTTTTAAATGTAGCGTATACCGTAGCTATTATGTTGTTTAATACTGTAATTTTTCTTTTTATTAATAAAAAACAAAAATTTGGCAACTTGTTTATATAGATATGCGTGTAAAATAAACTCGATTGATTAAACGTGTTGATTGTAGGGGACAAAACATTTAGGGAATCCCAAAATGTTCAAACAATCTATTATTTTGGAAAGAATGTATTTGGATGCTCAAATTTTTAATTATGAATTGATCATACTTCTTCATTTTTGTTAAATATTTGCATTCGTCTTTGCCATAGTCATGTAATAATTAACATACAAATGTTAATATAAAAATACCTCTTTGTTTTGAAGGATGTGTGTTATCTGGAAGTGAAATATTATTCATATTAAGTATGTCCATTGTTCTTTCAACATTCGGAGGATATCCTGATTGAGTCAGACATACAGCAGAAGACACAATACGCGGAGAGACAAGCAGGAGATCAACGGATTGAAGACAACCGTAGATCCTGATGTAGATCGTCGTCGTGATTTATCGTCTGTCCTGATTCCGAAGAAACACACAAGAATGATCTAAGGAAGTATGACGAATCAGCCACTACTGAAGTCATTGACATTAGAGATTTATTTAATTTAGTTTATTTTTTATTTATTTATTTTTAATGTACTCGAATGTTACCAAAATGTTTGACTATAAACAATGATAGGTATAGGTACATACCTACACATCTACAATGGACACGACACAGTTAATTCATTTAGGTGTCTTTTTTGCACATACACATTCATTCCATTGTCACTCTCTTAAGTTTTTGCTCTCCAATATGTTAGGGATAGTCCCTGTATTATGAGAGCAATATCTGGTCTGAGAGTTAGTTATGCAATATTATTTTTGAAATTTATTTTGTTTTACATCTCGAGCAACTAACAGGTAGGTACTATGTCAAATATTAATTTAACACGCACCCAATGCTGTTGTCAGATTCTGGAGAATTTGAAGTTTACCGTCCCACAGATCCAGACTGAAAACACAGTTAAAAGCAGTGTCTCCACCGGGAATCGGTCACAGGAACTTTGTCTCAGGAGTTGAATATGTATCTGAGTCACGAAAGCCGACAATTTTGTAACTGTCGAATGAAACTAATCATGTTTTTGCAATGGACATTCATCAAACGTAGATATTTTATATTTATAATATTTAAAAATAACATTCATACCACGGTCCCGACTCAAAAGTGTTAAAGTTCTGATTCAAAATTCCGTTTTAAATGTTGCGAAAACAGAAGCAGAGGTCTGTTGAATCACTAGTACACATTTTTTAACAGATTTTTAATTATCTTAATAGAGACGAATTTGGAATATTTTACTGTAGGAGAACCGGGAAATCAACACGATTTCCCGGTTCTTCCGACAGAGAAAAAAATCCAATGTTTGCGCATATGCAATAATAAAAATATTCGATCACTAGTACACACTTATTCACACATTGACAAAAGATTAAGTACATATGATTATTTTATAATTCATAAAATGGTTGTGTTTTGGAGCTTTACAGTGGTCCTATGAAATAAGAAAGAAACAACAACAAAATAAAATGACAGGAAAACCCAATAAAGTAAACCAGTAAAATTGTTAGCAATAAAAACAGTAAAAACCTCATCCATCTATAATCGAATCAGTTACATAATTGGATATCATTCCGTCTGACTTCATAAAAAATAGTTTCTTGATTTGATTCAACCCAAAGCCCACAAGATAATTTACACGGACCAGGGATGATAAACAGTTTTTACTTAAATCAGTTATTTTTATTACATCTCAAATTGTTTAAATCATGAATTAAATCACGTGTTCATCTTTCTATTTATTTTTTGTTATTTTTATTTTATTTTATTTTATTTCAATGTAAACAAAACAGTCATAACAGAGTAGGTACAATTAGTTACATATACAAAACAATTCAAGGACCAAAAACTGTTTACATCTTATTACTAAATGGTGAAGTGAACTTTAACAATAATAAACAAACACTATCATAATATGATATGTATACATTCTTAAATCTAAATAAAAAAGTAAAATAACACAAAATTTGTCATTGCTTGGTGGGACTTTGAAGAAAATAGGAAAAGGAGGAGATAATGGTAGAGGATTATGAATTTAATGTACCTATCACTAAACTATTTATGGCCTCACGTTGCTTTGGTTGTTTGAAATAAATTGCATTATGGCAACAAACCCGCAATTGTATACATAATAACGTACATGTAGCAAAAAATAAATAAATGAGTCATCTGATAAGAAAAGTTTCAAAACAATCGCTTCTTTAGGATTGAAGAAGAATAATAATTAATGTTTTTTTTTTAAATGCCGTACAATTAAAAATGAAAATATTAATATATACCAATGTTTAAACAATATAATTTTTTAATGTATTACTATATAAAAAAATATTAAATTTGCATCCTCATAGTGGTAAAAAACGAAGCTAGATTTTAATCCGAGTTTCACTGGATTGATTGACAGTGTAGGTTCTACCGCTTTTGTTATAAATTGATTTGTTGTTTTGAAATTTAACTTTATTTTCTTAGACGAGAATGCAATTCATGGTAGTTTTCTTGAAAATTTATTTATTTATTTGTGTTTGTAACTTCATGTACCTACACATAAATTGTACACTGGCGGGCTTATGCACACAAAAGGGCGTAGCAAATTCTTATACCTTAAAAAAATGGTACCTACATGAATTTTAAAGTTACACGTACCTAAGTGTAGCTTTGAAACAGTATCGATTATTGTTTCAGAGACATATTTATTTATATTTTTATTTTTTTCTGCAAGAATCGAACTCGAGTCCTGTTTCTCAGGAGTCAAATATCCAACCAACTGAAACGTAAAAGTGATACCTACATTAATCAGTCGACATACGTGATTTGAGAAATTTTTATTTGAAGTATAGTTTTCAAAATCAACCTACCACTTGTTGTGCACCCCATCTCCAAACAATTACTTGACCATCTGCCTATATTATCACCATTTAGTTATCCACAGACTACAAACACGGTCGTATTAAAATACTAGTAATTTAAAAAAACGTATAGTTTATTTTAACGATTCCCACAATAGATGACTAACGAAACAAATTGATCTTTCGACTCTAAATCGTTTTACTCTAATATAAGGTCCTGTAATTTCCTGCACCAGCTATACTTCAATTTATTTTTATTTTTCTAAGATGAAATACAACAATTACAAAATAAATGCAATAAACAAAAAGGTATATTTCATTGACGGCCAACATTATTTTTTTTTAAAACTTTGTGAGACCACCTCGTTGGAGGCCCTTAAAACTATTTAAAGAAAGTTGAAGTTCTTCAGACTTACAAGAGACACCGCCCTCTTGTAAGAGTCTAAAGGCCCGAATTATAGATTCGTTCTCCAGCTTGAGACTGGTCTTGAGAACACGTTCTCAACCAAAATGGTATTAAAGAAACAAAAGTCACTAAGCTTGATCTCAAGACCGGTCTCCAAATGTATAGAAGAGTTGATATTGCTTCGAGACAGCTATCTCGCTGTCTTGAGAACGGTCTCAACGAGAGAAAAGGAGACAGCGCTTTACACGAAAAAGAGACGCATATAGACACGGACGAATTTCGCATTATTACTATTTTGACGTTTACATTGTTAGCGGTACTAAAATGGATCAAAATGGATCGAGAATCTTATTTAGAACCTTCTAGGAGTAATTAACGTACAATCATTCATAAACTAATCATGTGAATTAAATTTTGTAAGATTTCATAAAATTTCCGGTACATCCGGGAAATATGTTGTATCATATTTTGAAATGGCTGCCTTTCCTGGATCTATTCACTGTAGGTTCACATATTCCCATAATATGCTATATGATAGATAAACGAAGAAGTATATCATTTCCTCTTTCGAATAAAATGGTCGACATTTTCACTATTTAATCACGTATCATAATATTATGATGCATAAATTTCTCTACACTTTCGAAGTTTACCAAGACAACGAATTGTCAAAATATCTATTAATAGATATTCCAACTCATTGCTACCAACATAACAACGCTGAAATTATTGCCATTCACGAGAAAAAGTACTTATTTATAGAGCTGCATTCACATTTTTTTCGAGTACGCTTTCTCGAATGAGACGGCGTACGTATTTTACTTTTAATACGGATTTTCGAGCATGATCTCAAGATGGTCTTGAGATGACACATTTGGAGAACGGTCTTGAGAATTATTCTATAATTTGGGCCTAAGAAAAGAACGTAAAAAAATGATGAAAACTTAGAATTTTGATAAATTTCATCAAGATGTACATTTGTACATCTTTCATTACAACTAGCGGTTAAGGGTGTGCAAAATCGGTCCCAATTTTACATTTTTGAACATGAATATTATTTAGGAAAATAGATACAATTATATATAACCATTTTACTAATCTGCCTTTCTCTTAATTCCTGATATTCAACATTTAAAAAACCTTAAATAAAAACACCCGTTTATAATATCATAAGCTAAACTCCTGTATTTTATATACTATGTTTATTTTAATTGTATTTATGTATCTAGTCCTTATTGTACATGTACCGAATCATCTTAATCCATATATATATAGAGCAGATGGTTGTCCGGAAGAAATTGCCACTAGGCAATAAGTCCGCCATTTGTACTGGCAAAAAATATTGTGTATCTACAATAAAGTGTTTAAATAAATAAATAAATATATTGAACATTTTCAATGGAGCAATAATAATGATTTAAGTTTTTTGTATTTATAATTTTGCATTGTACCTAAGTATAATGTTCCTATATTTTATTTATTAAAATCTAGCTATATTCCTTTTTTTAAAAATCTAATAATGCATACATACCTTAAAAATCGAAATAGCAAAAATGTTCTAGGCTATCGGTGTCTTTTAATTTGTCATTTGCCCATCACTAATTCTATTGCCTTCTCAGAGTAATCAGAGTGACACCAAAATAGTTGCAATAAACAGAAAAGTCCATTTGATTCATTTTGACAAATTTCAAATAGTTGTTTAGAATGTGTATTTTTTTACTCCGGTTGTTAGTTACTGATCCAGAGATGAATAATTTACTCGATTTTGGTACCATCTATTTTTTTTCTTTCATTTACATTAGTCGTACTTCTCAGAAACAATTTTGTCTTCCTGTACGTGGTCGTGCGTAAAACCATCTTTGTTTTTTTAATAAACTGTGGTAAATTGAAAGGAAAACAAATGCCCGGCGCAGGGCCGCATATAGGTTATGTTAAAAATATGCGCACAAACCAGAAACGAATAAAAATCGGGCGCCCATAAATATCATAATTTCAAACGATTAGAACAAAAAAATTAGTAGTTCACGTATTCTCGTTTTTTTAACCGAAAAATGTGAAAAATTTCGTTGGAAAATACGAATAAAAGATTTTAAAAAATGAATTCTGGTTCTTGATATTCAGTGATGATAAAATTATCTTTGTAGCATCGTTTGAATCATTTAAAGAAAAGATGAAAGAACTTTTTGATATTTATTTTTCCATGTATAAGTAGCACTGAGACTGTGAGGCACCGGCTTAGAATGGTTTTTCCACTCTTTTCTATTACCTATAGTTTTCGAGTTTCCCATAAGTGCCGGATAATCGAAAATACATCAGACAACAATAAAATCTCACATTGTTCAGCAATGAGGTTCACCGCTCATTCTGAATGTAATTGGTGTGAGGTTATACACGCATGTGTTGTGCTCCCTTTTATAAGGTTATGCACACCTGTCGCTGGTTACCCCACATTGTGGGATATGTTGTGGTGGTACGAATGAATGAGATGCACTGGATGATTTTTTATTAAATTTATTTAATAAATTAGGTATAGCAAGATGCACTTTAGGTAGGTATCTAATATTTATTTATGGTATTGCGTTATTCTGATAGATTACAAGAAGGTTATTATCTCTAAATAATGATATACCAACCAACTTATAAAAATTAACAACTTTTGAAAGATTCAACATGAATATAAATTTTAATATGATTTCATCTATGTGGTTGAATTTAAAACATTGAGCGTTCTTAGAATTAAATGCGCCCAGTGAGGGAAATCCTCGATGCGGCCCCGACCACGATTGTAAAAAGTGTAGCTTTGTTAAATTTTGTTTATATTTTATTGTTTTCTTTGTTCACCACGTGCCAATTTATAGCAAATAAAAATCATTTAATTAAAAAAAAACGTATGATTTAGAGGTACGACAAGACTGGCGTGTTGGGATACACACATGTGTAGTGCTTACTTTTTATAGGTAGGATGATGCACACCCCGCACACCTGTCGCTGGTTACCCCACGATGTAGGATATGTACCTACACTAAAAAAATGTTATGTTAAAATTAACCGAACTATAGTGACTACAAAACAATTCGTTTTGTGCTACTAAATATTTTGTGCGCTTATTAACCAAACAGTACAGTCATGAATAGATTAACTTTTATTACTGATAACAAAAGTTTAGCTAAAAACGCAGGTAGCCAGTTCGGTGGTCACAATTTCAGTGTATAAGCATAAGAGGATTTGATGATAAGGGGGGCAAGTCTGGTCCGACCGGCGAAATCAAAACCCTAGTGATTACCCATATCATGGATATAATTATTATATGGAGTTCTACAATTTCTTTTGATATCATAGAACTCCATATAATAATAATATCCATGGTATGGGTAATCACTAGGGTTTTGATTTCGCCGGTCGGACCAGACTTGCCCCCCAGATGTGGTGATGGTGTAGAATGTTATGAATACCATGGAGAACAAACATAATCGAAAAACGATCGTCTGTCAACAATCTGCCTATAACGCATCCTTCGATATTTTAGACACATATGCCAGAAGAGTAGATAACCTCGAGAAGCTCGTCGTAATGGGAGGCGTGATGTGCAGAAGATCCACAGGAGCGACCTTGTCAAGTCTGCTACAGGAACTTTAATCACTGAAGCTCTTCGATCTGCCCATGACCGTCCTACATGGATGCGGGGAGTGCGAGCCATGCGGCTGGTGATTGGGTGTAGCTGCTATTCTCAGTCATGAGGCCAGCACAAGGAGAAGAAATGAAGGATATAAGCACGTTCATCTGGAGCACATTTCCATATAGAAAATGGTGCCGAGAACAGTCGATAGTTTGCCCGCGTTTTCCGATACCACATTATCAATTTTTTGTTCGACTCTATTGAGATATAACAATAAAATTTAATTGTTTTATATACCTACCTAAGTAAGTAATAATTTTTAAGTAGGTACCTAAAGCTTAACCAATACCAAACTCGTTGAACGAATTACACCTATAAAAATATTTCATATAAAATAACTGCTGAGTGGAATGTGTCCAACACTACACCTCATTTTGTTTTTAGTCAGGATTTGTGAGACGATACGGTCTACAAAATATGGCAACTTGTGTAAAATAATTGATATTTGACATTGTTTCTTTCTATGAAAACATATTCACGTGATCATGTACTTTAAATGTACTTTTTTTAAACGTGTATTGCTCTGTCCAACGATTCTCGACGCATTTCACAAGATATGGAGGAGTATTGAGGACCGTTGTGATATTTACGCGTATAAAACTGTCAGCGATAATCGTTATTGTTGGCAAACATTTTTTTTCCGACTTGCAAAGAAATCACGATTATAGCATTAGTTATCAAGTAGATTGACACAAAACCTGTTTTGGATATTATATATTTTCTGCCGGTCGTTGAATTCGTGCCAATATTAAGTTGTTTAAGCCATTTTAGAAGATTGTATATCAATAACAAACGGAGGTATAGTTTAATGAAATCAATAAAAAGAAACAGATAGCTGTAGGATATCATGGAAAGCAGACATGAGAAATATAGGTATCTATTGTATTCTTTCTTTAACCACAAGTATTTCTAACTACATAAATAGTCGTGCGAGTGGACTATACCCTGTTCTAAATGGTCTTGTATTCCTTGAAGAACTGTTTTTAGAAAAATATATACAATTACACAAATGATTAGTGAATATTCCTTCTACGCCTTTATCAATCCATTATTTCTTCATTGCTGTGATCAGTATATTTTTTTCATTTTTTGCGGTTTTTTTATTCTAAGGTAAAGGAGCTGACGTTGGAGAAATCCACTTTAAAAAATTTAAAATAATAAATTAAGTCGACGAGTATGTCTTTCTGGGTAGTATGTTCCAACGGAATGGACGGCCTGATAAGGATATTGAAAGAAGAGTTATGGCAGGAAACAGAGTGAATGGAGCGCATAGACCAGTTATGAATGATCGCAACATATCAAGAGACGCTAAAGTGCCAACCCTGACGTATGCAAGTGAGACCTGGACATGGCAGAAGTCGCACGAAAGCAGAATAAATGCAATTGAAATGAGATCGCTTAGAAGAATTTGTAACAGAACGATGTATGACAGAGTTCGGAATGAAGATACAAGGAAAGAATTTAAGATAAAGAAAGATGTAATTAACAGAATGAAAGTTAACACATTGAGATGGTTTGGCCACTTGGGGAGAATGAACGAAGAACGCCTGACGAAGAAAATTTACAAAGCTGACAGGAACGGAATAAGAGGTCGCGGGCGCCCAAGAAAAGGATGGCATGACCATATAAACGATATTTTGAAAGATGGAAATGTAAGAAGCGTGAACAACAGACGAACATGTATAAGACGATGTATGAATGTTGATGAGGCGATGAATGCGTGTCAAGATAGAAAAATGTGGCGTTCGGTTCTCTCTGCCTACCCCGTGAGGGACATGGCGTGATGGTATGTATGTATGTATGTATAAATTAACTTTGTTTATTTCCACTTCTTCTCCACTCTAGTTTCACCATTAGTTTCAAAAACTACCGTCCTCTTCTTCAGGTGAGTCAAAATTCAATCTTTTATTAATCTGTTTTGCCTCACCTTTTTGACATTTAAAGGAAAAGAAAAAAACGATTGTTCTTAAAAATATCAGTTATAAAGATATCAAAGAAGTGGAAATAAAAAAAGTTAACTTATTATTTTAAATTTTCCTTAAAAATATTCGCTAAACTAGACATAAATATTTGTGCTATATACCATTTTTGTGATATGGTCCCATTTGACAATGTAAAATAATGACATAAGTGATTCGTTCGTTTGACCTATAACTCTAAATAGTTTATCCGCTTTTTGAATCCCCGGCAATCAACACATGTGTTATATTAAGGAAGGTATAATAAATCCGGGGGCCGCTCCGTACATTATATGTTGTAAATCTAATTTGAAAGGTACCGAAGTATCAAATTAATAATATTATTATATGTATATTAAAACAGTTAATTTAACATTGTCCGTCCGCGGTTTTATGGCCCCTAATGTTCGTTAATTGTTTAACTGTTCTACAGAACATATTATAATGTTTGTATTCTAAGAATAACGCTCAGTCATCCACGCAGACCATCCGTCCGAACGTCAGACAAAGAGATTTTTTTTATTTGTCTATTGATATAAAAAAGTATTATGAATGATACCTTTTGTGGTAGTGTAATCTTCAGATTTATTCATTTATTGTTAATACGCAAACATTTGTACATATTTAGGTAAAGTAAGTAACGCCCCAATAGTCCGCATTCCTGAATTGATTGTATAATTTTCTGATAATGACAACATTTCCCAAAACCTTAAATAAAGACTTTTAAAGTTTTACAAAGTAAATTCGTAAGTATAAAATATACATATTTTTCAATCATTTTTTTAAATATCTAAAATATACTATGTGCTTCAGAACACACTTTTACCAGTGAAGCAACTATTTTGTGTATGTACAATGCACATACACACTTGTGACAAGTTATAGGATATCACAATTGTTTTGTGACAAGTTATAATATATCACAATTGTTTTTTGACAAGTTATGTGATATCACAAATGTTTTGTAACAAGTTATAGGATATGTTAATTGTTTTATGGCAAGTTGTATAATATAACAACTGTTTTGTGACATGTTTTGTGACACAATTGTTTTGTGATAACTTACATGATTTCATAATTGTTTTGTAACAAGTTATAGGATATGTTAATTGTTTTAAGGCAAGTTGTATAATATAACAACTGTTTTGTGACAAGTTATATGATATCACATTTGTTTTGGGATAACTCATAGGATGTCATCATTGTTTTGTGACAAGTTATAGGATATCATAATTCCGAAACATTTCACACAGCTCACACTAGCCCCTTTGCACAGTAGTGGACAGTAAAAATAGATTATCAAAATAACGAAAAAAAAACAAGTGATCATATTTTTCCCTATATTTATGTAAGAATGTTTAAAATCCATTAGGGTAAATAGGGGTGGGTGGTGCCGCAGTCAGGCAAGGGTGAAACAACTGTTAAATTTTTAAATTGTCTGGGCGTGGCTGACGTCGTCATAAATAGTTCCCATTGCACAAACACCAACAAATATCGCCCCCAATATTGGTCCGATTAAGCTTGTTTTTGCCATCAAATTTCATAGTCCAACGATTATGTTCCGCGTAGGTAATTATGTCAAATTACACATTTCGCATTGTTCCTCCGCGTATACAATTCACCCCGTGTCTCGCTGATAATTGTAATAGGTACATTAAAGACATTGGAAAAAGGCATATGCTATTATAAATACAGCGGTATAAAGAGGAATTCAAATAATAGTGACAAGAGAACGATTTGAACAACAATTTATCTACTAATCAACTTATTTATTTATTTATTTTAAGCACTTTGTACACCAGTGTACAATGGAGGATTTACATTTGGTGACGTAAATTGTCTTCATGACACGTACCAATGTATATGAATTAAATATATATTGAAACATAAAACAACACCGTAAAAGACGGTGGGGAGAGGAAAGGAGGGGACAAGGATAGGATAAGGAGACAAATTTAAGTGTTATGTGTAAGGAAATGATTCCTCAGATTTCATTTGAAAGCAGGAAGTGTTAATGAAACTCGAAGTTGCGATGGAATGTGATTCCAAAGACGACCTGCTTGTACGGAGAAAGATGTGGTGAAAAAGTATTATATTCTAGGATACTGAGCGTTCTTTCAGTTTTTCAAGTTTTTGAGGTACATCAATTTTAAGATGGGAATTCAGTCTACTGACATCAATTATGAATTTTTGAGATCATTTTGTTCTCTTGATGCGCTGGAGATAAGGAGAGTAGTAGCTGATCTTGCATTTTTTCATAGATTACTGAATGGTGTTGTAGATTGTCCTCATCTTTTGTCACAGATTCACTTACGTGTACCGTCAAGACTCACTCGCAATAGTGAATGTTTCGCCTTACAAAATGTGTACACAAATTATTTGTTTGGCTCACCAATGCAGAGACTTCCAAGACTTGCAAATAAGTTTGAGCAGATCGATGTCTTTTCATTGGGTTATGGTGCATACAAGAGTTTGTTGTTACATATAATGAAATGATTATATTATGTAATGAATGAATCTTGACTATCTATGTAATATTATTTTTCTTTTTTTTTTTCTTTTGTAAATATTACTGTAAACAAATGTATTTTTAAGTTGCACTGTTTCTTCTGCTGATTTGTGTTCAAATTTTATTTGTATATACCTATCTTTTTTATATTTAGTTGCTTCACATATTGTTTTATTAACTTTTTTATTATGTTTTCTTTTTTTTGTTTCCTTTTACTTTAATGTATTATTGTTTTTAGTCTCTATGTATTTTCTCAGTACCTATGTATATTTTAATGTATGTTTGTAAAAGGCAATACATGCCGTATGAGAAATAAATAAATAAATAAAGAGGTAACCCGTGTTCTGAGAGGAAGTGAAATTGATTTCGTAGATAAACTGGAGCGTTGGGGTTGTTTAAGATCTTGTATACCTACCTACTCATAGAAGTGTGAGGGTATGTAGCTACCACCTACAACCACCTTAAAAGTGTTTGGCCAAATTATTGTTATTATATGAATTCGATCAAATATGGTCAAATATTTTCAATTTAAAAATACATAGGTATATCGAACGCATGTTATAACTTATATAATATCCTATGTCTGTTTGTATGTTTGAATGTTCTCATAACCTTGCCAAAATCAACTATTTTAGTATCAGACGCACATAGAGTATATTATTATTATTATTCAAGGACGATTTGTGTTATTTGACGACATGAGAATTTTATTTAAAAAACAAACAAAAAACAGTTTAAAAAAGGCAAACAACGCCTACAAAACTACCCGGTAAATAAATTGAGAATTTTCATCGTGGAAAGGAGCGGTTTTCGCATATAATAACCAAGCAAAAAAAAAAAACACAAATTTGCGCTCTGCGCACCCCACGTTATGTACCTAACTACTCACGATGATTGCCGCTAACTATACCAAGAGACAAAATGTAGTATGATTATTCATTCGTTATTCATGTGGGGTAAACAGCGACAGGTGTGCATTACAATATAAAAACGATTTAAAGAGAAGTGATCAAATAAATCTGTAAGAAGACTGTAATGAAAAAAATCCTGTATAATTAGTAAAATATTTTAAATTAACAAAAAAGTAACTTTTTCTATTTTTTATGTTGTCTGTTATGTTATTTTATTTTTTTTCGTTTCGTTTTTAGAATTTTATAATAATAACTTTGTTTTTTCCTTTTTTATATATTCATCATATAATTTTATCGCACATATTTTGTTTATATTTGAAAATACATTGAAACAGTAAACCAGTAAATAAGTAAAACAGTAAATAAATAAATAATGCGGCGCCGAATCGATGTAAATATATTAATTATAATAATAATAAAATACTTTTTTTTTAATATATTTTGAAGTGATGTGGTGGACTTGTTGCCCGTCGGCAATTTCTGTCAGCCAAAGACATTGTTTTTTTCTGTTTTTAAAAACGATACAGTCGGTTAGTCTCTGTAATATTATATATTATGTGCCAACCACGGTGTTTAGTTTTGTAGTAGGTAAACGAGAATAGGAACCCATTACCCTCGTATTGAGGAAGAGTGGTTTACAACAATGCAACAGCATGTGGATAAGTTGACGAGGAGTGACTGCTCCAAACGCCAATTTCCGGTCGTCTGATTGGACCACGCGCCCCTAACTTCAGACCCGATAATTGACAGTATAAATATATTTTGTACATTAAACATTTTATTGCATGACTTAATAGTTTTAAATTCGGCTTAATTCGACTCAGTTGGATAGATATCTGACTCCTGAATCAAGTCCCGGATTCGATTCTCGGTGGGAACATAGTTTTCAATTGCGCTTTCGGACTGGATCTGTGAGAGGATTGATATCATAACTATGTAAATTCTTATAGATAACCAGGATTTTCAGCCAAAATAAGCTAAGTTGAGAGTTAAATGGGCTGAAATTGCCATATGGCAATATACTCGTCACTTGCGCAGGGTTCAAGGAGGTGTTCATTATTATTATTATTAAATATTTTAGTTAAATAATCATTTAAACGTGATTAAGAAACTCGATGGGAATCGTATCCAGGACGCTAGCATAGAAATCAAACAGCTTTTCGTCATATGGAGTCTGTGACCGAAAGACTTACGTTCTAATATAAAGGCTGATTTTTTCAGCTTAAGGATATCACAGCAGTTAACAACGTTTGGCCACTATGAACCCTGAGTAATGGTGGCTTTGGCCGATAACAGCTCACGATGGTATGAAAAATTCCCATTTTAAAACTCATTTTAAAGCGTGATGTTTTTGAAGACTATTGGAAATCACATCTACCATTTACAGACACTCTGGTTGGTGGAAACTCCCCGAACAAAAGAGTTAGCTGCTGATTGTACTTGGATAAAAGAGTTAAAAACTTCAATAGGAAGAGTGTGACAAATATTATGGTAGAGTTAAAACGAAGTTGTAAGACGCCTATTTAAGAGTGAAATAAATCCCTATTTATATATTAAATTATTGTAAATGCTATCATGTCGTTTGGCCATAGTCAGAGGCGTAGCTAACCGACAGCAGGGACATGCAAAGCACGAATGGCCCGGTTTATACAGGGCCCCAAATATCTAAAAACAATACGAAAAAATAATTATTAACAAACAAAAAAAATTCAAACTCAAACATAACACTCACTATTTAGATAATATTTCAAAAATAAGTATATCGTATTACACTCATTACAGATTTTTCAAATATCAAACATCTTACTAATATTTTAATTTTTTTTTATTTTCTTTTTTATGATTGGATTATGTGAAAATATTTAGTTCCATTAGTAAATATCATCAATTTTTTTCTTTCTTTCGCTACTTCCACCACCACCCGCTCTGCATACCTATGGAGATTGTAAACGGCCCCTTCACAGAACGCTAAGTGAGCGACAAAAAAATGCATAGTACGAAAAGTAGCTCATGAAGCCCTCTAGATTGGCAATCTCGGCACCATAGTACAAAAAAATCTACGATTGTGAATGGAAATGGATTATGTTTAAATATGCCCATAATTAAAAAAAATGTTAGGGGACTTTTCTTAGTATTTGCATGATGGTCCAAAATGTTTATCCACGCCACTGGCCATATTGGTTGAATATCCAAGTTATTAATTCCCGGCGGATTTTATATCTGGTTTATAACAATTTGAGACAACTTCATCGTCATAATATTTTGATAAATGCTTTTTTTGAAAAATACTTCTATGGAAGAGAGATAAAACAGATGGATAGGCATGATTTTGTTATAATATTACGTCAGTCACACACAATGGACGCGTGCCCGAATAATAAACTGGTCACATTTTTTTGTGGATTAACAACAACAGCCATAAAAAATATAAACCAGAGATAAAGAAGTATCGAAGATGAAAAGAAAGCGAACACGGGTATTAAATCATCCAATATGGCGTATCTGAATGTTAATGCAAATTTGAAAATGGAACAATAAAATGGCCGTTAAACAATTTTAGTGGCTTTTAAACATACGCCAAAATCACCTTGTGTCAACAAAAGTTGATTTATCCGGGCCTTGGTATAGCGGGACCGAATTAGGATAATATTTGATAATAAAAATAGGTAACTATTCACATTTTTTACTGAAAATAATGATTTTTTTTTATATTTAGATAAAATAAATTAAATCCATGCTTCTCCTCCAATTCCAAAAACACAAAATATATTAAATAATATTTTAAACAATCACAAAAATGCTTCTATTTTAGCAACGTCCCAAATACCTATGTAATAATGACTTGGGGAGAATCATTTACCATAGAAAATTACCATAGATTTTTACTGTGTATATTATAATAAAAATCTATGAAAATTACCAAAGATTTCCATACTAGATAGAGAATTCCGCGCAATGAGTGAGTCATGGTATATCGCGCGTTTCATTTCTTGGTTGGCAACATATTTCAGTTTTCCATACATTTCAACACTTCCTAGATAACTGTTCTCCAAATCTTATTGAACAAAGCCTTTTTGTTTTTCGACAAATAAATCCGAAAACAATTCACATTAGTCGTTATTCTCTATAAAAACGATGTGGTCTGCCCACCTTGTTGTCAAAAGTCCCGAGGAAAAAACTCACTTAGATTCATACAAATTTTGCTAACTACGACATCTAGTATTAACTACGAAAATAACAGCTACATAATGGACTGGACATCCTTATTCATTTTAAATTTATAGCCCGTTTTTCGCACGGAGGTTATATTAGGCAGGTACTCATTTAAGAATTTCATAAAAAAATATTAATCAATATTATTTCTTACAAAAATAATATTTTTTTAGTCTAAGTAGATTCCTAATATTATTGATATTCGTGAAATGTGAAACTACTCAATTGTTGCTTTCATTCGTTTATGGAATCCATCTGTAGATGGCGTTATTATTTATACATTTCATTTTCTTAAAGAGTAGTATTTTCTTAAAGACTGTTGGCTAGATATTTGACTTTTGAGCTCAAGGTTCCTGTTAGCGTTCCGTGAGGTGATGATCACTTTCTATATTTACAAAAAGACTACTGTTTTTTATTTTTGGAAAAATTTATATCTCAATAGAGACGAAGTTGGATTGTGATCACTTTACGCAACCAATTATTTTATTTTATTTATTTTTATATTATACATATTAGGTACTCTCGGGACGTTAACTGGCACTATGACAAATATTAATTTAACACGCACCCACTAACATGTTGCCACATTCTGGAAACTTACGATATCAATCGTCTCACAGATCTATACTAAAATCACAAATAAAAACTGTGTCTCCTCTGCAAATCTTTCCCAGGATCTTTGAATCAGCAGTCAGATACATAACCAACCGATCCGCGAAGGAATTCTATATACAGGTAAATTTATACCTATATATTACTATGTTGAATGTAATTTCTCAAATACTTGAAAACAAGCTAAAAACACTGACGCCATCAATTGAATGATGACGTAATTCTTTTCCATCTATTGAGAAAATGGGTCGTAAACAATGAAAGCCACGATTATTATACGTAAAGTTCCTTTCCTTTTCCTTTCTTATCTTTTTATAACTATGAACTGTTATTATTTTTATTACTTTTTTATAGTAGATACCTAATATATATTTATTAAATTAATTTTATTTCACACATTTAAATGTTTACTTTGTTGTTATGATGTAATTATCTAGTTGTTTATAAGAGATTTCTGAAAGGCAAAAAATAAAATAAATATTTTTTATCTTCATAGAACCATTTTTAATTATATTTATAATTCATCTCTGTCTGTGATGCTGAGTGTCTGTGAGATAAGAACCTTCTATAGCACGAGTCAACCATTGGATGCTAATCAACTTACCAACCATACGATTCTCATATCTCATTCTTAGTAAATACTTACCTATATATTATTATAATAAAAGCTAAACCACTAATAATCACTATCATCTCTATGACATATATTTTAGTCTTCTTAGCACAATATTGACAAAACCAATAAAATGTTTAAAACCCGGCCTCGTATTGTATATCGGGCTGAATTCATTTCATTATAAAAACGCTATCTTAATCAATTCAATAGATGATTTTTGATTGATTTATACATACATACATACATACCATCACGCCATGTCCCTCGCGAGTAGGCAGAGAGTTACGTAAGTATGATTATTTCTGTAAAATAAATTGGTCCTCAAACGGCGAACTTAATATTCTTGTATAATGTAGGTAGGTACTTGTTATCAAGACTGTATATTTACAAAATAAAGTAAAATAAAAAAAATATTGTCACTTTTTTTTGTAAATCTTGATCATGTGCCTACCTTGGTTGAATTTTCTCGAGTGCAATTATATTTTTTTTGTACTCCTTTATGAAATGTTTTAAGTATGATAATCTATATTTAATATTACTTACATATATTTTTGGTTAAAAATATATATATCTAAGTAAATTAATATTTTCTACGACTTGAAGACATCAAAAATTAGGTGCATGAATAAAATCTATTGATATTGATAGCCTAAAAATTCAAATTCAATATTTATTTGTATGATGATCTCATAGTCCTACAGCGTCTATTAGATGCTATAAACCCTAAGTACCCACTGTTGCGAAGGTTTAGAAAATAGTTATTTTGACACGTTAGTTAAGTACAGGGCGTGATTTTTTTTTTATATTTTTTGCCGAAAACTAAAAGAAATCATGTCTTCTATTTACAAAGACTTAAGTTGATGGAAACCTCCCAACAGACACAGTAGCGGAATTGCTTATAGAAGCCGAAAATCTTGGCTTGCTAAGAATATTATGTTAAGAAATTGAACCGTATGTAGATACGATGCTTTAGAGGGCCACAAATTATTTTGGCATGTGATTTTAAAAATATTTTCATGGCCACAAGTATCAAGAACGATACTAATTTTCGACATTTCCCAATTTTCTTTCAGGATTTGCGTAGTCCGAAGGTTCTAGGCACGCCCCTGATACAGACACCATTGAAGTTGGAGTGTTGCGCCTGACGTATGCTGGCAACGCAATGTGTTGAACACAATGTAAAAATAATATTTGCAATTAGGTCCAATTATAATATTATATATTTTCTTTTATTACTTTTAATATTTTCTGTTGTATATACACATTAAGATAGATAGAGAAATTTAAAGTTTTTTTTTTATTTTGTGTATCTATTTTTGTACTAAATTTAATATTACGATAAATTAACTTTTGAAGGTAAGGCTTAAGTACCTCTATCATTTGATAGCTCCATAATTAGTTACGTCGGATCTACAATTAACGATTATTCAACACTAAAAACATAAAAATATTTTGTCACGATATAAAATAAAAATACAAATATGACACAATTCCATTTCGGTTTATGTTTTTTGTATTATTTTTTTAATTGTTTTGACAGATATAGCGGCTAATAAAAAAATCACATTCCTATATTATTGAAACGTTATTATAAATGAGATTATTATAGACGCCTCAGCCCACGTAGGTTCTAAATTATGAAACGTAATGATAAAAAAATAAATGAGTTTCTAAAAAAAATATGTGATTAATGATCCATAAAATAATATCAATATTTAAATTCGATACGTTTGGTTAATTATTGCATTTAAAACTTCGTTATTTTAATGGGAAATATGTCCATAATTAACATTGGAAACATAATTATATATATTTAAATGAATTGACGCAATTTTGTCTCATTATGAAGTAGGTATAGAGAAATTAATTGCAGTCCAAAGTTTTTTTTTTGGGTTGTTTCAATATTTTTATTTTTTGTGAACGTAATATTAATAGGCAAGACTACGGATGTTGATCAGAAGAGTGCAAAAAGAGATTTAAAATACTTAGATTTTCTCCATAGAATATCTAAAAAAGTATTCTATTGCACTTAACATAGAGTGGAGCTGCCTAACCATTTTTTTTATTTATTTATAGATAAGCAAATAATATAAAGCACAGTTTTGAGTTATTTCTGTTAGGCAATTTCTTCCAACCAACCAGATCCCAAAGTATGACAAAATTATAAATGTATATAAATAATATGATGATAGCGAAACAACCAAAAAAGATACTTTACGCAAAAATAAAAAAATATAGTTATTCATTAGATATTTCTTCCTAATTGCCATTGGAAAATAGCTAATCTTTGTGTGACGAAATAAGTCATCAAAAATTTAAACAAGGACTCACCCGCAATTTTTTTCCATTCAACGATCCTACCTCTATAATGTTTATTGCATGGATAATTTAAAAAAAATAAAACACCTATATAAAACACGAGAACACGCTTGGCTTAGACTTATTCAAAGATAGATACTAAAAATTCATTTCGTCAAAGGTTAAAAACACTTCATAGATTTATCATGACGCACCTGCACACATATGTATGTATGCACATTCACATACGCACCACATACACACCACACATATAGGTATACATAGCTTATAATTGATGTAAGGAGTGGGTAATTATGAAAGTTATTTTATATTCTGTATTTAATTTTTACTTCATACATTGTTAGCTACCATTTGAAAAAATAAAAAAAAGTTGGAAGCAGTTTTAAGTGCAGCGTTTCTGGATTTGAGTCTGCTTCTCTGCAAGACGTGGTTAACATCTGTGATGGCTGGCATTGCAGGATTTTGGAAGAGTTTTTGGAAGGTCAGCTGGCGGTATACCTATCAGTATTTTTAATATATTATATAACTAAACGTAAAATTTGACTTTCTTTCGTAATGCTTCATGCTATATTCAGTGCAATATTTTTTTTAGTAAAAATGATAGTTTTTTTTAATGATGTACTGTCTCCAATATAACACGGAAAATTCCGTAGCATATTGAAGAGCAAATTCGCTTACTGGCTTCCACAAAAAGGCATACTAAACTTTTACTCGAAATAGATATTTTCGAGTAAAACACAATTTGATTTTTGATCTTGTGTTTTCTTTTATTTTTTTGTGTTTCTAATTTACATTATAATACATAAGCAATAGGATCGTGCTGTAAATCAGGTGCTGGGGGGCTTGTCTTCCTGCAACATAACTGAGCATGGTCCTTTTGAGTTGGAAAAGTTGTTTTTCTTTTTTATTTGATGATATATTTATTTGTATTCGTATGTAAACTTTTTTCCGTCTCCATATTTTATAGTTATTATTATTTATCTAAAAAATATTTGTAGTTTATTATAGTAAATTTTACACCATCAAATAATGTGATTGTATACAATAAGTATAATCACATGAATAATTTATTTTTATCGTAAAATTATTCTTTCGAAACATAAGAACCTATGTGGGTTAAATATGGGTTTGTAAAAAAGATATTTGTAATATTTGATATACCAACTTGAAGCTGAAAATATAAATAAATTATAGATTTGTAAATATTTGACTTAGTATAATAGTTATTATGGATACATTATACATTAATAAGGATCAACAAATAAAAAGTTGACAAATACAGATATTAAAATATAATTTTATAATCCTTTTTATTGAGATTCAAAAAATAACTTTACGTGTTATTTTTTAAATTTAAAACCATTTTTAATATTTTTTACCAATAAACAAAATCGTATGTTGACATATTTTTATTACTTCTTTTATTCTCATATTTATCTAAAAATAAAATGATAATAACCAAAACGATTTGGTTATACCTAAATAATATTTTTGTATCTACATACTTTTTTAAACGACTTCAAATTAATCAAGGAGACATCTATCATTTTTTTATTTATTTTAAACAGACATAAAATAGAGAGGTGATAGCCCAGCGGTAAGGTCGTCGCCTCACATGTGTGAGGTCGACGGTTCGAATCCGGGCGGGGCACGCACCTCTGGATTTTTAAAAAAATGTATGTGCGGATTTATATCACTAGCTATGTGTAGCCATGATCCAATTTGTCTGGTTCCCCTTTCTAAGTGTTACGAAGGTCAGATGGCAGTCGCTTCAATGTAATAACCAGACTCGCCAATTCCAGGATCATGGTCAAAGCGTACCCCGATAGAAACGGTATAAAAGCGCTAAGGAGGAAAGAAAAACAGACATAAAATGATATTTTATATCTAAAAAATCGACTGACATGGTAATGAACGAATGTGCCATGCATTATTTTGTAAGGTAATGCACACCTGCACACCTTTCGCTGGTTACCGCACATTGTGGGATATGTCGTTATGGTATGTACCTATCATGTACAGGGCCGGATCCACCATAGGTTCGAACGGTGCAGTTGCGCCAGGCTCAAATAAATCTGGGGCGCCAAATATAACAAAAAAATTCAACAAATATTAAAAAAAGACCAAAAATATATACCTAAAAATCCCGGAATAGAAAAAATATCACGGATGAATTTGAATTCAATTACTGCTATTATTATAATTATCTATTAACAATCCAGAGATGTCGATGAAGAGTGTTTTTTATTAAATAAATACAAAATACGAATGATTATATTAAATTTATACTTAATATTATTATTCGAAGTGGTACACAACGAAAACCGCATTTAAATAATAATAATAATGCTTAAAATATAATAATGGTTAAATACATGGTGTGTTATTTTCCTTGAAAAATAATGGAAATGTTGTGGGTGCCGATAGGGGGGGGGGGGCGCTTTGGAATTAGTGCGCCAGGCGCCAAATTGGATAGATCCGGCCCTGATAATGTACATACGCAGCAAAATGTAATAAATGATTCATTTTGCTAACTGTATGTTTTTGATACAATGGAACAAAATTTATTTTTATAACCGCAAAGAAAGCAAAATATACGTACATTTGAAATTAAAATTTTAATTAAACTGTATTAGCAATATTACTATTTCCTTATTGATCAATCATATGTTTTATTACCGAAGTATATATAGTCAGTATTCATTTGTTCAAACTAGACATGGTGGAACTAATCAGAATTTGATTATAATAGCAAATGAAATAATAATGAACGAATCATTATTACCATAACCTCAATCGGTAGTTAAAACCAATGTGATTTTGAATTGCAATTGACTCGGATTTACATATTATTAGACTCGTTCAATTAAATCTATCAGAATTCAATATTACTATATTATCAATACCCTTTTCCATTCCATTATACTCCTTTTATATTTTGGTGTTGGTAAGCTTGCTTAGTTGTCAGTTTGTTTGACATATATAGTTGTACAAAATTGCTAACATTTTAAACATTTCGAAATTAGGTATATTATGTTTCACTAAGTGAAGTGAAGCGAAGACTGAAAAGTGTAGGTACTCCATGGTAATTTTCACAGGTACGACTGGTCAGTCTGATTTAACTGAATAATGTTAAGTTCCTCTAAACTCATATTTAAAACGAATCGTAAATGATCTGAGTTTTAGGTATATGATCGAATGAAGCATGTCTTCTATGATTATTGGAAATAAAATGAATTGCGCAACGATTTGCGCAAATATATCAATAGGTTATAACTTTTACGAAAATAACAAAAGAAGAATAAATCTCCAATTGTAGGGAATATCCGATTTTAGTGTATAACAACACCAAACCACGAAATGCATTATTATGAAACGTACATCAAATGTTGTGTTTTTTCAACTGTCGATTTGTTCAAGAGAATTTATAACATATCGACAAAGTATCAATCCAAGATACGCGAGATTTCTATGCCAGGTGTATATTTTTCATGTTTTTTTTCAATTTTGAAGTCAAAAAACACCAACTTAGAAGCTTCTCAGCGTGTATGTTCTCTACAAGGATTTACTCAGAATTCGAGTATAACATTTAGTGTGTCTGTGTGTGTATCCATCCCCCCTTATAACTTTTGATCCGCTCAATGCCCAGAGAGCACAAAATTTCAGAATATATAGATAGTAATATGCCTACACAACTTTTATACTCAGTATTTTAAATTTTAGAAGTGTGTCAGTTTAAAAGTTAGAAGTGTGAGCAATAGACGACCATGTATGAGGCGATGAATGAATGTGGACGAGGCGAGGGATGCGTGCCATGATAGAAAAATGTGGCGTTCGGTTTTCTCTACCTACCCCGCAAGGGACAAGGCGTGATGGTATGTATATATGTACGTATGTACAAATTTCAAATTTTTGTTTCAGTCAGGGGTTATCAATTTTTGAAATCTCGCTTTATTTTTCCAAATATTATATCAAAAACCATAAAAGATAGAACGCTAAAAATTGGTATAAATATAGACGAATACAAAATCTCGATTTTGTTTTTATACTATGTAAGAGTTTCGTAAACATTTTTTATTAAGAAAAATATTTTTTTATGATAAATTTGTGTTAACTGCCTATGTTTCCATTTTTTTAAATATCGAAAAACGCCGAAACACCCCAACTAGATAATTTAATTTTCTATAAAAAATATTAACATTATAGAAGTACCTACATCTCTAAAATTTTTAAAACTTGAATGTACACAATATCTAAGGTGACTAAATAGTTTGATACTTAATCTCCAAACATTTTTTTTTTTGTAAAAAATGAATATGTCCTTGTTAAACAAGCACATACACACCTTCCAACGTTCCCTAAAATAAGCAAATAAATGCTTGTGCTATAGGTGAACGAAATCGGTCGAGGCAGGATTCGAACTCGCGACCACTGTATTACTAACCCAGCGCGCTAGCCGCTCTGCCATCGACCCATCTAAATACATCATGCTGTTTCATATTATGGGTAGGTACTATCTTATCTTGACATACACACTTACATGTTTTGTATAGAAAACAAAATATCATAAAATATTTATTTATATTTTCTGCCTCAGTTTCACCCCTGCGACTTGAACAGCCATCTGTCCTTCCATTTCTTGGGAGGACGTCCTGGAGGTCCGCTTTCTTCCACTTTCCACATTGACGGTTCTGGAGTCTGTCATCTTTGACACGTGTTGGTTTCAAAACCTCAGTAAGGTTACTTGGAGATTTCTAAATTTACCTAGTTCGATTCCCGGAGAAGTCACAGTTTCTTTTTTCGGCGAATACCTGCGTGATATACCTACATATATGTATAAATATGTATGTATGTGTATGCGATTGTGTTGGTGACAGATCTACCCCCTCCCTCCCTCACAGCTTCCCCAGACAGTCCCCCCCTCGACAATATATACCTACCTATATTATAATCTCCCCTGTCCATTAATGCACCCAGCTTGCTAATGGAGCCACTTGATAACACCACACGTATTGGGCTGTTCAAAATTATATTTTATTTTAGTTTATAATTACTTCATTATTTCATTATTATTAAGTATTGGAATTTGGAATGAATTGCCGCAATTCATCAGTACCGTAGCCTCACTACGCAACTTTAAAAAGCATTATGTACAGTGAATGGTCTGTTATTTACACAGAATAAAGCAGATCTAATATGAGTTTTTCCACATATTAGATTTATTTTGTATTATGATTATATTTTATTTATATTTGGGAAACAAATAGCAGATCAGCAATGATAACAAAAACAATGTGTTTTCCACATATTAGATTTATTTTGTATAATGATTATATTTTATTTATATTTGGGAAACAAATACCGTATACAGAGATTCGGTAAGAGCAACAACATTAAAACAATTATGCCAGTAATTTGTTTCCACATGAAGTTATGTTCATAAATAGAGTAAAAAAGTATGATGAAGTAAGTATAAGAAGAAATGCGTACAAGATGATGTAGGAGAGAGTTGGAAATAGAAAGGAAAGAGAGAGTGCAGATGGAGAGGGACAAGCGTTGGTATGATTATACACCAGTATTTATTGTGACATAATATAATTTTTGATTTGATATTATTTATTTATTTGTTATTTGAGTTACCTCGGCAAAAACGTTCGATCATAGTAAATCGAATCTGTGATCGATTTTTGTTAATTTTAAAATGGATTTCCACTCCGTTATCACAAAATCTAAAATCAAATTAGGTATTGGTAACAATATGTGTTTTACTGTTTTTTTTATTTAGATTTTTTTGTTCAATTTTAGCATTTTATCTACATATAAACTACTTAAAAGTTTGTGAACGTCCAAGTAATTGCAGAACATCAGTTTTAATGTGGGTCTCCACGTGGTAAACAGCTGAGCAATCGAATTTCTGATATAAAATAGTGATTCTGTCCAACGCGTCACACATGTTTACAACAAATTAATTCGCCTATTCTGAGATTACATAGACTTGGTAATGAGTTTGGCTCTGTTGATGTCTTTTGCTGTTCGATATATGAATATAAAGAGAGACTTTTAAAGATTCTGGGTTCTTCTACTTTTTTCTTTTATTATTTTTTTGTTTCTGCTTTATCTTTTGCTTGTTTTTCTTTGATTTTATTTTTATTGTACTTCACTACTTATATATTTTGTAAATTTATATTTTATATTTTTTTTTTCTTGATTTTTGTTGTTATATATAGGTACATATTTATAATTATGTATGTATGTATTTGCTTCGTGGTTCATAAACATATGTTTTAATAATTTGTAATTGTGTATTTAAAAGCCCATTTAGGGCGTTTATATAAATAAATAAATAAATAAATAAATAAATAAATAAATAAATTAATTAATTAATTAATAAATTAAAAAAATAAAAAAATAAATAAATAAATATATAAATAAATAAATAAATAAATAAATAATTAAATAAATAAAAAAATAAATAAATAAATTAATAAATTAATTAATAAAAAAATAAATAAATTATTTATTTACATACATACAATACCATCAGACTCTTCTATCTTGACATACGTCGCTTCATACTTATATGCTTTCCTTTTATTAATTTATTTATAAACCATCTAAAATGGTAGTAATATGCATCAAAATCGGCAAATTTAATTACTGAGGAATAATTTAAAATATATTTACAGCTTATCCTTGAGTCGCAGCGCGCGGCGGTTGACACGTGCTACATATTTTTTCGGGGAAGTTTCAAATCTTTTTATTCTGTTTGTCAAATTTGATCTACCCACAACATTTGTCCGTTGTCCCGACTAAATGCTCAGTTGTCTCGTGTTGTGTTTTCTTGTCATCGGCTTCAGTTAAAAGGATCCAATAGGTACCCATTACTCAACACAATCACCATGACCGATTTAAATCAAGGGTCCAGCATCAAAAATTACCATCTAAATATACATCATCGAAAAAAGAAACGTGCATCTGACATCGCCCTTATTTAAATACGCGCCAAATACCTTCTTAATATTTTTTCTAAGCAGTTCCATATTATGATTTGAATTTGTATACAATTCGAAATGGCGCTCCGCTGTGATTTTGAATTTGGAACATTTTACGATCATATTAACATTTTACTTAATTTTATGGCTAAAGAGGACGAAATCGTTTCGGCCGGCCGTGTTTGTTATTAACAAATAATTTTATACGTTTCTTTAATAGGATTCGAAAAAGTCTTTAAAAAAGGGACATGTGACATGTGACACTCTTTTCTTTTTTGTAATACGTATGTCCATGGCCATAAATAATATTTTTATGCTTACATAAAAGCATGAAAACGACGCTCTGTGAATGAAATAACTAAACAATGTTTATTTTTATTGTCATATTTTTCTTTGTCCGAGCGGCAACACTCGGATGGTTTTTATTTGAATATTATTCCGTGTTCGAAATTTAATTTGATAAAGAATTTTATAATTCATTTTTGATAGTTTATAAATAATATACAGTCTAATTCAAAAGTGTCAACTCTTGCTGTTGGACGTTTAATTTTATTGTCGATCCGACGCTTTTGTCGCCATTAAGAACATGTGTTTACTAAATATTTAAAACATACTAAAATAAAAGAAGAAAAGGTATTTTTTTATTATCTTAACAAGAAAATTAAAATTGTGAGTAAGTGTGTTTGGTTAACTGGGTATTGTCGATTATAACACAGTAGATACTAAATTATTATGTGAAGTAATATTATATATATTAATATTAAATTTGACATACACATTTATTCCACCTTCCAATTCACCGCACCAATTACGCACAAAACATGACTATTCATAGAATGTGCGATACATACAATAACAGATTTCAAGAGTTTGACATCTTCCACCTCAGCTCCACAACATTCAAATACTCTATACAAAAGAAGATCAATAACCACTTATTATAGGAAACCTTGACGGCATTTATTCTCTTTTTTCTTTTTTCCTTTTAGTTCAATATTATGTTTTAAATCATTGTTAACTTGAAATGTTGCTCTTACCTACATACCAACCTATGATCATATTTTATTTTTTTTTATTTTTTGTAAACTTGTATTATTTTATGTCAATCATAACGACAAAATGTAATAGGCCTTAATACTTGATGTTACTATTGTATTGTACTATGTTTTAACGCTGTTTTTTGTCCAACTTTAACATAAATAAATAAATAAATAAATAAATATATAAATAAAAGTTTATTTGCATTTTTCCATTCTAGAAAATTAAACGAACGTGCAAAGGTTAATTGTACAACAAAATGTTCTGATATAGTATTTTTTTGCACACACAAAAGAGATCATTTCATACGCCCTCATATCATATTCCCCCACCCTCTTCTTACACATAACTTCACATCGCCCTTTTACACACCATCAATTTCATAACTATCTATAGCTTTTTGTTAAATTTTAATACTGTGTTAAATCTTATTTATAACAATGTTACTTGTTAATTTGTTACTGTGTTAAACCATATATGTATGTATTATACTTTTCAATATTCCCTCAGAACAGACGTTTGCCTAGTAAGGTTATAAATTACAAAATATAATTTTTATTGATTTGTTTAAGTGGAAACTAAGACCTTAACGTCCTTAACTGAACTGTCTGCCAACAAGCTTTGGCCATAATGTTGGCCATCAAACTAGAAGAAGAAGAATGACTGGATACGCAGTCAGACCAACTTATCCGATGTGATTGAGACAATAGCAACGCAAAAGCGGAGATTGGCAGCACACGTAGTAAGAATGAACGACATGACTGGTGGAGTGGAGACTGAGAGGCGACAAGAGACCGCAAGAGCGGTCACCTAACATATGTGTAGACGACACCCAAAGATTAGTTGGACCCCAGTGGATGGGAGTCGCACAGTAACGGGAGGAGTGAAGAAAGAGAGGGAAGGCCTATGTCATGCAGTGGGCAAACACGGGCTGATGAAGTTGATGATGCATTTATACAAACAAAGAAAAAAATAGATAGAACTTCTACAGTTTATTGAGAGAATTATGAAGAAGAGGTTTTTCCGGTAATTCGTCAATAAAAATCTTTCCATAAAATATTATTAATTATAAAATCGACTGCCCCTCAATACTCAATATTACACATTGGTACAAGTAGGTAAATAAGACAAAAATGACCTTATAAGTCTGGCGCAATTCAGGGGTGACTTCTATGCGAAAAATGCATTGTCACCTCAGATATAAGAATTGTAGCATTCATTATTTACAAAAAACCAATTCTCTCAATAGATGGCGTTCCAACAAAATAAATAAAAATAATAAGATTGTTCTTCATAATTTCACCCATAGATGGCTGTAGTAAAAATTCCTTATTTTCAAGCGAAAAGAATTTCAGTATTACAATACATAGAACTTTCAAAATTGAATTGATAGGGATCTCATTAAAAGGCATAATTGGTGAACGTTGCGCAAGCGCATAAAGTGATCACGTAAACCAGCCGATGACAGGTCGTAAGCCCTGTAGGTGCCTTGATTTCCCGGTTCTCCTATAATAAATATTCCAACTTCGTCTCTATTGAGATAATTAAAAATCTGTTAAAAAATATCTCATTTAATATTCCTACTCGCAGAACTAGACAATTTATTCCACCTTCCAACTCATTGTACCGATTATGCACAAAACATGGCAATTCATAGAATTTGCGATACATACAACAACAGGTTTCAAGAGTTTGACGTATTCCACCTCAGTTCCACAACATTTAAATACTCAATACAAAAGAAAATCAATTCCCGATTAGTATAGGAAAACATGACGGTGTTTTACTTATTGTACTTAGGTACGTATAAGTGTACCTACGTTTTATGTTTTGGATTATTTACATAGTTTTGTATACATGGTTTTATGTCTTAGATTGTTTGTAAACTTGTAATATTTTTGTTTCCTAAATCACAACGACAAAATGTAAGAGGCCTTAATATCTGATGTCATTATTGTGTTGTTTATGTTTTAACGCTGTTTTTTGTCCAAATTTAACTCAGATAAAAAAAAAAAAAAAAAAAACTTGTATATCCTTAGAATAATAAAAAAAACATTATTTTAAAATGATAATTTTATTTTGAACAGTGCTGTTAATTATAGACATCATTTATCGATTATTCAGTACTGTTAATAATTAACAAAGAACTCACTCTTTTCTCAAATGGTGGACAACAATCAATCGAATTAAAATTAATCCCATATTCTATTTTAAATATTGCCCGTTGAAAAAAACAACAGATATTCGAGTGTGGCCATCAGGTAAAAATACAAACGGTTAAGTAGGTAGATACCTACCTATTATTGTATTGATTGGTGCCACGAAAAGGACATAATATATTAGTTTGTCATTAATTCAATATGTGGTAAGAGATAAAAGAATCACGAACTTCTAGTCACAATCTCACCTGGCCTAATTGAATAATAATTAAGAACTACCTTTATTTTCGGCGTTTAATTATTGATTTTTTAAATACCATTCCATTTAGAGGGCAACATTCTTTACCTGCCATTTAATCTACATAATATTATAAAAGAACTACCTACACCGAAAAATAGACATGAATTTAAAAATAGAATTACTTACAAATTTTTATACCGTTTTTACGTAAAAGTATGTAAGTATATAATTTATTTTTCATAATTCTATGTGATTATGAAGTTCGATCATGAAGTGACAGTTTCAACCATCGAAAAAAATATTCGAAATCATGTTCAGGATGTTCCATTTTAATAAACCTAATGCGCGATCGCAACTTCAACTTCTCGTCCAACTTCACGTTGATGTTCGAAGTACGTGACGAAATTCACGGAGTTCGCTTTTCAAAGCACGGCGTCATGAAATCGGTACCACTGTGTCGTAGAGTGACAAAGACTAACAGTGGACGAAGCAAATATTACAAAATATACTTATTAACAAGTGAGTATTTATGTAGGGTCCATGTTTTAGTAGGTACTAAGAACGGCTTATTTTTCTATGTACTTCTGTCAGAAAATTCAAAATGCTGGTAAAGATAAAAACAAAATGCATAATTGTATTTACAAAATGAATTATGTTTAACTGCAAAATAATTGATGACCTACAGGAATCAACCCCGCGCTTGGTGAGCAAGTTAACCCTCTATCGAAGGCCATTTTACCCTTGCTTATAATAATATGAAACCAACCAGGTGCCTGGAATCGAGCGGGTTAAATTAGGCATCACCCATTAATACCTACACGGGTCTAAATAAGCGCCACTGTCGGCAACTTTTGTAACTAAAGGATATTATTGTTTTATCGCATGCCGCGACAACCCCCCCCCCTCCTTGCTTGCTTCACCGTAGAAAACAATATCAAAGACAAAAAACTTTTGCATTGGCGTAGTAAAATAGGCTCTTTAAAAACCTATGTATGGACAATATTAAAATTCATTCATATCATCACGGCATGTTCCAAAATGTGGGGTAACTAGCCAAGGTGTGCGGGTGTGCATTACCTTTTAAGAAAGTACATCACATGCTGCGTGTATTCCCATACAACAGTCTCGTCTCACTTAAGGAAAAAAATCAGAATGGGTGGTGAAATATCATTTCTGAACTATGTATGTGAAATGTTGTTTTGACTTTTGTGTTTTCGATTACTCGGCTCTTACGGGGCACCCTAAAACGATGATAATAGAAAAGAGTGGAAGCACTATTCTAAGCCGGTGCCTCACAGCAAATTAATATTATATTTTTACTAACTACTTGTATTCCGACGAGAACTCTACGACGATGTCCGTGGGAATTTCTTTGGACATGCGGACCTTGTAGCCACGAAGAGCAATTTTAGGGATTTCAAGACTTTCTGTATTAAATTCGGTGCACTATTATTATATATAGCCAGTTGTTTCAACATGATAAGCTCTCTTTGGCACATTAAGTGCAGTGTCTGCAAGGTTTTAGAGTTCTCCGGACTCTTCATATGTTCTTTATGTGTTCTTTCAGAGTTTTGCAAGGGGCCGTTATTAGTCCCCATAAGCAGAACGGGTGGTGGTGGGGGAAGAACAACTACTTGTATTTGCTTTCTTTGTTAGTCTTTGTGAAACCGGGAACTCTGTCTCTGAAGTTAGATATCCAACTCGCTGAGCCACAAAAAACAACTAATTTGTTCATTTTTGTGCATTGTAATAATTTTGTTTTATTATGTAAAAAATAAAAATATATCATTTTTACCTTGTTTTTTTCAAACTCAACAATTAGCTAATTAGTAAAAACAAAATTGTACGAATGTGATACGCCAATGTCTGTCTATTTTGGTGACAGAAAAACCATAGACTAATAAAATAGCCACAGCTCATGTCATGGCGTGCGACCACAAATTCCAACTATGCAGTTGTAGATCCTTTATCTATGCATTATTTTATGTTGAACAAAACCAATCTGTTCTATTTTCAAAATATTTACAGATTAATTTCGAGACCATGTAATTTTATATTATGACAAATGATTTGATTTACCGAGGCAATATTGATTTTTTGCAAAAACTGTCTGTATTTTGTTATTAATTATGTATCTGAAATTTTTAAATTTATTTAAATTCGTTAGAGTGTAATTTAGAAATGTAATCAATTGATAAAAATCGGTCATATCATATATCTACTTATATAATAACCAAAGATTTTTTGATTTTTAAACATTGATACTGGGAAATAGGTCAGGTTGATTTGTAGTAGCTATAAGAATCCCTTCAAAGCCTTAGGTACCTACTCTGTGACATGTTAAGTATTTAGATTGGTGAATTTGAATCCTATTTGGAGACTGATCAATACGTTTGCCATATTTTTTCTGTATTACAAAAATTATTAAATGTAAAAATATTTATTGTGTTTCTTGTGTCTTGTGCCATGACTCAATAAGAGATAAGTGAAACAGTGATACGACAACTGCTGATAGTGTAGCTACTAAACAAGGACTCGTGGAGGATAAAACTTGTATCTACCTATGTACATCATTTGTGTTATATTAATTAGTTATATTACAGAGGTGTAGCTAGTGAATGTCATTTATATACTTTTGCTAATTTTAATATTTTCAAAGATAATTTATATATTTATTTATATCAATCAATCAATTTAATAGTATAATTCCTTATTTTCAGGTGAATTGTTAAACATTATTCAAATATATTGAACTTTCAAAAATTACATTAATAAGGGAACTCAATAAGAAGGCATAATTGGTGAACGTTGCGCAAGCGCATAAAGTGATCACGTAAACCAGCCGATGACAGGTCGTATGCCCTGTATATGCCTTGATTTCCTGGTTTTTCTATAATAATCCAACTTTGTCTCTATTGAGATGTCAAAATGTTTGTCAATAAAAATATCAATTAATTCAAATGAAGACCAGATAATATAATTACGTAGGTACCTATGTACAGTGGCGGCTGCTAACTAATAATTTTAACGGTTCGGTGGAGCAAAACAAAGACACTTTTTTTATTTTTTGTAGGAAAGCTTTGATCTTTTATTACTTACTTACGAACTCTTAATTACTCGCATATTAAAATCCTGTATTGTCTGAATCAACTTTCTTTCGGTGATCAGCAGACACTGCGTTGAGACGGTCCTGCATGTGTCATGGTGTTTCTTAAACATATTTTAATTCTATTTAATGTGGAAACATAACGTTCACTCTCAACGGAAGTCGTGGAAATTGTACATATTAGTTTAACGGATTGTGAAGAAGATTCGACTAGACCATAATTTAAAAACAGTTGTCAAATTGAAACCTTTTTAAAATCGTCAAGATTCTAAATTGTGCATAGTTTATTTTCAACATAACACAAAAATCCACACAGAATTCAATAATACTCAGTCATGTAGAAAAAATATACAATATACAATGAGTTATACATAATTTATAATCAAACAAACATAATATTTAAACAACAGTGAAATGCGCGCCGCCTAACAAAGAATCGGCAAACTCCATAGCTTAGCGGTGCGGCGCGCCAAAGTCCTCTAACATTCGTATGAAATATCTATCATTTCACGAGCCAGTACGTTATCGAAGTTTCCATACATTTGTTATAGAATCTGTGGTGCGCTTATAAAAATGCACCGCGGGTCTCTCACAGATGCATAAATTCAAGCGTTTATTTAAGTCAAGCGATACTCGAATTTTTTGTATTCATTCTTGTACTTACGTTACAAGTAATTTGGTATTTTTTTAATCACGTTTGTTGATACATAATTTGGTTTATGCTTTTATTTTATTTCACCGGTTCAGCGCTCCAGCGCACCTAAGGAGCATCCGCCATTGCCTATGTATTATATTATATTAACCTATAAAACTCTCGAAACGTTCGAAAGGAAGGTGCTGCGGAAGATATATTATGGCGCAATTTTTGAAAGTGGAGAGTGGCGTATCAGCTTTATGATCTTTACAAATAACCCATCATCTCTAGAGAGATTAAGATTGGGAGACTTAGGTGGACCGGACGTGTACAAAGAACGAGTGATGGAGAAATTCCAAAGGCGATTTTGAATGGAGCACAAGGGGCTGCTGGAAGGTCGTAGGTTCGGTGGTTGGACGGAGCTGCGAAGGATGCTTACCTATAGTATAGGTGTCCAGAAGCATGGAACTAGCATGGAGCTGCGCAAAACCGACAATCATGGAGGCGAACTCTACAGGAGATCAAGACCCGACATGAGTTGTAGAGCCACGGATGATGGTGCCGACCGCCGTGGCACAGTTGGTAAGCCGTTTAGCTTCTGTGTGGGTATCCTGGGTTCGACCCCAGCGGAGGAGAAATGTATTTAAATTCATTTCTCATACGATTCTTGCTTCTCTGGCCTGAAAACACTTGGTTAATTGGAATAAATTGCCAAACTGCAATAAATTGCAACTTGCACAGGGTTTGTTTTCAAGGAAGTTTTTATTATTATTTTATGATAATACTTACATGATACCTACATATTATGTATTTAGAACTTTTTTCATTATAATCGCATTGTTTTGAAGAAATATTGCAAAGATTATAACAATACAGCACTGCATCGGTGTGGGTCCAGCGAAAATATCCATTACGATAAATCAATTTGGTTGTCGATAGTTCTAACTAATTAGTGGCTATTGGGTACCGTCTGTAAAGGTCGACAGGTGAGAAAATACCGGTAACTGATTTATAAATCATAGTTGCAAAGGTATGGGAATAAGTTACACAAAATGTAGGTACTACACAACATGTAATACCGACTGATTTCATTGGTTGAGTCAAATCAGAGTATACGTACCTATCCCTGTACTAAAATTGGTTTCTGCTCATTTGATGTCACCCGCATTCTCGCGCTTGTCGACCTCTACCATAAGATGTGGACCACTAATGTAATACCTACATAATATATCTCTCTATAAAATAAATACCCTCGTGCTGTCTTTAATGGTGGTTGTACCCTTTTAAGTTGTTACGGACACACAAGAGGAAAAAAATCGGACCACTTAGTAAAAAAATGCTTCTCGTGTATATTGACATTCCAGCGTGAGTGTCATGTCGCGGTTCAATAGATAAGGAACGGTGACTCATTACCATTATGCTCCTGGTCGAACTCATGTGTCAAAACAACCAGTCAAAGTTTTGACTTGAGACTGAGACCAACGTACCTATCTAATAGAGAAAATTTATAAGTTTTAAATTTTACCAATATTTATGGAAATACTTATTTGAAATAGATCAATAAATGAGTTGGAAATAATGAATGTTGTATGAAAATGTTTTCATTAAATGAAAATGAACCTAATATTTTAATAAAATTTAAGTACATAATATTTTTTTAATTTCCAGATAGGATCTAAAAAAACCATTTAAATTAGAGCATTGAAAATTTTTATCAAATTTATCAAAAAAAGAAAATTTTTTTTTTTAATATTTAATATAGTCAAACACTATATCAGGTCGCTTAGCAACCGGGTTGTCAACAAGTTTGTGTTTATATTCGCTCTGAAAAAAATATTGTTTTTTTACTAAAATATAAGTGTATTTTATATTTATTGTGCACTAATTTCATTATTGTGAGTTTTAGTTTGTATCCGTTCATTATCCATGAATATGGATTTGGATATTCCACCTGATCCGGGACCAAGTCTAAGTGTTAAAAAATCTGACATGTCAACGCCACCTAAACAAAACAACAAGAGACCTTACACAAATAATTCTGACATTATCCATCCGTCTAAAGCTCCAAATTTAAATAGTTCTCCGGAAAAATTGTACAATACTCATAGTGAAATTGAAATCCAATACCTGGAAAATTCGCCTGGGCCTTACATTGTTTTCGTTCAAGATATTGATTCTAGCAAGAATATTCACCCAATGAAAATTGGTAATATCCTTATTAAACATAACATTAAAAATATTTCTCCGGGTGGAGTAAAATCAGAAGGGAGAAATAAAATCTCAATTACTTTCAAAGATGCTAAGAGTGCGAATCAATTCACGACAGCCATTTTTTTAAAAATAAATAATTTAAAGGCATATATACCTAGATTTAAAGTGACAAAAATGGGTTTGATTCGTGGTATTTCAACAGACTTTTCGATTGACGATATTATAGAAAATTGTGCAGTACCAAACCATATTGGGAAGATTTTAAAAGCAAGACGCCTCAATTTTAAAGATAAATCATCAGGAGAAACAATGTGGAAACCATCTCAATCCGTTGTCTTAACGTTTGAAGGACAAAATCTCCCAGAGTATGTTTACCTTTTTTATAACTCTTTGAAAGTTGAAACTTATGTATTTCCAACCATCCAATGTTATCGCTGTTGTCGCTTTGGTCACATGAAGATTCAGTGTCATTCTATAACTCGCTGCTTCAAATGTGGAGATAGTCACCTTGGTGAAGTTTGCCAAGTGGTGGACTTTTTAAAGTGTATAAACTGTTCAGGATCTCATTCAGCTACAAGCCCAATGTGCCCGGAATTCACTCGGCAAAAAAATATTAAACATTCAATGGCTACAAAAAATATATCATATCTGCAAGCATCTCAACTCTTCCCATCTTCTGTGAAAAGCTATTCTGAAGTGACTAATAACCAATTGAACAATAAACAAAGTTTTAAAAAAACAATATACACTAAAATGTCTTCGGAAACTCAAAAACAGACAATTCCTCATATAAATATTAAAGAAATAAACAAGTGCATGTCGTATTCAAATGGTGAAGCTAGCCATCCTACAAATGGATGCGCTGTTTTAAGCCAGTCAACTACTTCTGCATCTAATGAAGTCCAAGAAAATATTTTCCAAGATGATGCCCATTCTGTTGTATATTTAATTACGCAAATTCTTATTAGTTTAATTTCCAACTCAAATTTTAATTTACCGTCCAACGTTGCCAATCTTATCCCGCTTTTAAATTCTTTTTTAAAAAATGGTTCAAAATCACAAAACCCATAATCCTTTAAACATTTTACAGTGGAACTGTAGAAGCGCATGTTAAGTGACTTTCTTTTATTTGATACTGTTCATAGTGTATGTCTTGTTTATATTTAAGTTTGAGTGTTCTGTGAATACAATTATGGCACAAATCATACAATATTGTATGAATTGCCTAATAAAATTAAAAAAAAAAAAAAAAACACTATATCAAAAAATGTTTTTTTTTAATTCCAGCGGCTGTCAAATATTTTTTATGACTACCTAATAATAGATTTTTTACATCTTTTTGTATTCAACAACGTACCTACATCGGTAAAATAACTATTAATTATAAAATACGGGGTCGAAAAAAAGGTCAGAACTCCACACTATCCTTTCCTGACATAAAAAAAAATTAACAGTACCTACTTAAATGAAAACAAAATATTTAGATATATTTTCTATTTCGTTTCTAATTGGTTTTATATTTTGGTAGGTACTTCTTGTCCAACTATAGGTACATGACTCACGATATCGACAGTTAGATCTGGGGGGCAAGTCTGGTCCGACCGGCGAAATCAAAACCCTACTTAGTGGATATAATATCATGGATATAATTATCATATGGAGTTCTATAATATCTTTATTTGTCATAGAACTCCATATGATAATTTACATCCATGATATGGGTAATCACTGGGGTTTCGATTTCGCCGATCGAACCAGACTTGCCCCCCAGATGTGTTACATACAACTTGTTATTAATAAAAAGTACCTAGGTACAAATAATTTGTACAGATAATTTGTACTTCATCACAAGTAGTAATAGGTACCTACCTATAACTAAGTAGAAAATAACATACGTGAAAAAAGCAAAATTTTCGGTACACACCACGTAACTGTGCCACCTAGATTTGGTGGCAATCTATCAGTAGCGGAATTGCTTATAGAAGCCGAAAATCTTGGCTTGCCTATGAATATTATGCTAATAAATTCAAGATCTAATAATTTTTTGACTGTTTTATTGAAAACATACTACAAGATTAAACATTGAACCGTATGTAGATATGATGCTTGACAGGGCCACAAATGTAAATAATATTTTGGTATGTGATTTAAAAATATTTTAATGGCCACTCAAATGAACAATGATGCTAAAAAAACATTAAATTTTCAATATTTTCTAATTTTCGTTCAGGGTTTGCCTAGTCTGAAGGTTCTAGGTACGCCCCTGCAATCTATAACGTATTTGAATATTCTCTGAATGGTTCGGAATAAAAATTGAAACAGTACTCAATGTGTGTCAATATCTGATTTATATATAAACATTGAATGTGTATGGAATACCCCCGTTCCACCTCAATTTGTTTACCAATCCCAAAGTCCTAGCTTATGTCAGGTCTGTACATATATTCCTTACTCTGTGGTACTTATATAGAATTGAACCAGCAATTGAAACTTGTTCGTATATTAAAAATGTAGTTATCTTGTTAACTTGATTAGTTATGGAGGTGTGTTTAGAATATTTTTATGCCGGCAATATGAATTTAAACGATTGCTTTCTGACAAAACAAAAATTTATAATGGGAATTCGATTTATTAATGGGTTGGGTTGGGTTGGGTCCACAAATGTCAGATGCTCTCTCAAACAGGGTCGGTCTCCCTAACTGTGCGTTTGCGCTCTGGACCGGTGAATAATTTATGAAAATTATTTAATAGGCAATTTATGCAAAATTAATTACATACAATAAAATAAACATGATATTTATTAAATGAACTGTTTTTTGCGGTATTCAGCTTTAATTATGAATAAAATAAAATATATTTTGCTTGGGTTGTCAAGTTTTTGCTTAATTAATAGTTTATATGAATGTAAATGTTCCTTTATATGATGCATAGGTTAAGATTTTTGTAGTTTTAGTTAGTTTGTACATATGTTTTTGTGAATGTGACTTACTTCAAAATACGAGATAATTCTCTTTTTGAAGTTGAGTCATTCATAAATATGTAATCATTTCATAATCTGTAAATATTGTGTACCTATTTTGTATCCGTTTTTTAACTAAATAAATAAATAAAATAATCATAAGGTACTGCCAAAATATATTTCAATTACTAGAAAGATAACCAAAGAAACAAAGATCTATATCGAACATAAGATAAACAAGAAAGATAACCAAAGAAACAAAAATCTATATCGAACATAAGATAAACAAGAAAGATAACCAAAGAAACAAAAATCTATATCGAACATAAGATAAACAAGAAAGATAACCAAAGAAACAAAAATCTATATCGAACATAAGATAAACAAGAAAGATAACCAAAGAAACAAAGATCTATATCGAACATAAGATAAACAAGAAAGATAACCAAAGAAACAAAGATCTATATCGAACATAAGATAAACAAGAAAGATAACCTAAGGTTTAAAGTATTATATAAGGCTATTATAAAAAGCCATGAAACGAATTAGCACTGCGTGGCGGCCAGTCTCCTCTTGTAGGCCTCCTGGCCAGGGAAAAAAGGGTCCTTTTCAGGACCAACCAGACGTACCACCCTGTGGGAATAACAATATCTCTTTTAAAGAATACTGGGACGCAACAACAACTGGTGAAGAATCCTGCCCATATGCCATACGAAAAGTAAAGTAGGTAAGATTTAGATGGGTCGATGGCAGAGCGGTTAGCGCGCTGGGCTAGTAATCCAGTGGTCGCGAGTTCGAATCCTGCCTCGACCGATTTCGTTCACCTATAGCACAAGCATTTCTTTGCTTATTTTAGGGAACGTAGGAAGATGTACTTGTTTAACAAGGACATATTCATTTTAAAAAAAAAAGTAAGTATTTCAATTACTAACTTATGTGGTCCAATTTTAATAGCAACATATAATATATGCCTAGGTAGGTAAACTGATATGAAAAGAGTGAGTCTTGGCCAACACTATAATCTCCACTACAGTAGAAAACAAATGCACAAATATGGTAACAATACACCTATATGGTAAATGTATGTACATATGTACCTATGTATGTGTTGGTGAATGATTTGTTTTGATATATCTATGGACCGAATTTGTAGTTTTTAAACTAATCAGCTCAAAGTCTATGCACATGTGATATTTTTTTTATTCTATTTTAATTATTAACTTCCATATTACAACAAATTAAAATTGACATAATTTAAATATAACAATGAAGTTTATTACCTCACTAGGCGAGGCCTGTTCTGATGTAGGTAATACGAATAATAATTACGCAATAAATTTTTACTACACATATAAATTCTTAATACATTTCAAAGTATAATCTCAAAGCATATAAAGTATTAAAATACTCCTAAAAAACAATCAAGTGAAAATCAATATGAAGCTGATCAGGTTTAGGTATAATAGTCGGCCTTCGTGGCTCAGTTGGTTGGATATCTGACTGCTGATCCAAGGGTCCCGGGTTCGATTCCCGGTGGAGACACAGTTTTTAAAATTGTGTTTTCAGTCTGGATCTGTGAGACGATAAATATCGTAAGTCTCCAGAATGTGGCAACTTGTTATTGGGTGCGTGTTAAATAATTATTTGACATAGTACCTGTTAGTTGCCCGAGAAGCTACATAAATAAATAAATAAATATATTCAACAACACATATATACGTAATATCGCAGGAGTATATAGGAATATAGGCAATGACGCAGTGATATGAGGCATGGATGTCTATAGCTTCTTTATCCTTCCTCAATCCTTACTAATTCTTACATATTTCATTTTCATTTACATGTTTTCATTTTGAATTAGGTATTTATCTTCGTTTGTGTTCATTATTTTTTTTTTTATTATTTAAATTTCTTACCTATATCTTTAATTTCAAACTTTACTATTATTTTTATATACCTACATATTTTTTGAAAATTTATTTTTATATTAGATACGCATAAAGTATGATGAGTGATACATTTTTTTTCATCTTCCTACGTTCCCTAAAATAAGCATAAATGCCTGTGCTATAGGTGAACGAAATTGGTCGAGGTAGGATTCGAACTCGCAACCACTGGATTACCTACTAGCCCAGCGCGCTAACCGCTCTGCCATCGACCCTTGTTGTCTTTTGTAATTTGCAAATTGCTGTATGTTTTCCATTAAATTAACTAAATAAATAATTAATAAGTAGTCTGGGCTCTGATAGTGGAGAGTTTAACATTGGCCACAACCCACTAGTTTAAATATATTATTATTTTTTGCTCCTGAATTATCGTTTAATATTTAATACCTAATATTTATATACACAATATTAGAGTTGTATTTATATTTTGATGGTACCGGCCCATGCTGTCCCGATGTCTAGTGATCAGGCCAGGCCCAGTTAGGGGCGGTCTCCAAGAATATTAATTATTATCAAATTGGAAAAATGTTAATTATAAGTTTAGATTTCGACTATATCACTTCTGAAATGTTGTTAACTCGAAGATGGAATTCGGTGTAACTGAAGTAGCATTGGTATGTGTGATTAATTATACATAATATGGTTAGAGAGATTAAATCTCAATTATTATGAGAGTTATATATTATAACTCTTTTTAAAGGTATGTGTTGGTACCTACCAAATTTTGAAAGTCCGTCAAAATGGATGATAGTTTGTAGTTTGTCGTCAAATGATTTGTTTTCAGAGGACATATAACACTAAATCTAGAGAATGAAAACATGATGTTGAATGATTTTTTGAAAGGAGGAAACATAAATAATAACAATAATAATAATAATAATTTGTATAGCGCCGTTTAATGATTCAAGATCATTCCAAGGGCGCTGTTATTTATATAGATATTATATTGCTCTACGAAACAAAGCTGTTTTCAGTCATTTAGAGAAAGCATGTATGAGAATCATGAGAATCGACGAGCATGTATGAGACGATGAATGGATGTAAAGAAAGCCACAAATTTATGCAAAATAGAGGTGTATGGCGCTCGGTTCTCTCTGCTTACCCCGTAAGGGACATGGCGTGATGGTTTGTATGAAAACACGATAAGTAACTACCTATATTAAAACCTCATATTATACTACGAAGTTTAAATTATAATAGGACGTTGTATGACAAGGTAAGAAATGAGGACACAAGGAAAGAATGTAAGATAAAGAAATATGTAGATACCTAGATATATTACGAATATAAAAAAAAATTTGGTATTAATTCGATTGAAATTTATTTGATTATCGACGCGTTTCGTGCAAGGCACATCGTTAGAATAATGCTCTAAAAGAAACCAACATTTTACGCCGCCAGCATCGAAGTCAAACGATTTACCACTATGCCACAGTGTTCGGCTTCGGCATACCTATATATTCGGCTTTTTCACATACCTAATGTATTCACATTATATTGTGTAGGTGCCTACCTACCTACCTATGTTTACGCGACGCTTCAAAATTCAGCAGTAAATCGCGTATTCATACAGTTATTATATTTCATATGAAATTAATATAGTGGTAAGAATTTCTCAATTAAATATGAAGATGCGACCACCAACCCGACCCTCGTCAGTCTGACAGAAATGCGCTCCCTTAAAATTGTCGCCCCGAGGCACAACCCGTATGAGTGATGGACCCAGCTACGGACACGCCCGCTAATTAATGTTTGCCAAGCTAATTTTCATGTACCTAAGTAAATTAATAATACAAATCCTCTAATAGGTATTATTTATCTTTTATGTATCGTCTGTTGTTCAAGCTTCTTACATTAATTTCCTTCTTTCGATTCCCAAGTAGGTAGATACCTACTAGTACCTATGTCGTTCACATGATTCCGTTTCTTGTATGACCCCTTCCTAATGTTTCATTCCAATTGGATTTGTATATTTCTTCTTCAGGCATTCTTTATCCATCATAAAATTACAGAGCAATGTAGGAACCTTTATCCTAGGTACCTATTACACTGAAAAAAAATGTGACCACCGAACTGGCTATCTGCGTTTTTACCCAAACCTTTGTTATAAATAAAAAAAAGTTTATCCATTTATGAATGTACTGTTTGATTAAGCGCACAAAATATTTAGTAGGTATCACAAAACGAATTGTTTTGTATTCACTATAGTTCGGTTAATTTTAACATATTTGTTTTCAGTATAGGTACCTACTCTAACAAAATTTATAATCTGAGCTGTCTTCACAATGGCAACAGTAAATTGATTGGTTGGAAGATGTTTCCGTTTGGCAAAACAAATTGTATCATTTGAGGTTTCGACGAAATTTTAAATTTATTATTAAAATAAATTTATTACCTTCCAGCCTATATGAAATAATATCAAATAAATTAAATAATAATGTTTTTAGTCACCTAACCTAATATTTTTCAAATAATAATATATGTATACTATATTAATAGGATAACGGATCCTTAAAAGGACTATATTTCATATTTTTATTTTGAAATTCATTAACCGCGCGCCGTTCAAATGTAGGTAGGTATGTACCTACCTATCTGTTAAGCAAATAAATCTTACCATACCTACTCATTTTTGGGTTGAAAAAAAAATTGTTATGAACCCTATTAAGAAGTGTACAAAAAACAATAACTCATGTTTCAAGTTAATTAAAAAACGGATAGCTACATAGGTTGACTGGGTAGGCAGCGAGGATAGCCTCTGGGTGAATATCTACCTGAAGGATAGGTTATAGGTAGTAATAATAATAATAACAAGGTTTTCATAAAAAAAAAACAAATTAAAATTATAATCAACGGATCAGTGTATGACATGTGTGATGCGTTGAAACATGTGCAACAAATCACTAATTATAAGGACGCCATTAATTAATGAAATAGGTACCTACATATCCAATAAATTATAATAAAAAAAAAAAAAAAATCCCCTGTACCTAGAGCCCAAACTATCATTAGCTGGCTTACTTTGGACGATCAAAAACGATCCTAATTTTGAATTTTCGCCAAGAAATTAGTAGGTATAGGTAGGTACTGTCGCCAGGGTATTTAGGTAACCTACATTCAAATCATCTGATACAATTAAAATATACCTACAAGCTAGATTCTTAGCGAAAATTTTGAAAAAGGTATCGGATTGGAAATTAAGAGTAGGTACCTAAACTAGCTATCATTCGACTTTTCAAAAAATTTAGGTAACAACCAAAGATTTCTATATAATAGGTATACTATGTAGATGGATTACTCCCGTGCAATGAGTCAGTCATGGTATATCGCGCTTTTGATTCCTTGGATGGCAAAATGTTGCAGTTTTCCATACATTTCAACACTTCCTAGATATAACTGATCTCTAAATCTTAATGAACAAAGTGTTTTTTTTTTCGACAAATAAATCCGAAAACAATTCACATTAGTCGTTGTTCTCTATAGAAAAACGATGTGGTCTGCCCACCTTGTTGTCAAAAGTCCCGCGGAAAAAATCCTCACTTCGATTCATACAAAATTTGCTAACTGCGACATTTAGTATATTAGGTATGTGAAAATCTATGGTATCTACATATATGTACTTAGTTACCTACCTAAATACCGAAAATACTAATTTTAATTCCTTACCTACAAAACTATCTATATTCTTAGATTTTATTTATTTATTTACGATTTGGTACACGGTTAACATACAATATACATAAACATAATATCAATTATAATAAATCAACCGTGCACACAAAAATTGAACATAATACCTATATAAATAGATTATTTTTATAGGCATTTCACAAAATATAGGTAATATAACTTAACAGAATAACAGAATATATAATTTAACAGAATGAAAGTTAACACATTGAGATGGTTTGGCCACTTGGGGAGAATGAACGAAGAACGCCTGACGAAGAAAATATACAAATCTGACAGGAACGGAATAAGAGGTCGCGGGCGCCCAAGAAAAGGATGGCACGACCATGTAAACGATATTTTGAAAGATGGAAATGTAAGAATCGTGAACAACAGACGAACATGTATAAGACGATGTATGAATGTTAAGGAGGCGATGAATGCGTGTCAAGATAGAAAAATGTGGCGTTCGGTTCTCTCTGCCTACCCCGTGAGGGACATGGCGTGATGGTATGTATGTATGTATGTATATATTGTTTTATGATTGTATGTATGTATATTAAAACGAGTGGGTTAAAGATTAATATTTATTTTTTAACACAACAAAAAAATACATTATGAAAATAAACACAAACAGACCGATGTTTCCACAGATGATTTAAATCTAAATATTATCAATATTAAATATTATCTCTAGTATTTCAGGTGTAGGTAATCTACATACCTATCAATAAATAAATAAGTATTATTAACAAGACTTGCTTGTTTTCCTATATTTAAAAAAAACACGTTATTAGGTACACGCTATTAGGTATAGTTCATAAATTATTGTATTTTTTAAGAACCTATTACCTTCCTGTCCTATGGACTAAAGAATATAGAAAAATACTTACGTTATAGCTATTCGTACTAGGTAGGTAGGTACCTATAGTAGGTACCTACCTATAACATAATTCATTTTAGTTTTGTAGGTATATGAGGACCATTATATTGATATTAAAATTTTAAAGATATCACTAGTTAGCAGGGGTGTGTCTAGAACCTTCATCAGACTACGCAAGCCCAGAAAGGAAATTGGGAAATGTCGAATATTTTTTAGCATACCTAAGTTCATTGTACCTCCGATTCAATTTCCAATTCCAATTCATATTAGTTGCAATAAAACAAAACAAAATTCTATTGTTAAATATATCACTTAGGTACTTAGTTTAAATTATTTAAAATAACCTTTAAAAGGATTTAAAATAACCTTTAAAATAACTTTTTAAAGGACTTGATAGGTACATTTAATATAACTACCTAGGTACTTACTTATTGTAAATTTATAATGTTATCAATAAAACAATAAAAAATATGTAAAATGTTTTTAATTAGCACCTAATGAGTTTTTTTATTCATAAAAAATAACCGTAATGTTTGTCAAAAAAATCGAGCGGCAGAAATAGAGAGAAGCGTGGCCCTGTCTGGGCAGCTCTTGGGAAATTATCATACATTCTGAAATCCCGTACCTAAATACTCCCATTATTTGAAAAAGAAACTATTTGATGCATGTATTCTCCCAGTGCTTACTTATGGAATGGAAAAATCGATCCCAACAAAACGAATAATGCACAAAGTGTTAGTGACACAGAGAAATATGGAGAGAAAGTTGCTGGGGATTTCAATAAGGGACAGAATTCAAAATGCCATGATAAGAGAATGCACCACAGATTCTAAATATAAAGCCTAACATTTTATAAGATTTGTTTACTATAATTTCAATATGTTTGTCGAAGAGAAGTTTTGAATCAAGGTGTACGCCAAGATCTTTACAGTCTGTTTTCGTCGGTAAAACTACATTGTTCAGTTTATATATGTAATTGTATTTTACAACATGTATCTTCCTAGTGAAAGATACTTATAGAAAAACACTTGGATATATTTAAGGAAAGATAATTTTCATTGCAATAAACGGATAAACGTATAACAAATAAACAAATTCGAGATATTAAATGTTTAGATAGTTATACCTATAAATACAAATTTTCAACGTTCTAATCTTGTATGGATAAGATTAAATGTTGGTAACCGCTGACTGGAACAAAAATTCCGAGTATTTTCTGACATTTTGTTTCAAAACACAAATTTTTCTGAATTTTTTTTTCTGTGCATCAAGCGGATCAAAAGTTATAAGGGGGGCACACACACACATACTTATTTTTCTACTCCGAATTCTGAGTTGATCCATATAATATATTATATGCTGCATATACCTATAACTATAACATATATGCTGCGAAGTCTCTAAGTTGGTGTATTTATACTTGAAAAATCATGAAAAATGTAGACCTGGCCATACAAAGTCTCGCGGATCTTGGCTTGAAACTGTTTTGTCAAACTGTTAAAAGGCGATAGTAAATTCTCTTGAACAAATCGACAATTTGTTCAAGAGAGTTTGTGTTATGACACATTATAATAGGCATTTTCTTTTATCATAGTTATGTGAACAAATTTTCAAAAATAAATATAGGTAGATATTATTAACATTTTCATTTTATTTTCCAAATAAAATAATACCTACAAATAGGTATCTAAAAAAACACGATAACCTAAAATAAATATTAACTATATGTAGGTAGGTACCTACACCATAAATAAATTATCAAAAAACTCACCTTTACGCACGTAGATCACCATGAATTCACTGGTTAACTATAGGTAATTAAAATAAAAAAAAACAATGTCCAAAAACACTACAAATGTTTTAGTTATTGAAATTAATCAACAAACTCAGTCACAAAAATAAACTTTTCGAAATTGTTTCACAAACGAACTGGAAAAAATCGAAAACAGCGACGCGTGTTCGAATAATGAGGATTCGAAAAAATCACTATTTTTTAAAAGTATGTAGGTAGGTACCTATTCAATCGCGTCAGAGTAGAGTTCACAAAAAAAAACAACAAAACATGAAAAAAAAACTTGTATGGCGAGATTGGTTTGGAGACGGAGCGCCACTTGGCTTCGCGTCACTACCAGTTCTGAACTAACAGTGTCGGAGGCAGTGTGATATTCTTCTTGACAACCAGAGAGTCTCGACAGAACCAGCCTTCCGTCGGACCAATCACAGCGGAGCTGGGGGGGCGGGCCGACGAAGAGGTGGGGTCTGAATTGTCTGTAACACGCCCACAGCTTTTCGCTGGAGGCGAGGTTTGTTGTCGAAATAAGTGATAGCATATAAACTCAAAGATCGTATTTTGATATCAAATTTCTCAAATTATGTTTATATTTTATGCTTATTGTATTTTCTAAAAAAATACATTAAGCATAAAATAAGCAGTGTTTTCAACATTTTTCAACTGAATTAAACTAAATTTTTTTTTTGTTAATATTAACAAAATTTCATAAATTTTTATTTTTAATTTATTTGGCTTTTCATCAGACCACTTACAGAAAATAAGGATACCTAAGTCCCAATAACAGAAAAGTGTAAATTATACAAAAAAACATGTACAGTGAGTAAGCAGGTAGGTACCTACCTACCTAGTTAAAATAAAAACGAAAAATTTAAATACAAAATTAATGAAAAAAGAAAATGGTTGGTCAGAGGAAGGAGGAAAGGGAAAACGGAAGGGGGAGGGGGTATGCAGGACAAGAAGAAAATCGTTCGCATCCACTGCTATCTCACTGTCGCGTTGCCAGCAGTAGCGGAATTGCTTATAGAAGCCGAAAATCTTGGCTTGCCTATGAATATTATGTTAAGAAATTCAAGACCTAATATTTTTTTGTCTGCTTTATTGAAACTATAATACAAGATTGAAAATTGAACCTTATGTAGATACCTACAAGTCCTACAATGCTTGACAGGGCCACAAATGTAAATATTATTTTGGCTTGTGATATTAAAATATTTTCATGGCCACTCGAATGAACAACGATTCTGAAAAAACATTTACATTCTGGTTGGTTGGAAGAAATTTCCCTAATGGCAATAAGGCCGCCAGTGTGCAATTTATTTGTTTATATAACCTATGTACAAATAGTAAATAAAATTCGACATTTTCCAATTTTCTTTCAGAGTTTGCTTATTCCGAAGGTTCTAGGCACGTCCCTGGCCAGCATCGATATCAAACCAGGGGGGCGAGTCTGGTTAACAGACGGAATCAAAAGTAAAATAAAAAATAAAATAAAACCTGAAATGTGAAATTATAATCCTCACACGATCGTCGAAAAAAAAATATTTCTACCGTTGTTTGTATGAAATCTTGTACTTACCTAATATTAAAGGTTCTTGAATGCCGGACAATAGTTCTTAGGTAACTACATGATAGCTAAACAGTTCGTCGAGGTCGGGATAAACGACAATTGAATGAACGATTTTATAAAGCATTTGATTTCAAGTCAGCCCCCCTAGATAATGTGTCATTTAGCTCAAGAAAAGAAACAAGAAAAGATAACTCAATGTATGGAAATGACAGTTGCCACAGTCACGTGACAACTGTGTCATATCCATGCATTGAGTTATCTTTTCTTGTTTCTTTTCTTGAGCTAAATGACACGTTGTCTAGGGGGACTGGTTTGTTCTGAAAATATAATAATTCCTTTCGCATGAAAAAAGAATCATCGAATTAGTTCTGGGTTCGATCCCCAACATAGGAGAAATTTATTTAAATTCATTCCTCACGCAAATATTGCTTTTCTGGACTGTAGGTAAACACTGGTTATTTGAAAGAAATTGACAAATTGCCAAAAACAACGCCACTTGCGCAGAGTGCAAGGAAGTGTTTATTATTATAATTCATTATCACTCGGAACAGGCTCAGCCTAGTGAGGTGGTTTATAACAAAAAAAAGTATAAATTTTACTGTAATTTTTAATTTTATCAAATTTAATTTTTTGAATGAATATGTCCTTGTAACAAGTATATGTAGGTAGGTATATACATCCTCATACATTCCATAAGTTAAGCATATGCTTGTGCTATAAATGAACGAAATCTGTCGTGGCAGGATTCGAACTCGCGACTAATGGATTACTAACCCACCGCGGTCCGCGATAACCGCTCTGCCTCTACCTATATATTCGTCTTCTTCGTTTAGTAGATCTAGTTGGACTGTTCTTCAGAAACTATACCTCCTCGAATGACGAAGTCCAACTATCCTTTATCCTTTAAGGAATTCATTTGCTGCTACATACGCAAGTATATCACTGTCCATTCTGGCAACGTGGTCCCTCCAATGTCTTCTTTTGGATCTACTCCACCGAACGATGTCCTCTATTCCACGTGTTTTCCTTATTTCAACATTGCGAAAACGATCTCGGAGAGTTTTTTCCAGTGATTGACTCTAGAACCTTCATCTCCGTTGTCCTTAAGAGCCCCTTGGTTCGTACAGTGTCTGCTCGCGTTTCCACAGCATACGTCATGATCGGTCGCACGCATCATGTCTTATATATTCTGACCTTACTGTCAATACACATGTGTTTATTTTTCAGATCATATTTTTTGGCAAGTATGAAGGGCAAGTCTGGTCAACCGGCGAATTCAAAACCATCCATGTTTTCCCATATCATGGATATAATTATCATTATGGAGTTCTATGATATCTGATATCTTAAGGTACCTAATAGAACTCTATATGATAATTATTTCCATGATATGGGTAAATATGGATATAATTATCATATGAAGTTGTATAATATACCTACTGTTCCAAATAAAATATAATAAAACGCCTATCACTGCCAATCGAACCTGGAACTTTTAGATCGGAAGACTTACGATTTACCACCGTGTTGAACGTTTCCAGGGTTTCAATAGTTAATTAAGCTCCCATAGTCTCCATGCAGTTGCTTTGTATCTGTCATTGTTCATTAAAAGAAGTTGCTTCCCTAAAAAATAAATGAATTTAGCCCCCTGTGTTAACAACTCAGATAGATGGATGGATGATTGGCCATTTTCTTTGTTATTGAAAACACCGGCCGCGGCTGGTTCAGACCCCACAATGGAGTGGCGCCTAACACACAATACAATTATATGTCAAACAATAGGTACAACAACCGATATGATATTAAAAAATAACCAAGTGGCTCCGCCCGCTACTTTTTTGATCATCCCGACACACTCCATTCGGAAACATTAGATAATGAATATAAGATTATAGATTTATTTTTTTAGATTTACTAATAATCGATTCAGTATTAGTTACTATATGTATGATACAAATTAATATGTACGTTCATATCTTATCTAAATCTACATTCAATCATATAAATTCTTTAAGATCACGGTTTAGTATGTAGGTAATTGTCATCAATTTTTGTATAAATTATGATAATCAATCAATTTTATTCTACGGTGATGCTGGTTACCCAAGTATAGCAACTGAGTTACCCCAGAGGATGCTCAGAACCAAGGACAGTAAAAGCATAGGTAAGACGCAGATAGTAGACCCACCATATAATATTAGACAATTGCCAAGGAAATAGGTATAAATAATTAATTTTAATCTAAAACATTTCTTAAGTCTTAATCTAATCTTCGTCTAATTTTTTTCAACTTTATGAGTAAGTAGCCTTGCTATGTTATTTTGAAAATGGTGATTGTTTTTCATCTTTTGTCCCATTTATTTGGAGTCGGCTCTTCTAGTTCTATAACGACAAACTCGCCTGTCCTATGCTAGATCGGGATTCAGATCCATCTCTTGAAGGTGTACCTATTTTGATACTCTACAAACATGATGTGCCTGATGTTCTGCCTGGTCTTCTGGCTGGAGTATCAATGGTAATTATAATTGGATGTAGGTATATTAAATTGAATTTTAATTATCATAGTGTTGCCTGGTTGAAGTAAAGAGGTACCATCTTCAATTACATATTCTGTGGTACTTAATTTTTTTTTTCTTATCGTGTCTTTTCTAAGACTAGTAGACTAAATTTTATCTAGGTGCGATCCTTCAGTTAATCGTGGCTTCTTGATAATTTAAGTTTAATATTACTTGATATCTTTACGATCTACACAGCCTTAATGACATCAATATCAGATACAATTAACTATAAACAAAAAACCATTGTTTCCTTATCAAAATTTAATAATAACTTGAACAATCTCATCACTCCACACTAAGTATTTTATGTATCATTTTATTTTGCGTCTTAAATAACTAGAAAATAAGAATTACCTACATAAATAAAATAAATGTAGCTACCTTAGAAGTTTGTTTTTTTTTTTCGTTTTTTTTATCACACCATATTTTACAATGACACAAGAGCGCCAACCCCAACTAAATGGGACAAAAATTAGAGCAAAGAAGATGTAAAACGTGTTTTACACTGTGTCAAATAAATTATTTTTCAACACAATAGTAATATTTTTAAATATTTTCTTCGTTAATATAATACCTATAGGTACTAATTCGATTTAAATTTCTATCGATATAATATATTGATATGAGTTTGAAGCTAGATAAACACAGTTTCAGGCAGAACCCCTGGAAGCATTTCTTGACCAATAGAGTTGTGGATGCGTGGAACAGTTTGCCACCGGAACTTGTTGTTGCACAAAGTGTTAATGTGTTCAAAAATAGACTTGACAGACTGAACAAGTGAAAACTGTTGTGAGATCAGACATATCAGCATAGCTGCCTGTCTGATAACATAAAATAATAATAATAATAATATACCGAACCATAACCGAGATCAATCTCCCATAATAATAATAATAATAATATTATGTAGTCTAAGAGGTAGCAACGTCAGTAAAAAATTTTTTAATGGTTGTTTCTTGGTATTTCCTTCCTTGTTGAATATAGGTGTGAAAAGGTAAGTCTACTTTCCACTTTCTGTAGGTGAAAAATGCCACTTGGGGAGAATGGCCTTTGGCCACTTGGGGAGAATGAACGAAGAACGCCTGACAAAGAAAATATACAAAGCTGACAGGAACGGAATAAGAGGTCGCGGGCGCCCAAGAAAAGGGTGGCACGACCATGTAAACGATATTTTGAAAGATGGAAATGTAAGAAGCATGAACAACAGACGAACATGTATAAGACGATGTATGAATGTTGATGAGGCGATGAATGTGTGTCAAGATAGAAAAATGTGGCGTTCGGTTCTCTCTGCCTACCCCGTGAGGGACATGGCGTGATGGTATGTATATATGAAAAATGCATATTTTAGTATTTTATTTTATTTTTATTTTATTTTACAAAGGACAGCACACAGTACCTATTATTATTATTTGTATCTTTGTAAGTCCTTTTTGTGATCTTATACCATCCATCTGATTTCAATGAAACTTGGTGATTTGTTCAGCGCACACCCTGGAAGATTTCTGAAAAAAATCATCACTTTATTTTCATATTTCAGAAACGGGCGGATTTTATAGGTACAAATAACATAAATAAGGAAAATTTGTGATGTTGAGGACGTGGTGCAATGGGGTAGAACAAGAAGACGTTTCTGGAGAGATCACGTGGGGAGAGCAAGCTCAGACCGAGTAGTGAGGATATCAACTGATGAACATTCTACAGGAAGCAGACCTCCAGGAAGACCACCTAAACGATGAAGGGACAGCTAGACTTCCTAATCCCAGGAGCAGGTGCCGAGAACTACAGGACATAGTCCTAGCTGACGAAGAAGAAGAAATAACATACAAGTAGTTTTTTTCTACCTACAATTTATAGGTATTGAAATAGTGTAAAAATCTGCATTTTTCACCTATAAATAGGAAGCGAACTGGTAAATGCAACCACTCCCAGGTGCCAGACTTAACAACCTATAGGTATTCAATAAAAAAGAAGACATCAATAAACCAGCCATTAAAAAAGGATTCATCGAAAACGTTGCTATCTCTTGGACTAATAGGTTTCGCAATCAATGGACTTGGCATCAAAAAAGTATCTGATTTAATGTTCAAATTTAATTTTAAGTCTCAAACAAAGGATTTTAATTATACCTACAAAAATTAAATTAGTAGCAAATTCGTTGTATAGAAACGCACGATCTTTGATGGAACCATTTAACTGACCAAAATTATCTTTGTCGCATTTCAAAACCGGCTGAGAGTAATTAGATTCATTGTCACTGATACCAAGACTACACTCCACTTCAGCTCAGACAATACGCGTGAAATTAAACCACGGACCTATGTATGTTGTATTGTTGAATGATTAACCATCGAGCAATTTGGCCCAGCAGTCGTGTGACGGCTTGGTGTAGGTATATCTACCACAAAATAGGAAGGTAATTAGACACCAATAATTAAAAAGATATTATAATTTGGTAGAGAATTAATTTCTCGGAATCGCTTGTTCCTATTGTCATTCTGAACCAATTACACGGGGCAGGTTGTAATGTAATTGGTAAGCGGATCCAATGTATCTGATACCATCGCTACTGCTGTGTTGGCTATAACCAGTGCTTTCACAATCGTAATCTTTTTGGCATTAGATGCTCAATCCTATTAAAGCCCAACTGTTTTTAGACTGCAATGATTGAACATAGCCAAGGGATGGGAGAGATCAGTCTTTTTGAGTTTCAAACTAAACCTCAAAATTGCTGCACATCAATCTAATAATTTCCCTCTCTCGTCCTTTGTTTTTTTTTTTAATATGTCCTTGTTAAACCAGTACATATACATCTTCCTACATTCCCTAAAATAAGCATACATGCTTCTGCTATAGGTGAACGAAATCGGTCGAGGCAGGATTCGAACTCGCGACCGGATTACTAACCCAGCGCGCTAATCGCTCTGCCATCGACCCACCTAAACCCTCATGATTGAGGATAGTAATCTGTTATGGACAGAACTAACAAAATCACTCCAATCTTATAAACTATACATCTTACATAAGTGACACTCAGCTTCAGTTTTTATGACAAAAAAACTTAATAGCTTTAAATTTTTCCTTGCCAAAATAAAATACAACTTATAAAATAGTATTTTTAGATTTATGTTGATACAAAGACATCATTATGAGTTATGATACAAAGACCAACAAAGACTACTAACATTTGAAAACAGGATATTACGTAAAATATTAGGCCCAAGACCAGGAATTGCGGCAGGTCCTGGAGACCACGAAGCAATGAGGAAATTCGTGCATTAACAGGACAACCTTTAATCACCAGCGAAATCAGGTCCAGAAGACTAGCTTGGATTGGATATGTTGTCAGATCAGGGGAAGAGAGAGCCACAAAATGTATTATGCAAAATAACCCTGTGAGCAAGAGACCCCTGGGAAGACCAAGGCAGAGATTGGTGGAAAATGTTACCCGAGATCTGAACGTGCTGAATGCTTGTGATGACTGGGAGCCCACTGCAGCTGATAGGAAGGCTTGGAAATCTATTGTAGTAAGCTTGGAGGCTAAAGCTCTACCGGAATTGTATGGCCATTCGAAGTAAGTAAGTAAGTACAAAGACATCATGCGATGGAGCAGGAAGAATGTATGGACAGGGTCAGAAAACTCTACATGTTTGCCTTCAGTACACCGTCGGGATGTCGTCTTCCAGGAAGACTACCCAAAGATGGAAGGATAGCAGACGTTCCACTTCTCAACCGGACTAAGTAACCTATTCAAATACAGAACCATGATCTAGAACAAGACGATAAAAAAAAGACAAAGACTGAATATTGCACAACACACACAGTCTTTCGTTTGTCCATCGTTATTAAAGATATGAGTTGCTTTAAAAATTGCTTACGTCATCGCACGTTGTCAAGTTAACTGAGAGCTTTTGCAAAACTCTTTGCACTAAATTACTTGGTGCGTTACATTCCCATTTACGATAAAAGATATCAAAGGGGATGCATGTTACAATTAACAAGATTGTTATCGTACTGTTATTAATAATATTACAACAATGACAGATTGTGAAAAAAAGACAATGCTCATTTTGTTAGGTATAAAGTTACAACGATAAATTGCAAGACGAATTATCAGATCATAAATGAAAAAAGCGATCAAAATATCGGAATATTGTGCCACTAAAAATAAGTGAATGGAGCACGTTTATGGGTTTTTCACTTCCAAAATTTGACAGTTAACTGACAATATGCAACGCCTGAAACGGGGTATGAGATTTTGTTCTATTTTTGTCAAGAATGATTTAAAGAAACCTTTAATACCTACCTTTTTATTAATAACAATAACAACATTAACTGTGATAAAAACCAGTGTTTCTACTAAAATATTTTATTCTCCTTATTAAAAGGTAGGTATGTGAGATATATTTATTTATTTATTTATAATAAACACGATTTCACACAGAAATTGTTTGACAACAACAATAAAGGCACAACAAAATAAGGTTTCCAAAACAGAGACCATGGAAGGGTACATACACAGTACACAGTACACAGTACACAACCATACCATCGACAATCTAACGTTTTGCTGTCAGATAGTGTTTTTGCTCTCCAATATGCTATGGATAGTCCCTGTATTATATTGAGAGAAGTTATTGTTTTTCTAAGTTATAAAACATCTTCTTGATTAAACTGATTTCAGCAAAATGGAACACACACTTTCTAACATACACTCAAAGTTAGTGTGGTGGATTTGTGCAATGATATTTGAATCTTTGGTTAATTAATCCTTTTAATAGAAAAATGATTTATCCTTTTAATAGAATAATTGAATTAAATGGATTGTGGCAGACCGGATAATGCGCTGGATTAATCCAGTGGTCGCGAGTTCGAATCCTGTCACGACCGACTTCGTTCGCAAGCACAAGCATTTATTTTATTTTATGAAGTTTTTCGGGCAACTAACAGGTACTAGGTATGTCAAATAATTATTTAACACGCACCCAATAACAAGCTGCCACATTCTGGAGACTTAAATATTAATCGTCTCACAGATCCAGACTGAAAACACAATTAAAAACTGTGTCTCCACCGGGAATCGAACCCAGGACCCTTCGATCAGCAGTTAGATACCCAACCAACTGAACCACAAAGGCCGACATATGTGCTTAAGAGGACATATAACGCTAAATCTAGTGACTGAAAACATGATATATTAAAACCGCCTAATACACTATGAAGTTACGTGTTAGTAAGGGTAAACTATCGCGTGCATTAAAAAAGGTTTATACCTACGTGATATAAAGTTTCAAAAATCCAATTTTTTTTTTTGCATTATAAGAACAAACATTACATGAAATGAAAAAACTTTACCGGTCATTCAATTTGATTTTATGTAGGTACTCTTTAAGCACATAGAATATTTATTTCTCTACTACACATAGTTATGGAGTAATTTAAAAAATGCTGTAAAAAGGCTATTTTTAATATTTTTTTAAGGCAGTTAAGACTGAATTTTGAAATTGTGTGACGAACGTTCACTAGAGAAATGTTGAAAACACTTATGGTATTTTTTCTAGAAACACACCGTTTCACATATTTGTGGAATTTGATTTGAAAATGGGGCGTTTAGGTTTATATGGCCCCTTAATTTAGGGAATATACGGGGTTGTATATACTCGTATATACAAGGACATATTCATTCTTAAAAAAATATGAATACGTTCTTAGGTAGGTACATCAATCGTAAAATAAGGACAAATCCGTTATAATATGATTATATTATTATTACAAGTTATGACAATTCTTATAAATACATAACAACATACATACATAGGTAGTACCTACCTATAAACATTTCTTCCATTTAAAGAGTTTCCTGTCCTCTTCAGAGATTACCAAGTGTATTTGTAACAATAGAAAAAATGTATGTTTCTTCATGTCATATCTTCAGCCATCTACATTCACTAATATCATATAATAGATGGGTTACCTCGGTTTGTACGAGGGTGAACTTTATGACAAAAACGCGAAACGTAGATTTAATTTATTTTATATTTCAATTACAATTATTTATTTACCTCCGCAATGGGTACAATTAATAGGCGCACAGAAAGAAAAAAAAATATTATAAAATTCAATAACAAGGTATCAAAATATAATAAAATAAGTTCAATCGAACATATTATAATATCGGTCTGTTTTTCAATTGCGCAATCAGAATATACTTTAGACATAACACTACCAAAAAATGATACATCATAATTTAGCTATTAAATATTTGATAAACGCGAAAACATAAAACCATATTATAAATATGACCCCGATTTCATTTTTATAAAATAATAATATTTTAATTTATTACGATAAATTATTATTAACTGAACGATCAATTCAACACAACAGACTCGATATAATAACATCAATTTTAGTACATACACGATGAAATTGAAAAAAAAGCATAAATTTGCAACGTCACTATTCCAAATTCTAGTAGGTAATACTTACTGTAAAATCATTTGATTGAAAATTAGATGAGAAAATTAGAAAATACATCGCTTTAGCTAACGAGATTAAAAGTCTTTGGCATTCTCGTAAAATATTAATATTACCGTTCATTATGTCCGCCTTATTATTATTATTAGGCATTATTCCAAAATCATTTTGCCGTAATTTAGAAATTTTAGATTTATCGAAAAAATTAATAATCGAAATGCAAAAATCGATAATAATGAATATTCGTAGAGTCGTTTAAGATTTTTAAACGTTAATAATCAGAAAATATTAGGGTTGACAGGTAGTATAGCGACCTCCTCAGAACCTAAATCTTTGATATTGTAAGTATCTAGATGGATGAATACCTACCTATCTTTTTTTTTTTTTTTTTATATAAGGCAACCCACCCTATAAGGAGGGTGATTTGTGCCATGACGAAACGAATATGTGTATATTTAAAAGGAAATCAATTTGTTATATGAGAATATCTCTTAAAGATTTATTGCATTTAAATTAAGAAATTTTGATATAATTGAGTGAACTTTAGTCGAATTTAGGGAGAGAAGATGCGACATATTTACAGGCAGAGGGACACGCAGCTTGGCATAAAAGTCGAATTTATCGTGTATTGGACACTCCATGAAAACGTGATCCAACGTTTCCACCTCTCCACAATCACACAAAGGACTGTCCCTTATGTGTATTTTGTAAAGGTGGTTTGCGATCATGCAGTGACCAATTCTCATTCTGCATATGTTTGAAACATCCCTTTTTGACATTTTTTTTCCATGAAACCATGGTTTGGATGGAACTGTTATCTGTATAATTTTGTAAGCAGTCCCTTTCACACGGCTTGACACTTCCCATTCATTAGACCATTCGGTCAAGAGGCGCTTTTTAATGATTGAGGTGGTGAAATCTTGGAATGGAATCTCAAAATTAAGAGGTTCAGTGCCAATCGTTGTAGCTTCTTTTGCCAAACGGTCTACAGTTTCATTTCCATTTATACCACGATGTGCTGGTAACCATACAAATGTAACATATATATTTGATGTAAAAAGGTTGTATATATACTTTTTTATTTCGCAAAGTATGTAATCGTCAGGGGATCTAGATAAATTAGAAGATATAGAGTAGATAGCGCTAAGGGAGTCGGTGAATATTATAATATTAGAAGAATCGAGGTTATGACATATAGATAAGACCTCTTTGATTGCCCAACACTCAGCTGTATAAACAGAGCATTCGGGTGGAAGTTTGAAAAGTCCTTTAGTGTTGTTATACGGAATATAAAATGCTGCTCCAGAGTTGCTATTAGGTGAAAGCTTGGATCCATCAGTAAAAATTTGAACGTGAGATGGCCATCTTGAACGAACAATGCCATCGAATTTACTGTTGATTAGTTGGGAGGGAAGATTGCAGTTTTTATCCAAACCGAGAGAAGGACATGTATCGGGAATGAATTTTGTTGCGAAATATGGTGTTTTATAGTAAGGAAGATAATTATGCGAACAATTGACAAGAATTTTTGATTTAAGAAGGGTGTAACTTTTACATAGTATTGGAGTGGAAGATTTTGACCAATATCGTTTTAATTGACATAAATGTGTTATTGTGGATAGCTTTGATGTTAGTGGGTGAGAATTAAGGGAAAGTCGTTTTAGAACAAATTTGTCTGAAAGATATTGACGTCTCAAGTGAAGTGGGGAATCTAACCCCTCCACCTGAAGTGCATTAATCGGTGAAGATCCCATTGCTCCGATTATAAGTCGTAAACATTTAGACTGTATTCTATCTAATTTGAATTCAAGGTATTTAGGAAGAGGATCGAATAAAAAACAACCATAATCCAGGTGACTGCGAACTATGGCATTATAGAGCAATTTCATTGTTGATGGATGAGAACCCCACCAGACTCTCGATACAGCTCTCAAAGGATTAATGTTTTTTTCGCATTTAGATACAATTGAGTTGACATGAGAGTTCCAAGATAGTTTTCTATTAATGATTACACCCAAAAATTTAATTTCGTCCTTTATAGCAATGTTTGTACCATCGATATTTACAGAAATGTCCGGAAGTTTATGTTTACGCGAAAAGGCGACTACTTGGCATTTTTGGAGCGAAAGTTCTAAACCATTAGATTCAAGCCATTTGTTTATTCGACTTAATGTTTTTGACAATTTTTTTGCAGCAATTTGTGCGTTTTTGTGGGAGACATATACGACAATATCGTCGGCAAATTGTAATATTGAGCAAATATCCTCTATTACCGTAACAAGATCTTGACAATATATATTAAATAAAATAGGGCTTAATACCGAACCTTGAGCTAAGCCTTTCCAAACTATTCTATCAATCGTGGTAGAAATATTTTCAGCTACAATTTTTCTCTCAGCAAACATGTTATAAATAAGTGTTGCCAAACTCATTGGAATACCCAAATCTACTAGTTTTTTTCTTAAAACAGACAGTATCACGTTATCATATGCAGATTTTATATCCAAAAATGCTGCAATAACAAACTCTTGTTTGGAAAAAGCTATTTTGATATCTGAAATCAAGATACTGAGGTTATCTAAACACGATTTACCTTTTCTAAAACCAAATTGAATTGACGGGAGAAGGCGGTTCCTTTCAATATGCCAGTCTAAACGGTTTTTTATTATATGCTCAAGAACTTTTAGGAAAACTGGTGATAATGCGATCGGCCGATACGAAGATTCTGATTGAGGGTCTTTGTTAGGTTTCAAAATAGGGACTATTCGTTGTATTTTCCAGTCTTTTGGTACGTATCTGTTTTTTAAACAACCATTATATAATTCTAATAAATGTTCAAGGAAATTTACTGGTGCATTTCGAAGAAAAGCATAAGGAATGAGGTCCATTCCGGGCGAAGAATTTTTCAAATTTTTAAGTGGGGTAATGAGTTCAGAATATTCAAAAGGTCCATCTAACCATGATTTAGACAAAGAATGGGCAGGAAGGATTGGCATTTCTATTTCTGTATCATTGGGGACGTATGGTGGGGCAAGCCTCTTTACAAAAGCTTCTAGAATGTGTCCATTTGGCAGATATTTCTTAGAAGTGGATAATGATGTTCTGAAGCGACGGATCATATCCCAGACTATTGATAGAGGAGTATCTGGTGAAAGAGTGTTGCAAAAGTTATACCAGCCTTGTCGCTTTTTCTTTCTGAGTATTTTTTTTGTATTTGCTTGTATATTTTTAGCATATAAAAAATTTTGTAACGTCATATTTTTCCTGTACTTTTTCATAGCTAATTTTCTTATTTTGATAGCCTCCGTGCATTCATTGTCCCACCAAGGGGCACATTGAATACGTTTCGATTCTGCTTTTCTCTTCGGAATACTAATATCAGCAGCTTTGTAGAGGATTGACATAAGTTCTGAATTTTTGTGAGTAATGTCGGATGACAAAAAAGATGGTGTAGAATCTTCAATAGTTTTATTGAATATATCCCAATTAGCTTTTCTTATATTATGTCCTTTTTTACTAACGGCTGTTTTTGTTTTGGATTTTGTGATGGTTTTTATAATAATGGGAAAATGGTCACTTGCTAGGGGATCATCAGATATAGACCATGTAGAAGTGGAGGCTAAATCATTTGTACAAATGGAGAGGTCAACAGCACTCACATTTTGAGTTGGTGGAGTGAGTCTAGTTGGTGAACCGTCATTTAGAATGCATAGATTATGTTTATCTATAAATGAGAGAATGAGGTTTCCCGAACGATTTGATAGTGTACTGCCCCAAGATGGAGAGTGGGCATTGAAATCACCTAATATATAAAATGGTGAGGGTAGCATATCCACAATTGAATCCCAATAAATTGGGTCAAATGGAGAATGTGGAGGAATATATGTGGAAACATATACAACTCCATTCACTTGAACGGCAACCACTTGTAATGATGGGTGAGTTGGAACAATAATTTGATTATATGGGATGGAAGATTTGATAAAGATAGCTGTTCCAGCTCTCCCATCATTGCGGTCGGATCTAACTGACAGGTAGCCTGGGACATTGAAAACTGAACCTGGTACAAGCCAAGTTTCAGTAATGCACGCAATTTGAATTTCGTGTGAGGATAATAGAAATATGAAGTCAGGTTTGTTTGCTGTGACGCTTCTACTATTCCATTGAAGGATATTGTGAATTTGATGAGCCATTGTGGAGGGTTGTATTAAGAGTTTGAAGAATTTCGGCAGCGTTGGTCGGTAAAATATTGTTATTTGTTAATATAGATATAAGGAGAGAAATAAGTGTTTGAATAAATGATGAATTGTCGTTTTGAATTTGGGAGGTTGAATTAGAAGTTGGTAAATTCATGTTTGGTAAGGCACATCCGTTAGGGGCCTGTGATGAATAATGTCCGTTTTGGTTAAATAGTAAGGCATTGTGTTGGGTTGTGTCATAGTTGGGGGTAGAAATATATCTTGGTTTTGAGGGTTTAAATATGGTTTTTTTAAATGAAGTTGAAGGTGGAGAAATAGGTTGAGTGGTTGACGGTGCGGTGGAAGTTATATCAGCAAAAGATTTTTTTGTGGGTGGGACGAGTTTTGAGGCCTGAAAATATGATATATTATCTGTTGCCATTGTCTGTTTGATATTTTTCTGTCTTGATAACTCTGGACAGGCCGTGCTAATTGCAGTGTGATTTCCAGAACAATGGAGACAGATTGGTTCCTGTGACGTATTTGGGCATTGTTCGAATGAATGATTTTCTCCACAATTGTAACATCGAGGAGAAGATCGGCATATTGTTTTAGAGTGTCCAAATCGACAACAGTTGAAGCATTGTATGGTTGGAAACTTGTAAATTTCTACTTGTAAGGAATTATAGTATAAAAATACCCTGGGTGGTAAAATTTGGCCCTCAAAAGTAACGACCACCGACTGTGAAGGTTTCCATATTAACGTACCCGTTGAAGTGTCTTTGTAGTTCAATCTTCTGGCTTTAACTACTTTAGGTATGTTGGTGTGTACGTTCAATGCCTCAACTATCTCGTCTTCGGGTAAATCGCTCGGGATACCTCTGACCAGTCCCATACGCGTCAAATTGAATGTTGGTATATATGCTTTAAATTTATTGTTTGAAATGTTCTCTATATTTTTAACAAAATTGTTGGCAGATATGGCAGTTTTAAATTGAATCGATATTTTATAGCGGCCTTCCGATTTGATAGACCCATCAATTATTTGTATGTTTAAAGATTTATGCATGAAAATAAATTTTCCGAAATCGAGGGGGTGGATTGTTTTGCCTTGTTCCGATCTCTGTATATGGACAATAAAGGGGGAAGAAGAAGAAGGTCCATATTCCATTTCCAATTTAGGCGGTGAAAAGGTATTTATAGTTTTTGGGTCGTTATTGGTGGTAATTATTATTTCGGGGTGAGTTTTTTGTTTGTTTGGGATTGACTCGGATGAATGACGAAAAGGTTTACGTTTTCTATTTTTACTAGCAATAGATACCTGACTGGCATCTGATTCTGAAGTATAATTTATATCCGAGTTAATACCGGGATCCGGCGGTTTATTTTCCTCTTGTTCCATCACTAAAAATTAATCGGTAGAGAAATACACAAATAACACAAAATATGTAGAAAACAGAGTGAAATAAAAAGTAAATAATAATGAAAATGAAACAATAAAATCTTATCTGTTCGCTGAGCAGCAACAAGGTTTGTAGGTAGGACACCACAATGTAACAACACAACACAACCGATCGCTACGAATGAACCGACGAGACTCACCTACCTATCTTATTCCCAGTTTAAAGATTGATCGGTGCGTTCGTTGCATTTTATTTTAATTTATTTAATACTTGATTTACAATTTACGCATTGATCTGCTAATTATCTTGAGGAAGAGTACAATGGTAATAATAATAATTGAGTATTATTATTTGTAGTATATATCTGTTATTAATATATTTATTAAATCGGCCATAACCATATAAAAAATATAAACATCATGTAACAAAATTTTACGAAGGAACCAATTAAAAATCACCATTTATAATTTTTAAAAACAAAATGTCAAGACTGAGTTTTATTAATGTATTTCTTAAAAAGATACGTACCTGATAAGTAGAAAAATATAGATTAGTTACATTTATTCTTGACGCTTCCTTTTAATATTGAAGTTTTCAAATAACTTACCTGAAACAAAAAGAAAACAATCATGAATATTATAATAAGATGTAGATAATCAAAAAAAGCTATATTACGCGATCATTCACAATAGTACTGTGTGTGCATTTTAGTATTTCCAACTACAAAATATATAGCTCCCAAATAATCATTAGGTTGATTAAATTGCGGTTTTCGCGAACCGCGCAATCCGAGACCACGCAGCAATTAGTAATTATTTATTGTCACACGGCCCGAGTAAAATGGGTACCTACCAATTTTTTTATACCATCGTTTGTCGTTCATTAATGTCTTTACGGAAGTTAACTTGGGGACAATTAAAATTAGATTTAGCGAACGCCACAACCAATATCTACTTCTTGCCTCGTCTACTAATGTAATTCACGTCTGTTCCTTCGTTTTTTGATAGATTAACTAAAATGCCTGGGTTTTAGTATTGAATTAGAAATCAGGGTACGCGTCTATTAATGTCCCCCAACCAGTTCACAATAAATTTATTTACCGTGTGAAGGTAATTAGTGTAAGAGACTTGACTTTTTCCATTGAAATTAATGATAATGATAAATCATTATGGCGGACGGTAATGTCACGCGTTGTACAATGGCAACGTTGGAAAAATATAATATAATTGTTTATACCTGCTTATTTAACTGAAAGAAAATTGACAGTAATTTTAGAGAATTTTTCCTTTTTCTCTGATAAATTTTCAAGAGACAATGAGATGACTTAACAATGTACGTACTTGCTAAACTAATTTGTCGATTTTTACGTAACTATACTAAAGCGATTTCTTTTGAAATTTCTAAAATATTGCACAGATTAATGTACCTAATTGAAAATAATAATGTTCGTCTGAATGGTCAAATAAAGAGAAAATACAGCAGACAACCTATGTATGTAAATAACTAAGAACTGCCATTCTCTTTGTCTACGAATGCTGGACGATGTACCGATCTCAAATCAGAAGAATTTTATTGGAATAGAGGTTAAAAATATTATGAACCTAAAAAATACATCAATATACCAAAAAAATAGAAGAGAAGCAGTAGTTTGTGAATTGAAAGAGAAGACAGGACGACCATAATATGATGATGAAGCAGACAATGCCATTGGATCTAGGCAGAGCTGAATTTCGCTACTAAAGAAACAGCGAAATAATTAACTATGTTATCCAAAATAGAAGATGGTATAATTTGCAATTTGATCCTAGCAGTGTACATCGCAGAAAATTTTGGAACGAAACCAATAAAAAGATGATTATAATTAATCATCTATACGTATATTGTAACAAATCATTTTTTCAATGTAACTTATTTATTTATTCATATAAACATTGATGACATTACAATAATTATTGAATCTGCAATGCCTCACTAGGCAAAAAACCTGTGCCGGGTGACGAGTCGTGATTTGGTAGAAAAACGACTTTATTTTTAAAATATTGTGGTGATTTAGGGTAGGTATGTACACAAATTTTATAGAGGATGGAAAGGTTTATATAGTTCTCGTGTAATAAGCTTAACTACTACTTTTTAAACAGCCCAAAACTAATTCTTTGGCCCATGTTTTACGATGTTCACGTATCTCAAAGTCAAGGAAGTAGATTTCTACAAATGGATAGTAACAATTCATTTGCTTCAAATAAAATACATGTTTACAAAAATAACAATTTCAAATACAGATTTAAACAAACACAATGATAAAATACTTATAACAATAAATAATTGTTTCTTGCGTTCCATTAATTTATTGATATTCGTCTATCTATTTGCTTATTTATAATATTAAATTTACGCTGTCCAAAGGCGTGCTATACGTCTGATTGATGATCCATCACTGACTGATGGATTGCAATCACTAGAACACAGACGCAAAGTCTGTATTTTAAGTTTATTCTATAGATACTACCACAGGAATTGCTCAGAAGAACTTGCATCATTGGTCCCTCCTCCACCCACTGGCAACAGAGTCACTCGCTTTACTCAATCACAGTGGACCTTCAACATATACGAACCAGTCGCTTCTCGAACTCCTTTATTAATACAGCAGCCCGACTGTAGAACGATCTTCCGAATTCTGTGTTTCCACCTTCGTACAACCCGGGTCTTTTTAAATCCGAATCAATAAACTCTTTTCTAGATTGCAAACCCCTCCCAACGCTACGTAGTGTGCTTCTCCGGAAGAGTAAAATGGACCCAATTCCTAATAGCTGTTAAACCCTACGTAGCTGTCCCCTACGTAGACATGTTAAAAAAAACTACAAGCATTGGAAAGATTTTTTTCACAGATAATTGTTTTGGTATTATTTGATTTCGGGGATTTGAAAAAAGAAAGGAAATATGGAAAGGAAAGGAATCATTGTCATTTTTCTATTCTTTCTTTTGGCATCTGGAGTTCTTTGTTGCCAATCAGATAAAAAAAAACATCAACATAGCCAAGAAATGGGAGAAGTAAAGATAAATTGATCAATTATAATCTCGAGACCTCGGCGAAACATAACTGTTAATTCTACATAATATCCTGCCATAACTTTTCTTTGAATATCTTCATCAGAGATTTAATTCCAACAATTCAGACAGGGTCCTTTTTATTATGGACAACAGATACATTTGCAGTTAATTTGCCTCCATCCATGGTGTTGTAAAAACCTTACATTTGAATTCTACTCGGATACAACAATGTAACTTCATGATACACTATGTTTATGGTTGTTAAGGATCAGGGCCGGCCCTACCATACGGAGAACATAGGCTCCAAGTCCCAGGGGGCATTGATTGTTTTTGCTGCTATATATTCAACCGGTCTAATTAAATGTATTGCCTAACTAAAATGATAATGGGCTGGTCATATAGTGGGACAAGGAATTGGCATATGTCTCTCATACTTCTACACTAGGGTTATTTGAGAGATAGTTCGAGGAATAGTTCGACCTCAGAAAAGGATCACGGGATGAATAAAAAAAAAACAAAAATGAGATTATTGGAAAAAAATAGAAAAAGCACATCCAGCAGTGCAGAAATGCGGACAATTTCATATACTATATCCCCAGGACTGAAGACCCACGAAAGTTCGAACCACCACCAGCCAGCTATATCAATGTACCTTGAAACTTTGAAAATTAGAGATAGCATGTTCTGGAATTGACACAGTTTTAAGATTTTTAGACGAAATTGTCGATTACACACGACATCGACATGAATAATTATTGAAGAAGACATGCGGCCTTATTCTCGACACTCGATTCCAATCCTATTCTAAATCTACGCTAGGAATCTCCTCGTCAACTAATTCTCCATTATAAGCGTACATTCTCCATAATTACATTATATTATGCATATAACCTACCTACCTGCCGTCTTGTTCTCCATGGTTAAGGTAGGATCTAAGATTCGAGATTGGAATTGGAATAGAGTGCCTAGAATTTTAATGGTTTTATTGATTGTCAAGAATCACTCTAAAACATACAGTTTAATATTCCCGCAGACGGAGAAGGCACTCTGCATTGCTATATCTAAATTAATGTAACTCAAATATTGCTAGTAATGCCCCATTGTACAGGTCTAAAATTACAAATTCAAAATTTGTAAATGAAACTGATGACCTTAGACATTTTCTGTCAAGATCAAAATTCAGAACAATATGATAAGTTAGAGGTAGTCTTTCTCTTCTTCTTTTTCTTCTTCTTTGTCAGCCATCTCTCCACTGCTGGATATAGGCCTCCTCCAATGAACTTCATCTCTTTCTCACTGTTCTTAAATCTTTTGTTACTTATTTTTTTTAATATTCCATTATATATTCATTTGATTCTTTTAATCGTGCTGCTCTATCACACTCTTACACATATTATACTCGCTCTCGCACATACAAAAATATATATACACACATACTATGCTTCTCCCTGTTTTCCCTTCCTCCTCATTTCTTGATTTCTATCCCATTTTTTCACTTATATTATTTTTTGATGCTATAAGATAAATTGATAAAATAAAATTATGCGATATTCAAAGGTGAGTACTCGTTTATATTAATGTAAAATAACTGAAACATTTTTTTATGTAGTACGTGTAGGTACCTACTCACCTTTTTAAATATATAAAAAATACAAAAAAAGGTAAAATGACAAGTAAGCCAAAATACCTAAATCGATCTTTTGGCGTTTCTGGACCAAAGTCATGGAACAATCTTCCAATGGATATAAGATGTGCCGAAAATATCAATGAATTCAAGAAGAAATTAAAAACTCATCTTTTCCGCAAATCGTATCCAGATTGTCCTTCATCCGTTCAATATTCCTTTACTTAATATTATGCCTGTTTACTTTGAAACGACTATTTTGTTATAATTAATTTCATCTGGATTATGTAATATTTATATAACTAAATTAATTTGTGATTTCTACGTATTTTTTTAAGTTTTATGTTTCACCATTTTCAATGTGTTAACTATAGGAATAATTTTTAACTTATTTTTTTGCAAACTGAAAGCGCCCTTGAGGTGACCACGGTTGTCACTAAACGGCGCTTTATCAATTGTCCTTATTATTATTATATTATTATTAAGCTTATATGGTTTAGCAACAAAATAGGGTGCCCTAATCGAATCTTACTCCATCCTAAAAACTAACCTTGGGCCGGCACTGTTGGGGATAAAATGGCGGTTGTAATAATATTAATTTTCATTGTAAACTTCAATAATAATCGTATAAGCACTGGCCATTAACAGAGTTATTATATTTATTATCTATATTCATGAGCAAACACCATAGCATCGATACAAACAAAAAAACACTAACTCAAGTTGTAAAATGCAAAGTATTAATTCTCTGCGTACAAAATATATTACAACCAAAAGAAATTACATTTTATTATTTAAATAATCACGAGGATACTTAAAAAGCATGTGTAGTGAATCAGATATAATTACGAGGATACTTAAAAGTATATGTAGTGAAACAGATTTAATTACGCATACCACAAATATATAAAATTGAGAGTTTATTTATGACGTATTATATTCAACAAATACATTCAACGAGATTGATTAATCTTTAAACCAGGGGTGGGTAGTGACGAACAAAAGTCTTGTAGACTTGTGTGGACTACCCCACAAAAGGAAGCACGACACCTCCGTGTTTTCCCACACACAAGTCTCATCTCAACCAAAAAGAGAGTAAATTCAGAACAGGTTCTTACATAATGTGCGATGTTTATTTTACCTGTTGTATTTTCGATTTTCCGGTTCTTAGCGAATTGATGCACTATTGTAAGTAAGTGCCTCAAAGATGATGTACCTACTATTGTAAGTAAGTGCCTCAAAGATGACGTAGGTACTATTGTAAGTAAGTGCCTCAAAGATGATGTACTATTGTAAGTAAGTGCCTCAAAGATGATGTACTATTGTAAGTAAGTGCCTCAAAGATGATGTACTATTGTAAGTAAGTGCCTCAAAGATGATGTACTATTGTAAGTAAGTGCCTCAAAGATGATGTACTATTGTAAGTAAGTGCCTCAAAGATGATGTACTATTGTAAGTAAGTGCCTCAAAGATGATGTACTATTGTAAGTAAGTGCCTCAAATATGATGTACTATTGTAAGTAAGTGCCTCAAAGATGATGTACTATTGTAAGTAAGTGCCTCAAAGATGATGTACTATTGTAAGTAAGTGCCTCAAAGATGATGTACTATTGTAAGTAAGTGCCTCAAAAATGATGTACTATTGTAAGTAAGTGCCTCAAAGATGATGTACTATTGTAAGTAAGTGCCTCAAAGATGATGTACTATTGTAAGTAAGTGCCTCATATATGATGTACTATTGTAAGTAAGTGCCTCAAAGATGATGTACTATTGTAAGTAAGTGCCTCAAAGATGATGTACTGTTGTAAGTAAGTGCCTCAAAGCAAAATATTTTTGAAGTGATTTATTTATGAAGTGAATGCAGTTGAAATGAGATCGTTAACAAGGATTTGTAATAGAACGATGTATGACTGGGTAAGAAACGAGGATACAAGGAAAGAATGTAAGATGAAGAAAGATGTCATTGCTAGAATGAAAGTGAACACATTGAGATGGTTTGGTCACATGGGGAGAATGAATGAGGAGCGCCTGACGAAGAAAATATACAGAGCGGAAAGGAATGGAATGAGAGGTCGGAGACGCCCAAGAAAGGGATGGCACGACCATGTGAACGAAATTTTGAAAGACGGAAATGTTAAAAGTGTGAGCAATAGACGAACATGTATGAGACGATGCATGAATGTGGATGAGGCGAGGGATGCGTGCCAGGATGGAAAGATGTGGCGTTCGGTTCTCTCTGCCTACCCCGCAAGGGACATGACGTGATGGTATGTATGTATGTATTTATTTATTATTTAAATAATAATTATAATAGGTATATAAAGCGCTTTTATGACACAAGTACATTTCAAGACCGCTCTCTCTTAAAATCATTAGCTTTACGATGCAAAGTTGTATTATTAGCATAGATTAAAAGCAAAAATGTTTGAGTATCAATACTAATTATTTATTATTAATTTCAATGACCGGTATCGGTGCAATTAAGACTATCATCAATGTTTATGATAATGAAGTTAAACGAGTAGGTATATTTATGTATGGAAAATGGATTATTGGTAGGTTCCTTTCCTATACACAACCTTTCACTCTCCACCACTATGAAATATTGGAGAGGGACAATATTTATTGAGAATTTTCTTTTATCATCTATTTCTTAACAAGTTTCATGTAATGGATATTTTTTTTGTATATGGCGCAATAAAATCCATCTATCTGTCGAAAGTTCCATCGAATTCATACTGATATCATATCGGTATTATGTAAATTGAGTTAACTTAGAACCAGTGTTTATTTCATTATTCTACATTAATCTGTATAATAGTCTTGGTCTTGGAATTGGATTTACAGATCTCATCTTGGTCTTAAAGTCTTAAAGGTCTTGCAACTTTTAATATTTTCATTATTCTTTTAAAATTCAGTAATTAGGTACCTATACAATGAAATTTAACAAACATCATCAATTTATTTTATTTTATTTATTTTATAGAATATAACAGCAATACAATAAAGATTTAAACATATATACAAAGATATTTTTATGTTGCCAATTATAGTATTCTAAAATATATTATATACATTCAAATTTATTAACAATTATAAAAACAGGATGGGAAAGGAGAGAGGTATGGAGGGGAGTGGGGGAAGCATCGACCAATAGAAACTCATATTATTATTTATACCTCACGTGTCTCAATGTATGAATAATAATAAATTAAAAATAAGTTAAAGGGGCACAATTAAAAAGTTAAAGATGTGCACAACAAAACAGAGCACATATTAAATATCCGACAAATTCACATTTTTTTTAATAAAAACTTGAAGCAAACATATCCAATTCCGGATCGCTCAAACAATTTCTATTGAACCCAGTACAAGCTCTATTAATATATGAATTTAGCATATAGTTAGTTTTAGAAGATTCTATGTATAAGAGAGACTGGTATTTTTATAGTATTAAGTCGGTAGTAGATAGTTAATCGCTTAGGTACTTTTTTTAATTATAAACGTTTTAAAAACCGCAAGACACTTGCATTACGTCTTGTAAGACTCTTTGTCTGGTAAAGCTTGGTCTTGGTCTGGCACCCCCTGTCATGGCCTTGATTTTGCAGTGACACATGCGGTCTCAGTCTTGGTCTTGCGAGACTTGCAAGACCAATGATGAAGAAAGATGTCAATAATAGAATGAGAGTGAACACATTGAGATGGTTTGGCCACACGGGGAGAATGAATGAGGAACGTTTGATGAAGAAAATATACATTACAGATAGGAATGGAATGAGAGGTCGGGCACGCCCAAGAAAAGGATGGCACGACCATGTGAACGGTATTTTGAAAGACGGAAATGTCAGAAGCATGAATAACAGACGAACATGTATAAAACGATGTATGAATGTTGACGAGGCAATGAATGTGACAGATTGTAACAGATGGTTGTCTGGAAGAAATTGCCACTAGGCAATAAGTCCACCATTTGTACTGGAAAATAAGTTATATACAATAGTGTTAAAAAAATAAATAAATGTCTGTTAATATATGTTGAAAGACGTTGTGTTCAGTTCTGTATATGTTGTACCTACCTGTTATTTTCCCGAGAAGCAATTCAAAATAAATAAAATAAAATATTCACATATTTTTTTTGTATATCCCCTGTGATACCTACGATCAAATGATATTTCCAAATCTTCTTCTCTGGTTTCAATTCTAGGATTGGTTTGCAACAATATTTTCAATTCTATTCTCCATTCTTCCCTATCTTGTGCAGCTCTTTTGAAATCAACAAGCAGGTCTACCAGCAGGTTCTCCAGATACTCTCTGCGTGGATGTTCCCTAGAGCTTGCCTAGAATTACATGGCCAATCCATCTTGCGCGCACTTTCGGACAATGTCCTAAGCAGGTGCCTTCCTCCTTCAATTCTTTGGAGAACCTCCCCATTCGTTTAACTGTAAACTACATTAAATCCAATATGATTCCATTTACCTACAATAATTTGTATAATATACGAGTCATTATGTTTATTTAATTTCCTTTGTCAGGATACGCCGCCTAGTGTTGCGATGGAGTATCCCGACCCAATCCAGTAGACTGAGGTTCATTACCCATCGGTCGTAAATGGATAAACTACTTCCGGTTACGTGTCATGTTCATTGTCCGGGAATTATTGGGTGTAAGGAAGGACAAAAAAAAAGATCCCAAAGACCTCCGAGGAAGTATGAGGCCGGTAATAGGTAATTAAAGGCCCCCTGCGCCTAGACGTGGTCTGTAATTATTATAGGACCGTAGACTCCTTGTTGTTTGTTTGCTTGGTCACACCATCTCATACTATACTGAGATATATTACACCGTCACTAAAGGTTTCTCAACATGATATAGATTATCGTATTTGGAAACTGGAAAGTTTGAATGAAGCACTTTTGATGAAGAAATAATAAAGCTGACTGAATTTGTGGATTGTTGGAGATTTTTGTTTCGTGTACCTTACACTGCTTTATCTAAGGAGAATTAAACACAAAACTAGTTGCATGTAACACATGAGATCCAACTATCGGTGGCGATAGTATGTATAGTTGAAGAATACATTACCAAACTAATAAATCCTTAAATCTAAATTATTCAATATTTTGTTTTCTATACAAAATATGTATCTATGTATGTCAAAATAGGATAGTGTGGATGTCAGTCCTGTTTTCCTATCCCGAATATGTAAACAGTTTGATGGTATGTATGCATGTACATAGGTATGGAGTTTAAGTATCAAACTATTAGAGTCCCCGTAGATATTGTGTACGAGTATACCGCAATACAGATTGTATGAAACAATGTCGTCACTAAATTCAATTTTACTACTGTAATATGTATACTTTTAAAAAAATGGTGTTTTTCGGTTCAAAAAAATGGTTATTTAGGGAGCAAAAATTAATCATAAAAATAGTTTATTTTTTAAAAATTGTTAGATATTGTATTCGTCTATATTTATACAATTTTTCAGCTTTTTAGCATTTGTGGTTTTAAGTTATGTGGAAATATAAAATTGAAATTCAATCGTCGATAACCTCTGACTGAATCAAAAATTTAATTTTTTTATGGATCTAAAATTTTCTGTATATTATGAAGTGTTAGTCTCTGTGTATAAATCGGATTAAAAGTGCATCCAGCGGATTGAAAGTTATGGGGGGGGGACATACACGAAAATACACGAAAATGTTCTACTCCAAATACTGTATTTATCCATGTACAGAACATGTATGCTGTGAAGCCTCTAAGTTGGTGTTTTTTGCATGCAAAAAATCCATTTCGCCGTACAAAATGATCCTTCCAAATATCCGCGTATTTGCTTAAAACTATCGATATGTTAAGAGGAATGAATTCTCATGAACAAATCGACAGAAAATAATAAATACACATGCATTTTTTTCTTTATCCACATTACGACATATTGAGAACCATTGATTTGGGTATTTCAAGAAACTAATAAATATATCTTGTTTTTTGTATTAGCGTCATCTTTGCGGTTTTCGCAATAATTCATTCATCATATTACCTACACCCATTCATGCTATGTCTCATCCTTTTGTCTATACCTTTCATATCATCCATTCACCTACCTGATTATAGGATCGGTTCTACAAAAATCACAGTTGTTCTGATTTCGATCAGGTAAATATATTTAAAATTATACTAGACCAGAAAAAAATATTAAATAACTAGAAATACAATAATATTATGTAAACGGAATATTTCCCGAATTTTTCCTAAAGTATGTGGAGTTACTATTAAGCTCTGTGGAATTATTCCGAAATTCAGTGCAATTATTCATTACAAAATTTCACATATTAGGTAACATAATTTACAGTGTTGATTTTTTGCATACATTTTTTTAAAGAATGAATGGCGACAGAGCAGACATCGCGCTGTACCAAATCCAGTGGTGACGAGTTCGAATCCTGCCTCGACCGATTTCGTCCAGCTATGATACAAGCATTTATGCTTAGTTTAGGGAACGTATACTATTATAAGGATGTATAATATTTACGCGTTATTAATAGATTTTTATTCTTAAAAAAAGTGATAATAATTTTCATCATCATCATCATCAATAGCTCTACAGCCCAGGATGGGTCATGGCCTCCTCAAGGAATCGTCTCCATTGCACCCTATCCATGGCCTTTTCTCTCCAACTCCGCGCACCGGCTATCTGAAGGTCACTCTCGACTATATCCCTCCATCGTAGTTTCGGCATTCCCACACCTCTTCTTCCCTCCGGAGGTGTTGCGAGGATTCTTTTCGGTGTATGGTCATCTTCCATACGACGACGACGACGACGCACGTGTCCTATCCAGGGGAGCCTGCCTATTTTTATCGTTTGGACGTTATTTGGTTCCTAAAATAGGCTGTAGTTCGTGGTCTTGATAGCAGAGGGGACGGGAAATTTTTTTTTCAAAATTTTTCTTTCGAAAACCAGTAGAGTATCCATATTATTTTTTAGCAAGAACCCACAACACTCAGAGCCGTATGTTAGTACAGGTCGTAAAGGAGATTTGTAGGCGAGGATTTTAGTGTTTCTCGACAGTACTCGTGATCTAAAGTGCCTCTGTAGTCCAAAGTTACACTTGTTAGCCGTGGCAAGCGTTTTATTGATTTCAACACTAGTATCATTACCACTCGACAATAAATTTATACAAAATCAATAGTTACAAAATGACAGCTTAATCATTTTGTATTTCTAGTTGACGAGAATGTCAAATTACTCAAATTGTAATTAGGTATTTATAAATGATATACAGCTACATATTATATGTAATTATTGTGAGTGGGTAATATGAAGTCACTGTTCAATACAATTTATATTGAAGAGCCAATTTCCATCCAAAGAAATTAATTGTATTCGACTATTATTATATTCTTATTGATACCAATACACGGGGACCTATCTATTAATATAGGAATGTACTTACTAGTTGTTCAGTTAATGTAAGCTTTGCATGAAAATACACAGTTCTTCTGACGGATAAAATTTTTTCAATAAATTACATATCATTAAAAATAGATAAAAAAAATCACATTCTTAGACGAGTAGGTAACAATACATTTCTTTTCAAATTATTTAGTTTTTTAATTCTTATTATTTAATTTTTCTGTGTAGGTACCTAATTATGGATAAGTATGTTTTTTTTAAATTGGAGCTATGTTTGTGGAATTTTTATTTAAAAATGATTCTGGAATTTTCATTTGAAATTTAAAAAATGAATGTATATTTTTCGTTGTCCTGATCAAGAACCTATTATATGAAATAAAGCATTCGTGATTTAAATAAGTCAAAGTGAAGTTAAATAAAGAGAAAAGTGAATTGTAATAAATACAATCCATATTTATAAAAAATACAACGCCACATTTTGAAAGTATTGCATAAAAATATTTGAAATTCCATGCTAATGAAAATTATCTTTTAAAAAAAAACTGAAATTATTAAATAATAAATTGATACATGAGACATTCTAGTAAAAGTCTGTCAATTATTAATAAAGATGCAGACAAAATAAAATTTCATAATTTGTCATAGGTAGGTATAATATTCAATTTTTCTTATATATTCTGTTGGTTTTCATTTCCATGGTTACACACAGAATAGTCATAATATACTAAGTGCTGACGTCCATAGGGGAAATTGTTATGAATCATATTAGAATATGTATAAAACTTTGGTGTTGGTAGGTTGGTACCTACCTAATAGTTCCTAAAATGGTTGAAATACCATACTAATTACCTATCTCTGAATTTATTGATTTTCCATAGAAATGACAAATTTCCCATAGATTTTCATTATAATATACTAGATCGAGTATTCCGTGCAATAAGTGAATCATGATATATCACGCGTTTGTCGTTTTGGTTGGCAATATATTGCAGTTTTCCTTATATTTCAACACTTCCTGGATAACTCTTCACTAAATCTTAATGAACAAAGTGCTTTTTTCGACAAGTTAATCCGAAAACAATTCACATTAGTCGTTATTGGTGGTTATTCTGAAACGACAAAATCGATTGACATCTGGGATTATCACAATACAAAAATGGCGGCTATCGTCTTTTTGACAGTGGGTTATTCTGAATGCACATCTCTTGGAATTGTTGACTGAATTTCATAAACAACTGTTGATATTGAAACAAGCGGTCAAAGCCTGTTGTTTAGATTACAGATTGACTCGGTTTGACTTTTTCTTCGACAAATATTTAGATATGGCACAAGAAAATGCAGCTTTGGCTTTAGTTGAATATTTAGAGGAAAATGACAGATTGGAAATACGATTTTTATTCATTAACAGCACATTTGTAAAAATTTTAAAAATGAAGTATCGATGTTTTAATTTTGTTTTATGGTTTTGTTCTAGGTATGCATAAAGTAGGTATTTATAGAAGGAATTTGAGATACGTGACAAACCCATTTGATATTCCTGAAATTAGATTTATTGAAGTAATACAGAGTTGACCGAAATATGGCGAGATTTTTAATCAACATCATTAAACCTCATGTCTGTGGAAATACAAAAAGAGCTATACCAGTCGAAATAAAGGTTCTCACAACTTTGAATTTCTACGGCCAAGGATCTAAACAAAAGGCAGTGGCTCAAGACATAAACGTATCAATGTCACAACCTTCAGTGAGCCGTCACATAACAGAAATAAGTTACATTATCACATTTAGACATTATAAATGACATTTTAGACATTATTAATGGTAGATATTTATATTAAATAGTAAAGATTGAAGCGCGTAAACAACGGTGTTTGAATGTTTTGAAGTGTGAAGCACAGATAAAATAGAAGTGTCTGAAGACATAATCTGTGGTCTGAAGTTATGTACGATTGTTTTTGACCATGGACAAGGCAATTGCATGTTCAGAATTACCAAAACGTGTACTATTGCGTGACGATTGATTTGACAAACAAAAACAACTATTGTGATTGGATTCATGTCGATACAACGGTAGTTATTTCAGAATAACCACCATTATCTATATAGAAAAACGATGTGGAAGTGCCAACCAAGTTGTCAAAAATCCCGCGGAAAAAAGCCTCACTTCGTTTCATACGAAATTTGCTAACTATGACATCTCATATATTGCATGATAATCTATGAAATTTCCCAACATTTTGTTAATTTTCGTTTCCGTGGTTACGATCAATTACTCCTATTTTTATATTTTAATGTGTAATATGACATATATTATGTACTACGGGTATGTATGTATTTTTTCTTCATTTGCTTTTGCGGGTGTGAACCCGGGAAGGTTCATAATTTAAATATTTTTTATTTTATATATTTCTTTCAACGATTCAGACAATAAGTAATTTTAAATACACAAATTTACACTTTTCACAATGATCACTTTCAATCAAATTTCAACTACCTACCTATCAAGTCATGAACCAAAACTTCAGACAGACATAATAGTAACCAAATTTATTACAATCAATATTTGTTTGTTAGATACAAGTCAATGTTTGATGAAGCAACACAAATAATGATATTTAATATTAGTATAATTGTAAATATATTGATATGCAATTGTAATTACTTTTTTTACTGTCATAGAAATGAAATGATATATTTATTTAAAGATTTCTAAATAGGCACATATTTGCATACTTCAATTTCAAAATTTGATTTGTCATTATAGTTTTTAATATACGGTTTCATTTCACTGAAAAGAAAAAAAACTGGGTTAGGATTTTGATAGGCAGATATCCATTACAAAAATAATTATCATTGATACATCGAGTGTAAGTAATTATATTTTTTTTTCATTATATGATGCTTATATAAATTATGTGTATACATTTGAAATTCTCCATTTAGCAATTTGGAAGTATATTTACATATTACCTACATGAAATTTTCAACTGGTAACATGTAAAGAATTCATGATATAAGTGTTGATAGTTCTTAGTGTACAGCAAACCTCATTCCATAGAATTTGGGTTTTCGAAAAAAATAATATATGTATTTTTAACTATGTGCTAAGTACCTACCAATATGTATAATGGTCGAGATTTATGATTACTTAAATTTAAGCATATTTTATAAGAAAAAAATCGTAACGGGTATCATAATGGGAAGGTTTATATTTTGACTTGTTGGTATGTCTATTATCAGCTTTTATGTTCTCTGCACAGCCCAAACTATCAATTCAATCAAGATTTATTTATTATAACAATTAGTTCTCTCATTTTCCAAATCACTGGTTGGAAATTTCCAAATGGCAATAAACTCGCTAATTGCACAGAGTGCAAGGAAGTGTTTCCAGACTATAGAAGCAAGAATTGAGTGAGATTTTATTTTAAATAAATTCATCCTCTGCTGTGGATCTAACGGGCGGGAAAAAGTTGTTAAGCCAAACATTTTTCTCCATCACCACCCGTTCTGCTTATGTTAACTAATAACGGGCCCTTGCAAAACTTTGAAAGAACACATAAAAAACATACGAAGAGTCCGGAGAACTCTAAAACCTTGGAGACACTGCACTTAATGTGCCAAAGAGAGATAATTATGAGTAAACAACTAGCTCACTGTTAACCGAAAGCGAAAATTAGGGTTAACCTATTTTTGACAGAAAGTCTTGAAAGCTCCGAAATTGCTCTTCATAGTTACAAGGTCCGCATGTCCAATGGGTCCAAAGAAATTCCTTCGAATATCGTTATCTAGGTCTCGTCGGAAAGTCGACACAGAGAAGTTAGTGCATTCCCATAGGATATGCTCAGAAGTCTGTTCAGGGTTATCACAAAGCTGAAACGAGGACGAATCGGATAAGTGTAAACGAAAAAGACAACTTTTGAAATTGCTGCGTCCAGTAAATAATTGCGTGGTCCAATAATCGGGAACAATCGAGTCAACAATTAAATTCGAGTCCACGCATCGGGAAGAAATAAAAACGTCAGTCTGCCCACGAAAGAAGATGACCAGCGACGTTGCCAAGCTTCTAGAAGACCACGACGGTAGATTGTTATTCTATTTATAATTATTTTTAATATATTGTAATCTTCTGGTAGCCCTATTGAAGAATAGTTTTGTATTGTTATTGAATCTAATATAATATAATATAATATTTGTGTTAGTTAATCAACGTTGATTTCTAAATAAGGTATATTGACTTTGTGGTCAGGGTATTTTCCTATTACAACTACATATCATTATATACAAACATTTATGTATAGGTACTGTTTAGGTACTCATCATATTTGTACGTGCTCAATACAATCGAACATCAGATATAAAAACCATTTCACTATGAATACATCAACATAGTATTGAGACACCTCCAGAACATCTGTAAAAACTTTCAGTATATTATATACACATGCTATGGAATATTGAGTTTTACATTTACACAATTATCACGAATTGATTACATATTTGCTGTGAGACACCAATGGAGGCAAAATTGTGCTGTACCTACCTACAACCAAAAGAAAAAGAGAAAGGAACTAAATCAAAATTTCGAATGTCTCAGAGAAAAAAGGAGTCTAAAGGATTACAGAAGGATAGTGTATGTAGGTACAATTGAAGATATTTATTTGCTTGGGACACCGGCTTGGAGTAGTGATTCTATTATAAACGTTTTGGGATGTCCAGTAAGAGCCGGGTAATCGATAATTCAAAAAGCAAAATAATATGTACTTAACATATTTCAGCAATGAGGTTCGCCACCCAATCTGAATAAAAGTGAGACGAAACTGTTGTGTGGGGACACACACGAGTGTCGTGCTTCATTTTTAAGTGTATTTTTATAGTGCACACCTGCACACCTGTCGCTGGTTACGCCGCATTTTGGGATATGCCGTGATGGTTTGAATGATAAACAATTTTCACAAAATAATTGGACTAGTAATTACATAAATATTCATTCTGGTATTGAAAACCTGATGAAAAAGAGAGTATCTAAGTATACTATATATTAAGAGAGAGTATAATGTTGGCCACAACCTCTGTTTTTTACTGATATCCAACCGGGAGCGTGCTATAGGTAAAGTCGTGGCAGGATTCGAACTCGCGACCATTGGATTACTAACCCAGCGCGTTAACCGCTCTGCCATCACCCATCTAATAATATAAATCACAGATTTAAATTATATCGGAGATCACAGTATACGGACTGGATTTAGAACTTTATATGGAAATAAAGTATTTCAATTGCCTCCCAGATGAAACAAAACAGATAAATGATTTTAAAAGGTTCATACAAAGACTTTATGTAATTATGTATCTATTGATATGATCAAACTTGTTTCGTATTACATACATATGTATTTCCCTCACATACATATTTCCCTCACATACATATTTCCCTCCCATACATATTTCCCTCAATCAATCTTGTAAAATTCTTCAACACTGTGCGGTGGGTAAATGTGAATTAGACATTTGAGTATTTATTAATAAAGTACCTACAATGCAAACCGCAGCAAGTGTTGCTGATAAAATAATAAATAATGATGATGATGATATTATTATTAATGCCATCATCATTAAGTTAGTTACAAATGTCGGGTGAGTACCTACCCATGGAAGGTATATGAGTTTGACATTATAGTTGAGTAATATAAGAAAGATGGCGAGTAACGAGGTGTATTTAACATGATTCGATGCGTCAAGTTCTGACAGAAATATGAAAAAACTAACCTCTGCAGGATGCAGTTATTAAAGCTAATGACGGCTGTGGTTATACACTCCACTTGCAGAGGAAATGGTAAAGGTATACACTCGCCAGTTGCCAGTTGTAGTGGTTGGTAAGTCGATATTGGGAGTTGCGTGGTCAGTCTTCTTATAGTAATTTCAAGAACTATAACAAGACTGACTTCCTTTACAGAAGCTATTTTACTTCTGTTAATATACATTTTTCATACAAATATGAAATTTATTTCACATTGATATGGCAGACCATAGATTTTTTTCTTTGAATTTTGACAATCCTTGAATGCATTTTTGTAGAGTGTATTTTTGTTGTATCAAAATTTCAAACAGCACAAAAATACCTTGATTTTCCAGACCGTGAAAGCATTTTAAAATTTGGACAGATGAAATCATAGAGAAGAAATTAACGAATATCTATGGAAAAAAAATCATCTCTAGGTCTATGCACTTTACACATATTATGATGTTAATATGAATATATTCTACGTATTATCTATTATTATAAGTGACACCCTGTTGAATCGAATGCATACCCTTGACTTGTTATTTAATAATATAATTTTATCTTATCAATAATGTTTAACATTTTGTACCAAAACTGTAGGGGTTTACGCACAAAAACTGATTCATTTTACCAAAATATACTATCGAATGATGGATGTAACATTTTCGGTGTGTCTGAGTCTTGGCTTGTGAGCACAATTCATGATGCTGAACTTGCACCAGTGAATCTTTATGACATATTCAGACGCGATAGAGCTGACCGGACACAACGTAGAGGGGGCGGGGTCATGATTATAGCACAAAAAAACTTACAAGCATACTCTCGTGACGATATTGTATGCTCTGCCGAATGCCTTTGGGTTACTGTGCCTGCTTCTAGCTTCACCAATGGGAAAAATGTTCACGTTGCCTGTGTTTATCTTCCTCAAGGAACAGGATATGAATTGGCCGTTGACTCTTTCTTGAATTCTTTATGCTTTGTGCGAGATAAATATCCTAATGACTTTATTTTCGTAATGGGTGATTTTAATATGCCGGACATAAGATGGACATTACACTCAAACACAAATTATTTAGAACCAGAAAATCTTTGCAACACACCCAATACTCAACTGGCTGATACATTGGCCTACACTTGTTTATATCAATACAATCATATAATTAATACAAATTATCGACTTTTAGACTTGATTATCACGAACATTGATTGTATTGTTACCCGCGGATGTACTCCATTAGTAGACGAAGACGATCATCATCCTACTTTAAATACAGAATTACATTTAGGTAATATAGTCCCGTTAAAAGAAACCACAACAGATATTTTGTTATTTAAAAAAGCTAATTACAGCGATATAAATGTCCATCTATCCGATACCGATTGGACATTTATTCAGATATGTGATTCTTTAGATGCAGCTGTAGATTGTTTTTATGATACGTTAAAACAAATAATTACGAAACATGTACAAAAAAAGACCATTAAGAAAAACAAATTTCCATGTTGGTATTCATCAGCTTTAATCAAAATTATCAAAGAAAAACGTAAAACTCATAAAAGGTGGAAATTACACAACAATCAACTTGATTATTTGGAATTCACGTTACTCCGTTCCCGTCAAAAATCTGTTCAGAGTGAATGTTACTCACGTTATATTGATGACACAGAGAATAGTATACAAAGTAATTGCAAAAAACTGTGGTCCTACGAAAAAAGTAGACGGAACAATACAAACATACCTAAAACAATATTTCTAGGAACTGAATCAGCGACTGGTGGCGAGGAAGTTTGTGACTTATTTTCTAATTATTTTAATTCTACTTTTGTTACAACCTCATCCGCTGGGTTTACGACTGCTGGTGATGAATTGGAGTCCAGATGCGCCTATGACGGTATTGGTGTAATAACCATTGATCAAAGCAAAATGTTGAAATACTTACAAGCTTTAGATATCAAGAAGGGTCCGGGCAATGATGGTATCCCTCCGTATTTCATACTTCAATGCGCCGAAACGCTAGCACTTCCACTAACCATTCTCTTTAACAGATCTATGAACGAAGGTAAATTTCCTAGTAGATTCAAAGAGGCTCTCATAGTTCCCATATATAAGAAGGGGTCGAGGAACAATGCAGAAAATTATAGTCCAATATCAATACTATCAGTTTTTAGTAAATTATTTGAACGTATTACATATGATCAAGTATATCCTGTAATAATCAAATATATTCAAGACCAACAACATGGTTTTCTAAGAAACCGTTCCGTGTTATCAAATATGCTCATTTTTACTGAATATTTATCATCTATTATGGAGGATAAATATCAAATTGACGCAATATATACAGATTACTCAAAGGCTTTCGACAGAGTCGATCATGTTATATTAGTTAAGAAATTAAAATTAGTCGGGATACACGGTAACTTACACAGGTGGTTTGTGTCGTATATTGAAAACAGGTCTCAGTCAGTAAAAATTGACAATTACAGGTCCAATTTTAAGTTTATTCCATCTGGCGTTCCACAAGGCTCACACTTGGGACCGTTATTGTTTAATATTTACACTCACGATATCTACATGTGCTTTACAAACTCCTTATATGTCTCATATGCTGATGACATGAAGGTTTATTTAAAAATTCGTTCAATTGCAGACTGCCATAAACTTCAGAGTGACCTGGATAGATTATCACAATATTGCAAACAAAACAAACTTGACTTGAATATCTCAAAATGTAACAAAATTTCATTCACTCGTGCAAAAAACATTATTAAATATAATTATACGCTTCACAATAACACGCTCGAAGAAGTGGATCATATAAGAGATTTGGGGATTACGCTTGACTCAAAATTAATGTTCGACAAACATCTGGATATAATAGTTAATAAAGCTTATAAATCTTTGGGGTATATTATCCGCCTGTGTAAACCATTTAAAAATGTCAGTACACTTCATAGGTTATACACCACGTTCATACGTCCACATTTAGAATACTGCACTCCAATATGGTCTCCTTACTACCTAAAACATATAAATAGAATCGAAAAAGTACAAAAGAAGTATTTGAAACATATCAACTTTCGTTTACGCGTATATTTTCCTTTATATTCCGAATCAGTTCAATTTCACAAATTTGACACACTAGTTAATCGACGAATTATGGCCGATCAATCTCTCTTATATAAGGTAATAAACAATTTTTTTGACTCTTCTGAACTAATAAACTTTATACCACTCAGAGTTTCTGGAAGAACTACCAGACGGCCCGAATTGTTTCACGTTCCTGTTTGTAGAACGAACTATCGGAAGTTTTCAACTATCCCTCGAATTTGTCGACAATATAATGAAAGTTTTAATGATATAGATATATTTTTCCATTCTTATAATCAATTCCGGGAGAGGGTTAGGTGCGAGTGCGGACGTATATCATAATGACGAAAGGTGTTGTGACATACCATAGTTTCTCTACCTCTCACATTCCTCCACTTTTCTTTTTCTATTCCTACAGTTCCTCCCCCATCTCCGTCATTATCCTTGTTGCTTTTGTTATGTATATATTTTTTTTAGTTTTTTTTAATTTTTTTTTTTAGTTTTTAATAGGTATAAAATATTAATATTTTTTCAGAATCAACTGTAAATATGTACTTTGTGGACAGTTTTTTGGCCTTGATTTATTATTCATTGTTTTATATTCATATTAGTTAATGATGCTGTTATTGTCCCAAATAAACCAAATAAATAAATAAATAAATAAATAAATAAATATGAAGTCGATCGGACTTATAGTTTGGGCTGTAGACATGACACACAACGAATAATCCGTAATATGTATGGCGTACACCACACGCCATACATACAAACACATCACGACGAAACTCACAGTGTGCACTCTCTACATGATAGCCGTTGAGATATTGATGTTAAATAAAATATGCTTAAAAAATTGTAAAATCATTGTGAAAATAAGCTTAAAAATTGAAAATTGTGGAGAGTAAAAATAATTCCCAAAGCAGAATTCCTATATTTAAGAAGTGGCAGAGAGAGAGAGAGAGAGAGAGTAATTAACGACTGTGTAATGCGATTAATCGGAAAAACAGAGCAGAGTTGACAAATTATTCATATCAATTCGAGAATTCGAGGACAGCTGGACATCCGCGTCCCAGGAGTGAATCCGATAATAAACAGTACCCAGTACTAGAACAAGCAGAAGAAGAAGAATTACATATAACTACTACTATTGAACGCCTTAAAAAGCTAATTTTTCTGAGACTAAGAAATATACTTCAAACAAACTTGCTTAAAACAATATATTTTTAATTATTTCAATCCATCTTACAATATGGCATTATATGTTGGGGGGGAGCTTTTAAAACCACTTTAGTGCCTTTAGAAGTTTTTCAAAGAATCATTATTAAAATTATATTGAAAAAGAGATTTGATTATCCAACTATTAATTTATTTCAAGAATTTAAAGTTTCAACTGTTGAAAACATCTACAAAAAAATCTCATTGTTCCAAATTCATAAAGATATTCTTACAAATTCAAACCAATTGTCATTTTCTTTAAGCAGCAGAATAAATTCACAAGGATGTATTACCATTCCTCTTTTACGTACAACTGCCTCACAACATTTCTATAAGTATAAAGGTACTAAGTGGTTTAATGAACTCCCTTTGAGTCTTAGACTCGAAAAAAATTATAGTATATTTATAAATAAAATTAAAAAATTGTACTGATTTATTTATTATTTTTTTGTTATTTCATTCTTGTTTTGTGTAGCTTCATATTTTTTAGTCGATGTACAATGTTTTGGTAAATGTAACAATATTAAATAGATACTCCCCTCTTTTAACACGAGATTTTATCTCAATTAAAGAGGGTTATTATGAATTATATGATGGAAATTGTATACCTTTTTAAATTATGATTTATATGTGAACCTTGTATTGTTTTTGTTAATAAATAAAAATAAAAAAATTAGAGAATATTTGGATGCACAAAAAAATATAGATCAAAATTTACGTCTTCCTAAAAAAGATTTACGGGTCATTGTCATGAGTTCGCCCAACACTATTTTTTGTGAGTTGGTCCAGATGACCGGATGGTAGAATCATATTATCTATTCTTGAAGGTAGACTAATCCATCGTCTACATACTTAATTCTAGTACCTATAGCTGTCATATTTGTTCGTATCGATTGTATTTATAGATCTATATAGATACTTTTAGGCATAAAACGTTATTCCCCTGCTGTGCTCCCTACCTAGAGTTTGAAAGAACGTATCTATACTAGTAATGTTTGTCACGATTTAAGTATACAATTTGTTTGTTTCATAATTGAATCATTTAGAAACAATTTACTTAATGTTTGAAGATTATTAAACATGTATTTATACATACATACAATCACGGTTTAGCCCACAATGTGGAGCAAGCAGCGACAGGTGTGCGTTACCTTATAAAAGTAAGTACGACACGTACATGTATGGCCACACAACAGTCTCGTCTCACCAAAAAGCCACTAAATTCAGAATGGGTGGTGAACCTCGTTGATGAACTTATAAGATGTCGCCTGTAAAATTTTCGATTATTAGGCTCATACAGGACACCGAAAACGATGATAATAGTAATAAGTAGAAGCACTATTCAGTCTCACAGCATATCTTACAGCAAAGTAATTATACTTTAATAACCAAATAATTATGAAGTTCTATCAAAAGTGACAGTTTTTAAATTGAAATAAATGTGTCAAAGTTACTTTGTCTTACCGCGCGTTGATGTTTTTTGAATATAAAAAAAAATCTTCCGAAATTAGACACATTATTTTTTCGTATTGAATAGGTAGGTACTTACTTTTATCGAAAATAAATATTTATTTCGTCTAACTTTTACAAACGTAAACTATCTATAGTACCTAGTAATTGAGCGTGATTAACGAAAAAGTTTACTGAGATCATATTTATCAGAAAGACGACAATCTGTCTTATCGCAAAATAAATCATCTTCTTCGAAGAAAATTAAATATGGGGTGCCACAGGGGTCAGTTTTGGGGCCCATTCTTTTCATTTTGTATATTAAATAGCTTGATGATATAACAGAAAATGAAGGTTTTGATTCATATGCTTATGCTGACGATCGCCTCATTGCGAAATTCTGCACTGCCGAAAACAGGGATAGTCTTGTGAATGATACCGTTGGTTGCATTGGAAAAATTGCTGCCTGGATGTCGCTCTACAAGCTAAAATTAAACCCAACGAAAACCGAGTTTATGTGGGTAGTTTCACCGCGACGACAGCATTTCATTGAAAATACTCCGATTAACATCAATGGAGAAGAACTTACACCATCAAATACCTTCAAATTTCTAGGCGTCCACCTGGACAACAAACCATCGCTGAACTTGCAAATCTCAAAAACCGTTAGCTCTTGTTTCTTTCATCTGAGGCAATTGAAAAGTATCCGCCGGAGCTTACCCAAAAACGAAGCTAAAACGCTTATTAATGCATTTGTGGTGTCACGGCTGGATTACTGTAATGCTATTTATGCGGGTTTGCCAAAGTATCAGCTTGATAGATTACAAATAGTTTTCAACGCAGCTGCGAGGCTGATATATGGAGCCGACAAAAGATGTCACATAACACCTCTTATTAACGAACTGCACTGGTTGAGATGTCCAGAACCAGTGGACCATAAGGTATCCCTTATGGTGTTTAAAGCTCTGAACGACTTGGCTCCACACTACATTCAGGAATTGTGCCAAAGGAATATTCCATCGGGGAGGCAGCTTACGCTGAGATCGTCTAAATCACAGAGTACCAACTCTTTAAAAGAATTGGACAGAGTCAATAAGGCGGCTTACTATGATCGCGGTTTTAGTGAGAACGGGCCTTTAAAATGGACACCTTCGGTAAACTTCTTAAGACTGCCTTGTTTCGTAGAGCCAACAAATAAGCTACAGCGCCCTTGGAGTGATCTAAAAGTGATCTATCTATCACTAAACGGCGCTTTATAAATTTTTATTATTATTATTAAACCATGACTATCTTTATTACACCTTTATTTAGTAGACGTCAAGTTAGGACGGGTCGAGAGGTTGTTTAACGCTTGACTAACGCGTCATACCAAATATTTCAAAATGGCGAATCTTTCACATACGATCCGACGCATATTTGAGATTGGCAGAAAAAATTAACCTCATAACGTTTTTCCTTCATATTCATATTCTTCATCGCAATGGTGTTTAAATTAACTCAACACGGCACAACGTTATGTACGTTTTCATTTTTCCATGTCAGTTATCCAAAGATGTTATCCAGCATTTATCTATTTTTTTGACATCTGAGAAGCCAATGCGACCATATGAATAAAATAAATGAGAGTGTACGTAAACAGTTCACTGAACTAGTTAGTCACATATTAGTATAACGTTATAAGTTAGATTTTTTAATACCGATGTTAAATAGTTTAGTCGTGCTTATCTAGTTGGTGGTTTAGTAAGCTTTTAACGAAATCTAATAAGTAAGACCGATTGTGTGTAGTGTTATATTTGTATCCCCATAGGCATGAATTCGAATCCGTATACAAAAATTCCAACAAAATATATTTTAATTATTAGTTACAGAAATACATTTGATGTGTATTTATCACATGTTAATACCATAGATTTTTATTATAATATACTAGATGTCGTAGTTAGCAAATTTTGTATGAATCGAAATGAGTCATTTTCCGGGGGATTTTTGACGTTTTGGTTCCAGACCACATCGTTTTTTTATAGAGAATAACGACTAATGTGTATTGTTTTTGGATTTATATGTCTAAAAAAACATTTTGATTATGAAGGTTTAGAGAACAGTTATCTAGGATGTGTTGAAATGTAAGTATGTAGGTAACACTGAAATATGTTTCCACCAAAAACGTCAAACGATATTCCATGACTCACTTGTTGCACGGAGTACCGACTACATTTAGTATATACCTATTATAATAAAAATCTAAGGTTAATACGTATGCCTACCTAGATCACAATATCTGATAGATTTGACCTTATACGTGAAAAATATAGGTGTCTTGTATCTTGTTTCTTGAAAGCAAATAACTTTGAAAAATATTTAACACAATTGATTTTAAAAATACCTAGGTGTAGCGAAATTTATTAATAAACCCCGCCATTGCCGGTCTCAAGCCCGGATGCAAAAAGAGGAGGGTTCTTAGGTGAGGTCAGCAGCCTACCGGGGATAAAAAAGAGCAAGTTCACAACCCGTAAAAAAAGACTCCGAGAATAACAGGACACAATCCTAACTAAAGCGGTAGAAGAAGAAGAAATGTATTAAATATTTTTTTATTATTGACAAGTGACATTATTATCTAAAGGCAATGGCGTCAACTGTTGAGAGATTTTGTCCCAATATTCCGCCCTATCATCATATCATCTTGCCGCATATTATGAACATCCCTATTTTGGTAACACCACAACGCAGGACCGTCTTCAAGTGTTCAAACAAACAATGCTGTTGTTAAGGAGCGATTAATTAATTGTTATGTATTTTGTTATTTCATATTTATAAATTACAAGCTCTATTCAGATTGATTTGGTGAGTTTCGTCGCTTATCAAGGGTCCCGGATTCGATTCACGGCGGGGAAACAGTTTTAAATTGTGTATTCAGTATGGATTCGTGAGATAACAAATATCATAAATTTCCAGAATGTGGCATTTTGATATTAGGTGCGTGTTAAATTAATGTTTGACATTGTAAGTAGGTAGGTACCTACTACAATTCACAAATAAACAAATTAATTCATTCAAACCATCACGGTACGGTAACCAGCGACAGGTGTGCGGGTTCAAATAACCTTATATAAGGAAGCACGACACATGCGTGTTCACCCACACACCAGTGTCGTTTATTAAACAATTTAATTCCATATAACAAAATAATAATAATATAATAATAAACACTTCCTTGCACCCTGCGCAAGCGGTGACTTTATTCCCATATGGCAGTTTCTTCCAACTAACCAGTGTTTCAAGCCCAGAAAAAAGCAATATTAGCGTGAGAAATCAGTGATCTCATAAATTTATCTATACAAAGTTGTAGATACTTCAGTTAGTGTCAAATAATGGATGACACCTTCTTGTGTCGCTCTCTTACACACACACACACACACACACACACACACACACACACACACACACACACACACGCACGTACGCACACACACACACACACTACACACCGTATTAATCTCTCTGTCTCGCTCTGACACATAATTCGCGTATCTTACAGTTCAAGTAACAATCATCATACGAGTATATAAAAATGTCGTGTCACAATGTACGTACACGCTAATCTCCGAAACCGCCCAACCGATTTCGATGAAATTTTCTAATTTTATATGTATGGTTCCAGATTGAAAGATAGAATAGTTTTGGATCAGATAAATGGCCGTGTTATTGAGATATAAAAAAAATTCAACGAATTTTTTTTTATTTTTTTTATTTTCAATACACTGAAAAAAAAAAGTTATGTTGAAATTAAACGAAATATAGTGACTACAAAATAATTTGTTTTGTGCTACTTAATATTTTGAGCGCTTAAACAAACAGTATAGTCATAAATGGATTAACTTTTGTTACTGATAACAAAGGTTTGGCTAAAAACGCACATTTTTTTTTCAGTGTAGATGGCGGTGTGAAGAAATCTTTTGACACCAGTATTACGCATGTAGAGAACATACCACAGTCAAATGTACGAATAAAATTTGGTAAAATATATAAAATGCGGTCTACATAGAAGGAGGTCTGTGGCAGAACAACGTCTGCCCCGGTACACTAGTATATTATAAATCCTACGGGCCGTCTTAAGCCTTACGACCGCCCAGTGCAGTCATCTTATTTTAATGAATATGTCACAACAGGATATCCCGTATTAGGAATATGCGTGGTTACAAAGAATAAGAAGAATATGTACCATATTGCGGTTAGTATAGCGCCAGACATCTTCAACATGACATTCAATTAACAAGAGATTTACCAATGGAAATAGTAATAGTTCTCCGATTCCCGGTTATAAAAAAAATCTGCTTATATACCTGTACCTAGGTACTTACCTATGACAAGCTTTTTTTTATTAACAAGTTTTTTCTATACTTCATATCAAAACGATCAATGTCATTGGTGTAATTATAAGTATAAATAGCAGAATAAAATATAAATCATATATGTGTACCTTCACCATACGCTCCCAGTAACTACCTACTCATATTTCTTACGCATAAAAAAGATTCTATGATTGGCATGAACATATTGATGATTGAGTACCTACACATTAATAATATAACAGACTTACATATGAATAAATAATAGGCGTAGCGGTTAGCGCGCTGAGATGCGCGTACCTAATCCAGTGGTCGCGAGTTCGAATCCTGCCACGACCGATTTCGTTCACATATAGCACAAGCATTACTGCTTAGTTTAGGGAATGTATGAGGACGTATATGTAGGTACTTGATACAGATATTCATTCTTTAAAAAAAACATGTTGATTTGCATAAACTGTAAGTGTTTGAATATCTGGGTTTAAATGTAATTTACATTGTACTCAATTATTTTTAAAAATTATGCACAATCAGTGAGGCACCGGCTTAGAATAGTGCTTCCGCTATTTTTCAATATCTCGTAAGGGCTGGGTAATCTAAAATACAACAGGCAAAATTACGTCTCACTTTGTTTAGCAACGAATTTTCCACCCATTCTGAATGTTGCCTTTTTATGTGAGACGAGACTGTGTGGGTATACACGCATGTGTCGTACTTCCTTTTATAAGGTTCTGTACACCTACACACATAATCATGATACTTTATTATTATTGATATATTTTATTTTCATTGCATTGTTTTTAGAATTGCTTTGTTTTAAATTTTATTTATTTTAATTTATCTTACATATATTTATTGTTTTTATTTTTTATTTATGAAATATTCATTGTAAAATGGTATACTCTATGTATTGTATAATTTGATTGTAATTACATTCGATTCCCAGCAATAGAGAAATTTATTTAAATTAATTTCTGGTTAGATGGAAACACTGGTTAGATGGAAAAAATGCCATATGGCAACAAACTCGACACTTGCGCAGGGTGCAAGGAAGTGTTTATTATTTCTTTATTGTACAAGAGAGCTTGCACTGACAAATTGTTTATTCACTTTAGTGAAAAAATAATAAACACGCCGTACATAGCACATAGTACCTACACAGCACAGATACAGTGTGATGATACTTTCAAAATACAATCTCAGCATGATACCAGTTGATGATCTGCAATATAAAAGATCGGGTGGTAATTCAACACGTATAATCAAAAACAATTAACCACATTCTGGAGAGTTATTATATTTATCTTCTCGTAGTTCAAGACTGAAAACACGATTAAAAACTGTGTCGCCACCGGGAATCGAATATCAGATATCCTACACCTAAGCCACGAAGGATGACAAGTTGTGCAAAAGGGTCGATTCTTCTTCTTTTTTTATGTGCCGCTCGTAGCGGAAATTGGCGACCATCACACCAAACTTATCCCGATCCTGCGACAACCTAATTAGTGACGCCGCATCCAGAATCCCGAACCACTGCCTGAGATTTTTAAGCTATGATATTCTTTTACAACCCATACTCCGTCTTCCCTCTATATTTCCCTCCTTCAAGTTCGATTAGAGTCCTCATGTATGCGGAGCGAGTGGTTTTGGAAACGATAACCCGAATATAGAAACAAAAATGAACCATGTCAATCTATAACAACTGCCTCCGTAAACTGGTTCCACATTATCTCTACCAAGTCTATAATGTGACAGACTTCAGAGCATACCCCATGCAGTGAAATCAGACGTCGTACGTGATTCAAATATAAACATTTCAACTATCTTTATAAAGATCACTATGATTCGGTATCTATTTTTTTTTGTTTTTATATAAATATTTGACTTTTTAATAGTATTAAGTAGTATCTAGCCAGACCTGCAGGACTGCATTATATTGAGTAATATTTATTGATATTTTTTTAATCGTTTATGGTCATTACTCATCACATCACATCAATTAATTATTAGGTAGGTATTAGTTATAATATTTGTTTGTTTTGCGTTTTAAATTGAAACTATACCTATAGTTAAGAGGGTATTAAAACAGCCTAATGCACTATGAAGTTTCGTATTAGTAAGGATAACTATCGCGTGCGTTAAGAGTGGTTAATACGTGATTTTAAATATCGGAAACCCAAAATTTGTTGATATTTGCATTTTAATAACAAACCTGACTTGAAATGAGAAATATATCGCGAAAATTCACTTTGATTTTATGCACTATTAAGATTTTAAGCATATAAAACAAATCTTTTAAGCACATAACAACACACCACACATTTCCAACACACCAACTATGCTCAACATGCAACAAATGTACAGAATCTGTAATACATACATACAATAGGAATTTCCAAGAGATCGACATATTCTTACTTAGCGCCCCCACATTTGAAAAATATATCAAACTTAAAATTTCATCCTCATAATCAAATTTAACACATTTATATATGCAATTCCACACATCATTCACACAATATCTCACCATAATATGTAACCATTCCTAATGTATCTTAATATAGGTACTACAATAACTTCAGCGACAACCTGTAATTGGCTTTATCATTAATCAAATCATCTTTATTTTATATAATTTATTATATATTATGCTGTGTGTTGTCCTCTAAATAAATAAATAAATAAAATATTTATTTCAACACGACACATTATTATGGAGTAATTTATAAAAAAAGCTCCCAAAAAAGAGAATTTTAATTTTATAGGGGAATTTATGACGAATTTCAAAATTGTGTGATAAACATTCACCAGAGAAATGTTGAAAATATTTATGGTAGTTTTTGAAAACACATTGTTTAGCGTTTTCGAAAATCGTATTATGATTTTATATTGGGGTGTTTAGGTTTAGATGCCCCCTTAAATAACTGCATTGATTGATGTATTCAGAACGACCGTTTCCTTTCTCAAGTTCATCAAAGGGCTTGTAACTTCTATAATGTCAACCTCTCGGCCAGTATCACAAATTCTGATATTATATTCACCGCTAGTAATAACGCATACAAAAATTCTCTCTATAAGTGCATAGCTTTTTTTGTTCATTATTTGTTTTTTTTCTAATATTATCTTTTGTATACTTTTATTTACATTTTTTGCTGTTGTTTGTAACAAAAATATAACAATTTAACTGTCACAATCCTTTTCCCATCCGTTTTTTCCCTTCCCTTCCTTTCCCGTCACAGGCAAACATACAGTAAATCTTAGTTATATTTAAATTTATGATGTTTAAAATGTTTTATATTTAATATCTGTGGACATATGTAGGTAATTGGTCTGTTTGTTATTATTTTATAGTGTATTATTCTATTTTTGTCCCTAAATAAATAAATAAATGAGAGCAGACAGAAGCGTATGGGTGAAAGCTTATAGTTTATGGTCACGGGTGGTGTAGAACTGGAAGAATATGAACAGGTGAATATGGCAACTTATTATTGGGTGCGTGTTAATAGTATTTGACATAGTACCTGTTAATTGCTCGAAAAGCAATATGTGGTATATTAACCAATAAATGCAAATGTATAATTAAAACTTCTTTTATACAAACCAATAGTTTCAAACAATATCTCAGACAAACACGGTGTTCCCTATACGAGCCGTTTGCAAGGAATGCCGCGCGGGCGTTCGCATGTATCGGTTAATCTTTTGTTTCCCGAAGACATCCGACTGTCTCCGAGGATAATATATTATATAAACATGTGTATTATATAACTATATGTTACGTGAGATACTTGTTCGTGGCACGAACAAGTATCTCACGTAAGTAAAACCCTTTTTTTAGCATCCAATCTCTCAACAGACTCAAAAATGTTGATCATATCAACAAACTCGAGCGCCTCCAGAATGTTTGTATCCGCTCCATCTTTGGACTTCGATCACATTTCTTCTTACCGTAATCTTCTTCATTGGCCTAAGATATGACAACGGCGAAATATACATATTTTGTTACTTCTATATAATACGCTCTTTAACCTCAATTCACCGCAGTACTTTAAAATCAAATTCACCTGTTTATAATCACGGCCTATCGCTTCGATCTGCTGAACGTACTACATTAACTACCCCAATTCACAACACTGAATTATTCAGCTCTTCCTTTGAAGTACATTCAGCAAGACTCTGGAATATTTTGAGACCTGATATAAATTCGTCAAATTCACTTTCCATTTTCAAGAAAAACAGGGATATCTCTCCGAAAATACCTGATCCATCTCCTTTCCTTCCTTCCCTTTGCTACGTAATATTTACTTAAGAATGAATATTTATCCCTATAAACCTGATCTTGATTTCCTCTTGTTGTTTTTTCCCAATCCTTATTTATTTTTGCTATGATGTATATTTTCTTATATATTATACATCATAGCATTGTATAATATGATGTATATTTTATATTTTCTTTATTCTTTTTTTAGTTTTCATTTTTTGTTGATGTACATAATATATAGGTATCTATGTAATTCTGTCACTCGATAATCTGGTTGGTTGGATGAAATTGTCTAATCGCAATAAGCCCGCCAGTGTGCATTATATTTGTTTATATTATGTACAAAAAGTAAATAAATAAATAAATAAACCCGTATACCACACAATACAATAAAGAAAAAAACCTTTTGTGAAGAGACTACGGAGAATTTCACATATAGTCGAAAATATTAGATATTAATATTTTCAGAATTCAATTCAAAATATTTTATTTACAAAAAATCTTGAAAATGGTCTACAAAACGCAATGAAACGAAATTATCCAAGTGCAGTTCTGTTACAAGATAGACCGGAGTCGATTCAAGTATTTCATAATGCCACCTTGATCACAAAAGATTCCCTTAAATGGTTTTATAATGTCTCTTTTATATATAATAACCTGTTTATTTTTTTTATTTTCAGAAACATCGGGACTGTCCATAAAAAGAAGTATCTTATTATGACTTAATCATCTTCCTGCTGCCAACATATTGTATTGTAAAAGACAACATTGTAATGTTGGTAATTATTTTAATCAGTAATAATATATTTTATACATCGGCACATACTTGGGTGCATCATAATTATGATTGGGTGAATTTATATTTCCTTTATACTTTTGTTTTATCTGTTTATTACTTCTCGTGCAACCAATATGTACTACGCAAATAATTATTATAGGTACTCTTCTTGGCACCATGACAAAGAATGGAGGCTATAAGGATGTAGAAAGCATCCATGTAGGATGGTCTTGGGCAGATCGAAAGTGTTTGGTGATTGAATATCCTGAAAAGGACATAAATAAGGTCCCTGAGTCAAATTGAAAAAGCTGTTCGTTAGTGCCAAGAGCTATTTTTTTGACAATTCGATTTGAAGTTAGTTGTTCGTTGTTGTAATAAAATCTATAGCAAACGTCAAATGCCTTACAAAAAAACGCTTGGCGATTACGAACAGCATTTTCAATTTCACTCAGGGGCAAGATCACTCCATCTTTTTGGCAATATGTAAGAATCTTCTATCCTCCGCGTTACTCATTATCGCGAGTTATCTGGGACCTCTTTGGCAAAATGTCTGAATCTTCATCCCTCCGCGATACTCGTTATCATGAATGTTCTGGGGCCTTTTTGAGGAAAATGTCTATACCTTCTACCCTCCGCGTTACTCATTATCACGAGTTATCTGGAGCCTTTTTGACAATATGTTTGAAACTACAGCAAAAGGAGTTGTTTGTGGCAAAAAATGAGCTTTCCATAACATAAATTTGTGTATACTTTACAAATTATATAAGGTAATTTAAAATAGATTGAATTAGCGGTGTGCTTTCAAGCCACCTGGAGGGACTCGCCAAAAATGTGGGCATCCAGGAGCGGGTGGGACTTGAGTCGGGTGTTGATCGAAACGAAAAGAAAAGATCTCACAATTTTTTAAAGGTTTTGTGAATGTACATACATTAATAAACAACAAAAAACTTATTTCATGACACATGAGAACATATCATTATAAAGTCGATTGAATTTATAGTTTGTATTAAAGGAAATCACTTCAGTTTAAACTGCGTTATGAAATGCGCAATGTAACTGAAAATTTGCCTTTATTAAATTAAATAAAAATACTATCATTGGATATCTATTGTGAATGCTTAACCTAGTTATTTATTGAATAAAAAACATATAATTCGTACCAAATAATGCAATACACCTACCTAATATGATTAAATTGTAAATATGCTCGAGCGTGTAATGTGATTATAATTTATATTTCATTACACATAGAATGTATTACTATCGTGGATAAATGAATTAAGTCATTATTATATATAGGCTTCTAGATAATTCGACCTGATAAAGATAATCAAATTATATTGGGCTGGTACAACATTATTCTACATAATATTTTATATTAAATTGGTACCTACACACACAAATATGTGTATTCATAAATTTAGCTATAGCATAAATATAATGTGAGTAAATTCATTCAGTATGCTGGCAATGTTTTATCAATAGTCATCTAACATCTTCCGACCAATAAGAAATGCTGTATAAAAACGGAAAGTGTAAAAATTTTTTTTGTTCTCGAAAAACATTAATAAACATGTAAAAATAAATCGAATATTCTTAAACTCTAATACACAATCCAACAATCCCCTCCTCATTCACTAAAGATCCCTCCTCCTCATTCACTAAAGATCCCTCCTCCTCATTCACTAAAGATCCCTCCTCCTCATTCACTAAAGATCCCTCCTCCTCATTCACTAAAGATCCCTCCTCCTCATTCACTAAAGATCCCTCCTCCTCATTCACTAAAGATCCCTCCTCCTCATTCACTAAAGATCCCTCCTCCTCATTCACTAAAGATCCCTCCTCCTCATTCACTAAAGATCCCTCCTCCTCATTCACTAAAGATCCCTCCTCCTCATTCACTAAAGATCCCTCTTGCTCATTCACTAAAGATCCCTCCTCCTCATTCACTAAAGATCCCTCCTCCTCATTCACTAAAGATCCCTCCTCCTCATTCACTAAAGATCCCTCCTCCTCATTCACTAAAGATCCCTCCTCCTCATTCACTAAAGATCCCTCCTCCTCATTCACTAAAGATCCCTCTTGCTCATCTTGAAACATACTACTTTACTGTATTTGTGCATATCTTTGTTATTTTTTTATCTATCTTTTTTAATTTTATTTTATCTTATATTTTCTTATAAATTTTTCAACTGTGTAATCAATAATTTAAATTGAAGAAAGCACCTTTGGCTTAACTTCTATACAATAAATGTAATGTAAAATAAATAAATTATAGCTGTAGCTTTCTAAGAGAAAATAAATTCTTCTTTCCCCTTAGCGCTTTTGTCCCGTTTCTATCGGGGTACGCTTTGACCATGATCCTGGAATTGGCGAGTCTGGTTATTACATTGAAGCGACTGCCATCTGACCTTCGTAACCCTTAGAAAGGGAAACCAGACAAATTGGATAATGGTTACACATAGCTAGTGATATAAATCCGCACATAGATTTTTTAAAAATCCAAGGTGCGTGCCCCGCCCGGATTCGAACCGTCGACCTCAAGCATGTGAGGCGAACACATTACCCCTGGGCTATCACCGCTCTTCTAAGAGAAAATAAATAATTAAATAATTTTTTTAAAAGCATAAACGCAAAAATGGATTTTTATAAATGCATATACGCAAAAATGGATTTTTATAAATGCATATACGCCAAAATGGATTTTTATAAATGCATATACTTACCTGCGCAAAAATGGATTTTTATAAATGTATATACGCAAAAATGGATTTTTATAAATGCATATACGCAAAAATGGATTTTTATTAATGCATATACGCAAAAATGGATTTTTATAAATGCATATACCTACGTAAAAATGGATTTTTTTAAATGCATATACGCAAAAATGGATTTTTTTCCTGTCGGGAGTCAATAATATTATAAGAAAATTTCTTAATAGAGACGAAGTTGGAATATTATACGAGAACCAGGATGTCAATGCTTACGACAGGGCTTACGACCTGTCATTGGCTGGTATAAGTAAATCAGCTGATGAAAAAAACATTTTAATTTGGAAAAGTGTCACATCTGATCACATGGAATTTAAATTTAATATATTATGTAATGTAAATAAATATTTTTGTGTACAGTTAATAATCCACATTATATTATGTAAGTACATGTATGTATGTATGTATAATAGATATCAAATTACTATGATTAGATGGTATGTACATTCGTATAATTTACAATTTATGATATATGTAGTATGATACAATAAAAGACAATCAAATTACCGATCAAATTATAGATATGATATTGATCTATTTAGTTGGGGACATACACAATACGTATCTGAGCACATCAATTCTATATATTATGTACTTACATACAAATTATAGATATGATATTGATCTAGTTAGTTGGGGACATACACAATACGTATCTGAGCACATCAATTCTATATATTATGTACTTACATACAAATTATAGATATGATATTGATCTATTTAGTTGGGGACATACACAATACGTATCTGAGCACATCAATTCTATATATTATGTACTTACATACAAATTATAGATATGATATTGATCTATTTAGTTGGGGACATACACAATACGTATCTGAGCACATCAATTCTATATATTATGTACTTACATACAAATTATAGATATGATATTGATCTATTTAGTTGGGGACATACACAATACGTATCTGAGCACATCAATTCTATATATTATGTACTTACATACAAATTATAGATATGATATTGATCTATTTAGTTGGGGACATACACAATACGTATCTGAGCACATCAATTCTATATATTATGTACTTACATACAAATTATAGATATGATATTGATCTATTTAGTTGGGGACATACACAATACGTATCTGAGCACATCAATTCTATATATTATGTACTTACATACAAATTATAGATATGATATTGATCTATTTAGTTGGGGACATACACAATACGTATCTGAGCACATCAATTCTATATATATGTACTTACATACAAATTATAGATATGATATTGATCTATTTAGTTGGGGACATACACAATACGTATCTGAGCACATCAATTCTATATATTATGTACTTACATACAAATTATAGATATGATATTGATCTAGTTAGTTGGGGACATACACAATACGTATCTGAGCACATCAATTCTATATATTATGTACTTACATACAAATTATAGATATGATATTGATCTAGTTAGTTGGGGACATACACAATACGTATCTGAGCACATCAATTCTATATATTATGTACTTACATACAAATTATAGATATGATATTGATCTATTTAGTTGGGGACATACACAATACGTATCTGAGCACATCAATTCTATATATTATGTACTTACATACAAATTATAGCTATGATATTGATCTATTTAGTTGGGGACATACACAATACGTATCTGAGCACATCAATTCTATATATTATGTACTTACATACAAATTATAGATATGATATTGATCTATTTAGTTGGGGACATACACAATACGTATCTGAGCACATCAATTCTATATATTATGTACTTACATACAAATTATAGATATGATATTGATCTATTTAGTTGGGGACATACACAATACGTATCTGAGCACATCAATTCTATATATTATGTACTTACATACAAATTATAGATATGATATTGATCTATTTAGTTGGGGACATACACAATACGTAATCTGAGCACATCAATTCTATATATTATGTACTTACATACAAATTATAGATATGATATTGATCTATTTAGTTGGGGACATACACAATACGTATCTGAGCACATCAATTCTATATATTATGTACTTACATACAAATTATAGATATGATATTGATCTATTTAGTTGGGGACATACACAATACGTATCTGAGCACATCAATTCTATATATTATGTACTTACATACAAATTATAGATATGATATTGATCTATTTAGTTGGGGACATACACAATACGTATCTGAGCACATCAATTCTATATATTATGTACTTACATACAAATTATAGATATGATATTGATCTATTTAGTTGGGGACATACACAATACGTATCTGAGCACATCAATTCTATATATTATGTACTTACATACAAATTATAGATATGATATTGATCTATTTAGTTGGGGACATACACAATACGTATCTGAGCACATCAATTCTATATATTATGTACTTACATACAAATTATAGATATGATATTGATCTATTTAGTTGGGGACATACACAATACGTATCTGAGCACATCAATTCTATATATTATGTACTTACATACAAATTATAGATATGATATTGATCTATTTAGTTGGGGACATACACAATACGTATCTGAGCACATCAATTCTATATATTATGTACTTACATACAAATTATAGATATGATATTGATCTATTTAGTTGGGGACATACACAATACGTATCTGAGCACATCAATTCTATATATTATGTACTTACATACAAATTATAGATATGATATTGATCTATTTAGTTGGGGACATACACAATACGTATCTGAGCACATCAATTCTATATATTATGTACTTACATACAAATTATAGATATGATATTGATCTATTTAGTTGGGGACATACACAATACGTATCTGAGCACATCAATTCTATATATTATGTACTTACATACAAATTATAGATATGATATTGATCTAGTTAGTTGGGGACATACACAATACGTATCTGAGCACATCAATTCTATATATTATGAACTTACATACAAATTATAGATATGATATTGATCTAGTTAGTTGGGGACATACACAATACGTATCTGAGCACATCAATTCTATATATTATGTACTTACATACAAATTATAGATATGATATTGATCTATTTAGTTGGGGACATACACAATACGTATCTGAGCACATCAATTCTATATATTATGTACTTACATACAAATTATAGATATGATATTGATCTATTTAGTTGGGGACATACACAATACGTATCTGAGCACATCAATTCTATATATTATGTACTTACATACAAATTATAGATATGATATTGATCTATTTAGTTGGGGACATACACAATACGTATCTGAGCACATCAATTCTATATATTATGTACTTACATACAAATTATAGATATGATATTGATCTAGTTAGTTGGGGACATACACAATACGTATCTGAGCACATCAATTCTATATATTATGTACTTACATACAAATTATAGATATGATATTGATCTAGTTAGTTGGGGACATACACAATACGTATCTGAGCACATCAATTCTATATATTATGTACTTATATACAAATTATAGATATGATATTGATCTAGTTAGTTGGGGACATACACAATACGTATCTGAGCACATCAATTCTATATATTATGTACTTACATACAAATTATAGATATGATATTGATCTATTTAGTTGGGGACATACACAATACGTATCTGAGCACATCAATTCTATATATTATGTACTTACATACAAATTATAGATATGATATTGATCTAGTTAGTTGGGGACATACACAATACGTATCTGAGCACATCAATTCTATATATTATGTACTTACATACAAATTATAGATATGATATTGATCTATTTAGTTGGGGACATACACAATACGTATCTGAGCACATCAATTCTATATATTATGTACTTACATACAAATTATAGATATGATATTGATCTATTTAGTTGGGGACATACACAATACGTATCTGAGCACATCAATTCTATATATTATGTACTTACATACAAATTATAGATATGATATTGATCTATTTAGTTGGGGACATACACAATACGTATCTGAGCACATCAATTCTATATATTATGTACTTACATACAAATTATAGATATGATATTGATCTAGTTAGTTGGGGACATACACAATACGTATCTGAGCACATCAATTCTATATATTATGTACTTACATACAAATTATAGATATGATATTGATCTAGTTAGTTGGGGACATACACAATACGTATCTGAGCACATCAATTCTATATATTATGTACTTACATACAAATTATAGATATGATATTGATCTATTTAGTTGGGGACATACACAATACGTATCTGAGCACATCAATTCTATATATTATGTACTTACATACAAATTATAGATATGATATTGATCTAGTTAGTTGGGGACATACACAATACGTATCTGAGCACATCAATTCTATATATTATGTACTTACATACAAATTATAGATATGATATTGATCTATTTAGTTGGGGACATACACAATACGTATCTGAGCACATCAATTCTATATATTATGTACTTACATACAAATTATAGATATGATATTGATCTAGTTAGTTGGGGACATACACAATACGTATCTGAGCACATCAATTCTATATATTATGTACTTACATACAAATTATAGATATGATATTGATCTATTTAGTTGGGGACATACACAATACGTATCTGAGCACATCAATTCTATATATTATGTACTTACATACAAATTATAGATATGATATTGATCTAGTTAGTTGGGGACATACACAATACGTATCTGAGCACATCAATTCTATATATTATTATGTACTTACATACAAATTATAGATATGATATTGATCTAGTTAGTTGGGGACATACACAATACGTATCTGAGCACATCAATTCTATATATTATGTACTTACATACAAATTATAGATATGATATTGATCTATTTAGTTGGGGACATACACAATACGTATCTGAGCACATCAATTCTATATATTATGTACTTACATACAAATTATAGATATGATATTGATCTAGTTAGTTGGGGACATACACAATACGTATCTGAGCACATCAATTCTATGTATTATGTACTTACATACAAATTATAGATATGATATTGATCTAGTTAGTTGGGGACATACACAATACGTATCTGAGCACATCAATTCTATATATTATGTACTTACATACAAATTATAGATATGATATTGATCTATTTAGTTGGGGACATACACAATACGTATCTGAGCACATCAATTCTATATATTATGTACTTACATACAAATTATAGATATGATATTGATCTATTTAGTTGGGGACATACACAATACGTATCTGAGCACATCAATTCTATATATTATGTACTTACATACAAATTATAGATATGATATTGATCTATTTAGTTGGGGACATACACAATACGTATCTGAGCACATCAATTCTATATATTATGTACTTACATACATACATTTATTAATTGTATATTAGTATCTAGGAATATCTATTGACTTATTACTTACTAATCCTAATCAAACCTGAAATATTCGCGTTATTTATCGGAAAATAAATGTTATTTTTGTAGAAAAGCGATGCTTTTATTCGCGGTATTTTTTGAAAAAGGCTGCTACTTGGGAGAAAACGAAAAATGCTCTTATTTTTAAGAAATCGGTGTTATTTTTTAGTAAAAAAAAATGGCATTTTTAAGAAATCAATGTAATTTTCTACAAATATATGTAATAAATTAAGATAAATTTAACGTAAGGTTTAGATTTACAATCATTTTTTCACGTTAAATAATTAAAAAAAAAACACTATTTAAACAGCATTCCGGTTTAAATTAGTTGTATGTAAAAACTCATTCGTGGTTAGACATTAAATGCGATTTTATATGCTAAATGTACCCTTGTATTGTTTGATATTGCGCATTTTCGAGGAGATATTTTTATGCGTAAAAAAAGTATATAAACATCGTGGATTTTTACTCATTTTCTCGATATTCTGTAGAAATTTATGATTTTGAAATATACATAGTATCAGTTTGATAGATTAAAAATAGTTTTCAACGCAGCTGATGGGTTGATATATCATATATGGAGACGACAAAAGATGTCACATAACACCTCTTCTTAACGAACTACACTGCTTGAAATGTCCAGAACGAGAGGACTGTAAGTTATGCCTGGTGGTGCTTTAGACTCTGGACGACTTGACAAGAACTGTGCCAAATGAATGTTCCACCAGAAAGACAGCTTACATTGAGATCATCTGGAACACAGAGTACCAACTTTTAAAAAGAATAGGACAGAGTAAAAAAGGCGGCTTACTATGATCGCGATTTCAGTGTGAACGGGCCTTTAAAATGGAATGAATTGCCCCTTCACATACGTATATCTCAGAACATCGACACCTTCGGTAGACTTCTTAAGACTGCCTTGTTTCGTAAAGCCACTAAATAAGCTACAGCGTCCTTAAAGTGATTTAGTGTATCACTTAATATTTCTTCTTTCCCCTTAGCGCTTTTGTCCCGTTTCTATCGGGGTACGCTTTGACCATGATCCTGGAATTGGCGAGTCTGGTTATTATATTGAAGCGACTACCATCTGACCTTTGTAACCCTTAGAAAGGGGAACCAGACAATTTGGATCATGGCTACACATAGCTAGTGATATAAATCCGCACATAGATTTTTTAAAAATCCAGAGGTGCGTGCCCCGCCCGGATTCGAACCGTCGACCTCACACATGTGAGGCGACGACCTTACCACTGGGCCATCACCGCTCTAGTGTATCACTTAATATATCTATATAAAATTTTGTAAGTAATGAAACTGGAAATAAATGTATTTTAACAATATAATAAAGAAATATCGATTCCTCAGTTTAAACAGTTTTTGGATATACGCGATATTCGCGATAAAAAAAAAATAAGGTTAGGTATAAATAAAGCTTCACAATTAAATTATTTACATCGATGTTTTAAAAGACAGTGTAGCGAACATCCCTATGTATGATGTCCGCACATCTCTAACTTCACATAATTGCTACCAACTCAAGCTGTACTTATAAACAGTGATTCCCTCCTACTCTAATCATTCGGAATATCTCCACAGTTGCCGTGGCTAGACGTATCGCGAATTCTCCTCGACATTCTTATTACGTGTAAATTGAATATTATAATTATTAAAAAAACTACAATGTAAAACCGTAATTTAAATAAATACAATTATCAGAGTTAGTACTATCTTTTATTACATGAATTATCAGTTGCCTCAATTGTCTGTAGTAGGTATATCTTAATATAGAGAGGTGAGTTTTAACAATACCTTTTTAACACGCAAATAATCATTCTTATATTCTTTAAAACTAATTAATCATAATCAATCTAATAATTAAATAACCATCTCCCTTTAGCAGCTTACATTGAGATCATCTGGATAACAGAGTGACAGTACCAACTAATTAAAGAATTGGACAGAGTAAATGAAGTGGCTTATTTCAAAATTTAAGTAGTATAAGAATCGCATAAATCGAGGTATCAATTTTAGTTACATCTTCGCTCTTTTTCCATTAGTTTGTTGAATTACCGTCATTATAGGTTCACGATTATTGCGCCGATTATGTTGTTTGAAATGCATGTGTTAGTTATTTCACAGATTCATGATCTCGTTATTATCAGCTAAGTATTGGTGAGCCACACACCAAATGTGTTTGTTTAAACCATAAATTTATTTAACGCTCAATCCTCGAACCAATTGCGAATAAATTATTTTCACCGTTACAATAAGAAAATTCACTCTAATCTATGGACAATAAGTCTCTATTGTATCATGATTATTATTGTTTTACAAATTGTATTTCGTAAATTGTAAAATGCCAGATTGTTCAAACGACGAGTTTAAAATGCATTGCGATTTTTTTATTATATTGACTAAAATACCTACTTATTTATATTTTACTTGATGTTTTAACATAAAAATAAGTAAAAACAATATAAACATACAAAGGTACATATTTATGTAATATTTCTTTAACAGAGCCAGCTTAAAATTTCAGAAAATATAAAAGTTTTAAGCCTGCAAAACTTTTATACTCAGAATATAGAATTTTTGTTTCAGTCGGGGATTATCAGCTTTTGGATTTTTGTTTCATTTTTCCAAAAAACTCAAAGAAACTTAAAAGCTAGAACGCTGTTTATTAGTATTAATTAATACAAAATCTCATTTTTATTGCCTATATTTCTATTTTTTTTTTAATGTCGAAAAACGCCGAAACACCCCATCTTGATTATTCAATTTTCTATAAAAAATATATACATTAAAGTAGTACCTAGTAGTTAAACAATTATTATAAAATTGAATTTAGTGATGACATCGTTTCATACAATAAGTATGGCAGTATCATTCGTCCTTTTCCTCATGATAGCGGCTGTAGTTTGTCGCCACACGTATGGCCCGCCTCCATGCCAATCTGTTTTGAGCTGAACGCAGAGCACCAGTCACCGAAGACCCCATTGTGGACTCCATCTGGTTGGTGAGCGACCACGAGATCTCCGTCCCTCCACGCTGCCCATCACAACAAGCTTCTCGAGGCAGTCTGGTTACCTTCTGGCAATGTGTCCAAAGAGTTGAAGGATACGTCTGTAACATATCGTCGATAGACGATCCTCGATCCTTAGCTCGTCTAGAATTGACACATTGGTTCTTCTGGCTGTCCATGGGATGCGCAGCATACGCAGCATGGCAGTATACATTACACAATATCTACGGGGACTCAATAGTTTGATACTTAATCTCCAAACATACCTACAAACCATCATGCTGTTTTCATATTATGGGTAGGAAAAAATGACTGACATCCATACTATTTTATTGTTCTTTTTCATTTACACTTATAGAATACCTACTATAACTTAATACAACGTAAATAAGTGTAAATACGAGTAGGTTTGTAAGATTTTTGTGATTTTCCAATATGATATTAACAAATTTAAAAAAAAATCACTTATTAACTGTATTATGCAACTCTTTAAAAATGTTTAGTTACTGTAAAAATAAAATGAAGTTATTGAAACAAAGTGAAAATCGTGTGAAACTAATATCTGCTAGTTCATTGTTCAAATCTGTTTATTCGATAATTTTCCAAAATCACCAAAGCCAACCTATGCAGCTGACGGACCGTTAATGCTAAGTGATGTAACCAATGGCGATACTCCACACCAACCCACCCCTCCCCGTGCAATGGACGGTAATAATATTATGAGCAGTGATATATACTTGTGCCAAACATATAATTTAATCACATTACGTAGATATTTTCACTCCAGCAATTTTATATAAATGTTTTGTTTTCAATTCGATCAATCCTAATGGCCGGTTCAGACGTTAAAACAATAAGAATTTTTTTTTATATACGACACCTCTATCTTACTAAACCAGTATAATTTAAATATGGACGGTTAAAAAACCATTTACGAAGAAAAGTTTAACATATATATCATATAAAACATCATCTTAAACAAACAAAATAATAAACATACGATAATACGTCTTATAAAATATAAAAAAAATGAACCCAGAGAAAAAAGAAATATATAAAATAAAATAAAAATTAGTGAATGAAAACAAAACAGTAAAAATATAAAATTATATAAAATCAAAAAATTAAAAAAAGGGAATTATAAATTTTGTACTAAAAAAAAACAAAAAAAAATGAAAACCATAATAATTTTTTTTTATTTTTTTTAAATGTGCAACGTCCAGCAATTAAAATTCTTCAGTATAAGAAATAACAAGATTAACATAATTATTGTAACTTACATATTAGCCCACCCTGATTTCATAGTAAAAGTATCGTAAGCAGTCTTCTCGCAGTACGGGATCTCATTTTTTTTATATTTTCCTTAATTGAATCCTGTAATACAACTCTTCCTTGTTGGTAACAACTTAAAAAATGTTGGTGAATTATTAATGTTAACAAAAAGATTCCAATCTCATTTGTTTAAACTGAAACTGACTCAACAACTCAGGCAGGGGCGTGCTAAGAACCATTGAACTAGGCAAACCCTGAAAGAAAATCGGGAAATGTTGAAAATTTAATAATTTTTTTTTCATATTTGTTCATTTGAGTTGCCATGAAAATATTCTAAAATCGAATGCCAAAAAAATATTTACATTTGTGGCCCTGTCAAGCCTCGTATCTACATACGGTTCAAATTTTAATCTTGTAGTATGTAGTATAGTTTCAATAGAACAGACAAAAAAATATTAGGTCTAGAATACCTTAATATAATATTCATAGGCAAGCCAAGATTTTCAATTCCGCTACTTGACATAGGTACCTACCTACTAATGGTCAGTATTGAGATACTACGGCTTGTATTACTAAAGATCTCTTATAAATTTTAAGTTAATCTCTTTCCTTTTCATACACTTACGGTTCGAATTATAAATTATTTGAGAAAAATGTAAGAAAATGGTAAGGTCCCATACTGCGAGAATACTGCTTACGGGACCTCAACTTTTTCTTATATTATTCTTAAATAACTCCCGTAATATGACCCTTAAGACGTTTTAGATCTCAACGTCTTACGTCTTCATATGTTAAACGATTTAATTTCTACAAATTTTAATATAACATTTAATATACACGGCTTACGAACTGTTATCAGCTGGTTTAACTTGCGCAACTTTCATCAATAATGACTTTTTATTGACATTCCTTTTCGATTCAAATTTTGAAAATTAAAAAAAAAGTTGTATGCAATTTGCACACTTGAAAATAAGCAGATAACACAATCGCCATCTATGGACTTTCGACAAAACTTTTTCCTAACGCCATATATTGAGAAATTGTTTCATAAAAAAGAAAACAATGAATAAATAACGTTGAATCAATATCGAGTTACATATGAATGTTGCTTTATAAATAATAGATTGTATTAATGTTGGTAGTGCATATATAGATAGGTATATTCAGAATCACGAAGTATCATATTTAATCAGAGATAAATGATATTTCTGTGAGATATTATTGTAGTGTTTTGTGTACCTGAGCATAATCATGTCTAATAGGTGTTCGGTATTCGATATATATTATGTATGCTGTGTAGTCTCCCTCCCTAACTCCTCTAATGGCCGATTAACCCAACGAGAGAGGTCTACACTACACCCAACCAACTATACTACGTGTAAAATAAATAGCACTAGGCATGGGAAAAACCTAATCGATAAATTATTTTATGACACTACTTTGTTAACTGTCAGTTGTTAATCCTTATTTCGACTTCGAATTTCGAATCGACGATTCCATTCGTCTTTAAATTAAAAATGTTGATTTATTTCACATTTTTAATTCTCTTAAGAGGCTATACTAGACTATATGTATTTTGAAAATAATTTCCTTTATACCCTCAAAAGATACTCCTTTGAAATAAGGAATAGTTTGTGTGTACATCTTTATTCTATTGCATGAGTTTTTTGAATTTTGAATTTGTTTAATACTTTTCTTGAATAATAAGTTTTTTTTTTTTTTTTATTGTAAGTAAATAAAAAACCACAATGACTATGATGCAGATATTTACTTCAATCGAAAGAGAATATGAAAATCTACCGGCTGAGTTTTTTATTATTATAATATTTCAATAACCTTTCTTGCTATTTAAGAAAAACCTTTAAATTTAACCTTTTTTGCACGATAAAATGTTGTATATAACATGTCAGGTGATATACAAAATTTTTTCGTGTTTCATACAATAGAAGGTAATTTAGTGTGCATTTTTGCGTACATCCGTATAACCAGGGTAAACATATACGATTACATGAAAATTCTTCGAAACACAATTATTCGAATGTGCAATTGTACGAATAACAATTTTTCGAAAAACAGTTATCAGAATGACAGTTGTCCGAAAGCAAATTATTCGAACTAACATTTGTTGGAAAACCAATTGACCGAAATAATATATTTTTGTGTCATTATGTTGCCTCCTTTGACATATTTGTTGCCAGTAAAATATATTCGATGAAGACTATTATTACTTGTTGTATTATTGTTGGATTTGTGTGTTTGCACATTTTTAATAACTGATGTTTGACAGCGCGGGATAGCCTAGTTTGTACACCAGTTTTTGATTTTGACACATCATGTACAGACAGTTTATCTAGTATTCACACCAATTTAGTTATTTTATTTTAATATTATTTTACATTATATATTACTTTTTTTAATATATAATGCAACTGGCTCACGCCAGTCGCAATTATAACTACGAACAAATCTAACCAACCTATTTTTACCAAAGTTTTGTAGGTTTTGGTTTAAAAAATTGGTGTACTTCCTAGGATATCTGACAGCGCGGTGCGTCGCCATGTTGTTTATTCCATAGATTTTTATTATACATAATATACTATGTAGATGTAGTACTCCGTGCATAAAGTGAGTCATGGAATATCGCGCGTTTGACGTTTTGGTTATTAACATATTTCCGTTTTCCTTACATTTCAACACATCCTAAATAACTTTTCTCTAAATCTAAATTAACAAAGTGTTTTTTACGACAAATAAATCCGGAAACAATTCACATTAGTCGTTATTCTCTATGGAAAAACGATGTACTAAAACGTCAAAAATCCCCCGGAAAAATGCCTCACTTCGGATCATACAAAATTTGCTAACTACAACATCTAGTATATTATAATAAAAAGCTATGGTTTATTCTCCTCACAATACTACCAACATGACGTCATAAAAATTCGAACAATTGTAATTTCTGATAATTGTGTGCTCGGAAAATTGTTTTACGAAAAAATGTGATTCGAATAATTGATTTTCGTAAAATTGAGCATTCGAATAATTGTTTTTCGAATAATTTTCCTGTCACCAACATATACAAGGACCTTAAATTAAAACTATTATTTCTGAATGAATAAAATTACAATTATTATGGTTTACATAATGTTTTATTTATTTATCTTCTTGTAAATATAATTATCTTGCATCAGTGTGGTTTATTGCTACACGGAAAAAAAAATTCAAAAAATTTCTTTAGTCAAGAATATATATGAGAAAAAAACTACACAATAAAATATTTTAGAATAATCATTTTAACATATTAAACATTTTCTAAAGAAAAATTCCACTACACATGCATACATACCATCGTGGCATATCCCACAATGTTGGGTAACCAGCGACAGGTGGGCATTACGTTATAAAAGGAAGCAAGGCACACGCGTGTATGCCCAAACACTAGTATCATCTCACCTAAAAAGGCAACATGCTGAATGCTGAACTATGCGAGGTGTTATGTTGCCTGCTGTATTTCGATTACCCGGCTTTTACGGGACCACCGAAAACGATGATATTAGAAATGAGTGGAAGCACTATTGCAAGCCGGTGCTTCACAGCAGTTAATTATAATCGCAATAACAATATATAATAAAGGGAAGATTTAGTTGAAGTATTTTTCAGTTGATATTATAAAGTATTTTATGTTGGGAATACCTAGTCGAACCACGAATGCCTATTGTACATATACAAAAGTGATATACTTTTTAATCAAGATAAATCAATAATATTTTCAAAGTAAATTTTATGATACATAGTGAACAATTTTATTCTTCGGCAAAACGTCAATTTGAAAATAACGAAGCAATCTTCCCTTTTATCATTGCCCATCACTATGGCGTCCAATTGAGTCCATTCTCTTAGCAGGGCGTCAAATCAAATTACAATATTTACCTACATACCAATGTAGGTAATTGTAAAAAAAACATATCTTCGATTCTGATATTTTTTTGAGATAATAATGGTACATAATATATCCATAACCATGTCGTTTGATTTATAGAAATTAGTATTAATGTGTATGAAAATAACATTACAAACTAGAAATAATTCAATAATGTTCGACATTGCTTCGATAAAATTATTACATGATACAATAACAAATATAAACGTATGTACCTACCTATTATTGACACGTTTTTAAATTAAATATAATATTGGAGCTTTTTTTTGCAGAGCAGGATTTCTTATATATTTACAACGTTTTGTTGTTAGCATTTGTTCTATGTAATTTTTTTTTCAACTTTTATTTTTTCTTATTTTCTCGGGTAAATCCTCGTTTTTTTCTCTCCACCATATCAAGGGCAAATAAAACCATTGCACCATTACTAAAATTCGTTGTCAACCCACAAAATCAACGTTAAAAAATATGTATTTTGATAAATATTTAACGCGATATTGTAAGTGGCTTTAAAATGTGAACATACAAAAAGATAATGATATTATTTTGTTTTTTTTAACATGACATAATATATGAAAATTGGATATCTAACGTTTAATTGAAAACTTATTATTAGTTTTGTGTACAATTATCGTTGTCTTCGCATACATAATTTTCCTGTATAAAAAAAACTGTTGGTTACCCTTAAATAAATAAATCCAATATATAAGTTCAAATTTTATTCACATTAAAGTGTACTAATATGTATGTATTGTATTTAGATTACAAATTCGTCATCACCAGTGTCGTATTCCTTATTTATTGAGGGTCGTGACCATCCTCTCTCCTTGTCATCGCCGTCCTTGTTGTTCCAACCACTGATCCACCAGTGGCAGCCCTAATCTGGTCCGTCCATCTTGTGGGGCATCTCCCTCTTCCCCTTCTACCTTCAACCCCACCCACGACAGCCAGCTTCTCAAGGCTATTCTCATTGCGTTTGGCGTTAAGTCCAAATAACTGAAGGACACGATTAAGGCATATGGCGGATAATCTGTCTTCTATATTTAGATCCTTTAGGATGGATAATATGTTTGTCCTTCTAGCCATCCAGGGAATTCGAAACATACGTCTCCAGCACCGCGTTTCGCGGGCTTCCATGACTGTCCATGATTCTCCAGCGTAGAGACAAATAGGGAGAACAAGTGCCCTTATTAAAAGGATTTTTGTGGATTTGGAAATACTTCTATTTTTCCATATCTTGTCCAGTTTAGTCATGGCAGATTTGGCCATTGCAATGCGACGTTTTACTTCATCTACACACTCACCGTTGTCCACGAGTAAAGAGCCGATGTAAACATTTGTTTGCACAATCTCCAAATTAGATAATACAATCGTCATAATTTAAGTTATCCATTGATTTATTTCCAAGTCTAGGTGTCTGCTTTCATGTTCTACTCGCTGCATTAGGAGTGCCATTTAGTTTTCAGACTTTGTGATGAGTGTGGTGTCGTCTGCATATCTAAGGTTAGATATATTCTTCCCCCCAATTTTCACTACTCCGTCCCATCCGTCAAGTGCTCTTCTCAATATGTATTCCCCATAAATGTTGAACAGTATTGGAGATAGAATGCATCCCTGAGGTATGCCTTTCTGAACGTGGAGCTCTGATGATGAAATTACGTAACAGTCAAAGTGATGATACATCAGTACCTACCTAGACAAGGCGATATTGTTACGAAAGATGATGGTTTGTCCATCCGATAAGTACCTATGGATTGTCCGTCGTAGGTACACATTGCGGTCAGACAGTACCAGCCTATGTAGGTAGATAGACACAGCAGTATTGACAGAGCAAATCAAAAAGGTAAACTATGGAAGTGAAACGTTGGCCCGATGATTGGTCTCATTACAGTAAGGTATTACTAATGTAGGTAGATGTAAAATGCTATAAGGGCATTGAGTATGAAAACACCTGCTACAGCACTTAAATAATGATGCATCGTTGCAGTGGCGTACCTACATTATTGCGGGTATACATTTTTTCAAATGTATACGTATCCGCAAATCAATTTTGTCTATTTTATTTATTTTTTTATCTATGTATGGCCACACCAAGAACATAGCTATAAACCGAAAGCGCAAGCGCAAGGTCAACTGCGATCGGAAATAACGCACTCGCGATTTTGCAAATTCATCCACGCGGCCCTTCTCCCCGTAAACAACACGATTATCATCGCAATCGTTTTCACGTATAAATTTGCTCAGTACTATTTTTTTAAGATTATGTTTGAATGTAAATTTATTAATTGGAATAAACGAATATTAGTAAGACATTCTTATAGTAAATACAAACTCCTAAAATTATGTTCTATTATTTATTTATTTATTTTTTTATTTACATAATTAAACTGCACACAAACAACACTAGGTAAAAAAATACAATGAGTAAGCTTAATATATAATTGTTAAACTATCCCTACCTAGTGTCAATTACTTGTGGCAAACCAATTCATATAAGTAATAACGTACTGGGATGTGAATGTGTGGTGGTTGAAAATGTGTAATGAGGTGTGTAAAATGATATGTGTTAAATGTGTCTTGCTATGTTAATTTTAAATTGAACAGTAAGTTTTTATATTGGTAAGGCGAGTTATGGAAAATATCTAAATTGACGAATGATAAAGTAGTGTCTGGTGTGAGCATCGAGGTTGGCTGTATAGATGTAATGTAGGGAGAGATTCCTGCATAATTATTTATATAGTTGATCTCGGTAAGCACACCAGCTCCTTACATATGCTTCATTAAAAATAGATGAATGCTGCCCAACTAGGTAAACCTGTTCTAGGACTAGCAGTGTACATAATACTATAATATTTCACAGGAGACATATAGGATGTATTTACGTTTTTAAAAAGTAACTAAACTTTATAAACTATACTATTGAATAAATATTAGAAAAGTAAATTAGACTCATCATGAGTCATATATTGTGTTTGTAGGTATCTTGGCATTTTTATTTGTTAATTGCACAAATCAGAAAAATTATGGAACAGAACCTGACATGTCGTCAGTCATATCTTTATCCAATCGAGTCTCAAATCAAATGAAGAGAGCACAACATTTATAAAACAATCAGGATTTTAGTATATAGAAAGAGATCAGAAAAAAAGTAAAAATTAAAATTATGTAATGAATGTTCATAACATCCTTGCACTACGATGTCAAACATATATATTGTATATATTCAATCAAAGATAACTTAGTTCAAGCTCCGTAAAACTTCGTATTTTGGTCACTCGAAATATTCGATCCTTCAGTTGATCATAAAGAGAAGATTGAAGGCCGTAGAGGAGTTGGCAGGAAGCAGTTTTCCTGGCTCCGAAACTTTCGGGAACGGTCCGGAACGAGGCGTGTGTAAGACCTGTTCCGCACCGCACAGTACATAGAGAGTTTCTCCCAAGTGATTGTCAAGAGGATGCGACAGGACACATGAATACATCTTCTTCTTCTTCTTCTTCAGCCCTCTGTCCTCCACTGCTGGATATAGGCCTCTTCCATATTCTTCCACTTCCTTCTATCGGTTGCTGCTTGCAGCCAATTTCTACCCCCCACAGCGGCTATATCGTCAGACCATCTTTTTTGAGGTCTTCCGACGCCTCTCTTACTTTCCCAAGGTCTCCATCTCAATATTTTAGGAGTCCATCTTGCGGGTTCCTGTCTAGCAATATGTCCCGCCCATTGCCATTTCAATGTAGCTACGCGATCCATGACGTCCGCTACTCTGGTCCTTTTCCTAATTTCCTCATTTCTTATTCTGTCTCTTAGGCTTATACCAATCATGGATCGCTGAATACATAACTGAGACTATTTTTATTAAAATTCTCAACTGACAATTCTTGATGAAACTCCGTAGCAAAACAGGACTTAATTTGTTTGTGGTTTATTAAATAATCCAGTTTTAAGTAAGTTTCTTGTTTTTTTGGTTTTATAGACTTGGAGGGCAAGTCTGGTCAATCGGCGAAATCAAAACCCTCGTGACTACCCATACCATGGATATAATTATCATATGGAGTTCTAAACAAACTAGAAAAAAATATACATTCAGACTTCCCATCTGTGGCACAAATTATGCACAGCACTCTTTTATATACAGAACATGCAGAAATTATGATTCTTTCTTCCATGACATTGATCTCTTCAACTCATCACATAGAAGATTTAAATTATCCATTTTGGCCACGTTCCCTCATCGCTCTGAGTGATCTTACGCACGCTTCCCATATCGTCCCATTTCCTTTCAATTTCCATTTCCTACAGCAGATAATATTATGTGACTGATTGTTTTTTTTTCCTCAATTCATGTTTTGTTAACCAGTAATACTCATCAAACATTTTTGGCTTATTTGTTGTATTAATGTCTGCTTGTCTTATGTACTAAATTGGCTGTATGTTTGTCTTCAATAAATAAATAAATAACATTTTAAGATATTATAGAACTCCATATAATGATTATATCCATGATATGGGTAATCGTGAGGGTTTTGATTTCGCCGGTTGACCAGACTTGCCCCATAAGATCAGTCGTTTTTTAGCCATTTTCAGGTACCTACTCTTTGAGGCAACTTTAAACTGGATTGTATGATTTACTAAAGTGATACAAAAAGTAATAATATATTTACTATCTAATTTAAGACGAGAAACTTTGTATTAATTAAAACTTTGTATTATTTTCTCGGCCTTCGTGGCTCAGTTAGTTGGGTATCTGACTGCTGATCCAAAAGTCCCGGGTTCGATTCCCGGTGGAGGCACAGTTTTTAATTGTGTCTTCAGTCTGGATCTGTGAGACGATTAATATCGTAAGTCTCCAGAATGTGGCAACTCGTTATTGGGTGCGTGTTTAATAAATTTTTGACATAGTACCTGTTAGTTGCCCGAGAAGAAATATTAAATAAAATAAAAAAAATAAAAAGTATTAATATCATGAATTTACAAAATTAAGTTAATTAATTAATATCTGCGAGTTTCGAGGATTATGATCTCCTTTACGTATTTTTTTTTTGTAATTTTGTGTGTAATTAAAAGTTTAAAAATTCCTTTAAAAAATCTTTATTCTTGATAAATAGACAGAATTCTGCTTTTAAAAATCATTGTTTCTTTTTCTCTGTGTACGCCACTGTTGACATCTATATCAATGAGGTTGTTGCGTTCCCTTTCTCCTCATTCTATACTCCCATTAACAACAGAGATAGAAATCTCTCCATCCTGCTTCCTTCGCATATCGACAACCTTTTTTACTCACAATATAACGACAATTAAGTAAGTCTCCAAAATGTGGCAACTTGTTACTGGGTGCGTATCAAAAAATATTTGACATAGTACCTGTAAGTTGCCTGAGAAGCATATAAAATGAAACTAGTTTATTGCGTAAGTTAAAATTCCTTACAATAATATTAATTATTATAGAAATAATTTATATAGCGCCATTTAATGATTCAGAATTATTCCAAGGTCTGTTATATGTCGGTCTTATGTCGATCTACGAAATAAAGCTGTTTTTAGTGCTTTAGAGAAAGTGCTCATGCTTTATGCACTGCGGACATTTGGAGACAATCAATTCCACTTTATAGTACCACTCATACTAAAGGATCAATCATTGTAAGCCGCTTTGTTGGCTCTGTCCCGCTCCTTTAGGGAGTTGTTACTCTATGATCCAGAAGACCTGATTGTGAGATCTTTCCCAGATAGCTCTTTTCTCTGACACAGCTTTTGAATGTAGGTATTGTGTTACCAAGTTATTCAAAGCATTAAACACCGCCAAAAGAATTTTGTAATCAACTCGCTCTGGACACTTCAATCATCCAACTTATTAAATTTTCTTGTCCAGAAAAGTTTACATAGATTTGTGTGAGAAATATTTTTGTTGAAATTTTTTATCTGCTGCCGGGAATCGAACGCAGGACGTCGGCACATAAGTAGAACGGCTCAACACTTATGCCACGACGATCGAAGGTTGATGTATGTTTAAATAATTATTTTTATTCGATATTATTTGATCGTTTCAATTGTTGTCGATTCGTGAATAAAACGATATCGATTTGTTAAATTACAGATATCGAATTCACGTTGCGTGTTGATTCAGTAATAAATTTAGTGAAATCAACTCTTAGATACATAATAGTCCAAATGGAAACACAAAAGAAATTGTATAGATAACTAACAATTCTGTTACTGATTGGTAGATAAGTAAAAAGCAGACATCAAAATGAATGTATGTCAAGATAAAAAAATGTTGTGTTCGGTTCTCTCTGCGTACCCCATGAGGGACATGGCGTGATGATATGTATGTATGTATTAATATTGCATTTTATATAATTCGCCTATACAAATCTTTCGCAAATTTATTTACTTATTTACACAATATACAGCATAAGCTTGTTACAATATTAAAATAGTTACTTACAAACAGATTAAATATAGAACCAGATAAAAATATAGAAACAGATAAAAATATATACACAGATAAAAATTTAGAAACAGATAAAAATATAGACACAGATAAAAATGTAGAAACAGATAAAAATATAGAAACAGATAAAAATGTAAAAACAGATAAAAATGCGGAAACAGATAAAAATATAGAAACCGATGAAAATATAGAAACAGATAAAAATATAGACACAGATTAAAATATATAGATTCAGGTAAACATGATGAATTGAATGAGTTTCATGATTTCTCGTGATTCCCATCATCAAACCTCTTGGCTTAGTTCAGATGGAACCATCCAGTTACCTTACTAATGAAATATGAATCACCGAATTCAGACAACGTGGTAAAGAATTATTATTAATTGTAGACGAATTTGCAAATTGAAGAGTTTGATTTTTTCTCGCGAGTTCCATCATCAGAACTCGATTCAATTCGTATATGTGATCATCTCTGAAACACTCACTTCCTATTTAAAAGGAAACCATTGAAATCGGACAATGTTGTAAAGAGTTCTTATCACTGAAGTGCAAATTGAAGTGTTTGATGAATTTCTCATGGATCCTACGATCATATTTTGACCAAATTGAAATGATTCCAATCAACATTGGGTATTTAAAATCATATCATACCTGCACAGTTTTATCCTAGGAAACAGATATTTTAGGTGTTATTTTTTCACTCCAGCTTTTCGCTCCTGCAAGTTGCAATATGGAGAACGACGGCTGACGACAGATGAAATTGAAAGCAAATGATGATCCAGGTCATGACTCGATTTGGACTGTCGCGCCATCGAAGAAGATCAAAAATGTTTGTTATTTTCTGCATTCTCTAGAATGTAGTTACACAGAGATATTTTCAACACCGCTAAGTTTTATAAAATACAATAAGAGACTCTCGAGTACTTCTACGAAATTATTCAACATATATTGCGTGTATACATTCAAGGGTAATAATAGCGATAGAAACAAGTTTAAAATTAAATTTAGCAAACGATGTAATGGTAAATAAATTTAAATGTTACATGTAGATAGCTCCTATCTACCATCAAACAGAGAAAACAAATATATTACTTCTGTATTATATGAGTTTCATCAACTATAAAATTGTATTCATTTGGATATTATAAAAAAATACTACTTAACAGCCATCTTTATTGTACATAAGCTCTGCTTAAACGAGTAAACTTTTTTGGTACAAAAAACATCAACGCACAGTGAACGATGAACCTTTTGTGGATTTTGTCCATAATAAAATCCAGTAATTCATTTTTCTAAAAAAACATTCTGAATTATTTCACATAGTTATTTCAAAAAATGTGCAATTTATACAAGTTAAAAATGTATTTTTATTTAGGATTATAAGTTAAACCTATCTATATACTGTGATTTGGTATCCGTAAACTGAAATAATGTAGGGATACTGTTTTGTCAATATTTAAATAATTCTTAATTGTTGGTAAATTCACAGAATATATTACAAAATATGTGCACATAATCCTTTAAATATAAATATATTCCAATTACGAAAATGCACAGGAAATATGACAAAAATTACTAACAAATAAAATAAACAAAATTAAATTGTCAGAGGAAATAACAACAAAATAATTTAACGATAAAATAAGCCAGATCAAAAATAAATAAAATGATTACGTAATAAAATGAAAATAAATCATAATAAATTAAATATGTAAAATAAATTGAAGAATCAAGATGCACGAACCTTTAAAACTTAAGAAATTTCATCGTGTATAAACTATATGATAAAAAATCTGTGTGACGGTTAAGTTAATATATTATATTATCATGGCCTGCGATGAGGATCTGTTTCATTTTATTAAGATATGGTGTATCTTTTGATTTTATTAATATCATTAAATGTTTTATTGTATGTTGATAATGCCCTTACATTTATTTATTTATTTATTTATTCATTTATTTATTTATTTATTTATTTATTTATTTATTTATTTATTTATTTATTTATTTATTTATTTATTTATTTATTTATTTATTTATTTATTTATTTATTTATTTATTTATTTATTTATTTATTTATTTATTTATTTATTTATTTATTCATTAATTCATTCATTCATTCATTTATTTATTTATTTATTTATTTATTTATTTATTTATTTATTTATTTATTTATTTATTTACTTATTTATTTATTTATTTATTTTTTTTTTTACTTATTTATTTATTTATTTACTTATTTATTTATTTATTTATTTACTTATTTAATTATTTATTCATTTATTTATTTACTTATTTAATTATTTATTCATTTATTTATTTACTTTTTGTACATAATATAAACAAATATATTGCAAGCTGGTTGGCTTATTGCCATTAGGCAATTTCTTCCAACCAACCAAATTATCTAGTGACAGAATTATATATGAACATCAACAAAAAATGAAAGATAAAAAAGAACAAAGAAAATATACATCATAGCAAAAAAATAATCATTGGGAAAGAACAAGAAGAGGAAATCGAGATTAGGTGTTTAGGGATAAATATTCGTTCTTTAGTAAATATTACGTACCAAAGGAAAGGAAGGAAAAGGAGAGAGATCAGGTATTTTCGGAGAGATATCCCTGCTTTAGTCTTTTCTTGAAAATGGAAAGCGAGTTTGACGAAGTTATATCAGGACTCAAATTATTCCAGAATCTGGCTGAACGTACTTCAAAGGAAGACCTGAAAAATTCAGTGTTGTGAATTGGGATAGTTAATGCAGGTAGTACGTTCAGCAGTTCGATAGTAAATTCATGTTTATATAAAAGAGTGGAAGCACTATTCAAAGCCGGTGCTTTACAGCAAATATAGTACATTGTTTTCAAAATTGACAATAAAATTAAATATATTGTAATACATTCATATATTATGATGGAATACTAGGTATAATTGGCACTATACTATTTATCATTATATTTATGTATATTTTTTGTTGCTGTTATATTCTATTAAATGTTTGAAACTTAAATGTTGGAATAGATTATGGAATTCTATCACTTCACAATAGAATTCCATAGTAACATAGAATTATGAAATAAAATAAATTAAATAGAACGTAAAATAATATAATATTTTATTTCATAATTCTGTGTTGAAAAATAACCTCAAAAAAGACGCAAAAAATACTTTACTATATCTGACAATAATTTACAGTACAATTTTACGCTGCAATAAAAAATAAAATAAATAATATTATTGTTGAGAGGAATGAATCGAAACATATGGACAATAGAATGTTCTAGAAGATTTAATTGTATACAGTCAACGATCATTATTATTATTATTATTATTGTACATTTCTACCGGTCTGTTATTAATTTATCAAACCATAAAGGAAAATAAATCGTTTTAGTGCATAATTTCAATAGGTATTATACAAAGGCAACTGCCTACATTGAAGGTAAATTGGACCAATTAAATAATATTTACATACCTTTACACGGTGCAATGAAGTTGACTGCGGATACAGTGCCTTAGCGTATTATTAGACACACTGAAATATTGGTACATAAGGATTTTTCTGACATAGATCCTGTAGGTCTACTCATGAAGTTGATTACGGTAAAATAAAGATCAGCTTCAGACTTTAGCAATCTTTTAGGTTAGATTCATTGAAAAGTAATATTAATCTATACAACAATTAATGACAATTTCATACTAAACGTTGATATTAACAAATTTTCGTGATTAAATGTAGAGAAAGATTAAGATTAGAATATGATCGAGTACTGATAACATTTTTAAGATTAAGGCAAGTTAATAACGTATTTAGAACGTGTCGTAAGTAGCCCCCCTGTTCATTCCCTAAGTTTTGTTTTTAATACTTATAAAAATAGGTATCTTAATGACGAAAAAGCAGCTGAATGGTGTCTTTTGCTTTTCAACAAGTGTTGGAAGTCGGGACACACTTCGTCGAACTGGAGAAATCCATTCATGGTTCCACTTTCTAAAGGTAGGGTGTTGAAACTACACTGCAAAAACTACCGAGTTCGGTTGACAAAACGTACGTAAAGATTCCAGACCAGAGATCAAGAAGGATAACAGAAGAAAAAATATGGGATATGCAAGGTGCATTTTTACACGGAAGAGCAAATTTTCTCTCTGCGGATGGCGATAGAGAAGGTACTGGACAAAAGCCAAAATATTTTCTGCGCTTTCATTGATCTTGAAAAAACTTATGATAAAGTTGATCGAGAGAATCATTGGAACGTACTGTCAATGTATGGAGTGAATGACCAATTGACCCGCGCAATTCTTTCCCTATATGAAAATAGTAAAGCCTGCGTCAGAGTAAATAATACCTTCCATGAATTACTTTAAACAGAGGGATATGGCAGGGATGCGTACTTTCACCAAGGCTGTTCAACCTATACATTGATTTCGCGCGAAAAAACTGATAATAGTAAGCTAGTTTCTGTGCGTGCATGGAATCCACCATCTGTGCGTAGATTTCCACCAAACGGGGCAAGCATATTCTCCAGCAGAATATGAAAGGGCAAGTTCTGTCGTTATGAGTACCTACATCTGGACTCGCTCCCCACTTTGAGCCAACCAATTGTTTAATATTATTTCTGGCGTTGAGTATAATAAGGTAGTTGTCTATAATATACCGTTAGTTTCTCCAACATACCAGCAATCTTTCCCTCTACATCTTCAAATGTATCATCTTGTGCCTTTATTGCTTGATCATCAGCACAAATGATATGTTGCGTATCTGGGCCTATAAGTTGATCGTTTGTTGTGTATATTAAAATACAAATATCGCTATATTTGGCAATCCAACGACTTTTTGTCGCATAAATCTGTATTGGTTTTTCAGTCTAATAATATGGCCAGCCACTGTTTATGTTATATTGTAATAAGAGATGGAAGCTAACTGCAAAATACACTCCATGTTCCCATTAATTATATTCTAATGCAATTATATCTCATTTTATAATCGGCGTTGTTTATGGCATAAAAGACTCTTTGTACCAACAAAGCTTTAGATAGTATAGATGATATTTTATTTGCTTAATAAAGTGAAATTTAACACAAATAACTCATTGATTAAATTAATTTTAGATTACAAATTTTACAATTTTCATAGTAAATTAAAAATTAAGTAACAATAATGTAACATGGAAAGCAACTGTTTTTTATTTTGCGCCGTCGTCACACATTTGGTAAGCCGTTTGGCTTCTTTGCGAGCGTCCTGGGTTCGAAATTCAACAATGGAGAAATTTATTCAAATTCATTTCTCACGCAAATATTGCTTCTCTGGCCTGGATAGTTGGAATAAATTGACATACGGCAATAGACTCGCCACTTGCGCAGGGTACAAGGAAGTGGTCAATTATTGTTATTTCTATAGATTCCTGCAATTTACTTTAGAATGAGGGGCGGTTAGCACATATATACCAACCAAGCAAAACACACAATTGCGCTCTGCGCAGCCTGTGTGATTTCTTAAGTAAGCTGATGATAATTGTACATACTATATATAAAACCAATAAGTTTTATAGCTATGTATATAAAAACAATACGTTTTTCATAAATTATTCATAATTAAAAATTTTAACACAGTTAAAAAGGAATATATTTGAATAAAATGTTAATTATAAATCCAGATATCCTTCAAATATAATAATAATAATAAACACTTCCTTGCATCCTGCGCAAGTGGCGAGTTCTTCCAACTAACCAGTGTTTCCAGCCCAGAGAAGCAATATTTGCGTGAGAAATGAATTTAAATAAATTTCTCCTCTGCTGGAAATAGAACCCAGGACGCCCGCACAGAAACCGAACGGCTTACCAACTGTGCCACGGCGGTCGGCATAAGCTATATATTTAGAGTTGATTCATAAAATCGGCATAAGCTGTATATTTATAGTTGATTCATAATATCGGCATAAGCTATATATTTAGAGTATAAGCTATATATTTAGAGTTGATTCATAATATCAGCATAAGCTTTATATTTAGAGTAAGTATAAGCTATATATTTAGAGTTGATTCATAATATCGGCATAAGGTATATATTTAGAGTTGATTCATAATATCGACATAAGCTATATATTTAGAGTTGATTCATAATATCGGCATAAGCTATATATTTAGAGTATAAGCTATATATTTAGAGTTGATTCATAATATATTTTTAAATACATGTCACCTATTATAAAACGTTATATTTTAATAATATTTAAGATAAGTAAACACGAAATTCGTATAATGAGAATCAATACAATTAAATACAAGCATAAATAAGACAAGATTAACTATTATAAATCAATATTAACTTAAATAATCAAATTTTTCACCTTTTTCATTTAATTTAATTCAAATTCACATAATTAATTTATTCCCAAAAGATAAAAATATTATTTTTTTAAATAAATAATTCAAATATGCAAATATATGCCACATTAACGTTGTGTATTGTTTATGTAGTATGTTGAAGCAGGAAAAATTATCATAAAAATAAAATTCATGTTGAATATATGCAAAAAATATTTAGATACTTTGTAGTTTTCTTTGAACAATGAACAACTTAACAAATCAATAAATTATACATGTTCATTTAGGTGAATTGTTTTAATAGATGTGTGAACATTTACTTATTTTAAATTTATATTATTACATTATACTTCAAGATATATTTATTTTATTTATTTATTTCTTTAACATATAATGTTATAATAAGATACAATTCAATTTTTACAAATAGTTTTTTTTTTGCAATGCCTCATCAAAAAGATTGCAATATTGTACTTGATGAAGGAATCACTTATGTACATATACACTAACAAATAAAAAATATCAAATATAAGTTGGTACATTTTTTTATATGAGCATTTTTTTAATATTTTTATTTAATTTTTATTTTACATGACTCTCGGGCAACTAACAGGTAGGTACTATGTCAAATATTAATTTAACACGCACCCAATAACAAGTTGCCACATTCTGGAGACATACGATATTAATCGTCTCACAGATCCAGACTGAAAACACAATTATAAAATCTGTGTCTCCACCGGTAATCGAACCCGTGACCTTTCGATCAGCAGTCAGATACCTAATCAACTGAGCCACAAAGGCCGACGTACGTGCTCTAATGAGCGTTCAAACTGTAAATAAATTAAATTGATAATATTGGTTCTGGAACGAACACGTGTCGAGAATGACAATCAAATGTTAACAATAAAAAAATAGCTAATTTTTTCCAGACCATGAGAGCATATTGAAAATTTGGACAGATGAAATCATAGAGAAGAAGTTATTGAATATCTATGGGAAACTAATCAGCTCTAAGTTTATGGAATTAACACATATGATATTAATATGAAGTCAGTCGGACTTATAGTTTGGGCCGTAGACAGGACACAAAAAAACAACGTTAAAGATGAAATCATAGAGAAGAAATTAAAATCTGTCTATAGAAAACTAATCAGCCCTAGGTCTATGCACTTTACATATATAATGTAAATTTGAAGTCGATCGGACTTATAGTTTGTGCTGTAGAGGGAACACAAAAAGGATACGTCATACGACGTACGCCATACAACAAACACATCACGACAGAACTCATAGTGTGCACTCTCTACATGATACCCGTTGAGGAATTGATGTAAAAAAATACGCTTATAAATTGTGAAATCATGACTCTCCACTATTCCATAGTATGGAGAGTAAAGACATGCGCAATGTAAATTAATTTCCTTTCTACGATTTCATTGGTCAAATTTTTATTTTTTCCATATAAAAATCTAATAAGCACTCGGCATTATAATATTTTATTGTTATACACAAATTACAAAACAATATAAGCCAGCAAAATTAACAAAGTATTAAAATGATTTGTATGAACACAATAAATGTAATAAAATCAGAATAAAATTAATGATTTTTGTAATGTATAATGTACATTAGAAATTAGCAAAAAACTACAATCAGAGGTCGATCTTTATAAAAAGTCACCACGTCACAAATAATCACATTGATATAATTTATGAAGTGCAAGTACACTTGCTTATTCAATGGAAGTTATAAGATTGGTTACAACTTATATTATTGTGAATAGTTTTGTATAGGCCACAAACCACTTTTTCATCACATTATCCGTTATAGATTCAGTTGTGACAGTTGTATTCTTTTCACTCCAACAATTATTACAATTTTAGACTGTTTTTGCCTAATTATTTGTGTTAAATACATTCTAACGTGTAAATAAGTTTCTTTTATATCCGTACAGATACTGGTAAACAGTTTTATACACTCATTGTGTTTAAAATATCCAATTTAAATTTACTGTGTTTATTGACATTACTTAATAGGTATTTAAAAACTACCGCCGTTCAATTATTGTGAAGTGTTGTGCATTTCGATAGCAAGTTGTACATATCACCTTGACAGTAATCTTCAGTAGTTCCCAAATTTATCGGAAGAAATGGATTGTGCAACGTGTAACACCCTTATTACCGATGGAGTTTTTTGCAAGATTTGTAACAAAAACTATCATTTTGCTTGCGGAGGTATCACTGAAATTAACTTTCGTAAATTGTCGCAGGAAAAAAAAAATAACTGGAAATGTCAATCATGTAAAACCATCCCCGGAATCAACAGTGAATCTTCCATTATCAGGGAACTTCAACGTATGAACGAAGAACTATCCTCATTGAAAAGTATTAAAACTCAAGTTAATGAGTTAACCTGCGAAATGGCGGACTTAAAGAAATCCATTAATTACAATAATTCTCTGATGGATACATTTGCCTCGAAATTTACGGAACTGGAAAAGAAAATAAATAAAATTGACACTCTGGAGATTGAGGTTGCTTCTCTCCACACCAGAGTTGCCAGACTTGAGAAAGAGGCAAACAATCGGGAGCAGTGGTGTCGACAGCAAAATTTGGAGATTAGAGGAATTCCTCAACTTAAAGATGAAAACACACATCATATAATCTTGAAAATTGCAAACACACTCAACGTGCCATTGGATACAAAGGACATAAATTTCTCAACTAGAGTAGCATCTGCCACCACCACGCAACATCCTAAATCAATAATAGTGAAATTCGCCAATATCGATTTAAAAAATAACTTTCTTGCTGCCGTTAAAATGAGAAAGGGTTTATCTACCAAGAGTTGCGGACTTCCTGGTGCTGACAAAAATATTTACATAAGCGATCACCTGACTAAATCTAATAAGCACCTTTTTCATCTTGCTCGAGCAACTGCCAAGGAGAAGGAATATCAATTTGTCTGGTTGAAGAATTGCCGGATTTACGTTCGGAAGAACACAACATCCCCACCGATATTGGTTTCAAGAGAGGACGACCTAACCAAGATCGCCTAATATTCAGTTGCCAACTTCTCCTGCTATCCGTAGCTCCCTCAGATTCCACTGATTCTCCGGTCATTCCATTCTATTTCTTTCCATCCCGAATTCACCACACACATATAATCATCTATCTCATCTCCAGTTTACTCATTCCTTTCATGTTTATTAATTGTCACCGACCACGTCCCAACGTGTTGAGAAATACTGGTTATATCAATATTGCTGTAAACATTATTGTCGATGCCGACTGCACCGATAAGTCTATATCTGTCCCGCTCGCACTCATAAATTCTCGGATAACGTTCTTTGATTCGATTTTTATGTACATAACTAATGCGAATATCATTCGTAATTATTTCTTTGATATTTATTGTTTCAACTGTCAAAAATGGGTAAGTGTTCCTTCTTATTTTATCATATTAATTAATTTAGGTAGCGTAGACTGTGCGCATTCGTCATTCTCGGATAATACCATCAACTATTACAATAGTGCTTATACACTATACATTCAATATCATATCACTCACATGCAATTCATTCATATTTTCACTTGGTTGTATCGTATGCCACCTCAATATTTTATAATGACATATTTTCAACCTACATTATTACTTACTTTAAATATATTTCTCATCAATATACATAGATTAAATAAAATATGCATATTATGTACACTTACTTACATGCATATAAATAAAAACATGTTATTTATTAGAACCTTTTTATACATATCTACACCATATGTATTGCATCAGACAAAACATAGTAATGATTTGTTGAATTTGTCATTTTCTATTTACACTTGTCACATTCACGAATATCACATTCACTCACTATATGGCCTCCAATATTTTTTTTTTGTATTAATTATATTCTACGTATTATCTATTATTATAAGTGACACCCTGTTGAATCGAATGCATACCCTTGACTTGTTATTTAATAATATAATTTTATCTTATCAATAATGTTTAACATTTTGTACCAAAACTGTAGGGGTTTACGCACAAAAACTGATTCATTTTACCAAAATATACTATCGAATGATGGATGTAACATTTTCGGTGTGTCTGAGTCTTGGCTTGTGAGCACAATTCATGATGCTGAACTTGCACCAGTGAATCTTTATGACATATTCAGACGCGATAGAGCTGACCGGACACAACGTAGAGGGGGCGGGGTCATGATTATAGCACAAAAAAACTTACAAGCATACTCTCGTGACGATATTGTATGCTCTGCCGAATGCCTTTGGGTTACTGTGCCTGCTTCTAGCTTCACTAATGGGAAAAATGTTCACGTTGCCTGTGTTTATCTTCCTCAAGGAACAGGATATGAATTGGCCGTTGACTCTTTCTTGAATTCTTTATGCTTTGTGCGAGATAAATATCCTAATGACTTTATTTTCGTAATGGGTGATTTTAATATGCCGGACATAAGATGGACATTACACTCAAACACAAATTATTTAGAACCAGAAAATCTTTGCAACACACCCAATACTCAACTGGCTGATACATTGGCCTACACTTGTTTATATCAATACAATCATATAATTAATACAAATAATCGACTTTTAGACTTGATTATCACGAACATTGATTGTATTGTTACCCGCGGATGTACTCCATTAGTAGACGAAGACGATCATCATCCTACTTTAAATACAGAATTACATTTAGGTAATATAGTCCCGTTAAAAGAAACCACAACAGATATTTTGTTATTTAAAAAAGCTAATTACAGCGATATAAATGTCCATCTATCCGATACCGATTGGACATTTATTCAGATATGTGATTCTTTAGATGCAGCTGTAGATTGTTTTTATGATACGTTAAAACAAATAATTACGAAACATGTACAAAAAAAGACCATTAAGAAAAACAAATTTCCATGTTGGTATTCATCAGCTTTAATCAAAATTATCAAAGAAAAACGTAAAACTCATAAAAGGTGGAAATTACACAACAATCAACTTGATTATTTGGAATTCACGTTACTCCGTTCCCGTCAAAAATCTGTTCAGAGTGAATGTTACTCACGTTATATTGATGACACAGAGAATAGTATACAAAGTAATTGCAAAAAACTGTGGTCCTACGAAAAAAGTAGACGGAACAATACAAACATACCTAAAACAATATTTCTAGGAACTGAATCAGCGACTGGTGGCGAGGAAGTTTGTGACTTATTTTCTAATTATTTTAATTCTACTTTTGTTACAACCTCATCCGCTGGGTTTACGACTGCTGGTGATGAATTGGAGTCCAGATGTGCCTATGACGGTATTGGTGTAATAACCATTGATCAAAGCAAAATGTTGAAATACTTACAAGCTTTAGATATCAAGAAGGGTCCGGGCAATGATGGTATCCCTCCGTATTTCATACTTCAATGCGCCGAAACGCTAGCACTTCCACTAACCATTCTCTTTAACAGATCTATGAACGAAGGTAAATTTCCTAGTAGATTCAAAGAGGCTCTCATAGTTCCCATATATAAGAAGGGGTCGAGGAACAATGCAGAAAATTATAGACCAATATCAATACTATCAGTTTTTAGTAAATTATTTGAACGTATTACATATGATCAAGTATATCCTGTAATAATCAAATATATTCAAGACCAACAACATGGTTTTCTAAGAAACCGTTCCGTGTTATCAAATATGCTCATTTTTACTGAATATTTATCATCTAATATGGAGGATAAATATCAAATTGACGCAATATATACAGATTACTCAAAGGCTTTCGACAGAGTCGATCATGTTATATTAGCTAAGAAATTAAAATTAGTCGGGATACACGGTAACTTACACAGGTGGTTTGTGTCGTATATTGAAAACAGGTCTCAGTCAGTAAAAATTGATAATTACAGGTCCAATTTTAAGTTTATTCCATCTGGCGTTCCACAAGGCTCACACTTGGGACCGTTATTGTTTAATATTTACACTCACGATATCTACATGTGCTTTACAAACTCCTTATATGTCTCATATGCTGATGACATGAAGGTTTATTTAAAAATTCGTTCAATTGCAGACTGCCATAAACTTCAGAGTGACCTGGATAGATTATCACAATATTGCAAACAAAACAAACTTGACTTGAATATCTCAAAATGTAACAAAATTTCATTCACTCGTGCAAAAAACATTATTAAATATAATTATACGCTTCACAATAACACGCTCGAAGAAGTGGATCATATAAGAGATTTGGGGATTACGCTTGACTCAAAATTAATGTTCGACAAACATCTGGATATAATAGTTAATAAAGCTTATAAATCTTTGGGGTATATTATCCGCCTGTGTAAACCATTTAAAAATGTCAGTACACTTCATAGGTTATACACCACGTTCATACGTCCACATTTAGAATACTGCACTCCAATATGGTCTCCTTACTACCTAAAACATATAAATAGAATCGAAAAAGTACAAAAGAAGTATTTGAAACATATCAACTTTCGTTTACGCATATATTTTCCTTTATATTCCGAATCAGTTCAATTTCACAAATTTGACACACTAGTTAATCGACGAATTATGGCCGATCAATCTCTCTTATATAAGGTAATAAACAATTTTTTTGACTCTTCTGAACTAATAAACTTTATACCACTCAGAGTTTCTGGAAGAACTACCAGACGGCCCGAATTGTTTCACGTTCCTGTTTGTAGAACGAACTATCGGAAGTTTTCAACTATCCCTCGAATTTGTCGACAATATAATGAAAGTTTTAATGATATAGATATATTTTTCCATTCTTATAATCAATTCCGGGAGAGGGTTAGGTGCGAGTGCGGACGTATATCATAATGACGAAAGGTGTTGTGACATACCATAGTTTTCTCTACCTCTCACATTCCTCCACTTTTCTTTTTCTATTCCTACAGTTCCTCCCCCATCTCCGTCATTATCCTTGTTGCTTTTGTTATGTATATATTTTTTTTAGTTTTTTTTTAATTTTTATTTTAGTTTTTAATAGGTATAAAATATTAATATTTTTTCAGAATCAACTGTAAATATGTACTTTGTGGACAGTTTTTTGGCCTTGATTTATTATTCATTGTTTTATATTCATATTAGTTAATGATGCTGTTATTGTCCCAAATAAACCAAATAAATAAATAAATAAATAAACCACTCTTTTTCTGCTGACAATATATTTAAGTAGGTAATCATTAAAAAATGCATTTCAAGATACCACATCATTAAGATTCTTCTTATCTTGCGGTACCAAAATAGTCTTTGTAAATGGTTGGAATTTAAAAAAACATGATTACGAAATTCCTCTAATCTAACATTTTAACCGAAATGTAATTATTAATAATTTGGGTACATTGTTATTATTATTTATTCGTTAAATAATATTATTTTTCCATCATTTGACATGATTTTAATATTGATGATAGATAAGTTTAACTGTGTACTGATGATAATGACAATTATGCGGTTAACTCGGTATTATAATGAACGAAGGCATTCCCTAATAAACCAACAAAACGTGAACGAGTTGTTAAGAGGGCGAACAACGCTAAATCTAGTGACTCAAAATATGATATAGTAAAACCGCCAAATACACTATGAAGTTACGTGTTAGTAATGATTACTATCGCGTGCATTAAAAATGGTTTATACGTGATTTAAACCATCAGAAACCCTAAAATTGTTGCATTTTAAGAACAAACCTGACTTCAATTGAAAAAACTTTTTCGGTCATTCACTTTGATTTTATGCACTCTTTAGGCATTTAAAAGTTTTATTTTTCTAAGACATATTTATAGGCCCGGTATTTGAGTTGACCCTTGAGAGTTCAACTTAAGTTTAACAAATAAGAAGGCATAATTGGTGAACGTTGTGCAAGCGTATAAAGTGATCACGTAAACCAGCCGATGACAGGTCGTAAGCCCTGTAGATGCCTCAGGTTCCTGGTTCTTCTACAATATCCCAACTTCGTCTATATTGAGATGTTGAAAAAATGTTTGTCAATAAAAAAAAATCTTATTGAGTTCCCTTACCAATGTAATTTTTGAAAGTTCTATATATTTCAATAATGTGTAACAATTGAACTGAAAATAAGGAATTATACTAATGCCATCTATGAAGTAACGGAAAAGCCTTTTTTTGAAACGCCATCTATTGAGATTTTAGTTTATTTGTAAACAATGAAAGCAACGGTCCTGAAGTTGTCATAAAGTGACAGTCCATAAAGTGATCACGTAAACTAGCCGATGACAGGTCGTATGCCCTGTAGGTGCCTCAAGTTCCTGGTTCTTCTACAATATCCCAACTTCGTCTCTATTGAGATGTTGAAAAAATGTTTGTCAATAAAAAAAAATCTTATTGAGTTCCCTTACCAATGTAATTTTTGAAAGTTCTATATATTTCAATAATGTGTAACAATTGACCTGAAAATAAGGAATTTTACTATTGCCATCTATGAAGTAACGGAAAAGCCTTTTTTTGAAACGCCATCTATTGAGATTTTAGTTTATTTGTAAACAATGAAAGCAACGGTCCTGAAGTTGTCATAAAGTGACAGTCCATAAAGTGATCACGTAAACTAGCCGATGACAGGTCGTATGCCCTGTAGGTGCCTCGAGTTCCTACTCTCTCTATTAAGATGTAATAAAAAAATGTTGTCAAATATTATGTATAAAAATATAAATAAATACATTACTATAGTTGTACACCCCATTACTTACCAAATTGCAACCAACTTTATAAAGAATGGAGAATAATGATCATTTATTTTTCCATTACAGTTAGTTTGTATAGAGAAGCCACAGGAAAGTGTGGTTTAGTGATCAATCATCAATTTAATAACCACCAAAGATCTTAATAAGCACCTTGTTTACAAATTACCTACATATCCGCAGATGTATATATGTAATATAATATTATGTATACAAATATACATACACAATACATAAGTTGGTTGTCAATATATTCAACTCAGGCATTACTTTATATACCTACGACGAATGAAGCGGTCAATCAAATTAGGGATGTTACGGAGCTTCGACTCCGACTCCGAAAGGTCGGAACTTCCGATTGATTTTACACCTCCGACTCCGACTTCGGTTCCGATAATTTTGAATCGGAGGTAAATTTGATGTATGGAAGAGCTTACTTAATGAGTAGGTACAACAAAGAAAAACGGATTCCTATCTGTGACGATCCCTTACTATGGTTATATAAATTCAAAATATCACACATTATACTCGATTGTTCGCCAATATTTATCGTTTCCACCAGGTTCAGTGGCATGTGAGCAACTTTTTAGTGGTACTGGTCTAATATATAAGCCGCTGAGAAATAGACTGGATGGAGATAAAGCTGCCAAGCTTTTATTTATTAAGTACAATTTGCTACTTCTAGAGTCACTTAAATTGATTTAAAATTTTAAATTATGTAGGTACATATATTTTTCTATTGTTGCATGTTATCTACGTAAGTACGTATGTAGGTGTGTGTATTATCATTCATACTTGACCTGATTAAAAAGGCTGATGACTGAATTATGTTTCTATTATTTCACTAGGCCTGCCCTTAAATTAACTTATTAGTCGGCCTTCATGGCTCAGTTGGTTAGGTATCTGACTGCTGATCCAAAGGTCCCGGGTTCGATTCCCGGTGGAGACACAGTTTTTAATTGTGTTTTCAGTCTGGATCTGTGAGACGATTAATATCGCAAGTCTCCAGAATGTGGCAACTTGTTATTGGGTGCGTGTTAAATCAATATTTGACATAGTACCTGTTAGTTGCCCGAGAAGTTAAATAGAGAAATAGAGAAACTTAACACATCTGTGTCTTCTACTTCACCTCCGCCTCCGACTCCGACTCCGGCTCCGACTCCGAATCCGATATATCAGATTTTAAACCTCCGGCTCCGACTCCGGTTCCAGTATACTCACCTCCGTAACATCCCTAAATCAAATGCTACATATAATTTATATGTATACCTATACAAATATACACAAGTTGGTTGTCAATGTATACCTACTCAACTCAGGCATTATTTTATATACCTAGGACAAATGACGCGATTAATGAAATGCTACATATAATTTATACCATAAGTGAAATAATATTTCTCGCGCAGTTCAGGGGTGACATCTGTGCGAGACCCCGTCACCCCATTTATATGGGCTGTTGCTTTCACTGTTTACAAATAAACTAATTTCTCAATAGATGGCGTTACAAAAAAAGGTTTCTTCGTTACTTCATAGACGGCTATAGTATAATTCCTTATTTTCAGGTGAATTTACACATTATTCAAATATATAGAACTTTCAAAATTACATTGATAAGGGACTCAATAAGAATGCATAATTTGTGAAAGTTGCGCAAGCGCATAAATGGATCACATAATCCAGCCGATGACAGGTCGTAAGCCCTGTAGGTGGCTTGAGTTCTTGGTTCTTCTATAATATCCCAACTTCGTCTCTATTGAGATGTTTAAAAAGTTTGTCAATAAATATACCATAGTTAAATATTTAAGTAAGACTAAATTGTATATAGTGTAGGTACCTTCCTACATAGGTAAAATAAAAAATATCGAATGTACTGTTATGTACAGTAAATGAGACTGCATTGAATTTTCTAAGAAATCGTTCGCAATAAAACTTAGTGCCTTACTGGATCTAGTAATAAATTATGTTAAGTAAGGACTTATAGGATTCGTGAGAAGTACATCAGCATTACCAGTTAAAGGTGTTAAAAGTCAGGTTAGATATGAGAAAACAATGACTTCTTACCCAGGGCCTCGTCAAAACCAATGTTCGTACCTACCGAGTGTCAATATGAGTGGTCACACGAAAAGGATAATTCCCCACCACCATAAAAAATAGGTCGATTAAACAGCCAGAATTATGTTGGAAAAATTTTACCGTCCCATCATTACCACCCGTCCCTTCAGTACCTCCCGTCCCATCAGTACCTCCCGCCCCATCAGTACCTCCCGCCCCATCAGTACCTCCCGTCCCATCAGTACCTCCCGCCCCATCAGTACCTCCCGCCCCATCAGTACCTCCCGTCCCATCAGTACCTCCCGCCCCATCAGTACCTCCCGCCCCATCAGTACCTCCCGCCCCATCAGTACCTCCCGTCCCATCAGTACCTCCCGCCCCATCAGTACCTCCCGCCCCATCAGTACCTCCCGTCCCATCAGTACCTCCCGTCCCATCAGTACCTCCCGTCCCATCAGTACCTCCCGTCCCATCAGTACCTCCCGCCCCATCAGTACCTCCCGTCCCTTCAGCTTCTCCCGGATCTTACCCAACATCTTACCGAACTTTCATGGCAATGGATGAATGTTTTGGAGCGAATATGATAGAAACATCCATACAACCATTTTTTTGTTTATGGATATTGAAATATTTTCTTGTTTGCTGTTTTTTTTTTTATAATTCATACTATGTAAATTGTTTTTTTCCGTGTTCATATTCTTTTTATTTATTCTAGATGGAAGAAAATGTGCTTATTTTTTAAGTCTAAATCAAATATACATACATACAAACATGCATATTTACAAACATTCACTTTTTATATAGAGATATTTTATTAATTTACTATGCGCTGTAGAGAATAAATAAATAAAAATAAACTCTTCCTTGCACCCCGTGCAGGTGGTGAGTCTATTACGATATGACCATTTCGTCGTGATTTTACATTCAATATTTTCGTGAAAAATGAATAGAAATAAAAAAACAAAAAACAATATCTGTCAAATAGTTCCTGATTATTACTTCGATTTTACCAATTTAGCTTTACACTTCACGTTGCTCGGGTTGGTTGGAAGATATTGCTTAATGGCAATAAATTCGCCTTTGTGCACTTGTACAAAAAGTTTATAAATAAATTCCTCCTCTGCTGGGGATCGAACCCAGATTGCATTTTTATGAAGTACCTACATTTCTATTAGATTCCTAAACCAATATTAGTTTCCCAGAGGACAATTTTTTTTCATAATACACCATACACACAAAAACATTATCACGAAACTCATATTATGCACTTTCTACGTGTTACCTATTGAGAAATTGACGTAGCAAAAATACGCTGTAAAACTTCGCTATAGTGGAGAGTAGAAACGTGGTGATACAGTGCCCACCTACCTTAGGCTGGCCCTGTTCAAACTGAATTGATATATTCATGATGTAAGTTGTATGGGAAAATTTGATGCGAATTGTTAACGTCTATAATATTAGCTACAACATTATCATATAAGTAGGTATTTGATATATTAAAATTTGAATTACATTGGTTTATATATTTAACATAGACAATTTAACATACTCACGATATAATCCGTCTGATAATCTGATCTTTTAACCTTTCTTGTTACTTCAATACTCACCTACTTATCACTATGTATGTATGAAGCTATGTGAAGTTCAATACGCGATAATTAGAAATAACATAAAATAACGATCGCACATAAAAACAATCAAATATTTTTTCATAAACTGTGGTATTTGATACCACTGAGTGCATGCATACCTGGGTTCTACTATTAATAAAGATAATGAAGATACCCTAGAAATAAAAGACGAATAATGACAGGTAACAAAGCATTCTTCTCTCTGTTACCGGTGTTCAGGTCTAGAAGTGTCCATAGAAAGACAAAAGTAACCCTATATAAAACAATCATCAGGACTGTTGTGTCATATGGGTGTGAGGCTTGGACACTGACAATAAGGTCTGCGGAGATGCTGGACATCTTTGAGAGAAGAGTGCTGCGTAAAATCCTGGGACCCGTGAATGATGGACAAACATGGAGAATTAGATACAACGATGAGTTGTACAGCATTTACAAAGCACCCAAACTGTCTGAACATATAAGACTAAGCAGGCTAAGATGGGCCGGGCATGTTCAGAGAATGCCATCATCACGGGTACCAAAAAGAGTTTTAGAGGGGCACCCAGGTGGCAAAAGAAAGGTCGGGAGACCGAGGCTGCGATGGGAAGATGATATTGGGAGGGACGCATCCCAGCTTCTGAATGTGCCAAACTGGAGGGTCGCAGCAGGTGACAGGAGAGGTTGGAGGAGGAAGTTGCTGGAGGCCAAGGCTCGATATGGGCTGTAGAGCCATTGAAGAAGAAGAAGAGTGCATAGGTATGTACTTGCCCAACGACAGTGAATATCGGGTCATGTCGTTAGTTGTCGTAAATCTTCGGTTATTCTTCGTTCAATCTTGAAAGCGTTCACACTATGTCAAACTAGGTATTTTCTGTATAGAATACGCGTGCGAAATTTAAGTAAAATAATTTGTTATAATTATTGTAAATAATATATTGGTTAATGTAAAATAAACAGTGTTAAATTGCATTGGTTTGTTCATTGATAAATATTTCGCATAAACATATTAAACGAGTGGGTTGTGGCCAACGCTAAACTCCTCACTAACAAATAATTATAAAATGTATTAAAATTTTGTTTGGAAAATAATCAGCATTTTCATGAAATGAGTTTGTTAAATTATTTTATACTTAAATATATTATTATTTTAACTTGATAATTCTTCATTGTCATTTTATGAAAGTCGTATGCCTTTTAAGCAATTAGAAGATCAAAATATATCTAAAATTTTAAGTTTCCTGAGCTTGGGGTCACATTGAAGTTTTTGACAGATAAACAAATGAGAAGCACTGATCAGATATCCTTCAAAATCGAATGGGATCTAAGCGAGAATAAGATATACATATTTGCAAAATTTGACAAGAATCAAACGAGTATTTTAGTCTATAATCGATAAAGTAGAATAAATACGCCGTACTTAGTACACACAGGTAAATTGTGATGAAACTTTTAGAATCTTGGAGTAGTGAGGAGAAAAAAAAAGAAATATGCGTTACATTTAAAATTGTTTGTATTACATATTATCTGATCCGTTACTAATCCACTCAAAGTTTCATCACAGTTGAGAGTAATTTCTAACCGTCAACCATGAAGTCGAATCAGCGGCCGCCATTCAAATTTGGAACCGCTATTGATTGGATATAAAATATTTGAATTTCGTACAAAAACATAATAATTTAAAATCGGAACACGACAAGATATTGTGGTTACCGTTTTATCTTGTATGAAATATTTGTATTGTATAATTAATAAAAAATAAATTTTATATAGGTACATATTTACTGTCAATACTATAGAACAGTGGAGTTGAGTGGAGAGTCATGATTTCACAATTTTAAGCGTATTTTTTTACATCATGATGTGTTTGTATGTATGGCGTACGCCGTACGCCGTACGGATTTTCCTTTTTGTGTCCTCTCTACAGCCCAAACTATAAGTCCGATCGACTTCATATTAACATCATATGTGTAAAGTGCATAGACCTAGAGCTGATTAGTTTTCCATACACAACTTTTGATTTGTTCTCAGTGAATTCATCATTTACGTTACATTTGAAAACAAGTGGGTTGTGGTCAACACTAAACTCTCCACACCATAGTAAGCGTTCATTTTTTCTTCTTGAAATGTTGACAATCTCTAAATGCATTTTTATGAAGAATATTTATTTTAGATTCTTAAACAAATATAAGATTCCTAGAAGACAAAAGTTTTCACAATACATCAAACACACAATAACATTGTCATGAAACTCATAGTATGTATTTTCTACATGATACCTGTGGAGAAATTTTAAGTGAAATTGCATTTCCAGCAAGATGAGCATGTATGAGACTGTGTAGCAATGTTGATGAGGCAATGTATGTGTCAAGATAGAAGAATGAGGTTTTCTGTTCTCACTGCCTACCCCTTGAGGAAGATAGAAGTGGAGAGTAAAAAATACACTTGTCTATAGAGACACATAACATCAGTATGAAGTTAATCACTCAATTTCCCCATACAGAAGCTATTTTATTTCTGTTATATACATTTTTCATACAAATATGAAATTTGGCAGACTATAGATTTTTACTATCCACACTATGGAATAGTGGAGAGTGATGATTTCACAATTTTTAAGCGTATTTTTTATACATCAATTTCTTTACGGGTATCATGTAGAGAGTGCACATTATGAGTTTCGTTGGTTGTCAACCATTCAAGAAGAAAAAATGAGCAGTTACTATGTAGTGGAGAGTTTAGTGTTGGCTACAACCCACTCGTTTTTTAAAAGAATGAATATGTCCTTGAAACACGTTTATTGTTTTTTTTTATATGAATTTTATAAAGATGATTTTTTGTGAAGGATTTATTGTGAAGTTAATAAAGTATTATTCTTGTGAGGTTAAGTAAAATTTTCTTTATGCGGAGGTCAGTAAGCTGTTAATAGATAAATAAATCACTGACCACTAGAATATGATTCAACGGTCAAAAAGAATGACGTATTTATCTAAGTGTTTCTGAGTGGTTTCTTTAAAGTGTTATTAATCAATTGAATTAGTCAATAAAGTGATTAGTTTCCAATTTATTTTGTCTGAAATATATTTACCACTTAGTTACCTACATATCAACCCGAGTAAATATCTCTTCAATTACTTAATCAAATGTCACGACTCGACAGCTGTATTAATTGTGTTTGATTTAAATTTAAATAATAATGAAAATTGTGACAGAATGTTGGAATGTTTCAAATAATGGCGTTTCCCATTGTCATCTTGGGGGACCACAGCCAAATAAATTACAAATCATTGTCAATTTAAACTACATCACAAAAACCTTTAAAAAATCCGTGATGTTCTTCTTAGCTATTTTTTGTCGTGAACTGACTCATTCGAGCTTTGTTCAATTGAAAATATTCAAATGGTCGGGAATGTGGTGACGAAGATGTCTTGGTAATCAATATTTTATTTTCATTTTTAATCAGTTTAATATGTCTACAAACTGTTATGAGTTTCCATGTTGTAGAATAAAACACTAAAATTTTATCATAATGATTTTGCGTGTATGGCATATAAATTATGCATTCTTCTTGATAACCCAAACTGTTAATTTTAATAGTCTATAGGTATTGATGTTCGATAAAGGTATGTGCTTAGTACATAAATTTACAGCTGATCAGTTTCTGTGGACATTTTTAATTTATTTTCTATTATTTTATTTGCCAACATGTACCTAATGGTCCCATTAATTCAATTTGTTGAAGTAAATAACTAGGTAACAATAATTACGATAAAAATACCTTTATCCTAAATGTTGCAAGTTTAAGGAAAGTAGTCCCCTTATCGAATGCTGATTGGAAAAATGATCTCCCGAAACTTATGGTATTACGAAAAATTGAGAAGAGTATGTATATTCATCTTCTTCTTCTTCTTCTTTAGCCGTCTCTCCACTGCTGGATGTAGGCCTCTTCAAAATACTTCCATTTATTTCGGTCCATGGCTCGTCTCGGCCAGTTTCTACCCGCAACAGGGACAATATCGTCCGCCCATCTTTTCATCGGTCGACCTATTCCCCGTTTATTTCCCCATGGTCTCCACCTCATAACTCTGGGTGCCCATCTCTCTGTTCCCTGTCTAGCAACGTGACCTGCCCATTGCCACTTTAATCTTGCTACATGGTCCATAATGTCGACAACCTTGGTCTGGCGTCTGATCTCTTCATTTCTTATTTTATTTCTCAGACTTATGCCTAACATTTGCCTCTCCATGGATCGCTGTGCGCATTTAAGTTTGTATGTGGTGTTGGCAGTCAATGTCATCGTTTCTAGACCATACGTCATCACAGGGAGGACACACGATTCAAAAACTCTTCGTTTCAAATTAATGGGGATTTCTTTGTTTTTTAGGACATGCTGGAGTTTGCCAAAAGCAGCCCAGCCGAGACCAATCCTTCTAGGTATTTCCGCTGTTTGGTTTTCCTTCCCTAATGTGATTTTCTGCCCAAGATAAATATACTCGTCTACAGCTTCAATCGTTTTGTTGTCGATTTTTAAGCTGTTGCTGGATGAACTCATTATTTTCGTTTTATTTATATTCATCTCCAGGCCAATCTTTAGGGAAGCTTCGTGCAGATCTTTGATCATGCCACTTAATTCTGCCAGATCTTCACTTACAAGAACTATGTCATCAGCAAATCTGAGATGGGTCAGATACATGCCATTTATTTTTATACCCTTTTTTTCCCAATTTAAAGTTTTAAAAACATTTTCCAGGGCAACAGTAAATAGTTTGGGAGAAATGGTGTCTCCCTGTCTGACGCCTCTACAGATTTTTACTTTTTCCGTTTTTGTTTCTTCGTCAATTTTTACAACCATTGTGGCATGGTCATATATAAATTTAATTAGCCTTGAGTATCTTGAGTCGATTCTTGCATCGTTTAGAGCTTGTATTACTCCCCACTGTTCTACCGAGTCAAAGGCTTTTTTATAGTCAATAAATGCCAAATGGATTGTAATATTGTATTCGGTGACTTTTTCTATAAGCAGGCGTAGCGTTTGAATATGGTCAATAGTTCCAAAACTTTTTCTGAAGCCTGCCTGCTCTATCGGTTGGTAGAAGTCTAGTTTCTTAGTTAAACGGTTTGTAAGAATCTTAGTAAGTAATTTGTACAAGTGTGATAATAAGCTGATCGGTCGGTAGTTTTCTAGATTTTCGGGATCTCCTTTTTTGTGTAAAAGTATAACTTCGGCATTTTGCCAGATTTCTGGTATTATTTGTTGTTCTAGGCACTTATTGAGAAGTATTTTAACTGCTTCAATGAGCTCTTCGCCGCCTAGTTTTATCATGTCACTTGTCACTTGATCTTCGCCCGGACTTTTATTGTGTTTCATATATTTAAGTGCGTTTATTAACTCATCGTAATCAATTTCTGGCATTTCTTCCGATCCGGCGTTTAATATGGTGCCATTATTCTCTACATCATATTGTGTCTTTGATCTGTACAATTCTGTATAAAATTCATGTACAGATTCTATTATCTTGTTTTTGTCATTGACTACATCGCCATTTTTGTTTTTAATTCTAATGATATTCGATTTGCCAGTAGTTTTGTTTGATCTAAGGATTCTCATGTTTTTGTTTGATTCTATCGTGCTCATGATAAGGCTTGTATTATATTTTCGGATATCTTTTCTTATTTCCTTCCTGATAATCTTATTAAGAGTGTTATATCTGCTTGAGTCTCTGTCAGTTTGTCGTCTTTCCTCAATAAGTTTTATTGTGTTTAATGATAGTTTTTGGTTTTTGCCTGTTTTTCTAAATGATATTGTTTTAACAGCTGTCTGAATACTTTCCGTAATTTTATTTGTAAGGTGATTTATATCCATGTTGTGAAGCTCTGGTTCATGTTCTAATTTCTGTTGTAGTATATTTTGAAATTCTGTTTGGTGTTTGGTAATTGTTTCGATTGTGGGTGTTTTCCTGGGTTTTTTGTGGATCATGTTAAGCCTTTCTAGTTTTTCATTTATTCTAAACGAAGCTCTCACCAATCTGTGGTCGCTTCCCGCGTCAAATTGGTTTAGGACCGATATATCTTTACAGTATTTCAATTTGTCTGTAATAACAAAGTCAATTTCATTTTTTGTCCTACCGTCGGGACTTTTCCATGTCCATTTTCTTTGTTTTTTCTTCATGTAAAATGTGTTTGCGCAGTATAATTGTTCACATTGCAGGTAGTCTAAAAGTGTTTCTCCTCTTACATTTCTCTTACCCAGACCAAATTTACCAATGTAGTGCGGATCCCCAAGCTGCCTCTCTCCCAATTTTGCATTAAAATCTCCTATTATTATACTAAGTTGTGCATTTTCCAATTTTCTCGCCTTTGTAATATCTTCATAGAACTTCTCGACCTCTTCGTCAACTGCTGCACTCGTTGGAGCGTATACTTGTATGACCTGTATTTTAAATCGTTTGTTAAGTTCCAGTATAATATATATGACTCTGTGTGATATGCTGTTCATTTTTATTACTTTGTCTCTTTTACTTTTATGTACCATTATAGCCACTCCTCCTGTTGAGACTTGTTTATTGTTTCTATATAAAAGGTGTCCTGATGGGAGGGTAACAGCTTCTTCTCCTTTTAGTCTTGTTTCGCACATTCCTAGAATATCCCAGTTTACATTATCAAGTTCTCTTTCAAGTCTAATTCTGTCTGCTTCTTGTCTCATAGTCCGAATATTATATGTCGCGATCTTAAGTTCTGTGATTTTCCCTTTATTCGAGTTTTTGCCTCCCCCAGAATCCATGAGGCGGACCAACTTTGAGTCAGTGTGAGATTCTGAGTTTTTATCTCTACTCACCTGGGGTAGTTTCGTTTTATAATTCGAATTCATGGTTGGTGCTTTGAAGGTTTTGGCATTAAAACACCACGCTTGCCAGACGTGTTGGTGAGTGTATGGTTTCAGCCGCTCCTAACCTGGAGAACAGACGCTGTTTGTAGCCGCCCATTTTGGGTCAAACGCTACGTACCTGTTGGTCCGCGGGAGGTATTTTATTTCCCTCCTACCCTGCATATCTGCCGAGCATTCCCCTATCCGCCACCCGGGGACGCGTCCTATAGCGGTTACAGGCTCCGCGAAGGATATGTATATTCATACCTACTCACAATTGAATACGATCTCATACTCAATCGTCATAATACTTTTTTATTCAATTAATTATTCTTAACTTTGAGTTGGTATGGTACAGCACCCATAGTCAATTAATTTGATAAATTAAATAATATATTATTCTTTTACATTTTTAAATGAACAAAGTATATTTAAGATGTTGATAGACTCTGAATTTAGTACGGGCGACTCACGTAACATCTTCAATCATTTCTTATATTGTCATCTTAAATAAACAGATTGAACTAATATTATACTATCTACTGTTATAAAGACACCATAACTGATTGCTTCTTCCCTGATAATATAGAGTTAGTAGGTACCTATATCGAGCCTTTTATGATATATACATATTTACACTTCAATTTCTATTTTACGCTATTTATACACGACAACACAACTTACCTATTGTAGATATCATGATTTTATATTGTACTAGCGGACCAGACAGACGTTGTCCTGCCCGAACTATTTTTGAAACAAAAAAGTATCATATATTTGAATCATATGGATGTTATTATTTGCTGAGCAAACTTACATTTTCTTGTTTGATGAGCCGCTTAAACTTCGAGGTTAGATTGATTGTCATTTAGTATATAATTGCAATACAGCATATATGGACTGCCACCCTAGACAACGTGTCATTTAGCTCAAGAAAAGATAACTCAATGTATGGAAGTGACAGTTGTCACGTGACTGACAACTGTCACTTTCATACATTGGGATATCTTTTCTTGTTTATTTTTTTGAGCTAAATTACACGTTTTCTAGGGGGGCTGGACACGGAAACAAACGAATTGAAATATGAATAATAACGAAAAAGAAATTAAAATGCCATGTACATGTATATAATTGAAATATGAATAATACCGAAACAGAACAAAGAGAAATTTAAATGTCCAATAAAGCAAAACTACGACGCAAGTGACAGATTTCTTAGTGTTGTCAGATGGAAAAACTAAACATTGCCAGTTCGACATCAGCGCCACCTATTATAATTTATAGTTATAAAAATCATGTTTTTTATTTTCCTTTCTAATCTAAACCATTTAGGGATTCCCATAAACACACATTTTTTTTTACCAAAATCGGTTCAGTGACATACACACGTACAGAAGAATTATATATATAAAGATAGGTACTTAAATGCAATGTATAGGTATCGGCAAACATCTTGAAACATTTCATCGTGGAATGGGACGATTTGCGCAACTACAAACCATTCAAAAAAAAAAACTAAAATTTGAACATAAGATGTTTTGATGATGGCCAATTTCTTTTGACGCAGCTCTCGAATCATATGCGCTGTCATGTTTATTTTGATATTAGATTCTCTCTACCTTTCCCTTCGTCTTCGATGGCTCTACAGCCTTGGTCTTCAGTAACTTCTTCCACCAATCTCTCTCGTCATGTGCTGCAACCCTTTAGTTTGGCACATCTAAAAGTTGGGACGCATACTGACTTTGAAAAATTATCTTCCTATCGCATACTCGGTTTCCCGACCTTTTTTACCTCCCGGATGGCCCTCTAAGACTCTTTTTGATATCTGTGATAGTGGATTCTCTCTATCAACCCAAATTTCACTATAAATTGAAAATAAAAACTCACTTTGTATTAAAAAAATATATTAATTTATCGGTAAACATCTGATCCGATTTATTAACATTTTCCTTTTCCATTCCTTTTTTTTTTGTATGAAGTGTTTTTATTTTTCAACCAAGTGCTGCTGCACATATATTATATTAATTGTCATTTTTTGTAATCTGGTTGGTTGGAATTAATTTCCTTATAACAATAAGTCCGCTTGCTTTGCTTTTCGTCTTCACCAGCAGGCTTATTCCGGTTCTTTAATCGCGGCAATATACACAAGTTTATACACTACGTGCGTTTCTTATAGCGTATCGTTATTTTGTTTTATGCGGATACTAGCCCGCGTAAACTTCCGCGCATTGTGTCGAGAAAACTTCCGTTCGCCGTTCGTAACGCGGTGTTCTGATTGGAACGAAATACGTATGCATTCGGCAGGCGAATTTATTTGCAAAGTTTAATGCTGCATATCGAGGTGGTGTTAAGTTCTGTGTAAAGACAAAAGCGTTTTACAGATTATATGTAGTTACGAATGACAGCTCGTGATACGTAAACTTTCTCTTTACATTCTGTGATACGTAAAGATTAGCTGAACTTATCGCAAAATAATACACGTGAATGGGAATAAGACCACCGGTACAGGTATCCTCATCATCCATTTGGGCAGCTTCTAAAATTTACAGTCTTGATTCCAGCTTTGTCAGCCAGTTCACCGCTTCCAATCTCGCCCCATGATTATTCCGGAAGGTAATAGGTACTTTTAAATTTCCTGAGCTGGCAATCCTTCACTATAAACCCGCCAGTGTTAGATATATTAGTTTATATTAGAACAAGTCTATAAATAAATAAACAAACATGATCACATCGTTACTTTATGTGGATATAATGTAGGTATATAATATATAGTCTTTCCAACAGCCATAACAGGGATAAGAGGGTACGAAAATCTACATTATAAAAATAAAAAAGTGTTTCATTAATATTATTAGTCTATGCAGTATGTATTTATTCTAAGTTGTAACAATCAAGACCAATTTCAATGGAATTAATTGAAAAGATTTTTCATTTACGTTGACGTGACACGGAGCCATTCGGTCGGTATAAAAAATTCATTACCAATACAAGAAAAATATATTATATATTACTTACTTGAGAAATCCAACCAAAACTTTTCACATTATGGGGAAATGAAATAAATCTCGAACCTAGTTAAAATCGAGTTGTACGGGGCCCTATTCTGACTGTCATATCGATAACGAAATAAAAGTTATAACGCAACTATGTATTAATCCAATAAATATTCGTCAGCTCGAAAAAATCTGACTTAAACTTTTGAAAATATATTATGTTTTCTCTGTTACGTACATAGGAAATACAAAATGTTCATCTATAATCTTTTTTATTGTTTCCAATATATTTGTTGAAGTTTTTTTCACATAAATAACTTCATTGTGTTTTTACATCCTTTTGTAAGAGCTCAATATCTATATTAATAGTTATTTACTAACAAAAATATTAGTGTCCCAAATAAATTAATTAAGTTTAAAAATAAATGGGTATTGAAGTTAATAAAACTGGGTATTGAAGTTAATAAACATATTGGGCCTTACTTACTATTTAAAATACGAGTTTAATCCGATGCTGTCAGTTTCGGCCATACAAAAAACTGGGTAAGTATTGGCTTAAACACAAATTGCAAATAGTAAGTAAGGCCCAAAAGTATTGCATAATATCATTAATTCTAACAACGCAAAATGCAGATTTTGATGTATTTTTATTTTTTATCGTATTAAGACATCTTTCGTGCTTCTGTAAGATAAGTATCTGACTCCCAAATTAAAGATCTCAGGTTTATTTTCGATTGTGGTAGCTTATTATTGGGTACGTGTTAAATTAATATTTGACATTGTTCTGACTTAAAACGAAATACGCATTATCAAATATCATATTTTGAGCAAACTTTTTTGCTCCACGAAAATTTAAAGATACAAATGCTGCGATAAGCAATAGCTATCAAAATATGGATTGAAGAGAATTAAAATTTTAATTTCTTAATTTTTTGTCAAAATTCTAAATTTCGTTGAATTTAGACAATAGGTACAAACCCTGATTACAATCAATATTCTTTATAAATGTGGCACAAAGTTGATTCCGAAAATTTGTATTGTAAAACATATCGCAAAATTCGTTACATTAAATCGTTATATAAAATAACGACACGCAAGAGGAATAGCGCCCACGAATATTAAATCTGTATATATATAATTCGGTGTTCAATAGTGAGGTTATACCAATTCCCCGGGGGCTATTTTCATTTCTTCAATAAAACTTTTCATAATAAAATTACGTTCTGGATTGTTGTTTAGTATTTTATTTATTTTTCGTGATTCGAAACTATTATATTGCCATACCGGTATCGGTCTCATTTCGAGACTATACCACACAGTCAAATATGATTAGCCAACGGCCTCGTTTGGTAATAAATGAAATTTCAATCCCGATTAGGAAAATTTTCGGATTTACCAACAAAATAATATTAAGTTGAATTTATGAAGTCAATTTGCCATCACGATTCCAGAATTATATAATTAGTTGGAATTGTTTTAGCAAAATTGGAGATATGCTTGTATTAGTACCTACCTACCTAATTATTATAGTCATTCGATTCTACAATTCTACATTGATTGCTTCGTACGATGTTTTATTATTTGATATAGTTATGTATTTAACAATATAACTTCACAAAAGTAACATTGGGTGAAATTAACGATTTCTACATACACTAGGTATGGATAGGTTACGTAACATTAATTTATAATTACAACTAACTAGGTACCTATAGGTTAAATAACATTTTCAATAGGTCCTTGAATATTACGTCATTATAGGTATTATATTTATTTATTTGTTTATTAGTTTATTTATTTATTTATTTATTTATTTATTTATTTATTTATTTATTTATTTATTTATTTATTTATTTATTTATTTATTTATTTATTTATTTATTTATTTATTTATTTATTTATTTATTTATTTATTTATTTATTTATTTATTTATTTATTTATTTATTTATTTATTTATTTATTTATTTATTTATTTATTTATTTATTTATTTATTTATTTATTTATTTATTTATTTATTTATTTATTATTTTTTTTTATTTATTTAATCATTTATTTAACATATCATATTCTGGCAAAATAACATGTCATATTCTGACAGGCTGGTTTTTATGGGTTCTCACATTATGTGTCATGCTTCCTTTTATAAGGTTGCTAATTTATGTTTTATTTAGGAAATGTATGAGGATGTATAATATGTACATGTTACAAGGACATATTCATTCTTTTGCGAAAAAAAAAATGCACACCCGCACCCCTGTCACTGGTTACCACACAATTTGGGTTTCAGTACAATATTTATTCAAATTATCCATATAGAAATAACATACTTCGTAAAAATACATTAAATGTTTTTTATAAAAAAATTAAAATAGTGTACCTACTCATTTGGTGAAGACTGTGAAGAGTTTAGTGTTGGCCAAGACCCATTCCTTTTCACAAAATAAATGAAGTGTAAATAGATCAGAATCGACTCCGTTGCGTTCTAAATTCAAAATCCACATTCTCAGATCCGTTACTAACGAACTAAAATGTCATCTCTCTGTTGTGGATAATTCCCAACCGTCAACCGTGAAGACGAATCAGCGGCCGCCATTCAAATTTGGAACCGAATTTGATTGGATTTAAATATTTGAATGTCGAACTAAAAAAAAAAATTTAAACATGGAACACGAGTGAATAATGTACACCGTTTTGTCGTGTATGGAACAAAAATGATTCAAAATTACGTTTTCATTACGAAATCGTGCAATTGAAGAAAAAATAATGAAAAATTTCGTTATTCTTAAATAATACACACTTAAATAAGAGATCGACAGGTATCATGTAGAGAGTGCACACTGTGAGTTTCGTCGTGATGTGTTTGTATGTATGGCGTACGGCGTACGGATTATCCTTTATGGTCCTCTCTACAGCCCAAACTATAGAGATTGTCAACCATTCAAGAAAAAAATGAACAATTACTATGGTGTGGAGAGTTTAGTGTAGGCCTATTCTTGTAAGAAAAACATACCTATATTGGGTTCTATCTTATTTTATTCTTTTTTGGGAGTTTTTTTAAATAACTTCTCACGTAATCCTTGCTTCTCTGGGCTGGTAACACTGGTTGGTTGGAAGAAATTGACTTGTGGCAATAAACTTGCCACCTGTGCAGGGTGCAAAGAAGTGTTTTATTAAGTAGTTACATTATACATATTCAACCGGCCGAGACAGAATACGAACCCACATCCACATTTCCAGATTAATAAATTAGCGATTATTTATACAAAAATCAGCTAGGTACCTACCTACATAAAAGTTGGTTAATTTGATTTTTTATTTTGAATCGCTTCTCGGGCAACTAACAGGTAGGTACCAGACAGAAAATACAATTAAAAACTGTGTCTCTATCGGGAATCGAACCCAGGGCCTTAAGCCCAGCAGTCAGATATATTCGATTTTATAAGGCCACGAATTTATATGAATTTTATTGATTAAGGAGTGGGTTGTGGCCAGCACTTATGTAGCTCTCAATCATAAGATCTCCAAACTGATCTCTGACTACTGATCCAAAGGTCCCGGGTTCGATTCCCGGTGGAGACACAGTTTTTAATTGTGTTTTCAGTCTGGAACTGTGAGACGATTAATATCGTAAGTCTCCAGAATGTGGCAACTTGTTATTGGGTGCGTGTTAAATTAATATTTGACATAGTACCTGTTAGTTGCCCGAAAAATAATATATAAAATAATATATAAATATATAAATAAGATAATAGTTAAAATAACATATACTTATGCATAAACATGTCATAAATTATATAGACTGGTGTGTATATAATTTTAATTATATACACGCATGTGTCGTGCACACCCGCAAAACTATCGCTGGATATGCCGTGATGTTGCAAGTATGTATGAAGTAAGTGTTTAAATACAAGAATATATATTTTTTTCTTAAAAGGTTGATGAATGTATTTTCAGTAGGTAAGGAGGAGATGGACTGACGATATTGTCTAACTGGTGGGACATGGGTGGAAGTAGAGTGCCCAGGATAGAAAGAAATGGAAATCCCAGGAAGGGGCCTACATATATCCAGCAGTGGAGTGAGAGGGGCTAAAAAGAAGAAGAAGAAGTAAGTAAGAGTTCTTCGAATTTTAGTTTCTAAACATGAAACCCCTATTATTTACAAGTCGTACCTAATGATTGTTACAAATAATGATATAATAATGGCGATAAAAAATGTTAAAAACGAAATTGATCACAAAAAATAATAATTACATCGGCTCGAAGGGAACTCAATAAAAAGGCGTAGTTGGTGAACGTTTCGCAAGCGCTTAGAGTGATCGCGTAAACCAAACGATAACTGGTCGTAAGCCCTGTAGGTGCCTGATTTCCTGGTTCACCTATAAATATATATTCCAACTTCGTCTCAATTGAGATAGGTACCTATACCTACATAAATTTTGTCAAAAAAAAATACATCGAGGTTTTTTCAACGACAAATTTAATCACCATAGAGTAAAAAGAAGAAACTGATGTTTGTTTAATGGAGCGGGCCGGTATTGCGGTGGAACCGTGGAGTGTGGTGTGGGTAGGCACTAGGAGAAGAGGGATGTGGAAGTGCGGAGGAGCTGGCGGTAGTGGTGGTGTCATGACAAACTGTCGTCAACCCGAACCAATTACTCGGCCCGTGCGGGTACGCGGGTAAGCAAATCAACACGCGCGGGTCGACAACAATTGATCGCCGAAAAAAATATTAACAAAATATTTAAAATTATTTTTTTAATTTTCATTTTTTTACAGTTGCATTTACAATATCAATGATATTTCATTAGATATCAATAGAACTTTTAATATTACATTGATAAGGGAACTCCATAATAATCTAAGGGGAACTCATAAGAAGGCATAATTTGTGAACGTTGCACATGCGTGTAAAGTGATCACGTAAACCAGCCGATGACAGGTCGTATCAATGTTTTCTTGGCTATATATATACATGATCTTGCGAATGTTTTCTTGGCTATATAAATTTTCTTAGTCAGACTTTCTTCATTCATTCATTCAATGTCACCAAACCATCGGAGTGTGTTAATCTTTAAAATTCTAATATCTTTATTCTCCACTTCATCATTCATTCCATTATTTTCAACATAGATATCTGAAAGAAAGTTCACGGGTTTGATTCCCGGTGGAAATACATGTCATTTTGAATTGTTTTTTATTTATTATTTTGTTCATATAATACAACACATTCGAAATACACAATCACACAATAAAACGTGTGGATTGTGGCCGACGCTTCACTCCTCACTACAAAGTCAAATTAGGTATGTATAGAACTTTTTCAGTATTTCCATGATATGAGTTTGTTAAATTTATATTTATATAAGTATTATATTATGAAAACTTGATAGTTCTAAAATGCCATTTTATGAAAATGATGTGCCTTTTTATCTATTTTAAATTTTAATATTTCAAATTTTAAGTTTCCTGAGCTTGGGGTCACTTTAAAATATTTGACAGTTAAAAAATATTAAGAAGCTCTATTCAGATATCTGGGATCTAAGCGAGTATCAGATATACAAATTTGCAAAATTTAAAATAATCGAATGAGTACTTTAGTCTATAATCGTAAAAGTAAAATAAACACGCCGTACATAGCACACAGCACACATAGATACATTGTGATGAAACTTTCAGAATACAATCTAAGCATGATACTATCTGCAATAAAAAAATAGCCTTAAAAATTGCGAAATCATAACTCCCCACTATATCCCCATGGGGTAGTGAGGAGTAAAAATATTAAAAATAAATACTTTACCAAAGATTTACAATGTATGCAAGACATAGTTGATTAAATAAATTATATCGAACCTGTCGAAGTACTTTTATATTTTATCAGTTATTCTAAAACTGTGAGAATATTTAATATTTACTATTTCATACTAAAAACATTAAAATTATATGTATATCATTATTTATCTATAGATTTATTTTTGAAGCACGTATCTTAAATAAATACTTCAAACTTAGATTTTACAGATATCTAGTCAGCGCAATGAATGTATGCCAACTAAAACTACGAGGAAACAGACGAATTTCTAGTATACGTACACCTACCGATACGCACACCTACATAAAACGTAGACCAACCGATCTACCGCCTCACACACACATGTAAAAAAAACTTGGCATACATTTGAATTCGAAATTTGTAGGTACTAGACGCGGCTTCTGTACATTATAATTCTATGACTTCAAACTAATTACCTTGAACCTTTTCACCTTAACTTTTTCAATCAATTTCGATATTTTTTTATTCATAGCAAAAAAAAATACATTTGAATATGTATAAACACTTCTTAGTAACATGATCTATTCTATATTGTTTTACGGCTATCCACTCGTCTACGAGTGATCCTATAGTAACATGATCTGGGTATACCTATATTCATGTACCAAAGGTAAGTTCATAATTCTAATATAATTCACTACTATCTACCTTCAAAACCTGAGAATCTCTATGTACCATAGCTTGGTGCCAATCATCATTTCCATTACAATTTAGGCTACGACTATTTACACGACTCAACCATAGACGAAAACCAAAAATAACCACAGAAAACGCAGATAAATCAAGTTATAAAAATATTTACCTTTGTTCATACTTTGTTATAATTGTAGATCTCGATGAAAAAATGATTTATAAAATTAAGTAAATGTAATAAGATGCCAATATTATTTATTTTTTCTTCAAGTTGGTTTCCATTTGACCATGGATTTTTATGACCATTGCATGATGCATTTTTATGACCATTGAAAAAATGACCAAGGTAAATATTTTTGTATTTTGATTTATCTGCGCTTTCTATGGTTATAAATGACCTAAAAACATAGACGACGTCAGAAAATTTGTCGTGTAAATAGACACTTTTTGGCGGGAAAAGCGTTTTCCCGCCAATTCCGGTCGTAAAAATAGTGGCACCATACAATTTATTTAAAAATGGAATTCTACATAGTCAACGCTGTCAGTGTAAATAAAATTAAAAGTGCACAATTTTATGGGTTCAAATAACTGAGAGGTCACTGTATATTTTTTGATTGTTTTTTTTTTTTTAGTTATTATTTAGAGTATTTCTGTTAATTCTTTTCAATTTAATAACATGTAACCTTAGACTGAATTGGAAAAGTACTGCCTCAGAACAGACTCGTAAGGCAGTAAATTTACAAATAGGAACAATTGTAGGTTTAATTATGTCTTTTTAATATAATTACTTATTTGCTATTGTAATATGTAAAAATAATATGGAAATTAAATCATTCCATTTTATTTTCATTTCATTTCAAGTGTTGTTGAGGCACCAACTTACAATACACTCTTTCCTATTATCGTTATAAAACAGGCAAAATAGCATCACGCATAGTTCAGCAATGAGGTTCACCATCAATTTCGAATGTAGGTACTGTCTTTTTAGGTGAGACGTGTGTGGAGATACATGCACGTGTCATGATTCCTTTTAGAAGGTAATGCACACTCCCACATTGCACATGTCTCTGATTACCCCACATTTTGGGATACACGATGTTCGAGTTAATGAAATATTGAAACATATTTTTTTCCAGTTTGAGAGTCAACGAAAATACAAGACCTGATCTTCGACTCTTGCATTACGAAAGATTTTTCAACTAACGTAGGCCTCCATGATGAATCGAACTAATGAACAGATTCCATTACACAAATATACTTTTTTTTGCGCCATTTTGTAAACAAGGAGACAGGAAAATGGGCGTTTTTGCCCGCCATTCGGTCGAGATAGAAAGCCATTGTCATCGAATCTGTCAGATCATGATTAAATTGGTGTTTCAATTCACCACGGTCGGTGAAAAAATCTCGAGAGCACGAGGAAGTCGAAACGGATGTGACGAAAAAAAATTGAATAAACGAATTGCTGTTTAAATAAATTACGCTGGTATTTTGTTAATCAATTTTATTAATGGCGACACAGTAAAAAAAGAACGAATTCGCCAACACGTAACGTTATATTATTATAGACTAGATTGTTATGGAACCCGTTCGCTACCGCGTTCACAGTGTTGAATTTTCAAACGATTGACGATGAAAACAAATTAATAATAATCGATCTGCTGAACGTATGCAGGTACCTACAACCCCTACAACACTATCCAAAGTACAAAATTTTTCAGCTTTCAGCACAGATTATGATCTCAGCTCAGGTTATTATCGGCCTTCGTGGCTCAGTTGGTTGGGTATCTGACTGCTGATCCAAAGGTCCCGGGTTCGATTCCCGGTGGAGACACAGTTTTTAATTGTGTTTTCAGTCTGGATCTGTGAGACGATTAATATCGTAAGTCTCCAGAATGTGGCAACTTGTTATTGGGTGCGTGTTAAATTAATATTTGACATAGTACCTGTTAGTTGCCCGAGAACCAACTAAATAAATAAATAAATAAATAAATAGTCAAATAAAGACATTTAATTATTTATTTGTTTCTTTATTTATTTATTTAATTATTTATTTATTTATTTATTTTTTTTTTTTTTATTTCATTATTTATTTATTTATTAATTATTTATTTATTTATTTATTTATTTATTTATTTATTTATTGTTTATTTATTTATTTATTTATTTATTTATTTATTTATTTATTTATTTATTTATTTATTTATTTATTTATTTATTTATTTATTTATTTATTTATTTATTTATTTATTTATTTATTTATTTATTTATTTATTTATTTATTTATTTATCTATTTATTTGTATCTACGGCAAGAAGTCTTTAACAATTATACAAAAATATAAAGTAGTTACACAATAAAGCAAAAACAATAATAGTAAAAAAAACATAATTGACAAAAATACATAAATTTCTAAAATTTGAGTTGACAGCAAAAAGATTTTAATTTAAAACGCACCCAATAACAAGTTACCACATCACTAGGTATTTTTTAATCAAACAAAAATGATTATATTTCTACATATATATTTCCCTTATAATAGGACGACCGTTTCGGCTGACTAGGTCCTTATCAACTGGTGAATATATATGCAGAAACATAATCATTTTTGTTTTATTAAAAAATACCTAGTGTAATGGAGGTCTACACATTAATCACCGTCAGTATTGACAAATTAAAAAATAAAAAAGTTCTGAACCACATTCTGGAGACTTGATGTTAGTCGTCTCACTGATCCGGACTGAATACACAATTAAAAACTGTGTCTCCACCGGGTATCGAACTTGTCACCAGAACATATTAATGAAGTGAGACCTAGGTGGTTGCCCATTTCGCCTGTATGGTGGCACCGTCCCTGGTATTGGTTTATGGCAGTGTTACACGGAGGTTTGCTGTTCGTTAACACGAATATTTGTGGCTTTTCCGTGACGACATTTCACCTGTAAAGTATTTTCATTATCCTTGTTTTAAATAAACTGTTTACTTAAAATTAACTTTTTCTTAATATTTTTTTTAGTTTTGCGGTCAACTTTAACGTTTTGATAATCACTCAAAAAATGTCATTATTTCACTACATAAAAAGGGGTCCGAAGTCGCGTATTAAAAATATAGGTACTTATAGATTACGAAAAGGTATGCTGAGTGTACTCTCTCAGTCGTATGCGATGCCTCCGATGGTCGCCCTTTTTACACGTGAGTAACACAAATTAAATATATACTTATATATTACGAAAAGGTATGCTGAGTGTACTCTCTCAGTCGTATGAGACGCCTCTGATTGTCGCCCTTTCAACTCGTGAGTAACACAAAATAAAAATATACTTATAGTTTACTTACGAAAAGGTATGCTGAGTGTACTCTCTCAGTCGTATGAGACGCCTCGGATGGTCGCCCATTCAACTCGTGAGTATCACAAATTAAAAATATACTTATATATTACGAAAAGGTATGCTGAGTGTACTCTATCAGTCGTATGAGATACCTCTGATGGTCGCCCTTTCAACTCGTGAGTAACACAAATTAAACGACCATTGATGAAACCGTTTCTTTAACATGGCGTTATCACAAAATTGAATTTACGATCTACCCTCGGTGGCGCGAGGCCTCCCTCTACCTCCAGTCGTCTAGACTGTTTCAATCAGTTTGGATGGTTTAGAAGCTGTCACACTTATAGGTCTGTATAACATTCATTCATTTCGTTGTGACTTATCGTGGTACATAATTACACCGTCCTACATACCTACACCTGTTGGTGTATATGAAGAAAATGAAGTAGGTATCAAGTGAGAAAGATTTTTGGAATGCGCTACCTGTTCCAAAATACATAGGTAGCATAATTTATTCATATTACGATCTGAACTAATCAGTGTTTAAATAACTTATGATGTTCGCCTAGTAGGTAATTAAAATACACATATTATTTGGATTTTAAAAAATACCTGCCATTAATTGTTGACCTGTTAAATTTATTTCGTTTTATTTATTATCAGAAAGTTTTTTCTAACCTTTGAATAATAAATTTTACTGTCAACTACACTATCAAAAATTATAATTTTCTTTTTGTATATAATCTATATTCTGTAAAATATTTTTCTTCTTCTGTAACATTTAATGTAAATTTTGTATGTAAAAATATGGTTTGTGTGGCATTGTACCCCCCAGCTCACAGACTGGAATAAAAATTTCATTATTATTATTATAAACATGTATTTTAATACTCGCTTAAACCCTATTAGATTTTGAAGGATATCTGAATAGTGCTTCTCATTTTTTTAACTGTCAAATATTTCAAAGTCACCCCATAACTTCCAAGCTCCCTAAGCCCAAGCTCAGGAAACTTAAAATTTGAAAATTTTATTTCCAAATTGGTAAAAAGCCATATCACTTTCATAAAATGGCGTTGAAGAGTTATCAATTTTCCATTATAAAATATTTTAATAAAAAATAATTTCGTGAAAATGCAGAATATTTGAATACTATATAAAATGACTTGTTAGTGAGAAGTTTAGCGTTGGCCACAACCCAATCGTTTTGTTGAATTACACGAAAATAAATCTACCTACTTCTTAAGATTCATTCAGGGATCGTCAACCTTTCAAAAAGTTATAAAGTGTACATGAATTAGGTCTGGAGAGTTGTTAAACATGACCCATGAGTTTCGCACCTTTGATTTTTTTTTCGTAAACGGCCCTTTGAAATACAACATTATCATTATCAGCCTAGAGAAGCAAATATCTCACGAGAAATCGTTTTACATAAATTTATCATTCGCCGAATTTAAATATCCCAGGACGCCGTCATAAAAGTCAAACGGTTCACCATTAGGTATGCAACGCCGATCAACGAACATTCCACTGAAGAATGCTGTCGAAATGGACAACATATTATACAAAAACAATTTAGAAAGGGATAATTTTACATTTGTAATTTATAAGCACACTCTTCTTAACGTTGATTAGGGGCGTAGCCAACTTGTCATAATATGTACTTAATATATTGTTTAATAAATGCTAACGACGCGTTTAAAAATAAATAAAGAAAATCAAAGAGTCAAGGTATTTAAAGAATTTTAAAAAGGGTATTAAGATTTTCACATAAAACTAATTTATGTTGTTTTAATAAATTCAAAACAATGTAACATAATTATACAAGTTATAAAAATATTATTAACTAATAAATAAATTATTAACGATTATATATAACTATTCATCACTAGATGAAACGTTCGTCCTTAATTTCAAAAATAAATTAAAAATATTTTTTATTTTTTATGGTATTCATATATAGGAGACGGTTTGGCCACATAGCGAGAGTAAATAAAGAACGCCTGATAAAGAAAATATACAAAATGGACAGGAATGGAGTGAGAGGTGGGAGCTGTCCAAGAAAAGGATGGCACGACATTCTGAAAGAGAGAAATGTAAGAAGGTTCAACGACAGACGAACATGTATGAGACAATGTATAAATGTTAATAAGGCGATGAAGGCGTACCAGGATAGAAAATATGGCGATCGGTTCTCCCTTCCTAACCCCGTTAGTGAACTGGCGTTATATTATGTATATATTATAAATTTTTGTTTTTTTTTTATAAATTTTACGACGAACAGTACATATTTAAATGTGATCATTTCTATTTTAATTTATAGATTTAGGGGGGCATATACCTAACGCTAAATATAGTGACTGAAAACATGATATAATTTAACAACAAACCTGTCCCCCTAGACAACGTGTCATTTAGCTCAAGAAAAGAAACAAGAAAAGATAACTAAATGTATGGAAGTGACAGTTGTCACGTGACTGGCAACTGTCACTTCCATACATTGAGTTATCTTTTCTTGAGCTAAATGACACGTTGTCTAGGGGAGCTGACCTGAAATGATAAAATTTATCTGTCATTCACTTTGATTTTATGCACTCTTAAAATCATAAGATTTATTTTTCTACGACATATTATAGTTATGGAGTTATTTAATAAATGTTGTAGAAAAGAATATTATGTTTTAATTTATATTAAAATAAAACAATTTGTTTTAGATTCTACGTGTATCTGACCTGACACTGATTTATATTTATATAATTTGAATGTACGCATATTATGGTGACAGGTATATATGAAACGAAAGTAATTTTTGGCAAAACATGAAAATAATATACTTCATTAAAGAAAGAACTTATCTATGAATTTTTCACTCTCTGTGAGCTATTTTACAATATGTATGCTAACAAAACAGAAAAAAAAATGGGTACAGTAATTAAAAATTCGAAAATTATGGTTTTTAAAATGGACTCAGGTGATAATGATAAAAACGTAATGGATTTAGGTTTGTTTGAAATAAAAACAATTACGCGTTCCGGCGAAGTGAAGTGAAATGGCTGCAATGACAGCTTCAAACTAACACAGGATTGGTCGAAAGTGACTTAAGCGAATTTGATATAAAACGTCATTGTGACTTAGGAGACTTTGAAAAAAATCTGATATTTTGGTACTAATTTTATACAGTAAATTCTAAATACTAAATACACGTAGAATCTAAAACAAATTGTTTTATTTTAATATAATTTAAAATGGAATTCTACTACGTAAATTATCCACAACTACTTAAAATTATGTTTTAATGTTTTTTTAGGGAAATTTATGCTGAATATAAAATTACATATGTGACGAACATTCACTAGAGAGATGTTAAAAATCTTTTGCTTAACATATTTTAGAAATATGATTACGTACAAAATTCGTCGCCCTTCGAGGCTCAGTTGATTGGGTATCTGACTGCTAATCCAAGTTTGAATTTTTTTTTCAGTCTGGATCTGTGAGACGATTAATATCGTAAGTCTCCAGAATGTGGCAACTTGTTATTGGGTGCGTGTGAAATTAATATTTGACATAGTACCTACCTGTTAGTTGCCCGAGAAATAATTAAAAAAAATTGGGTTGTTTATATTTATAATATGACCTCTTTAAATGGGATTCTTTTATTGTGTCCGATGACATTAGGTACTGTTCTGGTTTTATCTACCTTCTGGGACTGTCGACGAATGAGATATGTACAAGTCAAGGAATGAGGAATTCCTCTTATCGAATTCTCGGAATACTCAACTGAATGCTTATAATGCCTTTTTATTACAAAAGGACAAACACGTTGTTATCAATTAACAAATATACAGACGGGCGATTATTTATTTTTATCAATACCACAAGAAATTTGTGGATGGAGATAAAAACAGATCCGGATTTATGATTTTTATTTATTTCCATACATAAACAAATCAATAAAAAAAAATCTTAAAAATTATTCAATTGAAATCCATTTCCCGACCATTCAACTGTTTAAAGACTACCGTACTAACTACAGCACAAGTTTATATTAAACAAATTCTAATTCACTTTAAAAAAGATACTTAAAACTATATCAATGCTCAACATTCTCACGATACAAAACAGACATCAACTAATCATTCCGAAGACAAACACTACATACGGACAAAGACATTATCAATACTTGGCTCCAAAGATCCTAAATTTAGTTGCAAAAGATATAAAGAACATACATTTTATAAAAAATACAAGACTTAAACATACATACAATACAAACATGGTTTTATAACAAAGGGATTATCAACAAATTCTCAATTCATAACAACATACACGGCAAAACTACTAACATAGGACTCAATAAGTGGACCATGGGCTACACAATCATTCTATATTACAACAGCTTACAATGATTTAGTAATTAATATTATGTAACTAGTCTACCACCTCGGAACAGGCCTGGCCTAGTGAGGTGGTCCAAACCAACCCAATTTATTTATGTTGCTTATATAAAATATTGTATTTTTTTAGTATATGTAATAAAAAAAACGGAAGCCTGTTCTATAGCAGTACGGTTAGCTTATTGTTCACACCAATTTTTAAATATTCGACGCATGGAACAAACTACTTACGGCGTCCGCCGGTGGAAGTTCCGAGAGTCGCGTCGGTTGTTTTAAAATACTAGGCTATCCTGGCAATACTTACGTATATTTAACTGTAAAGCTCGAGAGTAACTGTAGAGAGAATGCGAGTGACGATTTTGCACAATTTGCACAATTGTATGGTTGCAAAAGTGACACGCAATATGGTACATAAATACAACGTCGAATTTCAACTAATTTAATTATAATTGCCGTGATGGTATGAATGAATGAATGAAAAAAATAAATTTCTACGCAAACATTGAATTTGTTCTCTACCGGGAGTCAATGCTATATTTGGCAAACTTTAGTAGGTATATCTCAATAGAAACGTATTTGAAGTATAAAAAAATTACGTAAACCGAAAAACTGTGCATGCTCAAAGTGATCACGTAAACCAGACGATAACTGGTCGTAAGCCCTGTAGGTGCCTGATTTCCCGGTTCTCCAAAAATGTATCATCCAACTTCGTCTCTATTGAGATATAAAGTTTGTCAAAAATAGAAGATTACTAAATATTTATTTTTTGCGATAAGTTGACTATGGAGCTCCAGTGAAATATTGAAATTTATTATGTACTAACTATATATACCCGGCGCTGCCCGGGAATATAAAGATTTTTTTTTTATTTGTTATGATATAACTTCAGTATGAGTAAAAACTATCCAACACAATAATAAAAATAAACATACATAAGTAAGTTTAAAAAAAAACAGTCCCTTCAGTCCCTCCCTGCGACCCTTCTCTTCAGTCTCAAATAAAGAACTTGGTAAAGAGAAGTGGTTTGAAATTAGATTGAGGGCAAACATAGCTCAGAGTGTAGTTTTGGGCACAACACATTTTTTTATATACTTTCATCGGAAGCAAGTGTGTGTAAAATAAAAACAGAAAGATTGGTACCTATATAAGAAACGGTATATGTAAATGTTATTGAATATAAGTGTTGGAATGAGTTGAGTGTTGGCCACAGCCCACTTGTTTTTATAGATCGACATTGAAAGCAAGTGTGTATTCAAAATGTAAGCAAGATTAAACAGTAGGAAATTGTTTAGAATGTTATTAAATATAAGCGTTGATAAGAATTTAGTGTTTGACACAACCCACTCGTTTTTTTTAATCGTCACCAGAAGCAAGTGTATACAAAATTTAAGCTAGATTGGACTATGGGAAGAGGTCAAAAATGTAATTATAGAATATAAGTGTTGGGTAGAGTGTTAGCCACAACCCACTCGTTTTTATAAATCGTCACCAGAAGCAAGCGTGCATACAGATTTAAGTAAGATTAGTTGTTGAGTTCTTCTTGAATGATTTCTATGTATGTTTATCGTTTCCAATAAAATCCTTTGTGAGATAAATAAATGATATTTATTCCAGGTGGATTATAATACATAAATTAATTAATTAAAAACAAGAAACCTTCCTTGGTTCTCCCCTGCGACACGAACTCTAACAAAGAAATAATAATAACCATATACATACTAACATAGCTACATACATATTTCACACACACTAAAATATTATTATGAAGATTTGATCGTAACCAAAGAAATGAAAATCAGCAAATTGTATGGAACCTTTTTGTATGAAAAAATAGCGACAATCACACAGAAAATACTTACTTTAAAATCAGGAAAAACAATAAAACTCAACGAAATAATCACCGTGTTTGTTACTTCTACTAAATAATATTTACTCACGAAAAAGTACATTATTTGACGTTGAAAATTGCCAAAAAAATGAAACATAACACAATAAAACATTAGAAAGTAGATTTTTTATTTGTCGAAAACCGTCACTGGTTGTGAATAAAGCAATTTGCAAAGTATTTATCGTATAAAATATTCTTATTTTTGATTGATACTCTGCTAATAAATATAATGGTGGGGATTTAAACTAATGATCGCGCAGATGTCAAAATTAGACCGTAGTTCATTAAATTTTTTAGTTTGAAAAGTCTGATTTTATGTATTTGATTTAAAACATCTGCGTTAGACGTTGGCAGTATGAAAGCAAAACAATCTATGGTTTGAATTGTATTTTTTTTTTATCATTACCTACACACAAATAATGTAATATAGTAACATGATGCAATGTCATATAATGTAATGTTATATGATAGAATGTAATATATTATAATACTAGTTGCATGTAACACATGAGATCCAACTGTCAATAGCGATAGTATGTATAGTTGAAGAATATGTACCAAACTATAAACCCATAGATACAAATTATTGAATATTTTCAGATATTTTGTTTTCTATACAACATATGTAGGTATGTATGTCAAGATAGGATAGTATGGAAGAAGATCCTTTTTCCTACCCAGAATATGCAAATTGCATGATGGTATGTATGTATGTTTGGAGATGAAGTAACAAACTATTAAGTCTTCTTACATATTGTGTATAGGCGACTGCCATACAAAATGTATGAAGCGATGTCGTCACTAAATTCAATTTTTAAAAAAATTGTTAAAAAAAAATTGAGATCTTCTACTACAATGTGAATATTTTTTATAGAAAATTAAATTATCTAGTTGGGGTGTTTCGGCTTTTTTCGATAATTGTAAAAGTTTCGGAAATATAGGCAGTTAAACTCATAAATTTATCATGAAAAAAATATTTTTCTTAATAAAAAATGTTTGAGAAACCCTGGAATTTTTTTGAAAAAACTAATTTGAGATTTTGTATTTGTCTATGTTTGTACCAATTTTCAGCGTTCTACCGATTATGGTTTCTGAGATATATGGAAAAATAAAATAAAAATTCAAAAGTTGATAACCCCTGACTGAAACAAAAATTCAAAATTCCGAGTATAAAAGTTTTGTAGGCCTGTAACTGTTTATATATTCTGAAATTTTAGGCTCTGTAAATTGAGCGGATCAAAAGTTATAAGGGGGGGACGGACACACAGACACACACACAGACACACAGACACACACACACACAGACACACACACAGACACACACACAGACACACACACACACAGACACACGAAATGTTCTACTCCGAATTCTGAGCAAATCCGTGTATGGAACATATATGCTGCGAAGCCTCTAAGTTGGTGTTTTTTGACTTCAAAGTTGGAAAATCCATGAAAAAAGTAGACCTCTCCATACAATTCTCGCGTATTCTGGCTTGATACATTGTCGATATGTTAAGAGAACAAAGTTCTCCTGAACAAATCGACAGTTGGATAATGTTTTGGAAAATGATGTAATATGGTGTGATGTAATATAATGTTTTATTTTTATTTTATTTTTATTTTATAAAGCTTCTCGGGCAACTAACAGGTAGGTACTAGGTATGTCAAATAATTATTTAACACGCACCCAATAACAAGTTGTCACATTCTGGAGACTTACGATATTTATCGTCTCACAGATCCAGACCGAAAACACAATTTTAAAAACTGTGTCTCCACCGGGAATCGAACCCGGGACCCTTGGATCAGCAGTCAGATATCCAACTAACTGAGCCACGAAGGCCGACGTTATGCAATATAATATGATGAAATATAATATAATGTAACATAATAAAATATTGTAAATTATAATATAATATAGACCCCCAACACGGGTAGGTACTCGCCTACCTAACGGGGGACACTACAATGTTAATGTGTTATGTAACTTAATTGTTAATAAATAAATAAATATTTCGCTTCACCGTACTGAAATTTTTTAATTGATTTTCAGCTTGATTCATTTTATATTTTAATAAAATTGAACAATTTGTAGGTATACAAACTTAGTGTAATTGTTGAACCAACATTTATATCGTTTCACAACAGATTTTTTATGTATTTGAACTTATCATTTTTTAATATATAATAACTCAATTTTTTTTTATTTACCTACTTGCTTAATTCAATGTTTTTGTAACATATATAATCTATAATTTTAGATTTCTGTACTCCTTCAAATAAACTTTAACTATGCGAAATCTCAAACTCCTCCCAAATAGGAGTCCCTTTGAACTCCCCAAAAAGGAGTCCATAGTTTTCATAATCATAGGTATATATTACCTATATTTATTTTGATATGTACATTGTTATATTTTTTTCAATATTATCAAAGATGCGTTCATCAACAAACTATTTAAGGGATTATATACATAATGTATCTACAATATATGTAGTTATATCTTGATCCGTATGTAACAATGTATTGAGTACCTTTAATATAATATATTGTAGCGCCCTTTGTTCAATTAATAATTTACAACAGGTAGACAACATTTATGGCGGCGGTCGATCGCCAATTAGTTGTTAAAATTCTTGCAACAATAACATTTATACTGCCTTTGAGTTATCCTCTGTGTCATATAAGACAATCATATCCTTAAAAATCTAAAGCTGGTCGGACACTAAGCATTATTCCATGTCATGTTCTCGAGCATCGGAATCCGAGACGTAAAAATGACTTGAAACTTGACGCATATAATTGCTTGATATGACATCACATTGCAATCAAAAACTGTGTCAAAAATTGCCATCAAAAAGATATTCTCATATATACATTGCCTGGATCAATTATCATGGATCGTTGTTTCAAAATAAACGGACCTCTAAGGTTGAATTAGCTCTTGACATAACGTGAAGCTCCAAACAAATTAAATAATTAGTTTTTTTAGAGCATAAAAATAAGCAATGCACCCTTGGAATAATTTAAAATATTAATAATTTAAAATATTCGTTATCATTTTAAAATATATAGGTTGTATGTAAGATGTAGGTACCTACTTACATTATTTATTTATGTATGGGAAAATTATAAGTTTTATAATTTATAAAATAAAAATTTTAAGTAAAAAATAATAATTTTATATTTTTTTAAAATTATAGGTTTTTTTAGTTTTATTTACAATGATCTCAATTATTTTATTGTACCTACTTTAAGCAAAAAATAACGACTAAGGGTCGTATTGCGGGAGTTATTTGAGAAAAATATATGAAAAAGTTGAGGTTTTGTAAGCAGTATTCTCGCAGTACAGGACTTTACCTTTTTATTACTTTTTTTTTGAACAAAGATTTAAATAAATGTGCATTTAAAATACTTCGTGTTTTAAATGCACATTTATTTCGTGTCATGTCAGCTTTATTACGAAGATTATTTAATACGAGGGCATAAATTGTTAGTATTTTACTGTAAACACTTGTAATTTTATGACCAAAAAGTGAATTCTTCAAATTAATTAGTGTTGCCAGCGAACAGTATCTAACATAAAACGCCAGATAAATAGAAATGGGTATTTTCAATTCTTAAATACTTTGCGAATTATTTAACACACTTCAAAATCGGCATTCAAATCTCAGATGGTTAGATGTCTGATTGCTTAGCCAAAGGTCCCGGGTTCGATTCGTTTTCAGTCTGGATCTGTCAGACGATTATTATATAATATCGTAAGTCTTCATAATGTGGCAACTTGTTATTGGGTGCGTGTTAAATTAATATTTGACATTGTATATATCTGTTAGTTTCCATAGAAGCAATACTATAATAAAAAAATTCTCGTAAGAAAATTAATTAATTTTTGATTCTAGAAATACATATAATTTATCATAATACTATTTCGTACAAAAATTAAAATAGTTAAATATGACGTTAGTTACTCTCTACCTACCCCGTTATGGACATGGCTTCACTGAAAAAATCTAAAGTTAGCAAAGTACCTTTTTGGCTCGGTTAAAGTCATATTGGTAGTTATTAACCAATATATGATTAAAAATAACAAAGTTGCACTTGGCTATTATCTAACAATTGAATACTGTTAACGTGTAGTTGGTTACCAATAGCAATGTAAAAAGTCATGTTGGTAGTTATTGACCTATACATGATTAAAAATAACAAAGTTGCACTTGGTTATTATTTGCGAATATAATACTGTTAGAATGAAGTTGCTTACCAATAGCAATGTACTTGTTTAAATTTTACCGAGTAACAGGTACCTATACGGACATTTTGTATTTGGCATCTGTCAAATTTGACATTTTATACATAAAAATATTAATATTTCTCAAATTTGACACGATATATTAAAAAAAATATTATATAAAGTATAATTCTCGCCAAATATGATATGTCACATTAAAAAATGATTAAGTAAAGTATAATACTCGTCAAATTAGACATGTGACACTGAAAAATAATTTAATTAAGTTGAATTAAGATGAGATATTCGTCAAAGATTATCATTATTATTCACAAATATCTTGTGTTAATTTGCTAATATTTTCATTTGAGATGTAATGTAAAGATGTTTATACTATTTTGATGTTAAAGCTGGATGAATAATAAGAGACCATAATGGGGCAATTAATGAATGTAAAGAATGTATTATGTCCAATTATGTCAAGATCATTGATTTGTCAAGATTGGTTTTGTGGTGTTTGGTTTTCTCTGCCCCAATATGGTTATTGTGTTTAGGTATGTATGTATTAGTTAATATAACTAATATAAATAACTCATAACTTCAATATTAGTTAATGTCAGTTTATAACATTCACAAATAATAAAATAAATATCTACATAAATATGTAACATTAACATACACCCATTTGAAAAGTGTGAGTCAATCGTTTGATATTGGATTGTTGTTTAATATTCATGTTGATGCCATGCTGGGGAAAGCATACAGAATATTAGGCTTTATATGTAGACTAACTCTAGCCTACCCATACTATGACCATACACAAATTAAATAAATAGATAATCATTGCACTATACTCTCAGCATCATTGAATATCAACTGCTCAACTGTCTGGTCACCTCACTATGATATTAACTAAAGAATATAAGGATTTCAATGGAAATTCAGTGTGACACAATCAATTAACTTATTCTTTGGAATGAACAGCCTGTGCAGGAGGAGAGAGTTGGCCGTTCTGTTTGTGTTGCTTAAAATCATAAACGGTTAACTTTATGTCCCAACGATATTAAACAAGTTATATTTTAACACAAATCCTAGAGTAACAAGAAGAAGGGTCAATATGTTATAAGTGTTATCAATATACATATTATTAATGTTAACAATGTAGTTTGTGTTAAAACCATAAGGGCTGAATAATCCTGATAGTGAACTATGATAGTAAAAAAAAAAATATTTATATTCAATGAACTTGTCTGCATACTATATATTTATCAAACCTCATTTAGACTGCAAATACATTTTCTCCATGTGAAAAAAAATAAAACAAAGTAAATATACTTATATCAAAATAGAGTAAGTATACTCTTGAGGGAATTACTTGAGAATTTTCATCGTGGATGGTTGCATATAGGTGTACAACCTAAGCAAAATACCCAAATTGACGCTCTACGCAGCCCATGTGATTTCTCAAGTTATTTGCTTATAGCTGTAGGCAGTGTGATAATGTATTCATTTTCACCATACTATGCAAGTCTACTAGGACATGGCATACTATCCATAGTATGGTTGCAGATCTTTAGATAGGAACAACGCTTTTGTTATTAATACTTGCATGATAATATATTATATATAGCAGGGGTGGCCGACTTGATTAGATCCAAGATCTACTGTTTACTGAGGAAGCCCTGTGCGATCTACCAATTACATACTTCTTGAAATTTAAAATGAAACAGCATGGTTCAGTACACAATTAAGTAGTATTTTTTAAATTTTATTAAGAGGGAAAACATAAAACTGAAAATTATTCTTAGTAACTACTTGTATATTAGTGTGAGCACTGCGTCTGAGCATCTTCCGTTAGATTAGCAAAATCAGGTTTGTAGTTGGAAATTGCTAACCTTAAAGAATCCAGTGTATGAGCGTCTGTCAAGCGAGAACGGTGTTTATTTTTTGTTTGCTTTGAGTAGGAAAATGCTGACTCACATAAATATGTTGAACCAAAACACAAATGCAATATTGTTCAACACATTTCTTCAAACATGGATATTTCTCGTTGGAAACCAATGCCCAGAAATCTAGATAAATAAAGTAACGTGACAACGTGAACGTAACGTGATGGGTGCAGCAGTTGGTGATTACGTTGCGCAATCTGTTCTACGTATTTATGTATGTTTATATTTTTTGCCTTGCCACGATCGACTGGACTAATAGTCGCGATCGACAGATCGATCGCGATCAACCGGTTGGCCACCCCTGATATATAGTATTCTTTAATAAACTCAACATCTCTGCAATCTCTTCCAGCGCATTTAAGATAGCTGCTTCCTCTGGTTTCTAAATATTTTGATTGGCATGATGTGTCATTCGGAATATAAATAATATATGGATTTTTCACTCAATTGTTATTTATAAAATGTTAAAAGACTATGGGTCGCCATAGAAAGTGCTTGAAACAGTCGGGGTTGGCTGTTTCAAACTGTTGCAGCACGGATGTTTGCAGTTCCAGTGCAAAATTCTTGTTTACAAAACACTAACCGCTTGAGCAGTCGTAGCCAAAATGAGCAGTCGGATTGCGGTCGAATTTCGCCGTGTAGCTAAATTCTTAGATTAGTTGTGACAGCAATACACAACTTCTTCAATCTGACCACTACAATTGCTAGACTTTCTTTAGGAGAAATACTTTTTCTTATAACGGTGTCCGTTTCCTAATTTTTATTTCATAAATAAATAAAATATGAAATAATATATTTAAAAAAATAAAAAGAACAAAATAAATAAAATTAAATATGAGTCAGTTCTTCATTGACATCAGTTAAAAAGATTTTGTTGTATTTTTCTGTAATGGATACAAAAGTGTGAAATATTCAGTATTTTCAATGTTGGATGTGCCCATGTAGGTCAGTTATTTTATAGTAGAATAAATAATGTTTCCTCCTCGAAATCCATATTGCAACTGAATTAACGTTGACAGCGATTGTGTTGCAGTTGAGCACTGCTTCATACTAAGGCAACATACTTTCTGAGTTAAGCAAGTTAGACAGCAAATTTTTTTGCAGATGTATACCTATTATTATTTTGATATGCTTGAACTTAATATTCATGATTTTTTCTTTCATTTGTCATTTTAATATTAAAAAAAATATCACACTGGCTAACTTGAAAAAATGCGTTTCATTAATTTTAAAACATATTAATTTCGTTGTATTTGGAGCCTGTCACAGGAATGACTTGTATAGTATACTGATAATGATAAAACGATCCTAAAAGAACTACACTTTCATATTACAAAATTGTTTTTAAGAAAAAACCTCGGGAACGTAAAACTGTTATAGAAAATTAGGATCAATTTCTTAACATCATTTCTTGAATTAACACACTGAAAAATAAACAATTTCATTCAATAATAATGTTGACGAATATTGTATTTAGTAAATTTTAAGGTTAGATTCTACGTTCTATTTGTGTATAAAGCGACATGTCAAATATTTACGTTTCGGTGGTTGATATTGGTGGAATGACCATATATAAAAATGGTATTTCGTTTTAATATCTACTTATTCTCATGATGGAATACATTAACTACTTTATTTATTAAAATAATTGTTATTTCTTATTTTTTTACATATGTTGCGTTTATTAAAAATATTCAGATGAATTTATTTACTGGAAAGAACTGAAATGTCTGAAATGATGTTGAAATTTTTTTTTGTTCTGGCAATAATATGTATTACGCGCAACCGTTTCGCTGTGGTCTTCTGTCTAGTTAGTGTGTTCTATGCTTCTGTCAAAACTCAAAACGACGTGTTTTCTTGTTCAAATATTTTTGTGTCTTGCTGTTTTGTTTTAAATTGTGTGGTGTAATGGTGTTATTTTTATTATTTAAAAATACCACATCAATGTTGTCAATGTTATCAAATGCCACATCAATGTTCTTGTGGTTCAACGGAATTAACGACAATATTGGAAAAATATAAATGGACACCCAGAAGAACCAATGTGTCAATTCTAGACGAGCTTAGGATCGAGGATCGTCTATCGACGATATGTTACAGACGTATCCTTCAATTCTTTGGACACATTGCCAGAAGGGAACCAGACTGCCTCGAGAAGCTTGTTGTGATGGGCAGCGTGGAGGGACGGGGTCTTCGGTGACTGGTGCTCTGCGTTCAGCCAAAAATAGATTGGCATGGAGGCGGGCCATACGTGTGGCGACAGACTACAGCCGCTATCCTCAGTCATGAGGAAAAGGACGAATGATGAAATGGTAAGTTGTACAGTGTGATATCATGCTATTAAATGAATTCAAAGTTGTAAGAAAATAACAGATTAACGCTCGCTCTACATTTGTTTTTACAGAACTCATTTATGTGTCAACATCAATGGATACCGTCTCATCCCAGATAATACCCGCTTACGATTGTCCACTCAAGTTCACCACTCTTTCCACATCCATCATAAGTAAGTTAAATAAAATATTTAATTGCAATAAATGTACCTATAGCAAACACTTGATGTATTACTTGCAAATACTTGATTTGTGGCAGGATAAGAAATGAGGACATTAGGAAATAATGTAAGATGAAGAAAGATATCAATAATAGAATGAAAGTGAACACATTGAGATGGTTTGTCCACATGGGAAGAATGAATGAGGAACGCCTGACGAAGAAAATAAACATTGCGGAGAGGAATGGAATGAAAGGTCGGGGCCGCCCAATAAAGGGATGGCATGACCATGTAAACGATATTCTGAAAGACAGAAATGTTAGAAGTGTGAACAATAGACGAACATGTATGAGAATATGCATGAATGTTGACGAGGCGATGAATGTATGCCAAGATAGAAAAATGTGGCATTCGGTTCTCTTTTCTGCCTATCCCGCAAGGGACCTGGCGTGATGGTATATTGTTGATGTATTAACTACTTAATGAACTGTGTATGTTTTCAGTTCCTGAACCTCGCTCGACGTTTGTCGCCCTATGTATCTACATTTCCATGTAATCCACAGGACGTTCCTCGAAAAGTAAGTTAAACAAAGTTTATATTTTATTTATTTATTTAAATATTGATTATAAAGGTGTAACACTATGGAATAGTGGAGAGTCATGATTTCACAATTTTTAAGCATATTTTTTACATCAATTACTCAACGGATATCATGTAGAGAGTGCACACTGAGTTTTTCATCATGATGTGTTTGTATGTATGGCGTAGGTACGGTGTATGGATACGGATATTCATATACCATACTTACAAGATACTGTAGATCTTCCATACTTACTGCTAACAGAACTTTATCGTCTGCATACATCAAATCTCGCACTATAACAGTACTCAATTTTAACAAACTTATGGCTCTATAGTTTTTGCAGTCGAGCTTTGAGCCTTTACTTTAATACAAAGGTACCACGACTGCATTTCTCCATGATGGTCTGATAGAAATTAAATGCATCATTGTTATTAAACATTTCTTGTTTCATTATAGACGGAGGCAAGATGAAAAAACAACATGCAGCCAGAATTCAGTGGAGAGTCTTAAAGAGAGTCTTCCCCCGGGCCACAACGTGGAGTGACGTACGTGGAAGACACTAAACAGACTGAGGACGGGCGTTGGGAGAACATTGGATAACCTGTCTACATGGGGCTTCCTGCAACAGGGAATACCAACGACATGTGACTGTGGACAATAACAGACCACCGCACATCTGTACAGCTGCCCCTCGTTTACATGGTCGTGCCATCCTTTTCTAGGGCGCCCGCGACCTCTTATTCCGTTCCTGTCAGATTTGTATATTTTCTTCGTCAGGCGTTCTTCGTTCACTCGCAAGAAAACAAATAATTGTTTGCGGAAACATATATCTTTAAAAAGACGTGTCCTGGTATTCAATCCAATCCGGGAATTGGCATACTATTGCATAGTGAACCGGACACAACAAGTTGTTTTGAAGGAAATCCATGTAATTTATACCATTAAGGTTGTCCAGCTAGTAGTATGGTCCCACGATAATATTGCCTATCACTCCTGCCCAAACATTGACTCTAAATTTTCTCTGAAAGTACACTAAACGGGCCACGCAGGATTCTCATTAGACCACATGCATATAAATTGTGAAGGTTTATAATCCCCTCGCTAGTAAATTTTGACTCGTTTATCCACAAAATTCTTTTTGAAAGGGTTGTATCGTCAATTTCAGCAATTTTTAGAAAAGGTAACTATCGCATGTACCTACATGAAAAGAGTTCATACCTAATTTAAATTATCTGAAACCCAGAATTTGTTGTTTTTTTGGCATTTTCAGAACCAACCTAACTTGCATGAAATAAAAATTATGTACTCTTGAGAATAAAAAGATGTTTTTTTTATATTTATTATGTTTAATATGTCTCTATGTATTAGAAATATAATATTTTTTTAATACAATAAATCACATTCCTGTGCAATAAATGAAATTTTGAATGAAACCTGTATTTTATTTCACTCCAAATATCCTACCTGTGTAAATTAGCAGAATACTGAGTAAGTAGATTGAAAATAGCCAAGTAGCTTTGCTGTGGCTACAGAATAAATTAATTCAGAATACTGAGTGAGTTGATTAAATCTAACCAAGTTGTTTGCTGTGGATACTGAATGAATTAGTTCACATTACTGAGTAGTAGATTGAATTTAACCAAGTTGTTTGCTGTGGATACTGAATGAATTAGTTCACATTACTGAGTAGTAGATTGAATTTAACCAAGTTGTTTGCTGTGGATACTGAATGAATTAGTTCAGATTACTGAGTAGTTAATTAAATCTAACCAAGTTGTTTGCTGTGGATACTGAATGAATTAGTTCAGATTACCGATTAGTAGATTGAAATTAGCCAAGTTGTTTGTTGTGGATACTGAATGAATTAGTTCAGATTACCGAGTAAGTTGATAGAAATTAGCCAACTAGGTTGGTTGAATTTGACAGTTACTTTGCTGATATTACAAAGTTAGTAGGTTAAGTTTTGACAGGTTACTTGGCTGATTATACAAAGTTGTCCGTGGTTAACCAAGTTACTAGATTCATTTTGACAGATTGTTAACAAAGCTACTCGGTTAAAATTAGCAGACCATTTACTTGGCAATTTTTAGCAACGAACTTTGCAGGTACTATATTAACAAAGTTGCTTGGTTATTATTAGCAGCAAATCATTTATTTTTAACAACTACATTTTTTGAGTGTTGATGAAATATAAGTCTCTTCTAGTCACAATCCTAAAATTTGTTTGCACCCAGGGCCGGATTCACCATAGGTTCAAACGGTGCAGTTGCACCAGGCGTAAATAAATCTGGGGCGCCAAATAAACAAAAAAAATCAACAAATATATGAATAAGATCAAAAATATATACCTAAAAATCCCGAAATTGAAAAAAAGATCTGGTCTGGGAAATGTGGTGGGTGCAAATGCGGGAAATGGCTTAGAGGTGAAGGGGCGCCTTGGACTCAATTGTGGTGGAGGGGGGGGATCTGGTGCACCAGGTGTCGAATAGGGTAGATCCAACCCTGTTTGCACGAAGTACTCCATCTCTCAACATTTTTTTTTTTTTTTTATATCTCTATTGTCCGCCATCTCCATCTCTTGGTAGCTGCTACAGCGCATATATGGTAACTAGCTGACCCGGATACCTGGTGTTATGGCCTATCCATATAGATCGTTGTTGGGCAATCATCCGACTCTGCTCCGTCACGTCCTTTGGAATGTGGTCTGAACAATGCATCCTAGACATGCACCTGTAGCACCACATTTCAAAGGCAGCCAGATGTCCATACTCTCTCCGGCTGATAGTCTACGTTTCGCTGCCATTCAGCAGCACACTCCAGACAAGAGTTTTAATACAGCTCTCATGATGGCCTTTGAGTGGCCATCATGAGAGCTGCTGCCCAGAAATACAAATTCTTTGACTTATTATGAAGTGGCGTCATGTAGAACAATATTTGTTTTATTATTAGTACGATAGATAGCAACGTTTTTGACTAATCATTTTTTAATGGCTGGTTTTTAATATTTTCTATCTTATTGAATATAAGAATGAAAAAGGTAAGTCTAGCACCTGGGGGGCTACTCATGACACATTCTTAATACATGCTTATCTTGCCTTAATCTTAAAAATGTATAAATCAGTACTCGATCATAATGTAATTTAATTTTAATCTTTCTCTACATTTAATCATAATAATTTGTTTATATCATTGTTTCGTATATGAAATTGTAATTAATTTTTGTATAAACAAATACAAATAAGTATAATTAATTTGAAGCTCAAAGATTTCTAAAGTCTGAAGCTGATCTTAAACTTATGTTGATCGACTTTATGAGTAGCCCTGATGAAAGTGGTTGCGTTTACCAGTTCGTATCCTCTTCATACTTACATAGGTAAAAATTACAGATTTTAACATTATAATTTGTACTTGTATATTATTTCTACCTATAAAATCCGTCTGTTTGTGAAATATGTACTTAGGTACTGTTACTGAAATATGTAAAAAAAAAATTTTTTTTTTTCAGAAATCTATCTGAGTGTATACGCTGAACAAATCACCAAGTTTAATTGTAATCAGATGGATGGTATAAGAATACCAAAAGGACTTACAAAGATTCAAATGATAATACTAAAATCTGCAATTTTCACCTCCTATAGTAAGGGGATGCGCACTGGTAAACGCAACCATTCCCAGGTGCCAGACTTACCTTTTTCATACCTATAATCAATAAGGAAGATAATATCGAAACAACACACATTAATAAACGAATTGTTTTTGACAATTATGTAGTTCTTCTTGAACGTGAGACGTGATGATATCTTGATTATTAATTTAAATTGTGTTAATTCTAGGTAAGTAGGTACCAATTACGTAGTCCCCTGATTACAAGGAAGTCAATAAACATAAGTGTGATACTTTCAAAGAAGATATATTGGCAGCCGAATCTACATACCTAAATATGAAACAGCAACAACATTGTATGCAGAATGAATTGAAGGTATCCAATAAAAATAACTAAAGATTCTGCATGATGTTTTATGGCCCCCACAATAAATAAACAAATGTTCTGAGAAACCTCAGTTCATGGGTCAGGTGAGGTTCTTAATGAGAATATATGTTTTTTTTTTCTCTCGATGTAGAATTTATTTATTTATTTAATCATTTCTTTCAGAAAAATTGGTCTTGTGCCTACATGAAAGGTTAAATAGATTTTACATCGGGTTCTATTCCGAACACGAATTAAAAAATGAACATGAAAGCAGTGTTAAAAAAAATGTGTTCAACAAAACTGTCACTTTGAACAGCATCCATTTTATAACACACAAGTGATGTTCTTTAGTCATTTTAGTTTCCTTTGTTTTATTCAATCTTTTATAAAATGAATCAATTCGATATTTTATTAAAATTTTAGTGCGTTTTTGAAATAGAACCCATTTTTTATATTTATTTATTTCCATAATACACAAAATTAGTACAATATGACTTAAATATTACAATGGAATTTAATATACTAGGGGAAGCCTTTTCTGAGGTAATACTAACAATAATTACACAATACATTTTTGCTACATTATTCTCAATAGACTTCAAGGTATAAAAGTGTAAAAAAGAAGTATAAAGCACTAAATTCACAAAAAACAAGTGTTTTTGTGAGGGTGAAGGTGTGTTTGCATGTGTAAGAGGACGATGTGGGGATATGTGTAATAATGGATGTATAAGGAAGTAAGGAAATATCTCTTTCTGAGTGGAAATATCATCTTAGAAAACGTCAATTCTCTATCTGACTCTTCTCATCCTCTCCGAATCAACCAATCAGTAACCAGCTTTCCAAAATTATGTCCACTCGGCTGGACTAAGTCCAAGATATGTATCAAATACAACTCTAAAAATGTACTAAAATATATAGTATCTCTGGGCAAAAGTAGTCTGTGTATGTGTCGGTTGCAGCAAATGTCTATTTCGTGTATTTAAAGACAGGGTATATGAATGAATGAATGAATGAACAATATATTTCCAACAGTATTAATATTACAAAGGAACAAAATACAATTTGATTTTTACGTTATTACAATTTTTTTTTTCACACGTTTGGAAATTTTACTGCCTCGCTAGACATACATAGTCTGGTTTGGAATTGCTATGGCTACTCTGCGATCATATGTTTTTTTTTCTTTTTTTTCTTCGCATACTCCATTCACTTAGAACATCGACAAACAGGATGAAAAACTCTAAAACCTCTATCTCAAAAAATCTAAGAGTACCGAGGCATGGATCCTTCTCTTCCAATCTGCTTCAGCCAACGAGTAACGAGGTCTTTGAAATTTTTCCCATCATGCGATATGTTTTGTTCAATATCCATCATTATTTTATTATAAAGCCTTAAAACTATATATTGACGCTGCTCATGTGTCGTTCTTGGTTGTGGCGGTCTTAGCTGATGTCTGTTTCTAGTGCCATGTATTAGTATAGTTATATTTTGCTGTGCATTGTGATGAAGCTTTCAGAATATAATCTCAGCATGATACTAGTACAATAAAAGAAACAACTTGATAACTAGCGAATTCACAGTAAAAAAAAAATTAAAAAAAACACACACACACGTACCTACACCTTACACAAAATAAATGTAACACACACAATATTTTTGGTATGTAATTGTAGGTAGGTACTGTAATAGGTACCTGCTTATATAAATATGCATAAATAAATGAATTAACGAAAGAGAATTAATATCCTTAGACTAATTAGTATTTACCTACATACAAATATATCTTAAACCATTTCCGAATTCATCCAAATACCTACTTGTGCTATAGGTGAATGAAATTGTTACGGGTAGGATTCGAACACTTGTCCAGCAGACAAACCGCTCCGTCAGTGAACCAATACGCTGATTTAATTAACAAGTATCGATTAAAATATACCCAGGTATGAATATAATTAATAAACAGCCTATTATTTGACAAGCCGACATATTTATATAAACTTTATCCGACCAATAATATCAAACTGTGTATATTAAGTAGGTACCTACCTACCTATGTATGTGTACACAAATTAATTAATTTTAAAATGGCGGCATCGTTAAATTGGGCTGGTTGGTATAACAAGTATATAATTCAGTTTGTATAGCGGTTATTAAATTAACATATTAAATACTCATTATACGGCAAATATAATTATGCAAAAATTAAAGGTATTTATGATAAAATGAATCTACCTTCCCACATAGGTACCTACTAGTGATGGGAAAAACTCTTGGTCATGCAGCGCTATAACTCATGAAGTTGAATAAAATAAAAATAAGATCAGCTTCAGACTTTAGCAATCTTTGAAGTAAAATTAATTCAATAATAATATTTATTTATACAACAATTAATGACAATTTCAGGCATAATAAATGTTGATATTAACAATAAGTATTATTTCATGATTAAATGAATATTGGATTATTATAATCGAGTACTGATTTATACATTTTTAAGATTAAGGCAAGATAAGAACGTGTCATTAGAAGCCCCCCATGGTGGGCAAGGCAAGTCTGGTCCAACCGGTGAAATCAAAACCCACACGATTACCCATATCATGGATATAAATATTATATGGAGTTCTATAATATGTTTAGAATGTTGCAAGACATGCAAGTTTGAAAATTGCAAGACCAAAATCATGATTGGGTACGTAAGACCGCCCCAGTATTGGTCTTACATTCGCTCATCATTACTTGCCCATACCTACACAGTTTAAGTAACTACCTACATTGGTATTTGTAGTAAAATGTTTTAATTCAATATGTTAATTTTATCAACGACAATTTATCTAATTATTAATTTTAATGCTTATTAATCGTCGTTGCGGTAACTAATATAATAACTGTATCAAAATAAATATTTTTTTAGATATTCATAAGATTTTTTTTAATTAATAAATTTATAATCTCAATACGTTAAACTTTTTTTAAACCTGTTTGTTTAATCTGTTCAAATCTGAATTCCGAAAAACATTTGCTAGATGTTTTTTTTTAATTTACACTGAAAAAAAGTTATGTTAAAATTAACCGAACTATAGTGACTACGAATCAATTCGTTTTGTGCTACTAAATATTTTGTATGTTTAACTAAACAGTACAGTCATAAACAGATTAACTTTTATTATTGATAACAAAGGTTTGGCTAAAAACGCAGTTCGGTGGTCACAATTATTTTTTTCAGTATAACAATTGTGTAAATAATGAAACATTATAATATAAGGTATATACTTATAATTTATTCAGGGTTAAGTCATACATATTTGTCTGCACCAAGAACTCAATCTCTCATCTTATCTCTATTATAGCTATCTCTTTATTATAAAATGAGTGGGTTGTGGCCAACAATAAACTCCTCACTAACAAGTCACTCCATATAGTATTAAAATTTTGTATGGAAAGTTTGCAGTATTTTCATGAAATAAGTTTGTTTAATTATTCTTTTTATTTAAATATTTAATTATGATAACTTGATAATTCTTCAATGCCATTTTATGAAAGTGATGAGCCTTTTTACCAATTTGAAAATAAAAATTTTAAATTTTTAGTTTCCTGAGCTTGGGGTCACTTATAAATATTCGACAGTTAAAAAAATTGAGAAGCACTATTCAGATTTCCTTCAAAATCTACCTAATGGAGTCTTAGTGAGTATTATAGATGTACCATATTTGCAAAATTTGAAAAGAATCGAATAAGTTGGTACTTTTCACTAAAGTACCTACTCATTCCTGATTATCAGGAGACTATTTTTCACACTATTGTCATTATTTTCTTTGTGATTTTTATTTATTGATTTGATGTACCAACAGCAAGTTCATAATAGCGGGTATAATGCCATAAGACACTCTCTTTAAACCAACCCGATCAACGAAAAGTCTCAAAAGTTAAAGAATAGTTTTGTATATAAGGACCTTAGTACTTCGAGGGATTAGTCTTGACTTGTGGTATTTAAGTATAAAGCCCATAGTAACATAGGTATATTAGCTACTGCATACCTTGCTTTTATACCTAGATACTAAATTTTTAGGATTGAAAAAAGCTCGAAGATTTATAATACGCCTTTACACAATACAATTTTATTTTCAACATCATCGTCAAAACCCTCAGTAGAGTACGGAATAATTAAATAGACTTACCATCATCGTTGCAGAAAGTGATTGGAGATGGCAGGGAATCTGATGGTGGCTGGTGGTTGGCTCCCACGAGGCTGGTGATGGAGAGCACAGACCTGGCGGCTCTCGGTTTGCCACCGCCAGACCTCCTGCTCAGGTCCATCGTCAGCAGGCTCCCCAGAGGATCTATCTTGAGACTATGTATATCACCGACCACACTTTGACACAATTATACCCAACGAAGCAGAATGAAGATCCGCAATCCTTTGATGTTTATAATGTTTCAGTCACAGATATTTAATTTTTAAAGGCACTTTAAATTTTACCTGTAGGGATTTTATGAATAATTTAGTCAATAACAAAAAAAATCAAGAATTAATACCTACATACCTATCTACTATCACATCATATCCTACAACATGAGGTTACCAGTGACAGGTGTATGGATTGGTGACAGGAAAATTATTCGAAAAACAATTATTCGAATGCTCAATTTTACGAAAATCAATTTTACGAATGGCAATTATTCGAATCACATTTTTTCGAAAAACAATTTTCCGAACACACAATTATCAGAATTTACAATTGTCCGAATTTTTATGACGTCATGTTGGTAGTATTGTGAGAGGAATAAACCATAGATTTTTATTATAATATACTAGATGTCGTAGTTAGCAAATTTTGTATGAATCGAAAACAAATGACTCACTTTTTGCACGGAGTACTACATCTACATAGTATATTATGTTTAATAAAAATCTATGAAATAAACAACATGGCGACGCACCGCGCTGTCAGATATCCTAGGATGTACCTACACCTATTTTTGAAACCTAAACCTACAAAACTTTGGTAAAAATAGGTTGGTTAGGTTTGTTTATAGTTATAATTGCGACTGGCGTAAGCCAGTTGCATTATATATTTAAAAAGTAACTATAATATTAAAATAAAATAACAAATTGGTGTGAATACTAGATAAACATATTAATAAACTGGTGTGCAATCTAGACTATCCCGCGCTGTCAAACATCAGTTATTAAAAATGTGCAAACATACGTACCCAAGTAATAATAGTCTTCATCGAATATATTTTACTGGCAACAAATATGTCAAAGGAGGCAACATAATGACACAAAAATATATTAAATTCGGTTAATTGGTTTTCCAACAAATGTTAGTTCGAATAATTTGCTTTCGGACAATTGTCATTCTGATAACTGATTTTCGAAAAATTGTTATTCGTACAATTGCGCATTCGAACAATTGTGTTTCGAATAATTTTCATGTAATCGTATGGATTTGCATTAGCTTATAAAATGAGACACGACGCGTGCGTTTATCCCCACACATAAGCGTCGTCACACGTCATTAGTAATAAAGATTTTTAAAAGGAATTGTAGGTCTGAAATCAATAATTTTTTCTCTGTTTAGGTAGGACCTAAAACCTACTTCATGGAATGACATTTAATAGAAAAATTAAAAATACCAAAATAAAATCGACTTGGTTCCTACTGGATACATAATTATTCCGACTTGCGTGAGCGGTTCGCATGACAATTTTCCAATACATGCTGATTCGTTAACGGGACTAAATGTAAAAAAAACGCCATATTTGTATGTGCCTACCTATAGTTTTTATGCCTTCGATATCTACGGAGAACAGTCCACTGCAATTATTTCTACGTTCCCTAAAAAAAGCATAAATGCTTGTGCTATAGGTGAACGAAATCGGTCGAGGCAGGATTCGAACTCTCGACCACTGGATTACTAACCCAGCGCGCTAACCGTTCTGCCATCGAGTCATCTATATTCCTACTAAGGTATTATAGCAGACGGGTGGTGGCCGAGCAATTAGCACGCTGGGTTTGTAATCCAGTTGTCGCGAGTACGAATCCTGCCACGACCGGTTTCGTTCACCTATAGCACAAGTATTTACGCTTAATTTAGGTAATTTATGATGATAATATAATGTAAGAAGCGTGAACAACAGACGAACGTGTATAAGACGATGTATGAATGTTGATGAGGCGATGAATGTGTGTCAAGATAGAAAAATGTGGCGTTCAGTTCTCTCTGCCTACCCCGTGAGGGACATGGCGTGATGGTATGTATGTATGTATAATAAATCAGTAGCGGAATCGCTTAGGTATAGAAGCCGAAAATCCTGGTTTGCCTAAATTCAAAACCCAATATTATTTTGATTTTTCGCAACCATATTACAAAATTGAAACGTAGGTAGATATATGCAGATATGATGCTTTACAGGGCCTCAAATGAAGATTATATTTTTGGCATGCGATTTTTGAAATATTTTTCATAGCCACTAACTATGAACAACGATGAAAAACGTAAATTTTTTGACTATTCAATTTTTTCCGTTTTTTTATTAGGTAGGTAGGTATTTATAATCAGAAAATATGTTATACAAGTGTGTGTTGCCAGTTCAAAATAAGGGAAAATTAACTTGATAGGTAGGTACCTATTTGTATTTACCTATGTAGGTACCTAATTACAAGTAGGTACCTACCTACCTACCTATCAAATAAATAATATGTTTATGCCTACCTAGTTTTATTTTAGAAATGTTTTCACAAGCTTTCAATGTCAAAATAAAATACCTATTAATAGGTATTATGACACCCAGAAATATAGATATGTAGGTACCTACCTAATTATCTATGGTAAGGATAAAGATATTGGGTACCTATTAAGTTAGTGTGTATGCAGGTAGGTACCTACTTAGTTGGTAAAAAACTGACATGCAACAATTAAGTTGACTGTCACGCACATATTATGTTTTGGGTCGAATTATGTCTTCCTTTTCCAAACAATTTGAAATGTCAAATTATCGAATTATTTGAAAATAGGTACCTAATCAACCTAAACATTAGGTAGGTATGACAGGAAATAAATAAATTTGTTTTTTTTTAATACCTACTAAGTTGTTGTGCCATAGACAAAGATATGCAGACATAGATACCTATATGTAGGTAGTTAGGTACCTATACATGACGTAGGTAGGTAGGTACCTACTTGATATAATTGCAATTATGTCATTCTTGACAGAGCGGTTAGCAAGAAAATATACCTAACGTGTTTGAAAATTATTCAATTTGGCGAGCTTGAAGATTAGGTATTAAAAAAAAAATATGTAAAATCATCAAAATTTAGCATGTAGGTACCTACCTACATGCTAAATTGGTATGTAGTAGGTACTAATCTATCTAATGCTGATAACCAAAATATGGTTCATATTGTTCACAAATTTATTTAGGTATCTTGAAATTTCCATCTAGGTGGGTAATTATATTATAGTTGGTTGATATTATATAGAAAAAGATAAACAATTATACTTAGGTATGTACCTACCTAGTTATATTTATTATTTGATATGTGATGAATTCTCTGAAAAATACATAGGTAGGTATTCATAGTGTTCAAAAGGTAGGTAGGTAGGTAGGTATAAATACGATATTATAACTATTGTTGACAGTCCGGTTTGCAAATTAAATATTTATTCATAAGTAGGTACTTATGTATTTCGGTTAATCCATCGAATTTTTTTAGGCACTATAATTAAATTTACAATAATCCAAATATTTTATCGCGATAGAAATTAATTATCTTGCCAACCAAATAGGTAGGTAGGTACTCAAAATACTTAACTTATATTTTGAAACCATTATTCTTTTCAAATAGTAGATACCGGCCACCTACCTATTTCAATTAGATATAGGTAGGTGTACCTACATTAAGGTAGGTATGGGTAAGTATATTTTAAATTCAATGCTATAAGTAGGTACACTGTGTAAATCGTATTGATATAGGTAGGTACCTACTTAAAAGATCACAAAATCATGACATACCTACCGAACTGTCATTATAGATTAAATAAGTACCTAGGTATAGTTTTGTAATAGGAACCTATCAGACAATTTATAGATACCTACTGTTGGTTCAACGATGGAAGGCACAGATACCTATAAACCAAAGGTAGGTACTCAATATTACATACTTAGATATTATCGAATATCGGCCTTCGTGGCTCAGTTGGTTTGGTATCTAACTGCTGATCCCGGGTTCGATTCCCAGTGAATACCTACACAGGTTTTAATTTTGTTTTCAGTCTGGATCTCTGAGACTATTGATATGTTTAGTCTCCAGAATGTATTAGCTACTTGTCATTGGGTACGTGTTAAATTTAAATATTTGACATAGTAGGTAGTTAGGTATTTATGTTTTATAATTTATTATATGCTGTATGTTGTCCTTTTAAATAAATAAATAAATATTTAATAAATAAATATCACTTTATGTTAAAGCATGAGTAGGTAGGTATCTAGGTAGGTACCTACATATAAACAATTGGCGCGAAAATAAAAGTAGGTACCAACTCTATGATTTTTCAAACACTATCCAAATGTCACTATGGTCAATTAATTATCGCGCGAATTTAAATAGTCGTTGAACTGTCAATTCTATTTAGCACGAAGTAGGTAGGTAGGTACCTTTGAAGGTACGAAAAAATACTAAAAATATATATTGTTTTTTTTAAAGGAAATGGGAAAAATGGCAATTGTCTTCTATATGAAGTAGTTTAAATTCAGCATGAAATAGAATAACAAATAAAACACGCGAAATGAATCGAACTGTCACTTGATTTTTGGTAAAGGCACGCGTAGGTGTTCATAACAAAACGCGCGAAATAAAAAAATCTAACTTTCAAACTGTCACTTGAGGTTTGGTTAAGACACGTGTAGGGGGAAAAAAATATGCGCAAATTTAAAAATATTCTAACTTCTAAAACGTCATTGGAACTGTCAAATCGATCGCGGCCCAACGGATAGCGGCGAAACGTCAAACCGGGCGTTCTCGGCCGCTAGTGCGCTGAAGGAAACTAAATTGTCAGGATCACGGTCCGCTATCAGAGTTTATCAAACCCGGGCCGCTGTCACTGCAACCATATGGCGCCAATTCCCGATCGAGTTTTCCCCACTCCTCCCTGATCGGGGGGCGGGGCCTCGAGCGAACCGGAGGCGGGGCCCGAATTTCGAATCCGACCAATGGGGACGGAGCGCGCCGAGAGGGAAAAAATCCGGAAAATTTTTATTACGTGTGTCGTGCTCTCGCTACACAAACATGACGGCGACATTATGAAACTTATTGCTTTATTAGCCGCGACTTGTAATTGACAAGTTTTTTTTTGCTCCCAGCATGTCGTATTGCTCCATATTAGGCTAATTAATAACGCCATTTTTAAACTTAATAAACGACGTTTCTCTGGTTTGAATTGAATACATGCCTTCCTCCCTCGTCCCTCCTGAGAGATATATAACTCTGATATAATTAGGTATGTACCAACGTAATTAACAAACGTACGTGATGTTTTATTGGAATTGTTGATTAGCTTCATTAAATGCATCAATCAAGTTGCTCAGTCAGATATATATACATATATGTTGACATTCAGTTTTCAACGGGTAAAAATTGATTTTATCCGCGTTTTCTTATTTTGAAAAGGGACATTTTTATTTTGGCGTTTCAAACAGATATTTTTTACTGATAATTTCAAGTTTCAAGAAACTTGAAATCCTGAAGTAGAAATCAAAGTTTAAAAAACTGATGATAGACCTTGTCTCTAATATGGAACGTTAGACTAGGTAAGAAGATGCGAATGAAGCAAATTGTATTTGAAGTAATTTGTAGATGTCTAATTATAAACAGTAGGCAGGTTCATCTCATTATTGTAGGGACTGCAACAATAAAAAAATATACCTAAGTATAAATAAGTTTGCGGATAAAAACGCAAAAAAACATGACGTTGAAGTAGATCCCTACTTACTTTCCTAATGAAATATGTAAGTAGGTACCTATCTACCTACCTGATTATCTAAAATGTAGATTCTTATATTTAATAGTTGGTGCTTAAGAACGATACCTACCTACCTATTTAAAATCTAATAAAAGAATGAATGGTAATTGATTGTCTGTAACCATTTAAATAAATGTACTAGTGCTTGTTATAAGGTTAGACTTAATATCTATTACACCATGCATGATGATGATAAATTAGTAAAAAAATTATACCTATTAGCCGAGCGACCAGTGGCGAAACCGCAAAATGGATAAAAACACACCAGTTGTAGTTTTTGTCTTTGCTCACTAGCAAAGACAAAAACTACAGGATCGTTATGACTAGGGGACCAATGTTTATGGATTACATTAGTGGTATATAGAGGAAAATAACTAAGTATGGAATATTCGGTATCCCTAATATGAAACACCTACCGGCATTTCTCGTAAAAGAAAACTTTCAATTGAGTAGTTTTCGCCAAATATCTTGAACCAGGCTTCCGAGTACGCATATCGCAAATTTGTGTCTTTTTGCTTCGTTGGTATAGGTGCAAATCACCCCCCTTCTCGGCGAAATACCCCAAGAAATTTGGCAACAACTATAGGTACCAACGAAAAAAATATTTTTCATTTTGTAATAAATTGTAAATAGTAGGTAGTATGATTATTACCTACATCAATGCATTGTTCAAATGTTTGTTTGGAAGTTTGAGGGGTTTTTACTGTCGTATTTTGTTTAGTTTAAAAACATGAATAAAATTTTAAATTAGTTATACCAAATATGGACAATCCTTGAGATGGGGTCCAAATTATGGACCATTACATATTTGGTTCCCAAAACATCAAATGACTGGATAACTATTTTAATTTAACTCAACTTCCGATATCCCTCGCAGCAGTCTAAGTAGGTACCTACAATCATACGAGAAAACCAAGGTTAAGAATAATCCATATGATTTAGAGATACGAGATGATACAATATGATACAGAAGTAAACCCGAGGCCTTGATTGGACATGAAAACTCCTGACTCAGAAGATACGGAGTGTATGCTCTGTCAGGTACCTATATGCTGTTCTCTGAAGATACTCGAGGAGAAACCTTGATCAAATGCCTCATGTGCGGACTCTGGATACATAATGATTGCACTGGTGCAGATACCTATGGCACTTGGATTATTGCAAGTACCTAGGTACTTAGTTTAAGTTCCTTTTTTTTCTTTTAAAAGTTATGAAATATTTTTGATAGTTTTTGTAGTATTCCTTAATTGGGGTACCTATTCCATAATAAGATACCTTTATGTTGATTTTGATTTTATTGTCGAGAAATTATATTACTTAAAATAAATATGTATAGTAAAACTCTGATTTTTTTTTCAGTTAAAAGTAACGAAATTTCATATGAATTATTGTGACTACAAAACATATGGTTATTCTAAACTAAATATTTTGTGCACACGTCTAAACCGTACAGTTATAAATAGATAAAACTTTATTACTGATGACAAAGTTTTGGCTGGAACGCAGCTAGCCAGTTCATTTGTCATTTTTTTCAGTCAGGACTGTTACTATGAAAATCGCAAATGTATGATTTATTAATTTTGATTGGTATTCCATATTTGGTCACTTTCTTCTAACCAAACTAAACAATTGGTTACTTTTACCTGTAACCATTTGTTTTGTGCATACAGCTAAACTTTTGTTTTGCAAAAGTTTATTACTTACAAAATTTTTGTTAAAATATTGAATTTTTATATTAATAGTCACAAAATTTATTAATGTTTAAAGTAACCAAATTATAGTGACTACTGAATTTGGTCACTATAGTCTAACCCCAAATGTTTTGTGCACACATCCAAACCGTTTAGTTATAATAGCCAATCTTGAGTTACTGATAACAAATGTTTAGCTGTCCTATTTTTTACAGTGTGGTCTCCAAACAGTTGAGTTAATTTTTCAGTAATGAACAACTTTAATGCACTATATACCTAGGTATTTTTTTATGTTCCTTCGTTCAGTGTAAATTATCTGTAGAAAATACTCACCAAGGTAACGCCACTGATGACGATCTCTCCTAATGGCGCTCGTTCATTAATGTCTTCCATTGGTTGATGGTTGATGGCTGATGGGTCATCTTCATCCTCATCTTAAATGTGCTAAGCTAATTGGACACCATTCCTTACATCTACAGTCGAGTGAATCGCATCGATTCCACTTTGACACTAACAAAATAAACTTTTTGTCTATTTTTTTCTTGTCATTTCTAAATTAATACCTGATTCTTATTTTTAAGTAGGTACCTAATAAAACCTTGTACCTACTATAGATGAGATAAATCTGTAGGGAATTAAATCCTGCCTGCACACTAGTCCAGTTCACAAATTTATCAAGGATGTTCACACAGAAAAAAAATATTTAAAAAGAATTCCGTTTGAAAAATCTATTCCGGATTTTTAAACAAAATTCTGGTTTAACAATATGTTTTCAATGTTTTTCTCGGTTCGGTTACATCAGACCTTTGCACCCGACTGTATAGGTAATACTTAAAGCTCTTTTTAGTAACTAACTAATATACACAATAGACATATAGAATGTACCTACCCAAGTAGGTATCATCCGATTTCGTTAACTAATACAATTTGTTTTCTAATGAGCTTAAATAGCCCCGCTTTCGGGGGCCATATTTTATGTTAAACAACATGTAGGTACAATTAAATATTGTAATTCTCAACGTCTTGACAGCTCACAAAGATACCTATAAATTTAGGTAGGTATACCTACCTGCTCGCTTATTTCACTAATCTACAGCAACAAAATACCTATTAAATAGGTATTTGGCCTAACAACTTACATAGGTACCTATATAGCCATCATTACCATACGTTTCAAGTAGGTACCTGTATAAATATTGTATGGGTAATACCTACATATATATTCTTCTCCTTCCAGTATCTTGTCAGGTCCCCCCAACATCTTCCTACCTTCGGCGGCCCGATGCAGGTCCTCCACGGTACTAATCCCCGTACACTTTCGTATATTTGCTTCCTGCCGACACTTCTTCATTTCATTTTTAACCGAATTCCAAAAACAGAGGAGGTTATCAATTTGACGTGACTTTTTTATGTAGGTATGTTGTGCGACAACTTTTTAAAACGTTATCCGATTTTGATAATTATTTTTTTTATTATAATGGGTTCGATTGGTTCCATTTCTATTAGGTCAAGATCTGATCATGGGATCTATGTAAAAATCAACAAAAATTTTCCATTTTGCACTTCAGCGATAAGAACTCTTTACCAACATTGTTCAATTTTAATGATTTATTTTTTAATAGGAAGGGAGTGCTTCAGGGGGGCAAGTCTGGTGCAACCGGCAAAATCAAAACTCTCGTGATTACCCATATCATGGATATAATTATCAAATGTAGTTCTATGACATCTAAAGATATTTTAGAACTTCTCATGATAATTATATCCATGATATGGGTAATCGTGAGGGTTTTGATTTCTCCGGTTGAACCAGACTTACCCCCCAGATGTGACCGCACGTAAATTTTTACCGAGTTATGATGATAGGACTCATGAAAAAAATTTATCAAACTCTTCATGTGCAAAGACGCTTGAGATCTGAACAACAAGAATTAAATTATGTCTTACAGATTGAGATTATATTAATATTTTTTTTAACACATCAAACGATTTCGACTTTTGTGTTGGAAAGAAGACACTTCATTTTTTTCTTCGTTGACCTCTGGTGACTGCCAACTAACCAGTGTTATTTATTTATTTATCTTCTTCAATCACCCCTCGAATGATCCGCTTCCATTACGGGGGTCTTGGAATTTTTATGAATAGTTATAACTATTTATGTAGTGTTTTCTATGTTTAGTGGTAGTTTTAACGTATATCATAGTACCTAATCATGTGTGTGCATATAGGTATGTCAGTGTGTGTGAGATTTTTTTTTTTTTTTTAAAAATGAATATGTCCTTGTTAAACAAGTACATATACATCTTCCTACGTTCCCTTAACTAAGCATAAATGCTTGTCCTATAGGTGAACGAGATCGGTCGAGGCAGAATTCGAACTCGCGACCACTGGATTACTAACCCAGCGCGCTAACCGCTCTGCCATCCACCCATCCAACCACGACATCCATAAAGATATGAACCTTTATGCGATATACCTATCTTTAAAAATTGTTTCTACAAAAATATATTTATAGATATTTTAGCTCCATCCAAGTTGTAGATCCCCATCCAATCAAACCTTATGAATCCTTTCACAACTACATATATTAATTGAATTTCATTATTTATTATCTTTCAGCCTGAACCTCTAGACAGCTTGTCCCGTCTGCAAAGCATTTTCTTGTCTTCCTGTCCTGTCACAGGAACTGAAATAACCTTGGGGCTATATGTAATTCCAGCCTTGTTTATAATATGATGGACTTTTCAAATTATAATTGCAATATGTACCTACCTATAGGTACCTACCTTATACACGGTAGCTTTTTATTGGTTTAAAATCATCTCAACGTCTTTGTATCAACTCAATCTTTTTCCTTATAATCCCTTTATTTCTTTTTTTAGTACAGGTAATCAAATAAAAAAAACTACAAGGCCTATGAATCAGATTTTCACTTCAATCGAAAGAGAATATGAAAATCTACCGGCTGAGTTTCTTACTATTTTAATTACTATTTTTGCTATTTAAAAACAATCTTTAAATTTTACCTTTCTTCGCGAAAACATATTGTATATCACAGATTTGGTGATCTACGATATTTTTTCGTATTTCATATATTAGAAGGTAATTTAGTTTGCATATTTGTGTACATTCGTATGCCCAAGGGCCTTAAGTGTGTTTTGTACTCCATGGTCCATTTTTTAATCATATATTATTTACGATTCGAGTATATATTTATGTACCTACGAATTATTGACAGAATTTGAGCTTTGTTATATAACCATGTATGTAAGTACGTCGTTATATATTGTAAATTTTATTATTGTGTTTTCAAGTATACGAACTTATTATGATCTTTACCTATATTCATCTTTTGCAACTAAATCTAGGATATTTAGTGGCAAGTAGTCATGAGTCTTGATCTTGTGACAATTGCAAGACCATGACCGATGTGTAGCGGTCATGGTATAGGGTGCAAAACCAAGGCCAGGTTTTAAAAGATGAACAGTCTTGGGAGACTTAATACATGATTTATGCGATCTCACAAAATTTTGTCAACTTGTTTACCAAGACTCGATCGACTATGCAAGACTATAAGACCGACCGCTTCTGTGTGAGCCACTGGGTTCGATTCCCAGCAGAGGAGAAATTTATTTAAATTCATTTCTCTCGCAAATATTGCTTCTCTGAGCTGGAAACACTGTTCAGTTGGAAGAAATTGCCATTTGGCAATAAAATCGCCACTTGCACAGGGTGCAAGGAAGTGTTTATTATTTATTTATTTATTTACTAAGACCACCCCGGTATTGGTATTAGTTTTGTATTTGTACATCATTAGAGCCAAGTATTGTTAATGTCTTTGTCCAAATGTAGGTAGGTAGGTACATACTATGAATGTCGACCCCCGTGGCACAGATGGTAAGACGTTTGACTTCTGTACGTGCGTCCTGGGTTCGATCCCTTGCAGAAGAGAAATTTATTTAAATTCATTTATCACGCAAATACAAACTGGGCTGGAAACACTGGTTAGTTAGAAGAAATTACCACATGGCGATCAACTCGCCACTTGCGTAGGGTGCAAGGAAAAGTCTATTATTATTATAATTATAATGTAATTTGCTGTTGTGTGGGTCCTCTTTCTTTTGCTGTTTATCCCCTCAATCTTTTTTGCTGTTGATCCATTTTTTCTTACTTTCCAAAAATAGAGATAGGTATTTTTAACATTATAGTCTTTTACAAGTAGGTAACACAATATTATAAAGTTATTCATTGAAGAGAAACAAAAGCTACCCTTTGTGTACTGGTTTTTAAGGATGCCATTATCGACTGAAAGATTGTTTTCCCATAATTTAACTGGTGTATGTGGTTGTTGTTACATTGTGAATTGTGTTTTTTTATTTTTATTCTTATTATTTTTTTCTAAACTTATATATCTTATTTTCATGTCACCTGATTGTTTTGCTTTGCATATTTTTCAAAACATTCATATCTATATTTTGCGTTTTCTGACTATTTTTTTCGTTTTTTATCTTGTTTGTGTCATTAATGTCTACATTATATCATTTTATTGTGTATTTTGCTTAGTATTTTTTCCAAAATGTAAATATATTTATTTATTTAATTATGTTTTTTGCCCCTTACCTTTTTTTAAACTTGAATATTTTTATATAACTTCTTTTGACCTTGTTTTTTGCTCTCTATCTTGTTTTAATTGTACATACATTAATATTTTGTCATCTGTTTGTGTTGTGTGCCCCGTATCTTTTTCAAAATGTAAATATCTCTATATTGCGCTATCTGATTGTCATTTTTGCTTGGTATCTTATATAATACGTATAATATATGTTATTTATTTTGCTTCAACTGACATATTTGCTCTATTCTCTGCAGTTGTAGCTGTTATACGCTGCAGTTGTTCTCTGTGCGCTACTCGTAAGGAGTCCTCCTTGGTAGTTTTTGTTCTTATTTATTATTCTATTGCTTTCAATGGTAGAAGGAAATAATCTTACTTTAACATTGCTAAATGTTCGTTCCTTGAATACATGTATGGACGAGCTTTTTTATGCATTAAATTCATACGAAATTGACATATTGGCAGTAAATGAAACATGGCTGCGTCCAGATGATAAACTAACAGCCTACCAAATACCTGGTTACAAATTGTATCATAGAGCGAGAGCAACTAGGGGTGGGGGTGTAGGTGTGTATATACGTAGTCATTTCAACTGTCGCACTGTTCGAAATTCTAGCGATAGTCTGGAGCAAATTTGGCTTAACATTAAATTTTCTAAAACTAGTATTGTACTAGGGACAGCTTATAGACCTCCTTCAATGAGTATAGAGAGTTCAATGGAATGCCTGGAAAATGCTTTATCTGACTTAAATTGTGCATCTGATATTTTATTTTTCCTTGGAGATTTAAATATTAATTTATTGAAACCAGATGTCTCTTCAGTTACTAAATTACTTCAGCATCTAGATAGTTTTAATTTAAAACAGATAGTAACCGAACCGACGCGTATTACGGACTCATCCCAGTCTCTCATTGATATAATTTGTACTAATGCAGTAAGTCAGTTAAAGAATGTAACTATTGTGCATAACTCTAAACTCAGTGACCATGGCTTAGTGATTGCAAATTTTGAAATTAAGAAACCTAAACGTAAACCTCACGAAGTTAAATATAGAGCCTTAGATGATATAAATATTGAAGACTTAAAAACAGACCTTAATCTTATCAACTGGATAAATATCGAATACCAACCAAATGTGGACGCTATGGTTGACATGTTTAATTCAAGCATTTTGGAAGTGTTTGACAAACATGCGCCTGAGCGTAAACGTATTGTCAAAACCAAATACAAGCCGTGGTTCACTGAAAATCTTAAACTAATGATTAAAAAACGCGATCGAGCTGCGAGTAAGGCTAAGAGAACCAAACTAACTGTGGACATTAATTCGTATAAAGTGATTCGAAATATTACAAATGCTACAATTAAACGTGAAAAAAGGGAATATTTCTCTACTAATGTTAATAGTAACTTGAAGAACTCTAGGTTATTGTGGAAGAAGCTCAAAAGATCTATTGAATTAAATGATGACAATAATTCTATCCCTCAATACCTTTGTGATGCAGATAAAATTAATGATCACTTTTTGAAATTACCCAGTGAGGAATTTGATGCAGACGAGTTGATTGAGTTTTACGGTAACAACAAATTCTCTGATAGCATTAATTTCAGATTTCATCATGTTTCATATCTGTCAATACTTAGGAATATTCAAAATATAGTCTATGGCTACTGGCAATGACAATATATCAATTCGTATGCTCAAACTTACTCTCCCATACAGCTTAGATGTAATTACTAAAATTGTCAATAGATCACTCTCTGACTCTGTATTCCCCGCCGCCTGGAAAAGGTCTTTGGTTTGCCCCATTCCTAAGTCCTGTAAGGTTTCCAGTCTTAAAGACTTGCGACCCATCAGTATTCTCCCTGCTTTTTCTAAAATCCTTGAAAAAGTTGTTCATCAACAGGTGGTCGAGTATGCAAACAAGTTTAATATAATTCCTACCCTACAATCAGGTTTCCGTCCCCAACACAGTACATCTACAGCCCTACAATTAGTAACTGATGACATAATCACTCAATCCGACAAAGGTCAATGTACAGCGCTGGTCCTCTTGGATTTTTCTCGTGCGTTCGATTGCTTGAATAGAAAATTACTTGTTTCGAAGCTTAAGTATTACGGGTTCGATGCTGAAGCTTGCAAATGGTTTAACGACTACCTTGCTAACCGCACACAGAGAACTAACTGTACTCAATTGGACGGCTCTATTATAACATCTGACACTAAAAATATATATCGTGGTGTTCCGCAAGGTTCCATTTTAGGACCCCTGTTATTTATTATCTATACTGCTGACATATCCAATAATATTAAATTCTGTAATTTTCACTTATATGCCGATGACACGCAGTTGTATATTTCTTTTCCTCCAAATGATGCTGCTGACGCTGCCCAAAAAGTAAATTATGACCTTGAAAACATTTACGATTGGTCAAAAAAACATTCTTTGGTGTTAAACGCTGCAAAGTCACAGTACTATATATTTGGCACTAAGCAGCGGGTCAAAAGTTTCGATAATTTTTATGCAAGATCTTTCAAACTTCTTATCAATGACACTGTATTAGAGAGACAAATGAATGTCAGGAATCTCGGTCTAATTTTTGATGCCAACCTTCGTTTTGAAGATCATATTCGTTTGAAGGCTAAATACTGCTATTACAGACTTAAAATTTTATATAGAATACGCAACTTCCTTGACGTGAATCTGAGAAAGTTGTTGACTGAAGCCATTATTCTGCCGATTCTTGATTACTGTGATACAGTGTATGGACCATGTTTGTTGACCAAACATCAACAGATAATCCAAAGAGTCCAAAACGCTTGCGCCAGATTTTGTTTCTCTATTCCCCGCAGGGCACATGTCTCACCATATCTGGCTGAAAATGGAATATTGAACATGGCAAACCGGCGGAAACTTCACCTTTCTTGTCAGATATATAAAGTCTTCCAAAATAAGAAACCTGAATACTTGTTCGAACGATTGGAATGGTCTGAAAGTGTTCACAACTATGGTACGAGAGCCAGACGCTTCTTATTGCTCATTCCTAGACATGGAGGGGCAGCGTTTGAAGGTTGCTTCAAATACGCTGCAACTAAATGCTGGAATGACTTGCCTCCACCACTAAAAGGAGTGGAAAATATCCACATTTTTAAGAAGAAATGTCGAGCGATGCTTCTGGCCTCGCAATCATAGTGTGAAGTATGTAAGATGTTTTTGTGAATGTGTGTGTGTGTGTGTGTGTGTGGGTTTATATGTATCAATGTGTGTATGTATTATGTATTATATGAGTGCGTTTTTGATTTATGTAAGTATTTTGTTTTGTTATAGTTTTGGGGCATTTTTGAAATTTTAATTAAAATATGTAAGCATTAGGATCATGCTGAAAATCAGCTGCAGGGGGCTTGTCCTCCTGCAACATAGCTGAGCATGGTCCTTTTGAGTTGGAGAGGTTGTTTTAATTTATTTTTTATTTTATTGTTTATATCTTGTATTTGTATGTAACTTCTTCTGCTCAATAAATGTATTATTATTATTATTATTATTAAAAGCTAGAGCTTGCGAAAATACTTCTCATCAAAGAAAGCCATAGAGACATTCAGGTACCTACATACTTTATAACTGAAATTTTAAATTTACTAATGGACACATCTATAGTTCAGCAATGAGGTTCACCACCCATTCTTTTCAAAATGTGTGGTACCACGAGAAAAAAATTTTGATCCCCAAATTAGATTTAGTTTAAAAATCGCTATCCTTGCATGATTTTTTTAACAGAATCCTGGTTTATCAATTAATAGATACTAATTCATATTTCTCTCATTGAATATAAAACCAAAACTTCATTATGCAATAAATTTAGTTTGGAATCGAACCCGAGACTAACGATTCAAGAGTTGAATCAAACAACGAAGGGCGTTTTATAGATACCTACCTACAAAAGCATAAAATGTACCTACCTGCCTATGTACCTACCTACATATCTACTAACCTGATTGTAACAATGTACCTAATGTTGTTGTGTGCTATGCCAAACCATCCGTACAATTTAATTCGCTTTAATTAAATAGGTTTATATTTCACAAAAAAAACAAACCGAGGAATGTTTTTAATTAACGAATTAAAAAGAAACAATACAACGAAAGAGTAATAAAATGGCGTCCTAATTAGCATTAATATGATATAAATAACGAGCAATTAAGGATTGAGCGGCTTGTAAAGGGAGTTGTGTGTCGGCCATCTTGAGCATTCAACACTCGCTGCCACTTAATCTTGTCGATACATACAACAAATACGACATTATATTATTACGTAGGTATCTACATACCTAACTAACAAAGTACCTACTTATATCAGAGGGGGAGATATACCTACCTATTATGTAGATATAGACCAATCCACTCGATTGGTCTATTTCGTATCGCAAAATAGAACGCCGATCAAACTTCGGAGTTCTATAGAATTTATTCAAACTTACAATAAATTTATTTTTTTATTAAAAAAAACAAAATATTTAGGTATTTAAATTGATTACAATAGTGAAAATAAGAATCATAAATTAAAAATAATATAATTATAGGTATAACAAACGGAAAATAGATGCATTTAAAACTAATTTAAAGGAATGTCTAGGCTGGGTTATTTTAACAAAAGTAAGTATCAGTAATAGTAGGCAAAGGTATTTAAAATACTTTGATTTCAAATTTTTTTTCAATATTGTGTCGTTTGACGACATTAGATCTCAATGAAACAACCAAAAGTATTGCATAATTTTATGACATTTTTTTTATAAAAAATGAATATTTCCTTGCTAAACAAGTAATGGTCTTTGAAAAGAGTGAAAGCAGAACAGCGTGTAAAATAAGATTAGAGAATGAATGGCTCGAGCAAGTCGACGAGTATGTATATCTGGGAAGCATGTTTCAACGGAATGGACGACCTGATAAGGATATCGAAAGAAGAGTTATGGCAGGAAACAGAGTGAATGGAGCACTGAGACCAGTTATGAATGATCGCAACATATCAAAGGCTGCCAAAGTTGTCATTCATAGCGCTATAACATTGACGTATGCAAGTGAAACCTGGACATGGCAGAAGTCGCACGAAAGCAGAATAAATGCTGTTGAAATGAGATCGCTAAGAAGAATCTGCAATAGAACGATGTATGACAGGGTAAGAAATGAGAACATAAGGAAAGAATGTAAGATGAAGAAAGATATCATTAATAGAATGAAAGTGAACACACTGAGATGGTTTGGCCACATGGGTAGAATGAATGAGGAACGACTGACGAAGAAAATATACAATGCGGATAGGAATGGATTGAGAGGCTGGGGCCGCCCAAGAAAGGGATGGCACGACCATGTGAACGATATTCTGAAAGACGGAAATGTTAGAAGCATGTACAATAGACGAACATGTATGAGACGATGCATGAATGTTGACGAGGCGATGAATGTGTGCAATGTTACTTATGTATTGTTACTTATGTAATCCTTAATCTATAATATAATTACCTACTATACGCCATCGTTTAACCGTTTTATTTCGATGTTTGTCAGTTTATTAATTTTTCTTCCTCTAATCGTATTACCCAAAAGACAAAGTACCTCTACCTATCCAAATTAAATTACTTAAGGAAGCCACCCTATAATGATGTGGTTGTCAGTGGGGATAGGATAGAAGAAGTGGATAAGTTCACGTATCTGGGTAGCATTCTTACTAACACCAATGAGATGAGCGTTGAGATAATGTCCCGAATTCAAAGTGGCACAAGAGCAGCAGCGGCACTGGGAGCATTCCTGTCTCCAAAGTCCATATCGCGAAGAGTGAAACTCCAGTTCTATATATAATAGCCTAATTAAACCAGTAATCCTGTATGGTGCTGAGTCCTGGTGCATGACACTCAAGGACCAACAAAGACTGCTAACATTTGAAAACAGGATATTACGTAAAATATTAGGCCCAAGACCAGGAATTGCGGCAGGTACCTGGAGACCACGAAGCAATGAGGAAATTAGTGCATTGACAGAACAACCACTAACCACCAGCGAAATAAGGTCCAGAAGATTAGCTTGGATTAGACATATTGTCAGATCAGAGGAAGAAAGAGCCACAAAACGAATCCTGCAAAATAACCCTGTGAGCAAGAGACCCCTGGGAAGACCAAGGCAGAGATTGATGGACAATGTTATACCTACCCGAGATCTGAACGTGCTGAATGCTTGCGATGACTGGGAGTCCACTGCAGCTGACAGGAAGGCTTGGAAAGCTATTGTTCAGGAGGCTAAAGCTCTACCGGAGTTGTATGGCCATCGGAAGTATGTAGTAAGTAATCGTATTTATTAAAAGTATCACGAAAAAGAGCTTGGAAAACAAGTGAAATACCGGCTAAACGATTAAATATGGCGGGGAAGAAAGAATGTGCCACGAGGAAGAAATGAAATACTTGTAAATAGGTTAGGTACATTATATAAATTAATATATTATACTTGTGTAGTGTATAGAAAAGCATGCTGAGTTGAATGATGAAATTTAATTAATTATCAGCACACGCAAGTTGCAAGTACTCGGGTTTTATCATAATAATATATAGGTACCTTCATCTACATTCGCTAATTGATTTTGGTTACGATTTCGCTTAAATAAATTATTTATTTATGCAATTAATAAATTAATTAGACGATATTATTTTTGCGCACTTTTATATGTTTTTTTAGTTTTTTTATATTACAAGTAGGTACCTACCTACCTAGTATTGTACCTAATCAACTCGTTCTCCATGACATGTGTTCTGTAGGAATCTAGTTTTCCCTCTCTCTACCATCGAGTTTATTATTTCCCGCCTAAATGTCAGTTTAAATCGTCTTGATAATGGTCCTTATAAGACGAAAAATAGCTATCGTAGTAAAATAATTCATTGTATTTATTTATTTAATATTGCTTCTCGGGCAACTAACAGGTAGGTACCTACTATGTCAAATATTAATTTAACACGTACCCAATTACAAGTTGCCACAATTTGCTTGTATCATGACTCATGACTATAGATTATTGGTCTGTAGTAAAAACCTATTTAGAGAGATTTAAGTAGGCAAATTTGTCAATTTTTTTTAAAGAATGAATATGTCCTTGTTTGTAACGAAAACACATACATCCTCATACATTCCCTAAACTAAGCATAAATGCTTGTGCTATAGGTCGTGGTAGGATTCGAACTCGCGACCATTGGATTACTAACACATTGCGCTAACCGCTTTCTACCCATTTTCTTTTAAATGTAAGTGTTTTTCTTGGCCTCCAGCAACTTCCTCCTCCAACCTCTCCTGTCACTTGCTGCGACCTTCCAGTTTGGCACACAGAAGCTGGGACGCGTCCTTCACAATATAGATATTTACTTACATATATTACGTCGTTGTCGTATCTTAGTCCAAAGATAAAACGGATGCAAACATTTTGAAGGCGTTCATGTTTGTAGGATGAGTAGGAGAGGAAAATATAAATAGATTTATACATATTGATAATAAATGAATCATCTTCAAGCCACGTGATTCAGTTTGTAAGTAGGTATCGTTTGCATTATAATTTATCAAATCTCGAGATTTATTAAAAATGGTCCACAGGTAAAAGATCCTTGTATCTCCCAGTTGCCTCAACACTCTTACCTATAAGGCTGCTATGTTCGTACCCACACCTGCTTGATGGATCTTCTCTACCTTCACGGGCGGTGTTCAGGGACACGAACCCTGGAGTGAGGATGAACTCTGAACACGAATTAACCACAACGCCAAATGATGAATTCATATTGACGCTAATTAAATGTGCAAATAACCCTTTAACACGGTCGGGCATTAAGTAAAACCCTTCATATTACAAATTAATAGGTACCAAAAATTTATTTATATATTCACAATTCACTCCTTTTTTAAAGCCACGAATGCATTAGACTTCTTTAATAAAATACCTACCTACAATTACTTTAGTTCCGCATGTATATTTTGTTCTACGGAACGATTATTTTTACTGACCAGCCCCCCCCCCCCCCTAAACAACGTGTCATTTAGCTCAAAAAAAGAAACAAGAAAAGATAACTCAATGTATGGAAGTGACGGATGTCAGTCACGTGACAACTGTCACTTCCATACATTTTTTTTTAAATAAAAATGAATATGTCCTTGTTAAACAAGTACATATACATCATCCTACGTTCCCTAAAATAATCAAATAAATTCTTGTGCTATAGGTGAACGAAATCGGTCGAGGCAGGATTCGAACTCGCGATCACTGGATTACTAGCCTAGCGCGCTAACCGCTCTGCCATCGACCCATCTGACCCATTGAGTTATATTTTTTTGTTTCTTTTCTTGAGCTAAATGACACGTTGTGTAGGGGGGCTGCCCCTCTTGCTGCGTCTGTCCAAATTTTCAAAATGCTCTCACGGTCTGGAAAATCTATTTATTTTTATATTGTTTGAACTTTTGATACACGTAAATACACTGTTCAAAAATGTTTTCAAGGATTGTCAAAACTTAAAAAAAATCTATGGTATGTCATTTGTCATATCAATGTAAAATAAATTTCATATTTGTATGAAAAATGTATACCTATAACAAGTAAAATAGCATCAACTTCATTTTGATACTATATGTGACTCTGTAGACAAGTGTATGTTTTTACTCTCCACTTCTATCTTCCTCAAGAGGTAGGTAGTGAGAACCGAACACCGCATTCTTCTATCTTGACACATATACATCGCCTCATCGACATTGATACACTACTTTCTCATACATGCTCTTCTTGTTAGTAATGCCATTTTTTACATCAATTTCTTAACAGGTGTCATGTATAAAGTGCATACTATGAGTTACGCGACAATATTTTTGTGTGTATGGTGTATTGTGAAAACTTTTGTCCTCTGGAAATCTTATATTTGTTTTAGAATGTAATAAAAATGCATTTTGAGATTGTCAGCCTTTCAATAATAAAAATGTATAGGTACCTACTTACTATGGTGTGGAGAATTTAGTGTTTGCTACAATCCACTCATTTCAATAGAAAGGGGGTATCTTCTTATTAGTCCCATTTTAATTTGGTCAAGATATGATCATGTGATCAATGAGAAATTCATCAACCTCTTCAATTTGCACTTCAGCCAAAAGAACTCTTAACAACATTGTCCGATTTTAATGATTTCTTTTTTAAAGAAAGGGAGTGCTTCAGACATGATCACACATATGAATTTCATCGAGTTCTGATGATCAACTCACTAGAAAAAATATCAAACTCTTATATTTGCAAAGTCGTAAGCAATTAATAATAATTCTTTACCGCGTCGTCGAATTCGATGATTCCTTTTCATTAGAAAGGTATTATTACTTCTGGGGTGGTTCCATCTGAACTATGTATAACCCAAGAGATGTTAGGAATCATGATGAAACTCGACAATTTGCGAAGGATTTGTGTGTTATTGTATAGGCTGATTGTATGAAAGATAAAATTAATACACACATACATACATACCATCACGCCATGTCCTTCATGGCAGAGAGAACCGAACACCATATTTTTTTTTATCTTGACATATTACATTCATTTTGATGTCGGTTTTCTATGTTTTTCTATATATTTGATCGAGAACGTTTTTCATTTGGATATAGTAACAACCTCAAGGAATTAAACCATAACTAGGTATATATTTTATTTTATTTTATTTTATTTTATTTTATTTTATTTTATTTTATTTTATTTTATTTTATTTTATTTTATTTTATTTTATTTTATTTTATTTTATTTTATTTTATTTTATTTTATTTTATTTTATTTTATTTTATTTTATTTTATTTTATTTTATTTTATTTTATTTTATTTTATTTTATTTTATTTTATTCTATTCTATTTTATTCTATTTTATTTTATTTTATTTTATTTTATTTTATTTTATTTTATTTTATTTTATTTTATTTTATTTTATTTTATTTTATTTTATTTTATTTTATTTTATTTTATTTTATTTTATTTTATTTTATTTTATTTTATTTTATTTTATTTTATTTTATTTTATTTTATTTTATTTTATTTTATTTTATTTTATTTTATTTTATTTTATTTTATTTTATTTTATTTTATTTTATTTTATTTTATTTTATTTTATTTTATTTTATTTTATTTTATTTTATTTTATTTTATTTTATTTTATTTTATTTTATTTTATTTTATTTTATTTTATTTTATTTTATTTTATTTTATTTTATTTTATTTTATTTTAAATTTATTTTATTTTATTTTATTTTATTTTATTTTATTTTAAACAAAGTATACAAACAATAACTGGACAAAATATACAGGTGATACAAATATAAAAAAAAATTAGCATGCCCAGCATCACTTACATGTTGTCAAATTTTTTTCTTGCAATTTTTGATTTTCCTCTCCAGTCATATTCCCAATTCCTTGTCTGGACTCATCTGCGGTCGGTCATCACAACGGTCGGTAAATGTGCAACGATACGCTGCTTCGGTTGCATATTTCTTCGGTGATTCGGCACGTGTGATTTCGGAGACATTTCGTTCGAACATCGCAGTGAAATCAGTGTTGTGTTGGTGACTATTTGCATCGGAACAGATTGGAAAACTTCAGGACAATATCGGTGAGTCTTCGGCTTCCTTTCATATACAGTCCACAATCCTTTCCGTGGTATATTAAACCTTTTTTATATGACATAAGGAAATATATCACACATTTTTGGTAAAATTTTTCAAATTTTTTTTGCAATTTTTGATTTTCCTCTCCAGTCATATTCCCAATTCCTTGTCTGGACTCATCTGCGGTCGGTCATCACATAACGGTCGGTGAATGTGCAACGATACGCTGCTTCGGTTGCATATTTCTTCGGTGATTCGGCACGTGTGATTTCGGAGACATTTCGTTCGAACATCGCAGTGAAATCAGTGTTGTGTTGGTGACTATTTGCATCGGAACAGATTGGAAAACTTCAGGACAATATCGGTGAGTCTTCGGCTTCCTTTCATATACAGTCCACAATCCTTTCCGTGGTATATTAAACCTTTTTTATATGACACAAGGAAATATATCACACATTTTTGGTGAATAACAATAACATAGTTTTATTATCTCATATGTCGAAGTGTCGCTATGTTGATACATTTTTTCTCTGTAAAAAACATATAACTAACGTAACGAATTCGTTTCGGTTTATAATCGTAACGAGTTGAAATTTAATTGTCGGCGCAAACATTGTTTGTAAAGGACTCGAACCCGGGCACCCCATGACGCCAAACAGTGAGGAACCTATTAAACCACGATACGCCATCATTCTCCACATACATAATATATACATATTGTATCTAACCTACATCGTGTCGCTTTTATAATATTTGAAAAGGGATCGAAGGTATCTATCATATTTTTTAAATAATTTAACGATCATTTTAAATTCGAGTAATATTTTTTAAACGATTATTAAGAGGCTATAGTAGGCTATACATTATATTTTGAAAATAATTTCACTAATACCCTCAAAAGATACGTCTTTGAAATAAGGAACAGTTTGTATGTACATCTTTAATCTATTGCATGATTTTTTTGAATTTTGAATTTGTTTAATACTTTTCTTGTAAAATTAGTTTCAGTAAAACCCTTTTTTATTTTTTTATTGTAAGTAACTAAAAAACTGCAAGGCGTATGAAGTATATTTTTACTTTATTCGATAGAGAATATGAAAATCTACCGGATAAATTTCAGCAGAAATCCCTCTAAAAAAATATTAATGATATCCTTTTCTTTAGCATTTTTTTAATTAGGTACCTACTCCATACTTATGTGTCGTAGAGAAATAAATATGTAGGTAATGAGCTTAAAGGGTGTATAAAATCAAAGTAAATGATCATGATATATTTTTCGTATAGAGTCACAAATTTTTCGCTTAAAATTTTTGGTTTCCGATAATTTAAACGGTGCCACTATTTTCACGACCGGAATTGGCGGGAAAAGCGTTTTCCCGCCAAAAAGTGACAAATTTTCTGACGTCTTCTATGTTTTTAGGTCATTTATAACCATAGAAAGCGCCGATAAATCAAAATACAAAAATATTTACCTTTGTCATTTTTTCAATGGTCATAAAAATGCATCATGGAAACCAACTTGAAGAAAAAATAAATAATATTGGCACCTTATTACATTTACTTAATTTTATAAATCATTTTTTCATCGAGATCTACAATTATAACAAAGGTAAATATTTTTATAACTTGATTTATCTGCGTTTTCTGTGGTTATTTTTGGTTTTAGTCTATGGTTGAGTCGTGTAAATAGTCGTAGCCTAATTTAAATCACGCATAAATATTAGGCAATTTTAATATATCATGTTTTCAGTCACTACATAGATTTAGCGTTGTATCATCATCATGGCCTCCCTGCCTCCTCCAGAAATCGTCTCCATCCCTCTCTATCGACTGCCAGTCTTCTCCAATTTATTAGGTCCATTTCTCTTACATCGCACGGCACGTCGCGTCGTCCAGCCATTTCAACCTAGGTCTGCCTCTACATACTTCTTCTGCCTTCGGGACAGGTGTCTAATACCTTTTTAGGATTACGGTCATCATCCATCCGGCAAATATAAGCCAACGTAAGCGCTGAATTTTAATAAATTGGACTACATTCGTTTCTTTGTACATTGCCTCTAGCTCATGATTATAGCGTATTCTCCAGGCCCGTCCATCGTAAGTTGGACCAAAGATTTTCCTTAAGGCTCTTGTATACCCTGGGTATACGGATGTACACAAAAATGAACGCTAAATTACCATCTAATGTATGAAACACGAAGCAATATTGTGATAAAAAACATTTTTTCGCGAAGAAAAGGTAAAATTTATAAATAAAATTTATAAAATTTCATATTCTCTTTCGATTGAAGTAATAATCTTCTTCATATAAAAAAATAAAAAGGGTTTTACTAAAACTAATTTTACAAGAAATGTATCAAACAAATTTAAATTTCAAAAAAACCCATCCAATAGAATAAATATGTAAATATACACTGATCTTTATTCCAAAGACGTATCTTTTGAGGGTACTGGGGAAATTATTTTCAAAATATACTATATAGCCTACTACAGCCTCATTTTAACATTTTTTCTTCTTTTTTAGTCAGTGCCCAACATTCTGCTCATTTAGTGTTGTATGCCTTCTTAAAAATATTTGTTTAATATACGGTTTAATTACAATTTTCTTTCAACAGCGGATGGACAAGTCTTAAATTGTGTGTGAAATTAACAAATAATACAATCGTGTTTAACATATTATGTAGGTATCTATATACGTATCTATTGTTTAATTATTATTGTTCGTCTAGGATTGGGTGTTGTCTAAAGTTAGCCAAGACTGCCTAGAGCAGCTCATTACAGATTGATTAATTATAACAATGCATCGTCAATTAATATTTAACGGATATACCGACAGATTAAAACGCCTACATGAATGACTATAGATCACTATACCAATATTTAGTAACGTCTAATGGTTATCATCAATTATTTAATACGAGAAAAATTATTTGAAAGACACATTTAATCAAATCAATAAAAATGTATAATTGGTGAACGTTGCGCAAGCACTTTAAGTCTTCTTCTTCTTCCTCTTATTTTTAGATCTATGATCTGTTTTTACAGGTCCTGGGACGAGGATGTCCAGCTCTCCCTCCATCTCTTTGATGGTATTCCCGGTGGTCGGCGTCCCTCTGGTATCTCGGGCATTGCAATCTTTGGCAGCCTTTCTGGATTCATCCTCTTAACATGATCTCTCCAGAATTGTCTTCTTTGCCTGCTCCACCTTACAATGTCCACTTAAGTGATCACGTAAACCAGACGATGACAAGTCGTAAGCCCTGTTAGTGCTTGAGTTCCCTGTTCTCCTATAAATGTATGTGTCGGCCTTCGAGGCTCAGTTGGTTGGGTATCTGACAGCTGATCCAAAAGTCCCGGGTTCGATTCCCGGTGGAGACAAAGTTTTTATTTGTTTTTTTCAGTCTGGATCTGTGAGACGATTAATATCGTAAGTCTCCAGAATGTGACAACTTGTTATTGGGTGCGTGTTAAATAAATATTTGACATAGTACCTACCTGTTAGTTACCCGAGAAGCAATAATAAATAAATAAATAAATTTCTTCTTTTTTTCTTTTAAAATATTAATTATAATAATAATAAACACTTCCTTGCACCCTGCGCAAGTTTCGAGTTTATTGCCATATGGCAATTTATTCCAACTAACCAGTGTTGCCATTAAGTTTTTGTCATAACAATTAAATTATTGTTATAAGAAATTTTTAAAATCAATTATTTTTAATTTATTTAATTTGTCATAAAATATCATTGCATTCCGACAGAGAAAAAAATCCAATTTTTGCGTAAAATTATTATATTTACAAAAATTCCAACAGAGCAGAAATTAGCTGTGAGGTACCGGCTTAGAATAGTGTTTCTCGCATAGTTCAGCAATGATATTCACCAACGCCCATTATTAATGTCATATTTTTGTGAGACGATACTGGTGTATGGGATTCACGAAAGTGTCGTGCTGCTATTTATGTGATAATGTCGCTTGTTACCCCATATTATTGGATTTGCCGTGATATTATATGTCGGCCTTCGTGGCTCAGTTGGTTAGATATCTGACTGCTGAGCCAAAGGTCCCGGGTTCGATTCCCGGTGGAGACACAGTTATTAATTGTGTTTTCAGTCTGGATCTGTGAGACCATTAATATCGTAAGTCTCCAGAATGTGGCAACTTGTTATTGGGTGCGTGTTAAATAATATTTGACATAGTACCTGTTAGTTGCCCGAGAAACAATATTAAATAAATAAATAGATATTATGAATAAATTTATTTATTTATTTATAATATGCATGTTTTTAAGAGAAAGTGAGGTTTGCACGACATCAACAATAAAATATTAGAGACAATGGAAGGATACATATATACGCAGCACACATCCATACCATCGACACTTTTGTTTTGTTGTCAGTATTTTATGCTCTCCGATATTCTAGGGATAATCCCTGTATTTTATTGGGAGCGGTCTTTGTAGAGAACTTTATTTAAATTTATTTCAAATACAAATCTTGCTTTTCAGGAATATTGTATGTATTTATATTTTATTTAAATGTAATAAATAAATGCATTTTCTTACATCTAGTATAACCAATAAGCATATTAACAAGTTGAAAAAATAAAAAGTTTTCACAGTATGAAATATGTAAAAACAACAAAAAACAAGAAAATATTCTAATTTACACAATAATACAAAGATAACACACAATATCTTAAAAGAACTTTATAGAAACACTCAAATTTTGATTAGTATGAAGAAATTTCCATTTGGCATTTAGGCAAAATTACCTATCTAGATATTAGCTTTATTATTTGTGAGGATTTTAAATAATAGTTAGGTAGGTATGTCGTAAAACAGTTCAAATCAATTAATAGATGAATATGACAAGGTTGACGTGTCTTTTGATAAATTTTAATTTAAAGTGGATACCCGATTAAGTTTTATGAAATAAAAAATAAAACGTGAGTATACATACAGTCAATTTTCATTAAAATTCTTTTCAATTATAAAGTGCTGTTAAAAAACTGTGAATTTCAATTTAGCCTTCAGATTTTTTTGTACCTATCTCTGTAACGAAATTTTAATTAAGTTATGTTTATTGTAATCTGTGATTTGCTTGAAATTCTCTTAACGTAATAATACAATTTAATTAATGTTTATTTCATTAGTAACATTATACTTTGATATTTTTATTTTTTTATATATAAATATAAACACAGGGCTGTATCTATAATAAGTACAAAAAATGCACTGGCATCTTAGACAGACTATTCTAGGTACCTACTTACTATGAATTTCAACAAAGTGGTATAGTGTGTGTATTGCTTTCAAACATTATATCCTCTATAACATCATTCGACTTCATATTGATATCATATATTTTAAATGTTTCAACATGGAGTCAAATAGTTTTCCGTAATAGACAACGCTTTGTTTCTTCGTTACGATTTCATCCGTCTATCGTTCAAAATACTCCTGTGTTCTGGATAATTCAGTTTTTTTTTAATTTTTCATTAAATGAATGTAAACACCATTATTTGCATTCTGTAGGTATGCTCGGCGCTAAAATCTTTACAGCCAACCCTGGTGATGTGAAGATTTCAACAAAAAAAAAATATTAGCAGATTAAATGTTCTCATCATTGTTATATTACCAAGTAAATACATGACAATGTTAGAGGAAATTTGGCAAAACAGGTTCAATCCATTTTCAGTCCTCTATTTAGAAATATATTTTTGTGCTGTGGTTTAGGTACCTAATTCAATTCTGGAGGAAATCTGCTCACAAATTATCACATCTCAAATTATTGGATCCTCATTTTTTTTAAAGAAAATAATGAATATGTCCTTGTAACAAGTATAAACATATAAATCTTCATATATTCCATTATTTAAGCATATGCTTGTGCTAAAGATGAACAAAATCGGCTATGGCGGGATTCGTACTCGCTACCACAGGATTACTACCAGCTTTTAAAACCACTTTAGTGCCTTTAGAAGTTTTTCAAAGAATCATTATTAAAATTATATTGAAAAAGAGATTTGATTATCCAACTATTAATTTATTTCAAGAATTTAAAGTTTCAACTGTTGAAAACATCTACAAAAAAATCTCATTGTTCCAAATTCATAAAGATATTCTTACAAATTCAAACCAATTGTCATTTTCTTTAAGCAGCAGAATAAATTCACAAGGATGTATTACCATTCCTCTTTTACGTACAACTGCCTCACAACATTTCTATAAGTATAAAGGTACTAAGTGGTTTAATGAACTCCCTTTGAGTCTTAGACTCGAAAAAAATTATAGTATATTTAAAAATAAAATTAAAAAATTGTACTGATTTATTTATTTATTTTTTGTTATTTCATTCTTTTTTTGTGTAGCTTCATATTTTTTAGTAGATGTACAATGTTTTGGTAAATGTAATAATATTAAATAGATACTCCCCTCTTTTAACACGAGATTTTATCTCAATTAAAGAGGGTTATTATGAATTATATGATGAAAATTGTATACCTTTTTAAATTGTGATTTATATGTGAACATTGTATTGTTTTTGTTAAATAAATAAAAAAAAAAAAAAAAAAATTACAAACCAATGGCGCGCTATAACCACTCTGCCACCAGCCATCTAACTCAATGGTACTTATTTGGCTCTGACCAAAGTACTGAATAGATTAAAATTTATAGTGAAAAATACATTATTATTGTGAAATAAAATAATTTTGTTAATTTTCCAGCTAACGAAAATATTTATTTATTTTTTTATACATCTTTCTGTACTTACATAATATAAATATATTGTACACTGGCGGGCTTATTGCCATTAGCCAATTTCTTCCAACCAACCAAGTACAAAGTATGACAAAATTGTGTATGTACAACAACAAAATAATAAGAGTAAAAGAAAATATATATAACAATATAATACTATTAAGACAAAAAAAAAAATAAAAATAATTCATAGCAAAAAAAAAGAAAAGGGTAAGGACAAGGAGAGGAAATCGGGATCAGGTGTTTAGGGATAAATATTTCTTCTTTAGTTTTTTCAGACAACGCAATATCCGGACTAAGGCTATTCCATAATCTTGCTGATTGTACTTCGTACTGAGCTGAGAAATTCTATATTATGGCTAGGGATGGATAGTGTTGTACGTTCAGCAGATCTGAGTGGAAGTCCATGATTGGATAAATAAGTGAATATTGTCATTTGTTTTATCATATGTGTATAGCGTTGGCCACAACCCATTTGTTTTTAGTATCGTAGGTTCATACAATAATTGATCTACAAAAAAATATTATATTTTTTCTTTTAAATCTCTTTTTTATTGCTGGCCGGTTTGACCGCCGTGCACTCTTCACATTATCATGTTGATAAGAGATAGCAGGCAGCCTGTTTCATCGTATATGTACATATATAAGAAGGTACATAGGTTTCTATATACATGTGAAGTAATAACATAATTAAATAATGTAAATTCTTAGACAATAATATCACGCTGTGAATTATAATATTTCATATTCCTACACCATTATCATTATAATATCTAGATACCTACCTTACATATACATACTATACATCAGAGCCTATATACAGTTTTGGGCGCCCCCCCCCCTCACCTCATTTTATTTTTATTTTGAAAATGAAACAAAATAGATATACCTACAGTAAAAAAGAAAAAAAGTATCTTAACATAATGGAGCATAATTTTTTTTTTCTGAATGTTGTGCCTTTTTAGGTGAGATGAGATTAGTGTGTGGGTATACACGCATGTGTTGTGCTCCCTTTTATAAGTCAATGCATACCCGCACACTTGTCGCTGGTAACCCCACATTGTGGGATATGCCGTGATGGTATGAATTAAAGAATTAATATAACCTTGAAACAAGTAGGTACCTACATATATGTGAATCCTCATTAGTTCCCTAAAATAAGCATAAATGCTTGTGCTATAGGTGAGCGAAATCGGTCGTGAGAGGATTCGAGCTCGGGACCACTGAATTTCTAATCCAGCCAATTATAAACTAACTTAAACGTGTGGGTTGTAGCCAACGCTAAAATCCTCACTAACAAGTCATTCTATAAAGTATTCAAATTTTGTATGGAAAATATTCAGCATTTTCATGAAATTAATTTGTTAAACTGTATTTTTATTTAAATATTTTATTACCAATGCCATTTTATGAAAATGGTGTGCCTTTTTACCAATTTGAAAATAAAAATTTATATAAAATAAATATTTTATTCTACTTTATCGATTATAGACTAAAGTACTCGTTAGATCCTTTTCAAATTTTGAAAATTTGTATATCTAATACTCGTTTTGACCCCATTTGATTTTGAAAGAAGTACTTTTCATTTTTTTAACTGTCAAATATTTCATAGTGACTCCAAGATCACGAAAATTAAAATCACGATATTTTAGTTACCAAATTGCTAAAAAGACACCACTTTCAAAAAATGGCATTGAAGAACTATCAAGTTTTCATAAGAAAATATTTAAATCAAAAATAGTTTAACAAACTCAATTCATGAAAATGCTGAAAATTTTCCATACAAAATTTGAATACTTTGTGTAGTGACTTAGCAGTGAGGAGTATACTGTTGGCCACGACCCACTCGTTTTCTTTATATTTGACGCCCCAGATTTCTTAGCGCCAAGCGCAACTGGATCTTTTGAATTAATAATGTCGGGACCGGCTCTGATAACCATGTCGTAGCAGTTTGTAGATACCTCACTACCTAATATGATTATACTTATTCTAATAAAATTTTAATTTTATCGGCGGACAGACAATATTTTTTTTAATTTAATTTACAATCTTGTTTGCATAAAAAGTAAAAAACAGCGATTATTTTTAGAAAAATGTGGAACTATTTACCCTTAAAAAAATGGCATTAAATAAACTGAAAGATTAATTTATTATCAACCAAAAATACATTTACACAGATAAGGTTAACAAACATAATATTTATTTATTATTATTTATTTTATTTTACGCGGCGCTGGCCGATTTACTAATGATATTAATAACAATGAAGTACTACAAATAATAACACTCAATTATTATTATTACCATTATACACTTCCTCAAAAGAATTAGCAGATCAATGCGTAAATTGTAAATTATTTAAAAGAGCAAAATAAAATGCAACAAACGCATCATCAAGCTTTCAATTGGGAATAGTTCACCCATCCAGATACTTAACATATCAAAGGATTAGGCTCTGAGGAGGTCTCTATACTACCTAACAACCCTACTGATTCCCGAATATTAACGTTTAAAAAATCTTTAACAATTCTACATGTATTCATTATAACCGTTTTTTGCATTTTTATTATTAAGTTTTTCGATAAATCTATAATTTCTAAATTACGGATTAACGATTTTGGAATAATGCCAGTGGCTGAAATAATGAACGGTAATATTATTATTTTACGAGAATGCCAAAGTCTTTTAATCTCGTTACCTAAAGTGGTGTATTTTCTAATTTTTTCATCAAAAGTTTTTATAATATTACTAGAATTTGGAAAAGCCACGTCGCAAATATATGTTATTTTTTTTAATTTTATCATGTATTATTAATTAATTTATTTATTATTATTATTTAATTTAATTTTATTTTTTTATATTTATTTATTTATTTATTTATTTATTTATTAATTTATTTTTTTTTTTTTTTTATTTATTTATTTATTTATTTATTTATTTATTTATATTTATTTAGATATTTATATATTAACGCCCTAAATGGGCTTTTACATACACAATTACAAATTATTAAAATATATGTTCATGAACCACGAATCAAAATACATACAGACATAATTATAAATTACTTTTATGCAACATTATCTTAAATACAATATGTATAAAAATAGTTTTCTTTTTTATAAAATAGAACTAAATAAACAAAAGAGAAATAAGTAATAAACAAAAAAATAATAAGAGATTTTTTTGTAGAAAAAAAACTGTACTTAAATAAATATATATTTATCTATCCCAGTTCATCCAAAATCTGGCCTCCGAGAGTCATATTACGGGAGTTATTTGAGAATAATGTAACAAAAAGTTAAGGTCCTTTAAGCTGGTCTTCCTCGCTGCTTTGAAGGGATACCGAGCACAGTTTTGACGGAGTATGTGTCCTTCCTTCGCATGACATGGCCATACCATCGCTGTCTACCCTCTTTCAATTTTTCTTTTATTGGGGCTACCTTGAAGGATCCTCTGACATATTCTAGGAATTTTATCAAGGCGTGTTACACCACCTGCCCAGCGCAACGTCTTCATTTCAGTCGTGTGCAGTTGTTGTGCGTACAACAAATAACAATCGATTGGTAAGTACTAAAAATATGAAAATTGAATCTTCAACAAATTACGTCTTTTTACTTTTCACTCAACCAAAGGGATATAGTGGGGAGTTATGATTTCGCAATTTTCAATGCTATTTATTGCAGATTATCAACTAGTATCATGCTCAGATTTTATTTTGAAAGTTTCATCACAATGTACCTATCTGTGTGTGTGTGTGTGTGTGCTATGTGCTGTGGACTATGGGCTATGTGCTGTGTGCTATGTACGGCGTGTTTATTTTACTTTATCGATTATAGACTAAAGTACTCATTCGATTCTATTCAAATTTTGCAAATATGTATAGGTATATGATACTCACTTAGATCCTATTAGATTTTGAAGGATGTCTAAATAAAGCTTCTCAATTTTTTTAACTGTCAAATATTTCAAAGTGACTTGTTCGTACGGTCAACTATCCCCACGGTCAATTTTCCTCACAGCCAACTGTCCCCACGGTCAATTATTGTCGGTGCGGTGAATTGTCCTCATGGTCAAATGTACATACGGTAAATTGTCCCCACAGTCAATTGTCCTCACGGTCAACTGTCCATACGGTAAAAAGAGCGTACCTACGGTCAATTATCCACGGTCAATCGGCTACGGTCAATTGTCCGGACACGGTCAAACTACATATGGTGTCAAACTATTTGGTTGCTAATATTCCATACAACATCTTTCAGATTTCCCCGAATTTTCAAAATTTCCCTGCGTATTTACTAATGTTTCGTACAGTAAAACACAAATAAAAATCTACGAAATCGTTTGCTTAGTATTTAGCAAAAAAGCCCATTAAACATGTTATTTAAGTATATTATAGTAAATTTATAATATTTACCTACCCTGCACTCATAAAATAACAAATTTAACTAATCCACGTAAGAAATGAATTGAAAATAAAAAAAAAGGAATCGGTTTAACGATGAAAGCCGGTATGGAAATTGTAAAACAAAAAATGTATTTGTAAGTGACAGGCGGACATAATTGATAGCTGTTGGAGGCGCCAGCGAGCGCCATCTTGAATCATATATAGGTAGGTAGGTACCTACACTCACCTCCGTAATGGCTGACATTCATTTCAAATTTAAATTTGGAATTGGAACGTTCCATGATTTAAATTTGGGATACTGCCGCGGGAATAATTGGATAAACAAAATAATATTCAAATAAGGAATTGTTATTTGTTCGAATTAGACAGATGGGTCTGTTAGGGTTTTTTTAATCAAATATTTATTTTTGATCCACGTGTATTTATTTCCTTTTTACAGGATGATCGTTTCGGCTGATTACATGAAATAAAAAAAACATCAGATCGGTTTGAGATGAAATTTAATTTTACAGTTACCTTATTTTGACCTCTACGTAGTTACCTTATCTGATTAGTTCACATTGGCCTTCGTGACTCCCGGTCAAAGGTCCCGAGTTCGATTCCCGGTGGATCTGTGTGTCCGTTACCCGAGAAGCAATATAAAATAAAAAAATATTTTTTAAATAATTAACGAAGATAATAAGGACTGAGTGTAACTTGAAGAATGATCGTCTAAGCAAAATTAAAGAAAATGCACTGTGATGGTTTGGCCACATAGAAAGAACGAATGAAAATATTTATGCAGTTGATAGAAATGAAAATAAAAAGAACCAAGACAAGATCATGTAAACTACTCTGAAAGAATAAGGAGACTTCTATTGAGAAATTTCTTAACAAGAAAAACGAGTGGGTTGTAGCCAACGCTATACTCCTTACTGCCAAGTCACTGCCCAGAGTACACATTCTTTTTTTGTCTGGAAATTTTTCAGCTTTTTCATTATTTATTTATTTATTTTCTTTAGGAAGCTACAGCTCATTTACAGTTTAATGATACAATATTATTTTTACAGTGTTAGAGTCAAAAAAGCATTCCATCAACATAATATAAAACCAAAAAACAGTTTACGAGCCAAAAACATTCATACACACCCTCACACACACACACACCCTCACACACACACACACACGCACGCACGCACGCACGCACGCACGCACGCACGCAGGCACGCACACATACATACATAGGTACATAATATACCTATGCATACATACACTTACACACACACACACACGCACGCACGCACGCACGCAGGCACGCACACATACATATATAGGTACTACATAATATATGCATACATACACTTACATACATACACACACATATATATTATGTTTTTGTTAAAATATTTATTTATTTATTTGTATCTATCTGTACATATAATTAGTACACTGGCGGGCTTATTGTCTAATGGCAATTTCTTCCAACCAACCGGAGTAAATTTTAAATATAAAAAACAGTGTGTAGGTACTATTGCAATAAGTTAATCACATTACAAAATAAATAAAGATAACAGAAGAAAAGTAAAAAAAAACAAAGAAGATAGCATATAAGAACAATTCATAGCAATGATAGGAAAACTAAAGGATAAGGAAAGGAAGAGGAGAGGAAGATGTAATCAGGTGTTGTCAGATAAATATTTTTGCTTTAGCCTTTTCTTGAGACGAAACTTGAAATTTGATAATAATTCAATGCCATTTTACGAATGTGATGCGCCATTTTCGCAATTTGAAAATAAAAATATCAAATTTCAAGTTTCCTGAATACGGCGTGTAGGTAAGACGTGTTTATTTTACTTTATCGATTATAGACTTAAGTACTAAATTCGATTTTCAGATTTGTATACATAATACTCGCATAAAATTTTGAAGGATATCTGAATAGTGCTTTTCAATGTTTTTAACTGTTAAATGTTTCAAAGTGACACCAAGCTCAGGAAACTTGAAATTTGTTAAAAGCACATCACTTTCATAATTTGGCATTGAAGAATTATCAAGTTTTCAAAATAAAAGATTTAAATAAAAAATAATTTAACAAATATGTACTTGTAGGTAGGTACTTGTTTCGAGGACATATTCATTCTTAAAAAAAACTGAATATTTTCCATACAAAGTTTGAATATAATAAGAGAAGTCACAGCCACAACTAACTCGTTTTATTTGGTACCTAACTCAATGAGCATGTTACAAAAAACACATATTTTGTAAATGTATTTTTTGATCACAAGAGCGAAATTTGTTAATTAGGTATGTATATAAATCTCAATAACCTCACCTTAAGACATTCGAAACTGTAAAGGTGAGTATATGTAAAAGAAAAAGAGAATTCATTTATTTATTCATACAAACATTGATGACATTGCAATAGTACCTAGTTGTTGAATCTGTTATACCCCACAATACATCTCGAGACAGTGACACTGTATTAGTTGATGCCAACATCAATCGTATATAAAAGTGATAATATCACAAACAACAATGGAAATAAAAAAAAACATAATATAAAAAAAATGCACTAATATAATTAGAGCAAAGTATGGGGTAGAAAGCAATGGGTGAAAAATCTGCTCTGCAAAGTGTCTGCCTGATACAAAGAGCCATTACTTTATTTTAGTTTTAAAAGCATAACTATTTTTTTGTGCTTAATTTTTTTGTAGAATTAGCTTATGAGTTTATTTTTTTGTATATTTTCTTTTATATTATGTACTGTTCTTATTCCTGATTATATACATATCTGTTCATTAAATAAATAAATAAATATTAATAAAATGTGTATGAAGGAAAATGTCAAAATTGTTTCAACTCCCCTTGGTCTTCCCTGGGGCGACCAAGAACCTTTGGACTAGGCAAACCTTGAAAGAAAATTGGAAAATGTAGATAATTTAATGTTTTTTAGCAACGTTGTGCATTCCAGTGGCCATGAAAATTATTTTTAAAATCACATGCCAAAATAATATTAACATTTGTGGTCCTGTAAAGCATCGTATCTAGTATGGTTGCAATAAAATAAATAAATTAATATTAGTTCTTGAATTTCTTGACATAATATTTATAGGCAAGCCAAGATTTTCGGCTTCTATAAGCAATATCGCTACTGCCTGCTTATTACAAAAAAAAATCTTTCGATGTTGGCTGACACCCACCCTCTCACCCCTAATACTTTTTCAACTCTATATATTTTCTTTTGCAATCGTTCTTCATTCATTCATTCAATATATTATCTTCTACCTGACGCATGGAAAAAGAAGATATTAGATATTATAAAAAGAAACAATATAAAGTTATCCATCGGAAAGAATGAATGATGACCGTCGGACGAAAAAGTATATAAGGTTGATAAAAGAGGAACTAACAGTAGTGGTCGGCCAAGGAAAAGTTGACACGATCACATAAATGAATTTTGTAAGATGGAGACGTTAGAAATAAGAATAACAGAAGAGCGTGTATGAGAAGAAGCATGAACGAAGCGAAAAATGTATGTCAAGAGAGGGGAGTCTGGCGTTCGGTTCTCTCTGCCTTCCCCAAATAGGGAAAATGGTGTAATGGTATGGTATGGTAAGTTATCATTATTTTTTATTTTATTTCATTTCATCTCAACAGTTATTTCATACATTATTTAAAACATTACACATATCAACGGGTATATATGTAGGTACCTACCTAACGCTGTGTTATATATTATAATGTCACTATGTATTGCAACTAAATAAATAAATGAAAAATATGGCCAAACCATTGTGCTTCAGATAACACTCAATTCTTATAATATTATCTTCGTTCCTTATCGTGTTGTCATAAAACGTACCATCACAGAAATCCAACAATGTGGGGTCACCAGCGACGGGTGTGAGGGTGTGCATAGTAATAAAAAAATATATATGCGTGTATCCCCACACACCATTTTATTAAAATTATTTTTTTTTTCCCTCATGTATTTTCGACACTCGTAACAACGATAATAGCAAAGAGTGGAAGCACTATTCTAAGCCGGTTCATAAAAAAGCGCCATATAAATTTATGTTAAAATTATCATTCGTCTTTTTAAAAATATAAATTTTGTCTTAATGTAAAAGGTCCCATTATTTTGGTCTCCCAATAAACGTGTGTCGGATATTTTTTTAAAAATTACCACGGTATTAAATTAAACATTTAAAAATAATTAATTTATAAATCGTTAGGAAATCCATCCTTTTAATTGTTAAGTATAGCGGCGTTTGTAATATATTGTTTTAAACGTTTATTTTTTTAAAATGATACTAACAAAGTAATAAAATATATATTTTTTTTCATTAAGTGTCATTGTTTACCCGCCCACATTTCCTCATTTAGAATAATTACTTCACGGTTATGAACTCTAAACTACTCGGCCAGGAATTTTCAACTCGGTAACGCAATACTAACGCTATAGACTAAAAATTAATTTAACTTACAGGCTTTTTACCATATTTTATTTATTCAAGGTTACATACAGTTTTTATAATAAACATAAAAAAGAGTGGATTGTGGACAACACTAAACTCCTCACTAACAAGTCATTCTATAAAGTATTCAAATTTTTTATGGAAATATTTTGCATTTTCATGAAATGAGTGTGTTAAATTATTTTTTTATTTAAATATTTTATTATGAAAACTTCTTTAATGCCATTTTATGAAAGTGATGTGCCTTTTTACCAATTTAAAAATAAAAATTTCATTTTTATATTTTCCTTTGAAACATTTGATTTGAAATAGAGAAGCTCTATTCAGATATCCTTCAAATTTTAATGGGGTCTAAGTGAGTATTACATATACAAATTAGCAAAATTTCAAAAGAATCGAATGAGTACTTTAGTCTATAATTGAAGTAAAATGAACACGCGCCGTACATAGCACACATAACACAGCACGCAGCACACATCTCATAGCACACACACATATATACATTATGATGAAACTTTCTGAATACAATCTCAGCAATCATACTGGTTGATAATCTGCAGTAAAAAAATAACCTTAAAAATTTCGAAATCATAACTCCCCACTATATCCCCTTGGGTTAGCGAGGAGTAACTCAATATTCGAAGGAAGTTCTAGATAAAAATCTATAGCAGGGGTAGGCAAACTTTTAGGTCAAGTGGCCAAATTCAGACATTCAAAATAAACAACGGACCGCAGAAGTAAAATACTAACATACCCCATAATACTTGATTAATAATTTCAATTGTAAAATCTTATAAATTTGGAGAAATAAATATATTTTTACAATTTTTGGTATAATTAATTTCGTAAGAATAAACAGAACAATATAAAGAGCCGCGCTGCGGATATTTTTTTTTTGTATTTCAAAATAAACTGTCAACATACCTTCTACTATATTATCCAATTAAACATTCTATCTTTTCCTTGGTTTCACAAAAAAATGTCCAAAAGAGAGATCTCTAATATCTCGTGAATGATATTGGGTCATTGCTCAATTGCTTCTCAGCCATATAAAATAGATATAAAAGAAAACTCTTCTTGTGCATGCGGGGCAGAATTGGAAACACTCGATCATGTGTTCTTTGAATGTCCGATGCACTACGAATATGACATATATCCCAACTTAAAAGTCCCTCTACCAGTCAACATGTCGCATCTTTTATCACTTAACTCTCTTGCTATTTATTTCGCAATATCTATATTTATCCTAATCAATAGTATTAATCTTTAAGTCGTAATTTTCACTAATAAATTTTTATTTTCTTCCATTTGGCACAAATCATTTTTCTAAGGGTGGTTTGCCTAATATTATATAAAAATGAACTGTCAGAATGCAGAATGGCAGGAGCGTTAGTTATAGAAAAGACACGGTTTCGAATATCGCCTCGACCGATTTCGTTCATCCATAGCACAAGCATCTAGGTATATGCTTTATTCCGGAATGAATGGCTATTTATGTGAACTTGTTACGAGGACAAACTCATTATAAAAAAAACTCTCCAGGCCACAGTTCTTGGGTTTATCCCCCTGGATTCTAGTTTTGTGGACTATGTGACTATACCAAATTAGAGGATAATTTCCATCCATGACAGGGTTAGCAAAGCATCCTCAGGCCACGGAATACGTGTCGGAAAAAGTATTTATGACTCTGAAAGATATAAATAAAAATAAAATGTTGCGCCGGCTCACATAACTAACTTAAATAATATTTGTTTTAACTATTAAAATAAATTGCATTATTTAAACATACCTATATATTATAATATAGAGTACTAATTGAATGACCCAACCTTTCCTCTGTAATTTATGGACACACTATATCTTATGCTGTGCAGGTTCGCCCGCTATAAATATATCCTTGACGTGGAGAGATACACGGGGCTAGTTGCAGCTTTCTTGTAATAATTTGCGGAAAATAAATTTAAAAATAGTTCCACCGTCTTTTTCAGAAATAGTTGAAAAACTCATATAGTAAGTAAGTATTATATCTAGTAGCCTTTTTATTTTATTTTATTTTCCATGTATTATTGTTAAGCGACCTTGTCATCAATTTATTATTTTTATAACTAGCTTTTATGTCCCGCCGTTGGCCAAGAATGTAAAATTGTGAAGGAAAAAGCAATCGTTTTTATAATATTGTCACCCAATTATTTTGCAAAAGACTATGAAAAGTGGTTTGAAATATGATTGAATTTGATTGTAAAATGTTCAAGTGATGGCCACAACCCATTATTTTTTATATATTGCTATAAAGTGTGAATGAAGTATAATATACAATTTCTTCACTATTCGAAATGGTTTTAAATATGACTGTTTATCAACATTGTAAAGAGATTGGTTTGGCCACAACCCCCATTTTTAAATATTATCATCGAAAACAAATTGTAATATGTACTTACCTATTGAATATTTAGTAATTTTGGATGTTGGGATGTGGTTAAAATTTGATTAAACAAATGTACTGAAAAGATCCAGTGTTGGTCACATCCCATTCGTTTTATATTTTTTCATCAAGTGTGCATTATATTTTTGCACAATTAGACTGATGAACTAAAAATTGACACAAAAGTCTACATTTACGAAGAAGAAGAAGACTTAAACTATGGTAAATAATTTGAATATAAACGTTGTGAAGAATTCAGTAATGGCCACAGCTCCCTTTCTTTAAATATTGTCAACGAAATCAAATATATTATGTAGGTGTTAAAAATTATTTAAAATAGGATGATATAAATGGTTTAAATTTGATTAAACAAAAGTATTGAAAAGATTCTAGTGCAGGTTACATCTTCACATCCCATATCCCATTCGTTTTTACATATGTATTTTCATCAAGTGTGCATATCGTTAATAATATTTCTGCACAATAGACTATTAGACTTAAAACGAACCCAAAAGCCTAAATAAAAAAGAGAAGAATAAGTATAAGACTATAAGAAATAGTTTGTTTAAAAAATCCCAATGGTCTACATAAAATAAGAAAAAATACATAAAATAGAAGAATTAGACTATTGGAAATAGATTGTATAAAAACTGAGCAAAAGGTCTTCATAAAAGAAGAAGAAGATTAATCTATAGGAAATAGTTTGTATTAAAACTGTCCTTAAAAGTCTACATAAAATTAAGAAGAAAAATAATTAGACTCCAGGAGCCGTCGCTTCAGACCCTTCAGTACCTCCCGTCCCATCAGGCCCTTCAGTACATCCCGTCCCTTCAATCCCTCATCACGTCCCTTCCAATCAGGCCCTTCAGTACCTCCCGTCCCTTCAGGCCCTTTAATACCTCCCGTCCCTTCAGGCCCTTTAGTGCCTCCCTTCCCTTCAATTACATCCCGTCCCTTCATTCGGGTAAGAAAAGTTTAAATCCAGAAACCATCCTGGAAGAACCGCGAAGAGATGTAAGCACCGTCTTCTTTTCCCAGGATACTCCACCTTTATAGGTAAAATGACCAAATACACGATGAAGTTTAAATCCAGAAACCGTCCTGGAAGACCTGCGAAGAGATGGAGGGACAGTCGGACCTTCTTTTCCCAGGATATTCCGCTTTCATTGGTAAAATGACCAAATACACGAAGAAGAAGAAGAATAAGAAAAAAGTTTAAATCCAGAAACCACCTCGGGCACACGCTCGACAATTCGCCAAAGTTTCATTGTAATCGGACATACGGTTTAGGAGCACATCGCTTGCATACATTCATACATTCATAAATAAATAAATAAAATAATTTTCCGATAGGAAATCAGTATATTGTTGATTTGTAAGTAAATAATAATAGGTAGGTACCTACCTACAACAATGTTCTAAATAAATTCGATTCATAACAAATTTTATTTGAATATCAGAATCTTTCCGTTACCATAGTAACCATTCCAATACGTAAAAAATATCAAATGGTTTGAGACATTTTTTGAATATGTAGGTACCTACATACATTGGTTTGTTCGATGCCATAAAAATGAAAATTGTCAGAAAAATCAAATATTATTTACAAATTATGCAATTTTATTATGCCTATATCTTTACTAATAATAAACACATTTTTACAATATATGTCTTAAAACTTGCTGTAATGTCTTGTGTTTCATTTTATTATTTCATAATTACATTTAATTCAAAGGTTTATTATTTTCAAGAACATATTCATTCGGTAGGAAAATGAAATATTGTATGAAAAGATATTAAAATGGCGGCGTTCATGTACAAAACGCTTACATTAAAAATAAGTTAAACATTATAATTATACAAAATATTCACCATGTTTTTCACTCAAACGCTAAGTTATACTTGAAAATATATTTTTTTCGTGTAAATACGTACTTCTAACTTTTAAACTAACAGATATTTGCGTGCAAAATGTACACTTTTTTGACAGATACGACTTGGAAAATTTTGTATGAAAAAAATAATTATTGAAATATTTTTAAAATTCAGCATTTTTATCGCATTATTTTTAGCGTGACACTGCATCAGGTATACAGGTACACGTTCGCACATAAATTAGATTTTTAGATGCTCTTGGTTTTTCAGAAGGCGTGAGACAAACACACACACACACACACACATACACACACACAAACACTAACATTTTGATTGCTTTATTACTTTAGATTATGCTGAACATGTGTTGTAATTGATTGTTCTTAAACATATGTAGAAGGGATTTTTGTTAAATATCAATAATTGTTGTTATGATGCGTAGTGCTTTTTGTTGTATGTATGTATATTTATATGTGTATGTATTTATATGTGTGTATCTAGATGCGTGTATGTATATATGTTTACAATTCAATTTTTTTTTCTTTGTGATGAGATCATGCTGAAAATCAGTTGCTTATCCTCCTGCAACATAACTGAGCATGGTCCGAAAATTTGTTTATTATAAGTATAAATATTTTTAATTGTCAATGAACTGTAATTTGTACAGTTCTTGTCACAATATATTATGTGTTTTTATTATTATTATCATTTCTGATGAGATATACTGTTATTCGTCCTGAGAAAGAAGCAGTCACTTTGAAATCGGTCATATAAACGCTCAATCATAATTTAAATAAAGTTCGTCTTCCTTGTGTAGATCTTGAGATCTGTTCATATTCAGTCTCCTGTGATGTGAACTCCCGACCGTCACGCCATCTCTTCGGATGTCTTGCTGTCGGTCTTCATCTATCTGAGTTCCCATGAAGAGCGATTCATGGATGTCTTGTATTCTATTTACGAGTCCATTCTATGTAGTATCTTCTTCTTTGTCTAGCCCATCTGACGTACTCTTACATTTGAACAAAGTTACGTACATACGGGATAAACAGCGACTGGTGTGCGGGTGTGCTTTACCTTGTAAAATCAAGCACGATACATGCAAAGCCTGATACTATACATTTTTTTTAAGAATGAATATGTTCTTGTAGTAACAAGTACATATAATCCTCATATAAACCCTAAATTAAACATAAATGCTTGTGCTATAGGTGATCAAAATCGGTCGTGGCAGAATTCGCGACCACTGGATTACAAAACTAGCGCGCTAACCGCTCAGCCACCACCCATCCAATTATAAAGTAACTTATAGTTAATTATAATAAATGAAAATATATTTTTTTTCTTATTGATATATTGTATAAGTTCACTGTGATCAACATTACATAAATTAGAGTAGGTAACTTTATATTTTTTTTGCTTTTTCAAAAGTTAATAATCCCTGAATTTGTTGTTATTAAGCCTAATTCTATTATATAAATTATTCAAAGAAACATAGAGCTGGGTTATCGAAAATACATAAGGCAAAATATCATCTCACATAGTTCAATAATAATGTTCACCACCCATTCTGATTGTAGGGCCCTTATTAGGTGAGGTTAAAATGGTGTTTAGGGATACACACATGTGTCTTGGTCCATTTTATAAGGTAATGCACACCAATACACCTTTCGCTGGTTACCCCACAAAATGGGATATGCTGTGATGGTATGAATGAATGAAGATATTTCATATAATAATAAAATGAATAATCTGTTGAAAGTTGAGGCAGATGAAATCATTGAAAATAAAACCGCCATTGTCTGTGGAAAACTCTTCAGGTATGATTTTTTTATTTATTTACTACAAAAAACATATTTTACATAGAAAAAATATATACCTAACAAAAAAGAAATTAAAATACTTTATAATATGACTTCCTTCAAAAAGATATATACTCGTAGTTTGAAGGGAATTAGTTTATGCAATTTGAAAAAAATATATTAATACGTCGTCGCTTAATCTCATAGTTTTTGCTGTTTCATATTATGTCTACCAAACGCCATTCACACAAAATCATCATGACGAAACTCATAGAATGCACTTCACAGAAAATGAAAAAAAATTATTTAAAATAATTGTAATCATGTAATTAAATTAATTAATTCTTACTAAATGTGATATTTGTATGAATACAAAAAACTGTTCTCAGAGTTCGTTCATTTAGAATAATAATTGACTCATTTTAAAAAATGTATTGAGATGTACTTTTACATGTTACAAGAATATATACATTATTGAAAAAAAATCTAGTCACAAATGACCCAACATGGCATTTAACCCCGTTATACTCTCATCTCAAATCAAATATTATAAATATGGATCAGTGGAATATCCGCGATGTATAATGTATGTATGTATGCGGAGGCGATACGAGGGTAGATTGGGGCGAGACGGACACAACCGGTAACAAATCATAAATTAGAACGGACCGACATTTGACAGCTGTAAACAATTTTAAAGTAAATATAACATAAATCATTTCATAATAGCTTCATTGACACATTCAATGGAGTGTCTTTTTGTGGGACAAATTTCACGACAATATTGTTCGCTTGTCTCTTGAATAAATTGTATAGGTATTGTATCGCCAATATTAAATTTGCTCGTTGATTTATTTATAAATAGCTGGCTCCACCGATTATGGCGGAATTCCGACCACGAAACACGTAAATAATATAATCATTTCCAAGTTTTTATTAATTTTATAATATACAAAAGATAGAGAATTGTTGATTGACAATTTAATTTTAGTCAAACTATAAGCAGTACCTACGATATATAAAACGGATGACTTATAGGTAAAGCGCCGTTTTTGTGATAACGTCACCTCAAGCGCGCTTTGGTCGACTATATATTAAAATGTTATGTATGTATGAAGTGCATAAACTTACAGCTGATAAGTTTTCCGACATCCGTATTTACTAATTTTAAACATTTTGTACAATTCACAATAGCGGGCATATTGGCATAAGGCCATATCTTCCAACCAATCATATTCATTTAGTGAGGTAAATAGTGTTCATGACACGTACCAATTTATGCGAACAAAATATAATATATTGAAACATATATAACAAAAATAAGGGGGGGGGGGTTAGGAGGGGACAATGTGAGACAAATTTAAGTGTTAAGTGTAAGGAAATGATTGCTTTTGAAAGCGGAAAACTTATCTTCTTTATGATTTATTTTATTTTATTTGAGTTTTTATTTATTTTATTGGACATAAAACAGCGTTAAGACATAAACAATACAATAATGACATCAGGTATTAAGACCTATTACATTTTGTCGTTGTGATTTAGGAAACAAAAAAATATTACAAGTTTATAAACAATCTAAAACATAAAACCATGTATACAAAACTATGTAAATAATCCAAAACATAAAACGAAGGTACACTTATACATAAGAACAACATTTCTTCTGTCAAAATTTTCAAAATGCTCTCACGTTATGGAAAATTGTTTTTTTTTAAAGTGAGAGTTATATTGTCACAAAACTCTCGATTTTTTGCTTTCCAGTACATTTAGAGAAAAAAATACTGATTTAAAACCAGAATCTAGAAAAAAATTAATCTGATATTTTAATCGGGATTCTATACGGCCTTAATCTTGATACTCGATTCCAATGCCAATCTACGCTAAGAACATAACTTCAAGCCGCCTTATTCTCCATTGTAAAGATAAGTTCTAAGCGAAGACTCGAAATTGGGATTGGAATCTAGTATTTTCTATTCAATAATTTTATATAGTTCAGTCTTTTTTTATATTTTTTAATGGCTATTTCATTGCCACTGGTTTTTCGATGTGTGGCAGTCTTTAGGAGTCCATTATTTCCCCGTGGTTTTTTCAAAAGATACCTTCATTGTCAGTGACAGTGTAGTTTTGAAACCATTTTTTCTCAACGTTGGAATCGAATCTCACTTGTCGCAACAGGAGTCAAATAACTTGCCACTGTGCAACGGCTGTCAACGTTTATTTTACGATTGCACATTATTTATCATCTATCGGTTGGGGCCCCACCAAAAAAATATTTGTGATTTATTTGAATGTACCGTGACGGGAGATGCATTATTTTTGATGTCATAATAAGTATGAATAACAAAGGCCGAGTTGTCACCTCGGTACGAGGGCCCCAGGATGTTTCGCCTTGGGATGTCTCGCCCCCCGCGGTCCCGGTCACACCGGGGGCCCGAACCCCACACCAACACCCATTACCGCCAGTGCTTTGCTGTGTCAAACATAACGACCTAAAAATATGTCACCATAACCTTAAATGTACATAAAATGAAAAGGTATTTTTGTAAGTATAATTATCACCTCTCAAATGTTATTATTGTTAATATCCTTGTACAATATAATTATTAACAATATGGAATTATTAAATGTGATAATATTTCAATTGTATTATTGATTATATTAATAAATTATATTTTACTTCAAAACACAAATATACGTAAAATCTAAAAAAATATATATTCATTCATTCCTTCATACCATCACGGCATATCCCACAATATATAGTAACCAGCGACAGGTGCGATAACCTCAAAAAGTAAGCACGAAACATGCGTGTATCCCCATACATCCAGTCACGACTCACCTTAAGAATCACTGCATTCAGAATGAGTGCCGAACCTCATTACTGAACTAAGTATTATGTTATTTTGCTCTTGTATTTTCATCCACCCGCGATTTTAATTTTTTTATTACTATCTATACGTTCTGAAATTTTGGGCTCTGTGCATTGAGCGGATCAAAAGTTGTAAGACACACACACACACACAGAGACACACAATGTAAATGTTCTACTTCTAATTCTGAGGAAATCCATGTAAAGAACAATATATACATACCGTCTAAGAACATACTGCTCTGGCACAGTTGGAAAACCGTTTGGTTTCTGTGCGGGCGTCCTTGGTTCGATCCTCAGCAGAGGAGAAATTATTTAAATTAATTTCTCACGCTAATATTGCTTCTCTGGGCTGGGAACAATGGTTAGTTGGAAAAAAATATCATATGGCAATATACTCGCCACCTGCGCAGGGTGCAAGGAAGTGTTAATTATTTTTATTATATGCTGCGAAGCCTCTAAGTTGGTGGTTTTTTTTTAATTCAAAGTTGAAAAAACCACGAAGTATATGGACCAGGCATACAAATCTTGTGAATCTTTAATTTAATACAGTTATTAATATTGTTTTCAGTCTGAATCTGTGAGACGATTAATATCGTAAGTCTCCAGAATGTGGCAACTTGTTATTGGGTGCGTGTTAAATAAATACATATTTTACATAGTACCTACCTGTTAGTTGCTCGAGAAGTAATATAAAGTAAACTATCTTGGCTTATTACTGTCGATTCATTAAGATAACTAAATTATCTTGAACAAATCGACAGTTGGTGAACTGTATAATGAATTCTAGTGAGTTACTTTCCCAAACAATACTTTCATACACCAAATTGGCTTACAAGAAAAACACATACCTACATTTAGGCCACCCAATAATACAATTATTGTAGTAGGTACGAATTTACGTACTTTTGGTACATAATATGAAGAAATATAATGCACACTGGCGGGCCATTATTGCCATTAGGAAATTTCTTCCAACCAACCAGATTATAGAGTGACAGAATTTTATATGTACATCAACAAAAAATGAAAGTTAAAAAAGATCAAAGACAATATATATCATAGCAAAAAAAAGTCGGATTGGGAAAGAACAATAAGAGGAAATGGAGTTCAGGTGTTTAGGAATAAATATTCGTTCTTTAGTAAATATTACGTACCAAAGGAAAGAAGGAAAAGGAGAGAGATCAGGTATTTTCGGAGAGATATCCCTGCTTTAGTCTTTTCTTGAAAATGGAAAGCGAGTTAGACGAAATTATATCAGGACTCAAATTATTCCAGAATCTGGCTGAACGTAGGTACCTAAATCTGGCTGAACGTATTTCAAAGGAAGAGCTGAAACATTCAGTGTTGTGAATTGGGATAGTTAATGTAGTACGTTCAGCAGATCGAAGCGATAGGCCGTGATTAGATAAATAGGTGAATTTAGTTTTTAGGTATTGCGGTGAATTGAGGTTAACGAGCAAATGTTAGGGTTAAATATACAGAACGTGTAGTAACTACAATACGTTCTTTAATGAAGTAGACCTCGTCAATAACTCTAGATACTCAATTTTGAGTTAGCTGCTCCGCGGTTATGTAATGTAGGTACTCTTGATTCCCCGGTTATGTAATGTAGGTACTCTTGATTCCCCGGTTATGTAATGTAGGTACTCTTGATTCCCCGGTTATGTGATGTAGGTACTCTTGATTCCCCGGTTATGTAATGTAGGTACTCTTGATTCCCCGGTTATGTGATGTAGGTACTCTTGATTCCCCGGTTATGTGATGTAGGTACTCTTGATTCCCCGGTTATGTAATGTAGGTACTCTTGATTCCCCGGTTATGTGATGTAGGTACTCTTGATTCCCCGGTTATGTAATGTAGGTACTCTTGATTCCCCGTTTTCCTACTTTGGTATCCTGCTCCCTTTCTCAAAACTACTTCATTTTGTTTAATATAATTATGCTTTTATTTGTAAACTAAATAAGTTAACTTTTTCAATGTGTTAGCTATAGGACTAATTTTAAATTATTTTTTGCAAACTGAAAGCGCCCTTGAGGTGACCACGGTTGTCACTAAACGGCGCTTTATAAATTGTCCTTATTATTATTATTATTATGTCATATTATGTATATTAGTAAAATAAGCTAATTGAACTGTCTGTTTACTTAATAAATTAAAAAATCAAATAAATTGCTCTTTTAAATAAGTGCTATGAAAAATAAACTATCTTCTTGGATTCTCAACAAAGGTAGAATGAATATTAAAAATATATATTTTTTAAGTTATGAAATGAATATAAAACCGTGATTTTTGATTGAATTATATGTACTACGTAGTACATATAAATCAATGGATTTTTGTAGTTTATATTATAATTTGTATGTTTGATTTTTTGATATGTTATAATTATGTGTTAGACATAATGGGACACATAAGTATGGACTGCGTCAGTTAAAATTAATAGAAAGCTATTCCGACACAAGCACTGCTTAGTGGAATAGTTCATATCCACTGGATGTTGGTAATGATAGATTGAATTCATTTTTGTACTAAATTGTCTATTTTTCATAATTTTTGTCGTACTATGTTTCACTATTGTATTGTTGTAATTTTAGGTTTGGTTATTGTGGATTTTGAATAAATAAAAAAAAATGAAACGCAGTTTACCTACCATCAACATTGTAAAAATAAAAACACATAGGTATTATTAATAAATATACAGATACTCATTTCGTCAAACGTTTCTTTACCTTAGTACCGTCTTAAAAATAATCATGATTAAAATATATTAAGGGGGGGACTGCTGCCAACGTACCTATTTTTCAATTTGATATACCATCATTATTTCTTATCAAATCATTTAAAAAAAAAAATTTAGATAGTTTGGATATTAATAAACAAAAATATACCTTAACTTTTTGATAATGTTCTGTATAAATTCTTGTAGAAAAATAATGGCATACCCCGATTTTCAACGTTTATCGTATATTTTTAATAAACTATAAGGCGTAGAGTAATATATTTTAAATTAAAGGAGACAAAAATATCTAGAAAAATATTATGTGACGTTGCATTAATGCTTCAGGTTTAGTAAAGAGACATAAAAAACATTTATTTTCCATTCAGCGCCATTGCGTAATAAAAGTTTTTTTGGTTTATTTACTTAACCTGATGCGTTAATGCAACGTCATATCATATTTTTCCAGGTATTTTGTTCTTCTTTAATTTATAAAAAAAATATTACTCTACACCTTATATTTTTTTAGAAATTTAAGATAAATATCTAAAATCGGGGTATGCTTATTATTTTCCTACAAGAATATATACAGAACATAATAAAAAAGTTAAGGTATATTTCTCTTTATTAATATCCAAACTAACTAGATTATTTTTTTCAAAATGATTGGTTTAGTAATAATGATGGTATATCAAATTGAAAAAATAGGTACGTTGGCAGCAGTCACCCTCTTAACCATTTTTGTGTTAAGAAGTGCCCAACTTTTCTTCGATAATGTGTCATTCCTGACACACAACCATAACCTACAACATCGGGTATTGTATTCTATTACCAAAAAACAATCCTCGCCATGGTCTCATCATAATTTTAAGGATGTTATTTTTATTTTGGTAAGCAATAAAATTTGCGGTAATAAAATTTTTAGTGTCAGCATTTCGCTCATATTTATTAAAATGGCGTCCGAGTTTTATTACAACTAAGATTGTACTTTTATTATAGAATTGTCACTCGGCTGTCGTTTTAAACGGAATAACTTTAATAAAACAATAATATATGATGACAATTTAAATAAAATTATGAAATACAATCGGTGTGATACCACGTGGGCAGATTCCAAATTTGAATTTAAGTGTTGTTTATTCGCGCGCTTTGTGGTTTAATAATACAAATAACATTGTAGACAGAGCCGCGACGAAGCTGTTTTGTAACTATAAAAATGATCGATACATTATCCCATATCAAGTTCTAGAGCCGGTTGATTGAATGGTATCCTTATGCGACAGATACCTTCATAACCTTCATTTTCTACTTCATTGTCCTTCCTACCCCTTCATCACCAATCAAAACCCTCAGCAGTTATTATATTATTCTTTATTTTAATTTGAATAGTTCTGTATCTTTTTTGTTTGTTAGTCATATTGTTTTACTTAATTTGTGGATAGTAATTTTGGCGTAGGTATGTAAAATTAAATTGTTTTGGCTATTATTTTACTGTCGCTGTTTTCTGTCCCTACCAAATAAATGAATAAACAAAACGAAACTTTGCAAATAGCATATGAGTTATTAAAATATTAAAATACTCAGTCGGATGATTTTCATATTCTCTAAATTAATTACAATATAAAATTGAAAAATGGTTTTATCAGTACTGATTTTACAAGAAAAGTAAAACATATTTGAATTCCAAAAAAACTCACGTAATAGAATAAAGATAAACTGTTTTTTTTTATTTCAATGACGTATCTTGTGAGGTTTGGTACTGAGTAAGAGGAAAATTTACTATTTAGCCTACTATAAAGTCTAAGCATAAATGCTTGTGATGAAGGTGAACGAAATCGGTCGAGGCGAAATTCTCGGCGTAGTGCCTCAGGGCAGCACACTCGGACCATTACTATTTATAATCTACATCAATGAGAATATACAGTCTCGTCGGTTCATTCGTAGCGATCGGTTGTGTTGTGTTGTTACATTGTGGTGTCCTACCTACAAACCTTGTTGCTGCTCAGCGAACAGATAAGATTTTATTGTTTCATTTTCATTATTATTTACTTTTTATTTCACTCTGTTTTCTACATATTTTGTGTTATTTGTATATTTCTCTACCGATTAATTTTTGGTGATGGAACAAGAGGTAAATAAACCGCCGGATCCCGGTATTAACTCGGATATAAATTATACTTCAGAATCAGATGCCAGTCAGGTATCTATTGCTAGTAAAAATAGAAAACGTAAACCTTTTCGTCATTCATCCGAGTCAATCCCAAACAAACAAAAAACTCACCCCGAAATAATAATTACCACCAATAACGACCCAAAAAATATAAATACCTTTTCACCGCCTAAATTGGAAATGGAATATGGACCTTCTTCTTCTTCCCCTTTTATTGTCCATATACAGAGATCGGAACAAGGCAAAACAATCCACCCCCTCGATTTCGGAAAATTTATTTTCATGCATAAATCTTTAAACATACAAATAATTGATGGGTCTATCAAATCGGAAGGCCGCTATAAAATATCGATTCAATTTAAAACTGCCATATCTGCCAACAATTTTGTTAAAAATATAGAGAACATTTCAAACAATAAATTTAAAGCATATATACCAACATTCAATTTGACGCGTATGGGACTGGTCAGAGGTATCCCGAGCGATTTACCCGAAGACGAGATAGTTGAGGCATTGAACGTACACACCAACATACCTAAAGTAGTTAAAGCCAGAAGATTGAACTACAAAGACACTTCAACGGGTACGTTAATATGGAAACCTTCACAGTCGGTGGTTGTTACTTTTGAGGGCCAAATTTTACCACCCAGGGTATTTTTATACTATAATTCCTTACAAGTAGAAATATACAAGTTTCCAACCATACAATGCTTCAACTGTTGTCGATTTGGACACTCTAAAACAGTATGCCGATCTTCTCCTCGATGTTACAATTGTGGAGAAAATCATTCATTCGAACAATGCCCAAATACTTCACAGGAACCAATCTGTCTCCATTGTTCTGGAAATCACACTGCAATTAGCACGGCCTGTCCAGAGTTATCAAGACAGAAAAATATCAAACAGACAATGGCAACAGATAATATATCATATTTTCAGGCCTCAAAACTCGTCCCACCCACAAAAAAATCTTTTGCTGATATAACTTCCACCGCACCGTCAAGCACTCAACCTATTTCTCCACCTTCAACTTCATTTAAAAAAACCATATTTAAACCCTCAAAACCAAGATATATTTCTACCCCCAACTATGACACAACCCAACACAATGCCTTACTATTTAACCAAAACGGACATTATTCATCACAGGCCCCTAACGGATGTGCCTTACCAAACATGAATTTACCAACTTCTAATTCAACCTCCCAAATTCAAAACGACAATTCATCATTTATTCAAACACTTATTTCTCTCCTTATATCTATATTAACAAATAACAATATTTTACCGACCAACGCTGCCGAAATTCTTCAAACTCTTAATACAACCCTCCACAATGGCTCATCAAATTCACAATATCCTTCAATGGAATAGTAGAAGCGTCACAGCAAACAAACCTGACTTCATATTTCTATTATCCACACACGAAATTCAAATTGCGTGCATTACTGAAACTTGGCTTGTACCAGGTTCAGTTTTCAATGTCCCAGGCTACCTGTCAGTTAGATCCGACCGCAATGATGGGAGAGCTGGAACAGCTATCTTTATCAAATCTTCCATCCCATATAATCAAATTATTGTTCCAACTCACCCATCATTACAAGTGGTTGCCGTGCAAGTGAATGGAGTTGTATATGTTTCCACATATATTCCTCCACATTCTCCATTTGACCCAATTTATTGGGATTCAATTGTGGATATGCTACCCTCACCATTTTATATATTAGGTGATTTCAATGCCCACTCTCCATCTTGGGGCAGTACACTATCAAATCGTTCGGGAAACCTCATTCTCTCATTTATAGATAAACATAATCTATGCATTCTAAATGACGGTTCACCAACTAGACTCACTCCACCAACTCAAAATGTGAGTGCTGTTGACCTCTCCATTTGTACAAATGATTTAGCCTCCACTTCTACATGGTCTATATCTGATGATCCCCTAGCAAGTGACCATTTTCCCATTATTATAAAAACCATCACAAAATCCAAAACAAAAACAGCCGTTAGTAAAAAAGGACATAATATAAGAAAAGCTAATTGGGATATATTCAATAAAACTATTGAAGATTCTACACCATCTTTTTTGTCATCCGACATTACTCACAAAAATTCAGAACTTATGTCAATCCTCTACAAAGCTGCTGATATTAGTATTCCGAAGAGAAAAGCAGAATCGAAACGTATTCAATGTGCCCCTTGGTGGGACAATGAATGCACGGAGGCTATCAAAATAAGAAAATTAGCTATGAAAAAGTACAGGAAAAATATGACGTTACAAAATTTTTTATATGCTAAAAATATACAAGCAAATACAAAAAAAATACTCAGAAAGAAAAAGCGACAAGGCTGGTATAACTTTTGCAACACTCTTTCACCAGATACTCCTCTATCAATAGTCTGGGATATGATCCGTCGCTTCAGAACATCATTATCCACTTCTAAGAAATATCTGCCAAATGGACACATTCTAGAAGCTTTTGTAAAGAGGCTTGCCCCACCATACGTCCCCAATGATACAGAAATAGAAATGCCAATCCTTCCTGCCCATTCTTTGTCTAAATCATGGTTAGATGGACCTTTTGAATATTCTGAACTCATTACCCCACTTAAAAATTTGAAAAATTCTTCGCCCGGAATGGACCTCATTCCTTATGCTTTTCTTCGAAATGCACCAGTAAATTTCCTTGAACATTTATTAGAATTATATAATGGTTGTTTAAAAAACGGATACGTACCAAAAGACTGGAAAATACAACGAATAGTCCCTATTTTGAAACCTAACAAAGACCCTCAATCAGAATCTTCGTATCGGCCGATCGCATTATCACCAGTTTTCCTAAAAATTCTTGAGCATATAATAAAAAACCGTTTAGACTGGCATATTGAAAGGAACTGCCTTCTCCCGTCAATTCAATTTGGTTTTAGAAAAGGTAAATCGTGTTTAGATAACCTCAGTATCTTGATTTCAGATATCAAAATAGCTTTTTCCAAACAAGAGTTTGTTATTGCAGCATTTTTGGATATAAAATCTGCATATGATAACGTGATACTGTCTGTTTTAAGAAAAAAACTAGTAGATTTGGGTATTCCAATGAGTTTGGCAACACTTATTTATAACATGTTTGCTGAGAGAAAAATTGTAGCTGAAAATATTTATACCACGATTGATAGAATAGTTTGGAAAGGCTTAGCTCAAGGTTCGGTATTAAGCCCTATTTTATTTAATATATATTGTCAAGATCTTGTTACGGTAATAGAGGATATTTGCTCAATATTACAATTTGCCGACGATATTGTCGTATATGTCTCCCACAAAAACGCACAAATTGCTGCAAAAAAATTGTCAAAAACATTAAGTCGAATAAACAAATGGCTTGAATCTAATGGTTTAGAACTTTCGCTCCAAAAATGCCAAGTAGTCGCCTTTTCGCGTAAACATAAACTTCCGGACATTTCTGTAAATATCGATGGTACAAACATTGCTATAAAGGACGAAATTAAATTTTTGGGTGTAATCCTTAATAGAAAACTATCGTGGAACTCTCATGTCAACTCAATTGTATCTAAATGCGAAAAAAACATTAATCCTTTGAGAGCTGTATCGAAAGTCTGGTGGGGTTCTCATCCATCAACAATGAAATTGCTCTATAATGCCATAGTTCGCAGTCACCTGGATTATGGTTGTTTTTTATTCGATCCTCTTCCTAAATACCTTGAATCCAAATTAGATAGAATACAGTCTAAATGTTTACGACTTATAATCGGAGCAATGGGATCTTCACCGATTAATGCACTTCAGGTGGAGGGGTTAGATTCCCCACTTCACTTGAGACGTCAATATCTTTCAGACAAATTTGTTCTAAAACGACTTTCCCTTAATTCTCACCCACTAACATCAAAGCTATCCACAATATCACATTTATGTCAATTAAAACGATATTGGTCAAAATCTTCCACTCCAATACTATGTAAAAGTTACACCCTTCTTAAATCAAAAATACTTGTCAATTGTTCGCATAATTATCTTCCTTACTATAAAACACCATATTTCGCAACAAAATTCATTCCCGATACATGTCCTTCTCTCGGTTTGGACAAAAACTGCAATCTTCCCTCCCAACTAATCAACAGTAAATTCGATGGCATTGTTCGTTCAAGATGGCCATCTCACGTTCAAATTTTTACTGATGGATCCAAGCTTTCACCTAATAGCAACTCTGGAGCAGCATTTTATATTCCGTATAACAACACTAAAGGACTTTTCAAACTTCCACCCGAATGCTCAGTTTATACAGCTGAGTGTTGGGCAATCAAAGAGGTCTTATCTATATGTCATACCCTCGATTCTTCTAATATTATAATATTCACCGACTCCCTTAGCGCTATCTACTCTATATCTTCTAATTTATCTAGATCCCCTGACGATTACATACTTTGCGAAATAAAAAAGTATATATACAACCTTTTTACATCAAATATATATGTTACATTTGTATGGTTACCAGCACATCGTGGTATAAATGGAAATGAAACTGTAGACCGTTTGGCAAAAGAAGCTACAACGATTGGCACTGAACCTCTTAATTTTGAGATTCCATTCCAAGATTTCACCACCTCAATCATTAAAAAGCGCCTCTTGACCGAATGGTCTAATGAATGGGAAGTGTCAAGCCGTGTGAAAGGGACTGCTTACAAAATTATACAGATAACAGTTCCATCCAAACCATGGTTTCATGGAAAAAAAATGTCAAAAAGGGATGTTTCAAACATATGCAGAATGAGAATTGGTCACTGCATGATCGCAAACCACCTTTACAAAATACACATAAGGGACAGTCCTTTGTGTGATTGTGGAGAGGTGGAAACGTTGGATCACGTTTTCATGGAGTGTCCAATTCACGATAAATTCGACTTTTATGCCAAGCTGCGTGTCCCTCTGCCTGTAAATATGTCGCATCTTCTCTCCCTAAATTCGACTAAAGTTCACTCAATTATATCAAAATTTCTTAATTTAAATGCAATAAATCTTTAAGAGATATTCTCATATAACAAATTGATTTCCTTTTAAATATACACATATTCGTTTCGTCATGGCACAAATCACCCTCCTTATAGGGTGGGTTGCCTTATATATATAAAAAAAAAAAAATGAGAATATACATAGGTAAAAAAATACCTATGTATATGACGCTCTTCATATTTTGTGATCAAGGTAAATGCTGCAATCGCCATTTACTTCTCGCGACCCTGATTATAACGGTAAGTTTGATTTAATACATAAAACACATTGTGGTGAATTCGATATTGTTACCTAAGACTAGACTAAGACTAGAGGTCGGTATAATTCATGTATTCTCCAATGAATAGTAAAACAAACATTGTTTGTATGCATATGGCTTTAAAGTTGTGCGCTGGTCTTGCAATTTAGTTAAGTTTACTCTTGACACGATCTTAATACGTTACATATCTTGTCTTAATTTTATAAATTTATAAATCAACACTCCCATAATGTTGTATCAGGTTTCATCTAAGATTTGTTCAATTGTCATTGATGTACATATTATTATTATTTTTACTTTTTTGTGTATAAATGTCATATGTTTATAGTTTTATGTAGGTTTTCTTTTTTTGTACATGTACCTACCACTTTCGCCCATAATAGTAACAGATGGTTGTCTGGAAGAAATTTTCACTAGACAAATAAGTTGTGTACAATAAAGTGTTAAAATAAATAAATAAACACTCGATCATAATCTAATCTTAATTTACATTCAATCGTAAAAAAATCGTTTATTCGAACAATGAAATTATGTTTAATACGAAATTATTAACTATCAATTTATGAATAAATTCTATTGTTTTCATAGCTATAATATAAAAGTGTTTTCACATACTAAGCACAATCACATACATACCTAATAAGTATATTATTTATAAAATATTACTCCGACCGTCGTTGTAAAGTGGTACTTAAGTATTGACTTTTGTTATGACGTCCTGGATTCAATTCCCAATAGAAAATTGAAGAGTTGGAAGAAATTTATTTGAAATCATTTCTAACGCAATTATTGCTTCCCTAGGCTGAAAGCATTGAAGCATTAAAAGAAATTTCCTTTTAGCAATAAACTTGCCGCTTTGAGTCGAAGGAAGCGTTCATAAAATAAATAAAACACACTGAAATTGAAAACATACCATCGATTGAAAGTAATTTCGTCTAAAAAGTACTAAGAGATAGTATGTATATATTTGAATATTCCACCTACAAACCTGATATTTGCTTTCTTAAATTATCCATCTGTCAAAACGATATATGTACTTAGGACTTCTTGCGATGTTGCCAGATTTAATATCACGACCAGCATTATATGAAGAATGGTCATGTGATTATAGATACAAAAGACAAACGTGTCCCGCCTCCATTGAATTTGAATGTATAATTTATTTGACAAATAATTATCATAAAATATGCCAAGATATAATTGAAAATTCTCAATTATAATAAAAATAATAACTTATAAAATATTTCTAATGAAATTGGCGCTGTTCTTCGCATGTTCAAACAAACCAATCAAATTGATTATTTTATAATTTGCCAGTATTATTATCGTGTTTAAACATGGTGTTGGAATAAAAGATGAGACATTTTGTATAAGTGGACAAGAGATTTTGAGACGTAGTGGCAAAGCTGGAAATATATTTATAGGAGAACTAGCGACAGCTCTCTTGACTTGGTATGGTCGATCCATTTCGTTGATGATCTTCCCCTCGGTCTTCTTCCTGGAACGATCTCCAGCATCAGTAACCTCTTAAGGCATTCGCTTTCTCTCCTTAAGACATGGCCTAAGAATCGGAGTATCCTTTGAATACAAAGTGTAGAAAGTCTAGTATTGATGTGAAACTCTTGAAGTATGTACACTTTTGTAACTCTCCCCGTCCATGATACCAAGAGCATCCTTTTGCAACACCACATTTCTAACTATGTAGATAGGTACCTATAGTTACCTCTATAGTTAGTTCTAAACTAACTGGTCTGTGTTCTACTTACTATCTAGATACCTATACCTATTATCTTAACACCTAAACGTAGATACCTATACCTATTATCTAAACACCTAAACGTACTATCTAGATACCTATACCTATTATCTTAACACCTAAACGTACTATCTAGATACCTATACCTATTATCTTAACACCTAAACGTACTATCTAGATACCTATACCTATTATCTTAACACCTAAACGTACTATCTAGATACCTATACCTATTATCTTAACACCTAAACGTACTATCTAGATACCTATACCTATTATCTTAACACCTAAACGTACTATCTAGATACCTATACCTATTATCTTAACACCTAAACGTACTATCTAGATACCTATACCTATTATCTTAACACCTAAACGTACTATCTAGATACCTATACCTATTATCTTAACACCTAAACGTACTATCTAGATACCTATACCTATTATCTTAACACCTAAACGTACTATCTAGATACCTATACCTATTATCTTAACACCTAAACGTACTATCTAGATACCTATACCTATTATCTTAACACCTAAACGTACTATCTAGATACCTATACCTATTATCTTAACACCTAAACGTACTATCTAGATACCTATACCTATTATCTTAACACCTAAACGTACTATCTAGATACCTATACCTATTATCTTAACACCTAAACGTACTATCTAGATACCTATACCTATTATCTTAACACCTAAACGTACTATCTAGATACCTATACCTATTATCTTAACACCTAAACGTACTATCTAGATACCTATACCTATTATCTTAACACCTAAACGTACTATCTAGATACCTATACCTATTATCTTAACACCTAAACGTACTATCTAGATACCTATACCTATTATCTTAACACCTAAACGTACTATCTAGATACCTATACCTATTATCTTAACACCTAAACGTACTATCTAGATACCTATACCTATTATCTTAACACCTAAACGTACTATCTAGATACCTATACCTATTATCTTAACACCTAAACGTACTATCTAGATACCTATACCTATTATCTTAACACCTAATCGTACTATCTAGATACCTATACCTATTATCTAAACACCTAAACGTAGGTACTATCTAGATACCTATACCTATTATCTAAACACCTAAGCTTAAAATCTGGATACGTAAACCTATTATCTAAACACCTAAGCTTACTATCTGGATACCTAAACCTATTATCTAAACACCTAAGCTTACTATCTGGATATACCTAAACCTAATTGAATATATATAATCGTGCTGTATTCCCACGATATTTATTTAATATAATTTATTATTAATATAAGTATAGATTTAACATTTGTTGTGTTGACCGGTGGATTCATTAACACGGCTTATAATAGGTATGTACCTTTGTAGGTACCTACGTGTCTACATATATGTTGCTACAATAATATTTAGACCCCGTGGAGTAATGGAAATATTGTGTGTTTTCAAATAACACTCTTCCCTTCAATCGCACTTACACAGTTTTCACTGTATTCATTGAAAAATAATTGCAGTCTTACAGTCTTGTCTATAAGGTAAATGCGGCTGGTAAGAATAAGAGTCTTTATGACATACACGTACCTACATTATCTAATAATATACCTACTTAATTTTCAATTAAAAAAAGAGCAATTGAAAACTATTGCCTCATCACGTCAGTTCTGTCAATACTCAGACCAAACTTCGGAACATATCCTGTGGGATTGTTGCCACCCAATGGTGTCCTCTTATAGATCGGAGCTCCTCGTTGCTGTCCATGGGCCTCTCCAAGGTCCCATTGATCACGCGGATTTTGTGATCTCGAAGAACAATTTAAAACCCTTAAGAAGTTTTGTTATAGTTATGGTGCCTTAGTGTTGTTAGATTCCCAGTAGGTTATATTTTACAGAAATCTGTTACAAATTTTGTCATAGTTAGGTATGGAGCATCACTATTGTAAGATTGGCAATGGTGTTTTTAACTTATTTTCAAACGAACAAATTTTCATGATTAAAATATATTTAACTTTAAAATTGGATTAATAGGAAAACTCAATAAAAAGGCATACATAATTAGAGAACAAAAATACAAAGTGATCACGTAAACCAGCCGATGACAGGTCGTAAGCCCTGTGGGTACCTTGAGTTCCTGGTTCTTCTATAATATTCCGACTTCATCAACAACAATATTTTATTAACATCAATAAAAAAAAATAAAAATAAAAAAAAAAGAATCAATATATGAGTCGTATAATATTAAAAACAGCTCAGTTAGATTTCGATAAAAATCGAACTGATTACTATTTAGTCATACAGAATAGCACACTGTTTTACTATTAATTAGTTGAAGATATTGAAATGAAACTATTTTTTATAACGCGGCGCTGGCCGATTTACTAATGATATTAATAACAATTAAGCACTACAAATAATAACACTCAATTATTATTATTACCATTATACACTTCCTCAAAAGAATTAGCAGATCAATGCGTAAATTGTAATTTATTTAAAAGAGCAAAATAAAATGCAACAAACGCATCATCAAGCTTTCAATTGGGAATAGCTCACCCATCCAGATACTTAACATATCAAAGGATTAGGCTCTGAGGAGGTCTCTATACTACCTAACAACCCTACTGATTCCCGAATATTAACGTTTAAAAAATCTTTAACAATTCTACATGTAGGTATTCATTATTACCGTTTTTTGCATTTTTATTATTAAGTTTTTCGATAAATCTATAATTTCTAAATTACGGATTAACGATTTTGGAATAATGCCAGTGGCTAAAATAATGAACGGTAATATTATTATTTTACGAGAATGCCAAAGTCTTTTAATCTCATTACCTAAAGCGGTGTATTTTCTAATTTTTTCATCAAAAGTTTTTATAATATTACTAGAATTGGGAATAACCACGTCGCAAATATATGTTATTTTTTTTTTATTTTATCATGTATTATTTTAAATTATTGAAATAATTTACATTTTAATTAGTAAAAAAAAACAGGTTTTTATCGATTGTGAAAAATACCTCGAAACAACTGACCTGCCTTTCCCCGTTCTGCGAATGTGGATGGGATGAGGAAACTCCGGATCACGTTCTGTTTGGTTGTCCAATCAGGGATGCGCTAGACATTTATTTTAGGTTTGAGAATGTCCAATACCCCGTTTCCACAGTTTACCTTCTTGGGCTGAACTCTCCTCAAGTTCATGGTTTAATATTTGAATCGATTATAAAAAATCTGACTATTATTTTATTCTTTTTTTTTATTGACTTAATCTTTGTTTCTGATTAATAACGGCTGCAACATCCTTTTATGGATGAAAAGCCTTAAGAGAAAAAAAAAAACTGACCTGCCTTTGATACAATACGACACATATTATCATTCTACTAGTTATGTCGCGTCGTCTCAATCCATACAAAAAATAAAAAAAACGTAACTAAAGGTGATATTTATCAAATATGTTTTAAACAATCATTCTCTGCGTCCTTCAATACCCTCCTACCTTTCCTCGTAATGCATAATCAGTCAGTTTACATATATTTTTTATTATAAGCACCACATTATACTATTCTAGAAATTCCCCCCAATAGACACATTTAAAATTTAATAAATTGTTCTGTCCTTTGTGCCATAAATATTGCGTTTCACAGTCAACTTTGACCGATTGAACATTAAAGGAGTCTGTCGAGGGGTTTCCACAACCAGTGCCTGTAAATGGAATGCGTGATTCCACAGTACCTGTTAGTTGTCCGAGAAACAATTAGAAATGAGAAATTTAATAAATATATTATATTTCCTATACTTTTGAATGAATGTGTGAATGAATTTTTCGATGGTTGCCTTTGAATGATATCCAAATATTGGTGTATACATTAATGCTAGGCAAATATAATATCACTTGATATCATTGTGTTTTTATAATGATTATCAAATACATATGCATATAATAAAATAGAATATTATAATATGGCCTCAAAGGCGAGCCGATATCTCGTGATATTGGACCGTTAATTTTTTTCCTCTTTATTAGTTGAATTATATTTTGTGGTAATTAAATGAAAAGAAAAACAAATTTATAAGTCTCATTGGGCAAAGCACTGAAGCCCCGGGGGGTTAAGCGATCGCAGCCATTTTTTATTTTCTCCGACCGATTATTATTACAATAATATATTCGTATCTGTATTTTTTTCCGCCGCGTTCTAAAGACTAGCCGTGTCGGCATAATGCAGACTAGAGACGTTGTTTAACGCTGTACCTCCATCGTTCCCCGGCTATTCAGACATGCGCAGTAGGCTTCAAACGCAAATTTGGTATACATATTTAACGAACTAATTTTTGATTTTCCATTTATTTTAAATCAAAACTGCAACAAATTTACTGAAGCAATCCTTCTCCCATATTTTTTCTGAAACAAATTGTTATAATTATTATATTGTAATTGGTTAGGTAATGTGAGTATGTACCTATTGCGACTCGCGTGAGCGAGTTGCATTATAAAAATATTGTGTTATATGCATTATATAGGTATTGTGTTATATTATTACATTCGTTCCGACGTGCTCACCGTTCACTAAAAGTGAAGATAAGAGTGAACCGTATTTTTGACCAAAACTTTTGAAAGCCCTGAGTTGCTTTTGTGACTACAAGGTTCGCATGTCCAATGGGTCCAAAGAAAGTCCCTCGGACATCGTTGTAGAGTTCTAATCGGAATGATGAAACGGAGAAGTTAGTGCATTTCTCAGACGTCTCATCAGGGTTATCACCAAGCTAACACGAAGACGAATCGGATAAGTGTAAACGAAAAAGATAGCTTTTGAAACTGCCGTATCCAGTAAGGAATTGCGTGTTCTAATAATCAGGAATCATCCACGAAAATATACCTATTCCAGTCCTCACATCAGGAAGAAATAAAAATATTTGTCTGCCAACGGTAAAAGACGATCAGCGACTTTGTCAAGCATATAGAAGAGAACTCTGGATTAAGTTCTCAATTACTCCACGATTGGTAGGTAAATTTAAGAAATATACGCCACCCAAAATTGAACTTAGACCACTATATAATATGTAGGATGTAAATTGAAACTCGTCGCTGTGGAGCCATACTTGTAAGAATAGGAAGTGTGTCAGTAGCGCGGGTTCTGTCAAAACATTTGCCAGTACTCGTTGATCGAAGCGATTTCCAGAGCGCAACAAACGTCTGATGTATTGGGTTTCACAACGATTAGCCAAGGAGCGGAATAATTATGACCTCAACTAACACGAGCAAGCCGTGAAATATTTCGGAAGGCTGTTTTTGCAGTATTGGATATAGCACGAACATGGTATAGAATAGATAGGCCTCTATCAAGTGTAACGGCCAAGATTTTGACGCTATCCTTAAATATTAGATGGCTATGTACGTACCAACTCAAATACAAATAAGAACGTCTAGAATTAAATTATTTTTCGTTTTTGGCAACACTTGTATAATTATAATGTTTTGTACTAATGAAATTGTCTGAATGATTCTTATTTCAAAATGTTTTTACCTCTCTCCGCACATGCGCAATGTGGGTATAATGTAAACTTGAACCGCTTCGTCGTCTCGTCTGTTCGAAATTCAATTAATCCAAATCGATCGTAAAGATTTTACTGGTCAATATTTTACCCGGGAAAATTATTCTGCGCCGACATAAATATGGCGGCTTTTTATGGTCTCCTAATCAGCTTTATTAATTATTTTTCGTAATATTCATATTTTATATAGTTTGTAATGATAATATAGGTACGTACCTATTAATAAATATTGGTTTGGTGTGATTATCGGTAAGTCTGCATACATTTATAACTATAAATTACAAATAGGGACATGTATATTGTGTATACCATCACGACACGTATATAACAGGTTAGGCAAAGAGATCCAAGCGTCATACACTTATATACTTTCAGACATTCGTGGCTTCCATTACATTCATGCATCGTCTCATCGTTGTGTGTTCAAGCTTGTTAATTAATACTTGCATATTTTCTTCTTTAAAAACATTATTTTCCTAGTCATATCATCCCTTTCTAGGGCTACTCGTGCTATTATTCACTCCATTATTTCACCTTGGTATAATTTTTTGGATCAACCTTTCATGGTTCATTCTTTCAATTTGCCCAAACAACTTCAGGAAAATCACTTTTTTTTATTTAATTTTTAAAAATTTGCAGTAAGTTGGTATCTATAATATATTATTTATACACGAAACTGTAAAAACAGTTTGTCGGTGCCAGCTCTCTAGTACAATTTAATTACTATCATTGGCCCATTTTAGTAAGGGCCCGTGGTCCCAACCACCTTTCATCTGTAGGTACTCAAATTCCTATACTTAAATTCCCATACATAAATTCTACTGAAAATTTTACCTATATTAAAATACCGTGCCATACAAAAAAATGTATTAAAATACCGTCCCTACAAAAAACTTGCGGAATATAATAATATATACACGAACTTTTTCACTTTTTTCCCTTTTGTCTTATGACCATCAAATTTTGCAGAGATAGGTACTGATTGGTACAATAGAAAAAACACCTCATTTATTTAATCAAAAATGGACGTCTAGAAATCCAGATATTTAAGTTTGAAAATTCAAATTTTCATAAAAAATGACAAAAAACTTGATTTCTGGGAAGATTAGAAATCGAGCTCACATACAAAAGTGTAGGTAATCAATAACGAAATTTAGCGGTCAGAAATTATTCAAAGTTAGGTATACAATATCTTAATCCCAAAATTCTGAAAAGACAACTGGCTTTAAAATATAGTAGCCTCTCAAAGAATCCTCGAGACTTTTTTTTTTAAGTTTTGATTTTGTATGCGAGAAAAACGTCAAATATCTTATCAAATTATACAATATTATAATATAATTCAACTTATAACACTCCTCGATTCGATTTTAACAACCGAACGTTTACGCCGAGGTGTCTCGGCATTAAATATTTCCTGTTTTGGAAAAAATTTGAAGAAGTGTTGGATTAGACTTATTAATTTAGTTTCATTTAGACCTTAGTATATGCCGAGATACCTCGGCGTAAAAGTTCGGTCCTAATAAAACCAATCTGTGAAAAAATACAGTGTTCTATTTTATTTATTTACCTTAATGATCTCATTTTTGCGAACACGGATGCGTCTAAAGATGCTTATTTTATCATATCAAAAAGTTTCTAGTTAATGTTGTAGTCGTGTCAATATATTTTAGTATCGTATAAACAGGGTGTTCCAAAAACCAACGTCAAACTATTATCATACTTGTATATTAATTCAAACCATCACGGTATATCCGGCGTAACCAGCGACATGTGTGCATTACCTTATAAAAACAACAAGCACAACACAAGCGTGTGTACCCACACACCAGTCTCGTCTCACCTAAAAAGGCACTACTACATTCAGAATGTGTGATGAACCTCATTGCTGAACTATGTGAGATGTTATTGTTGCCTGTTGTATTTTTGATTATCCGGCTCTTACGGGACACTCGAAAACAATAACAAAAAAAATTGGACGCACTATTCTAAGCCGGTGCCTCACAGCTATATAAATAAATAATTAATATTCATAGATTTAATTCTTGCATAAATATTTTAAATTGGGACACTATTCAAAATTCGAAGTCGTTCGTTTTCATGATTTAAAATTTCTTATACGAAGTGTACCTACTGAAGCGAAATACCATGATCCATGACTATATATATAGATACATAATTTGTATTTAGTCACGGAACTCCATACACTGAACCAGGGCAACAAAAATAACTATTTTTATAAAACTGCGATATTTTGCCAAGGTCGAAATAACTTCACCAGCCATATTCCTTTTGACTTTGGGACATCCTGTATGTGTAATATATTTGAGTATGGTTATCTCCATGTAATAATATAGATTCATAGTATGATATTTTAAAACAATAAACATTGTACATAATACATAATTTATAGCTGACACTGTGAAAGTATAATATACAATAAATTGTATGACAATAATATCTTTTAAAGCTGGTTCAGACGACGGTAATTTAGGGACTGAATAAATTCTGACAACTCTTTTTTTTAAAGAATGAATATGTCCTTGAATGAAGTACATCCTCATACATTCCCTAAACTAAGCATGAAATATTTTTGCTATAGGTGAAAGAAATCGGTCTTGGCAGGATTCGAAATCGCGAGGAAATAAGAGACTGGTCCGGTGTGAAGATCCAGGAATAAAAGATTGATATGATAAGGTATGCCAACGATATTGCATTACTTGCAGAGACGGAACAGGAATTGAATGAGGCCGTGAGAAAGATGGTAAATATCTTAAACTCCAAATACAACATGAAGATAAATAAAGATAAAACAAAGTGCATGGCTACCAGAAGAGAAGAGGTGTCCGCAAATATTGATTTGGGTGACAACTATAAAGCAAGTCAAAGAATTTGTGTATTTGTGCAACAGTAGGTATATCTCAAGGTGGCCGTTCAAAAGCAGAAATAAGAAGTAGAGTTCAACTGACATGAGTAGCCTTCAACGAAAAATCGATGATATTTAAATCTCCTAACATTGATATCGACTTGATTAAAATTACTGTATGGAGTATGGTGCTATATGGCAGCGAAAAGTGAACTATCAGCCGGAGAGAATCTGGACGTCTGGCTGCCTTCAAAAATGTGGTGCTACAGGTGCATGGTTAGGATCCATTAGTCAGACCACATTCCAAACGACGTGGTACTGAGCAGAGTCGGAGAAACGACACAACTCCTAAAGAGGATTGTCCAACGATCCAAATGGATAGGTCATAACATCTGGCATCGGAGTCTGCTTGTTACTATCGCCGAAGGAATGACGGAGGACAGAAACTAAGATGTAGCAATTATATGAACCAGGTGATACGTGATGTGCGCTGTAGCAGCTATACCAAGAGATGAAGAGTATGGCGGACAACAGAAACATGTAGAGAGATGGAGTGATTGGTGCAAATGAAGCCTAGGATTTACCACGATTTGATTTGATTTTATTTAGCCTAGGATGTGACCATGAAGAAAGACCTGCACCTCAAAATGGATATCTATTTTACATTAACGATTTCTTTTGCTGAAAATTGGCAAAAAGGACTTGTACACTGGCGGGCTTATTGCCAAACGGGATTTTCTTCAAACCAACCAGAGTTAATGTTACATATACAATACAGCTTGTTGGTATTATGGCAATCACACGAAAATAAAAATAAATAATAGTCACAGAAGAAAAGTAAAAAAAATACAAAAAAAGATTGAATATAAAAACAGTTGATAGCAATGGTAGAAAAACAAAAGGATTATGATAAGCAGATAAATCAGAAGAAATCAATGTATCCGGATTCTGAATTACTTATGTAGCTAGTTTTGGTCGAACTTCTTGAACGTTTTCGCCGTGAATGGGAGCGGTTTGCACATATACCGACCAAGCATAAATACACAAATTTGCGGTCAGCGCACCCACGTGACTGGCTCATGTTGTTTTCCGATAACCGTACCAACTTTTTCAAATTCAGTTCGTGATTCCGGCCGTCTGCGACAGGCCTAGAAATCGGTAAGTTCCAAAGTATGGTATAACTGTATGTAATAATATTATATCGATTCAAGAACAAGGTACCTAATGTCAGACACGCGAGTGATATTATTATTTGAAGGCGTTGATTGTGTTACTTATTGCCTTTGTCACGACATAATTAAGAAATATTCTTTTGATTTATGTCGTAAATAAAGCTGTAACTACATATTTTATTTATTTAACCTCAACATTATTAGGTTCCTGAAACTCGTAATAGACATGCGATATTTTAACTTAAGTATTGTTTACATTGAATTACACTCCGATTAATCATTTGACATGTGTAACAACTTTTATTCTATTATATAAACGAGACTTATTGAATGTTTTATTTTTACTTAATTTATTTATTAATACTTTAGCTAATGGAGTTTTAGGTAGATGCTGGACATCCTGACCAATAAACCTTCCTCTAGATCTAACAATTCGTTTTGCCGATGTCCGTTATTATTATATGGTATGGAAGCCAGGACACTGTCAATTTTTGAACTCTGAACATAGAGAAAAAAAACCGGAAAACAAACTGAAGAGACAGAGCTTGGAAAAAGATACCTAAGGAAAGGGAGAGGATGAGGAGCGATAAAGAGGGATGAAAAGTGAAATTGAGATATAATATGTTCGTCATGAAATTGAGAGGAAGAGTGAGCATTTAAGACGAGATTTGAAAATTGGAAGTGATGTGGCAGTTGTAATATCAAATGCTAAATTGTTCCACAGCCGGGCAGCATTAATAGTGAATGAAGATGAATAATAATCTGTAACATGAGTTGGGATGGCAAGGATTCTTTCTTCTTTAGACCAAAGTGGAAGTCCATGAGAGGCCAACAGTTGAAATCTTTTCGTTGTAGGTACAATATGGGTTACATGCACAAAAAGGTTTTTATGTATCATAGATTAGCAATCCCATTTTTGTTTTTTTTTAAAATAACCTTATTCTTCTTCAACTTAATTCCATCCACTCCTGAACGAAATTCCCCTCCATTTGAGTCCTCCATAACATTTAATACAATATAGTTTATACACCTAGAAACAACAATAAAAATAAATGAAAACATATCTTTGTTTGAGATGCATTTAACAGATGGCACCTTTAAAGCTAAAATTACTCGGTATAAAAATATAAACCTACAACTTCCAAATCAATAGCTAATACAAGAAGAATCACTATAAACTATAAACGCATTGAATTGGTGAATGTTGCGCAAGCGCGTGTAGATACACTAAAGCGAGATGTTGACAGGTAAAAATGTCTTTGATTTCCTTGCTTCCAACATTTTTCGGATAGCCTAGTCTTCACAACCATTTTTGTAAAACATAACCTATAAAAGTTTGGTAAAAATACCAATTTAGTTATTTTTTTTAATATTATAGTTACTTTTTTTAATATATAATGCAACTGGCTCACGCCAGTCGCAATTTTAACTACAAACAAACCTAACCAACCTATTTTTTACCATACTTGTGTAGGTTAGGTTTTTCAAAAATAGTAGGTTATCCACATTTTCCATCTACATCTCGGTAGCGGGCAGAGCCAGATTGTTTAAAATCAGTAACTACAAAATAAAATCTTAATCTCAACCTACTTGTATTTCATATACCTACCTACTGACATGTAATAAAATTAATGTTCATAACTTAATTACTTAAATGTCAGTCGGTTTACGATCATTTATAAATCAGATTTATACGAATAATATATTGAAAATAATCAAGTCAAGAATTAAATAATACGAGATAATTAAAATATTCATAAAATGATGTTTTTCATTTTCTTAAATCCAATGAAATATAATAGGTAGGTACTATCATTATTTAAAGCCAAAAATTTTATTTTTTATTTTATGTAGGTAAGTATGTTTTTAAAGTATGTGTAAGAGCCGGGTAATCGAAAATACAATAATAATAATAAACCGTTTATTTGTTGCCATTATTGTTACATCACATAAAAACAAAAAAGTACACAATTTTGAACTACAATAGACAACAAAAAGGCTATTGCTCAGCTGCGCACTACTAGGTATCCCTGGATTTCTGCTGGATTTCAGCAAAACCTTGGGACAACACAAAACATTGAGAACAGACCACATGTAAAAAACATGACCACATGACCACATGACCACATGACCTATAAAAAATTTATAAAGTAATTAAAAATAAAATGTATTTCTTCTTTCTCTTTTTTTACTGCTGGTACCCTTGTTGGTTCAATAACCATATCTTGCAGTGTTTCTTAAAATTCTGCAAAGAGGTCATTACACGTACATATGTTCCGCGGCAACTCATTCCAGTACTTTGAGGAAGCATATCTAAAACTACCCTCGAATGCGGAGGTTCGATGTCTGGGGAGAACGAGCAAATGGTCTCTCTGTCGCGTTGAGTGGACGTGCAAGTCGCGTGACCACTGTAGTCTGTCAAGCAGATAGGTAGGAGAACGTTTCCTTATCACACATGGCTTGGATATGGTTGTTTCAACAAAAGTATCGGTAATAGTATAGTTAAAATACTTTAATTTCATAAAATTGTTCAAATTTGAGTCGTTTGACGGCATTTGATTTCAATGAAACAACCAACAGTTTGAACAATTTCACGAAATCAAAGTATTTCTACTATATTTTTACTTTAATCATTGTTCGAGAAACACAGCCTTGTAGTTGACAAAGAAAGCGCAGCTTCCTTCTGTTAGACATGTTCAGAATCTCGTGCCGATTGATAAGGTGATATGTGTGCTCGTCGATTACATGAAAATTCTTCGAAACACAATTGTTCGAATGCGCAATTGTACGAATAACAATTTTTCGAAAATCAGTTATCAGAATGACAATTGTCCGAAAGAAAATTATTCAAACTAACATTTGTTGGAAAACCAATTGACCGAATTTAATATATTTTTGTGTCATTATGTTGCCTCCTTTGACATATTTGTTGCCAGTAACATATATTCGATGAAGACTATTATTACTTGTTGTCATAGAATTATAATGTACCTACAGAAGCCGCGTGTAGAACAAATTTCGAATTCAAATGTATGTCAAGTTTTTTTTACATGTGTGTGTGAGGCGGTAGATCGGTTGGTCTACGTTTTATGTAGGTGTGCGTATCGGTAGGTGTACGTATAGGTACTAGAAATTCTTCTGTTTCAGAATAGTTTTAGTTGGCATACATTCATTGCGCTGACTAGGTATCTGTATCATATATAATCTAAGCTTGTTGTATTATTTTTGGGTACGTATGTTTGCACATTTTTAATAATTGATGTTTGACAGCGCGGTGCGTCGCCATGTTGTTAATTCCATAGATTTTTATTATACATAATATATCTACTATGTAGATGTAATACTCCGTGCAAAAAGTGAGTCATGGAATATCGCGCGTTTGACGTTTTGGTTGACAACATATTTCAGTTTTCCTTACATTTCAACACATCCTAAATAACTTTTCTCTAAATCTAAATAAACAAAGTGTTTTTTTACGACAAATAAATCCCAAAACAATTCACATTAGTCGTTATTCTCTATGGAAAAACGATGTAGGTACTAAAACGTCGAAAATCCTCCGGAAAAAATCCTCACTTCGATTCATACAAAATTCTCATCTAGTATATTATAATAAAAATCTATGGTTTATTCGTTTCACAATACTACCAACATGACGTCATAAAAATTCGAACAATTGTATTTTCTGATAATTGCCATTCGTAAAATTGATTTTCCTAAATTGAGCATTCGAATAATTGTTTTTCGAATAATTTTCCTGTCACCGTGCTCGTCTAGGTACCTATATTGAAGCAAAATCGGGCACATGCATTCTGTACGCGTTGCACTTGTTTTTGAGTTCCGAGGGTTTATTTTTTTCTTTCACATATATTCTATATAAAATTTTGTTCGTCGTTAACAGTAAAAAAACAAAGTATGTGAAATTATCCTATTGAGAGTCTAAGGAATAAATTTCTGCCATGTAGGTACTGCACGTTTCACTCGCATACTTCCAAAGTCGGCCACTACAATAGCATTATAAAAAGTAAGTACATAAGTAGATATGATTCAGTGTGGAATATAATATAATTTCCTTTACCTGCAACTTAATTATATTTCATCTACCCATAGTACTTATCTACCCATCATTTGGTCAAATAAAAGAGGTAACATTCATACAAATATTATATTACACATACATACATACATACCTACCTATATTTCAAGCAATTAAGGGAAACAGGGCCTCCGCTGGTAATTCGGATTACAATTGTTATTAAAATAGGTATGGATGAAACGGAAAATTTGATAATTTCTGGATTGTAGTTAACAAAACAAATGGAAGCAAATTCAACACTATTTTTCTATGGGGTAACAAGCGACAGACGTGCGGATGTGCATTGCCTTATAAATGAGGGCAAGTAAATTTAAAGCAGGTAACAACGATTGGATAATATGAACCAGAACCAGTAGCTAATTTAATATAGAACCCAAAAACCAGGGCTTTCCTGTACAAAAATAGTAAAGAAGTACATAAAATAAATTTATCAGGTAAAACCGTTTGGTTCTTTTCATTCTTTTGGTATCTAAACAACGAATTGAATCACTTTTATCTCTTCAAAAGAGAGCTTGTTTTTGAAAGCTTGCTTGTGTTTTTTAGTGTTTCGCTAATGCAAATAAAGTTAAAGACAATATTGTATACAATTTTATTGATTAACATAGAAAAAATACATTCTTTTCAATATAAAAAATATTCTTAAATATTTATAACCTATGTATAAGGGTTTAAAAATCATGTACCTACTTAATATTTTAGTGTTTCGTTTTATTTCACAAATGATTTTAAAAGCGAACTTTTTTTTCATATGTTATCATATTAAATCCAAAGAAATTAATTAAGTTAAATTTATTTTAAAAATTGATTAGGTACCTAATAAATAAATGACATTTTCCAATTTCGTTCAGGGTTTTTGTGGTTCGCAGGTCCTAAGAACGCCCTTGCTATGAACCCTGAATACTGGTGGCTTTCGCAGAAAACTGCCTTCAAATTGTGAAAAAATGCTATTTCAATACGTCAATTATAGTATGAAATTATGAAGCGTTAGGTATACTTAATATAAAGCGTGATTTTTTAATATTTTCTGTGGTAGTCGCTAAGCTCATGGTCTATTATGACCAGAGTAATATTTTATAATAGTTATATTGTAATATTGATAAATAATTCGAATAATTTTTAATTGCATATACGCAGGCTTATCCGTTACTTCATAGATGGCAATAGTAATATTGCATTATTTTTCAATGAATTGTTTCACATTATTCAAATATTTATTTATTTATTTATTTAATATTGCTTCTCGGGCAACTAACAGGTATTATGTCAAATATTAGTTTAACACGCACCCAATAACAAGTTGCCACATTCTGAAGACTTACGATATTAATCGTCTCACAGATCCAGACTGAAAACACAATTAAAAACTGTGTCTCCACCGGGAATCGAACCCGGGACCTTTAGCTCAGCAGTCAGATATCTAACCAACTGAGCCACGAAGGCCGATAAATATATAGAACTTTCAAAAATTACATTGATAAGGGAACTCAATAAGAAGGCATAATTGGTGAACGTTGCAGAAGCGCATAAAGTGATCACGTAAACCAGCCGATGACAGGTAGTAAGCCATGTAGGTGCCTTGAGTTCCTGGTTCTTCTATAATATCCCAAATTCGTCTCTATTGAGATGTTAAATTTTGTCAATAAAAAGATAAATAATTGTTTTTTTTACGTCTGGCTAGTATGTAGGTACCTTTACCTAATGTCTGGCTAGTATGTAGGTACCTTTACCTAATGTCTGGCTAGTATGTAGGTACCTTTACCTAATTTCTGGCTAGTATGTAGGTACCTTTACCTAATGTCTGGCTAGTATGTAGGTACCTTTACCTAATGTAAATAATTCCTAAATCCATCTCTGTAGGACATTATAATGAAATAAAGGATGTATATTATGTCAATGCTGGTTGATCCTTTTCTACAATTGCTTGTATATCCCCCTCCACAGTCCAGAGTCAGGGTTGCCATAATTAGGGTTGTGATTACGCCATAAATAAATTATTATAATTTCATTTTGTCCTAATGGGCTCCCTTTAGCGGCGGCGGCGGGTCCTGTCCTCTTCTCTCATACATATTATTATACCACCGCGGAACAGGGTCGGCACTTTTATTTAAACTGCGTCTCAATAGAGTGAACCAACTATTAAACAAAAATTATATATTTGTTAAACAGAATGAATATGTAGTAAAGTCACCTCAATCCATATTACAAATATTAAAGGTAAACTAAATCAGTGTATTTGTCAATTAGTTCCAGAATATTCCTTCTATATCTCATTACTATGATCAGTGTTGTATATTTTTTCTCACTGTACCTACAATTGTACCCATTTAACTTTAGATATATACTTCACGTTGCTCGAGTTGGTTGGAAGAAATTGATGGCAATAAATCCGCTTTTGTACACTTGCTGTAGATGAAAATGCTAAATGTTTAATTTAATATATGTACCTACTCGTTTATGTATGTATGTATATTTTATTTAGATGTAAAAAATAAATGCGTTTTCTTACATCTAGTATAAACAAAAAGAATATTAACAAGAAAACACTCTTAAAATAACTTTTCCTTTGTGTATTCAACACATAGGCGGCGAAAAGTGGCAAGACCAGATGCTTCCTTCACACATTCTGGTAAATCATTAAACAGTTGAAAATCTTTGTAATACCTACACATTATTTTGCGTTCCTGCCAGGTTAGTCTGAGGCAGTCTAAAGTCCCGCCGACTCCGGTAGGTGCGATCTTCGAAATTATACAGAACATTTTTTTTGCAAATATTAGGGTAATAGTCCATTTTTACTCTCCACAATATGGAATAGTGGAGTCATGATTTCACAATTTTTAAGCGTATTTTTTTATATCAATTTCTCAAAGGGTAGACGGAGCACACTGTGAGTTTCGTCACACTGTGAGTTTCGCCGTACGGCGTACGGATAATCCTGTTTATGTCCTCTCTACAGCCAACTATAAGTCCAATCGACTTCATATTAACATCATATGTGTAAAGACCTAGACCTAGACATAGACCTAGAGCTGATTAGTTTTCCATAGACAACTTTTGATTTCTTCTAAATTAATTCATCATTTACGTTGTTTTTTTTGTGTCCTCTCTGCAGCCCAAACTATAAGTCCGACTGACTTAATATTCATATCATATGTGTTAAGTCCATAAAATTAGAGCTGATTAGTTTTCCATAGAGAACGGTTCATTTTTTCTCAATGTTTATTTATGATTTCATCTATTAAAACTGAAAAAATGCTCTCACGACCTGGAAATTAGAGATATTTTAATTTGGTTTCAACTATTTATACAACACTAAGAATCTTCATAAAATTGTATTCAAAGTTGGTCATTGTTAAAAGAAAAATATTCAACTGTTTGAAAAATTATATTTTATTTAATGGATTTTTGTATGAAACTTATATGTAACTTATATTTTATTTATTTTATTTTATTTTATTAAAAGGGTACATCGTGCTTTTATTAAAATATTTCATACAACATAAGCATTCTTCACCATATTAAGATTGTCAACATTTCAACAAGAAAAAATGAACGCTTACTATGGTGTGGAGAGTTTAGTTTTGGCCACAACCCACTCGTTTAATTTATATATGAAAATTAACACATTTAAAATATTTGCTGTTTTATTAACAACAACTTCAACTACAGATTTTTTTTGACAGACCCAAAATATATCTGCTTAAAAAATAGTTGTAGGAATTGTAGCCCCTTTATACATCATTTCCCATTATGTGCATTTCAACTTCAGATGTAATAGTTAATATAAGCTAATATATTTAAAGCTTTTTTGTCAACCCTGCTGTAGCCCGTGTGATGTAAATGTTGCAACAGTTTAGTTAGTGATTACATTTTTTTTTGTTTTTATCCTGAACCTTCAGTCTTATTTCAGTAATTTGGATTATATTTTTAAAGGATTGCTATTATTGCGTTTTATTTTTTTCGGTTCTATATACCGAGAGAATCGAACGCCACACTATTATATATTTTTTACGCTACCTCACCACCACACGTTCTGCATGATTTTCAACGTTTATCTTATAATTTCAATAAAATTGAATTAGTAAAGAAACCTAAAAAATATTTATTTTCCATTCAGCGCCATTGCGCAATAAAAGTTTTTTTGGTTAATTTACTTAAGGGGGAGACTGTTGCCAACGTACCTATTTTTCAATTTGATATACCATCATTATTTCTTATCAAATCGTTTTGAAAAAAAATAATTTAGATAGTTTGGATATTAATAAACAAAAATATACCTTAACTTTTTGATAATGTTCTGTATAAATTATTGTAGAAAAATAATGGCATACCCCGATTTTCAACGTTTATCATGTATTTTTAATAAACTATAAGGCCTAGAGTAATATATTTTTTTTAAATTAAAGAAGACAAAAATATCTAGAAAAATATGATGTGACGTTGCATTAATGCTTCAGGTTTAGTAAATAAACCTAAAAAACATTTATTTTCCATTCATCGCCATTGCGTAATAAAAGTTTTTTTGGTTTATTTACTTGCGTTAAACTGATGCGTTAATGCAACGTCATATCATATTTTTCCAGGTATTTTGGTCTTCTTTAATTTATAAAAAAATATTGCTCTATACCTTATATTTTTTTAGAAATTTAAGATAAATGTCTAAAATCGGGGTATGCTTATTATTTTCCTACAAAAATATATACAGAACATATTTAAAAAGTTAAGGTTTATTTTTCTTTAACTTACTAGTTTATTTTTTTCAAAATGTTTCGTTTTGTAGTAGTGCTACCTTAGATTATATATGATACAGATACCTAGTCAGCGCAATGAAAGAATGACAACTAAAACTAAGAACAATGTTCTGAGTTTCACTCGCCCGGCCGTCAATACACATAGTAGTACACGTAAATTTTTTTTTTACGCAGTATACGTACACCTACCGATCTACCGCCTCACACACACTTGTAAATAAAACTTGTCATACATTTGAATTATATTGCACGCGGCTTCTGTACCTTATAATTCTATGAGTGATACAATATCAAATTGAACAAATAGGTACTTTGGCAGCAGTCGCCCCGTTAGTGAGCGTCAAAAAATATATAGCACGAAGATGGAGCCCTCGTGTGAGATGAACTTTTGCTTTTTGAATGAACTATGTGTGATGTTATTTTGCCTGTTGTGTTTTCACACCCGACACCCGAAAAAAATGATAATAAAAAAATGAGTAGGTACAAGCACTATTCCGAATCTAGATATTTTGTTAAATAAATTAAGATTTTTTTCATTTTACTCTCCATATCAATTATCAAGTTTTAGGAATTGTATATAACAACAGCATCCGGTCTGTTAACGTGATAATATTTAATATCGTCTTGTGCTATATTAAAAGTAAAGCAAAACAATATGCGACCATATTCTTCGAAGTCAATAATAACTACAGATATCATTATTGTTATTTACAACTTCCTCTCCTAACCTAACTTTATCTTACCTAAACTAAAATATAACCAATCCAACCCAATTTGTAAAAGGATGTCATGGAAGTTGGAAGAAGGGGGTGTCACTTAATTTTATATTATTATTTCTATGGTTTATCTATCTCGTTAAATAAATTCGTTCCTCAAAAGGAATTTTTATTCATATTCAGTATACACTTATAAAATAGTATTTTTATTTTTATTTCATATACTTACAAAATCAAATTTCACAGTAAAATGTAAGTTGTGAGTCATTTGATGTATTTGTTATTGAATTAATATAGTTTTTTCTTTTAATTAAATTTCCGTCCATAATACATTTTTAGTGCCTGATGCTTTGACGTAACCAAAAACATAATTTTGTCATATTCGCATTTAAAGATTTTTGCTATATTGAAATAAATGTAACCTTTAAGTTATATTGTAAATTAATTGAAGAAAAATGATTTTTGCGTATGATAGCTTTATTCGGGTAAATTATTATCATGTAATCGGTTAATACACGTTTCATTTATAAATATATATAAAAAATAAAGATGTGTTTGATGAGTTTGTCCTTAGTATATTTTTAATGATGAAAACCACTTCATGATGGCTGGTGATTATTTTTTTCATGATAGAGCTCAACAACAGATTTTTTGCTGGAGACAGACAATATATTATGCTAGTGATGCATCGACAGACTGCTTCTGAACAAAAACAAAGAATGTAGATATAGGCCCAGTATTTCAGTCGGCCCTTAGGAGTTTAACTCAAGTTTAACAAAAATATTGCGTATTTCAGTACCTAATCTTCCCTTAAATACGTCACTAAACGACAAATATTTAACTCAACGTTTCTGGCGGATCGCGTGTCTTAATCTTGAGTTAAGTATTGTTTCTAGTCTTTTTCGCCAGGTGGCGTACTAATCGCCGCACGCTTTAATGTTTTATTTCATTTTATACTTCAAATAACTATGCATAATAATTATAATCATGATTTATTTTTGTTGTTAAAATAAAAGACGATATAGAAGTGGTTCATGTATTTAATATTTATTTTATTTTTTACATAATTACGATGTATTGCCTGACAACAAACGAAATAAACTGTCAGCCATAATGAAACGTCAGGCACGCAACTTTATTTTTGCGATGTTTTTTCATCCCACTTTTTAAATTGATCCATCCTGTTTCTATATATATAATGTGTATTCTTAAATTTTCTACATAAGACACTATTTTACCATTATCACTTAGTTCCATATCCATCTGTAAAATGTACATACATTTTGCATTGAACTACTACGTACGTAGTACATATTATTCAATGACATTTTTTCACTAGAATGTTTGATTTTAATTAAAAAAAACATCGATCGGTATAAAAAATTTAAAAAGTAACATGCTGTGTAATGAAACAAATAAAATAATGTGTTGTTATAATAATAAAATAATATTTAGTCACAGCTTCGCGTCACGTATCAATTAAGGTTATTACAATTTGACAGATGCGTTATAGACAATAACCATAGAAAAACGTAAAATATATCTATAGTTGAAGATTACGTATCTGACGTTTCATTTTGCACTGAAATACGCGAATGAAATTTAATCTTCCCTAAATTTTTAACTTGGATTACTAAAGCCAACGATTTAAGGGCCAACTGATATCTCGGGCCATAATAAATAAATGATATAAGTAAATGACAGATAAAGAAATATCTTATTATCAGAATGAAAAGATTTTTTTTTCAACAACCCTGAGCAATATATATTATTTTCTTCTCAACATATGAATCTGTCAATATTATGTTCGTCTATCATGTACACAGACATGTCTCTTTCACCCACACATAGGTACATATTGTTAATCTCTCTCATGCGCGCAGTCACACTAATTCATACTTATAATTATCTTATTTTGATATTAGGTATAGTACGTAAAAGGTACATGTCTTATTTGTATTTTTATTTACCTATTTTGTTTTAATACGTGTATGCATGTACTGTGTGCTGTCCTTTGTAAAATAAATAAATAAACACATTACCGCTCTGCTGTCGACTAATATTCTTCTTCTTCTTCTTCTTCAGCCAGTTTTCATCCATTCTTGGACATAGGCCTCCCCTTTGATCCTCCACAACTCCCTGTCTTGGGCACACTGCATCCATCTCCCTCCGGCACATTTCTTGATGTCATCAGACCACCTTGCCTGGGGTCTGCCAACACCTCTTCGGCTTGTTCTCGGTCGCCATTCTAAGATCTTTTTGGTCCATCGTGAATCCTGGCATCTGGCAATATGCCCAGCCCAGCTCCACTTAAGGCCAGCGACCCTTTCCGCTACATCGGCTTCTTTGGTTCTTTGGTTCAGGCCGGGAAGCCTTTATAATATCCCCATATCAACCCGCAATTGGACAGCGTGATATGGAACCACTAATGTTGGTCGTCCAAATACCCCCCAAAGAACTAATATTCTATACCTATTATTTATTAATTATAACTACGTAGTGAAATGAAGAGCATCTGTCACATCCCACTAGTTTTAATTTGAACTCGGAGGAGAATGCCGGTTCCTAACGCAAATATAAATAATATTGTAACGTATTAATAACAAACTTGCAGACAGACAGACTTGTAACCGTTTTTATATTGAAGTATTTGGTTACATTTTAACATGTCATTACTATAATATAGTATAAGAAATAAAACTTCACGTGTTGGCATATAATTTTTAACAAATTTGAAAACAATATATTTTTTTACAATTTTTAAATAACAAAATCAAAAAGTTTTTTTGTGTAAATGACACGTGAGAACCAGTTGAAAATATATTATAACGAGTGGGTTATGGCCATCTCTTAACTCTTCACTACATGGTAAGTAGATAGGTACAGTATGTATGTATGGGTACAAATAAATAATCTGATGTATGTAAATTATAACCGAATTTTATAAATAGGTACCCAATTGTGTTTTTGTGGCAGTCCCAGAACAAGCTTTTGTATAGTGGAATGTTATTTGTCAGCTTATAAATGTAACATTTTTTGTAATTAAATAAAATACATTTTTTGAAAGGTCCACAATTACTGAATTCATTTTTCTGAAGTACATTTCTAAAGCACAAAAATAAAAAAATATATATATCCTTGAAACAAAAACAAAAAAATACGAAGTTTCAATGTCGTGAAAGCATTTTGAGGGTTTTGATTGGTGAAGTCAAAGATGAAAAATCAACAGACAATTTAATACCTACGCTATGTTAATGCACTTTACATATATGATTCTTTATACAGATATTTACTTTGATATGATATCAATATGAAATTTATATGACTTATATGAATGTGGGTCACAGAGAGGAAACAAACTTTCATAGTACCTTCGTTATTAAGAATACGCCATAAACACAAAAACATCATGGCGAAATCAAATTACATCTGCACTCTCTGAACGATACACGTTGGGAAATTGATGTGTAATTTTTTCTACAGGTCACACTTTTTTTTTTGTTATTAGTAGCAAAGTTTCATGTTAAAATTAACCGAATTATAGTGACTACATATATTTGGTTTTGTAAAACTAAATGTTTTGTGCACACAGCCAAACAGTACAGTCATAAATAGATAAATCTTTATTACTGATAACAAAGGTTTGGCTAAAACGCACGTAGCCAGTTCGATTGTCGTAATATTTTTTTCAGTGTAGCATTATGGATATATACATTTTTTAGAATAGATCGCCGCGTGAAAACACTGAAAAACTATGCCTTCACTGGACATCGAACCGAGAGCCTTTGACTCAAATGTTCGATTTGTAAATACGTATATTGTAACTGACGTTACATTCTTAACTAAATAGTCAGACCACCTTAATATTTCCTGAACTTAACTAGATGACACAAAGAGACAAGGAAAGGAGAATGTTGAGTATCTCGTTAAGAGATAGAAAAACCAACTTGTGGATAAGAGAGAAAACCAAAATAATCGACGTTGTCCAAAAGGTTGCCAAGCAGAAGTGGATGGACTAAGAAAGCGCTGGAATGGCGACCTAGAACGGGCAAAAGATGTCCTCAAACAAGGTGGTCTGATGATATTAGACGAGTGGCTGGAGGCGGATGGATGCGGTCTGCCCAAGATAGGGAGGTGTGGGTGTCTCAGGGGGAGGCCTATGTCCATTACTGGACGAAAGAGGGCTGATGAAAAAAACTGGACGAGACGAGTAAGGGCTAACAGTAATACCAATCGGTCCCAAGTGAATAATAGGTAGTCACCTAAATGTCAGTGACATGGCCGCGATCTTCAGTGTAGATGTACCTACCAAACTATACAAGTACCTATCTACAGAAGATGAGATGGACCCAAACTAAAAGTGTTTTTCAATTAACCGCTAAATAAGACTCAACTAAAGGAAGGGTGTCATGGCTAATAATTATAATTGTAATATAAGCTTACATACCCGGCGTGTTACCGGAAAAAAATATTATTAATATAATATTATTATAATAAGTAGGTATATGAATTTAAGTGGTAGGTACCTGAAACACAATTATTGTAGTGGTGCCTACAAAAGTGTGTTCCTATTTGAAGTTGATCATTATGAAATATTCGGTTGTTTTGGAAAAGCACAGCTTGATATTATGAAAAATAATGTTGTGATAAAAATATATTTTATCTAATTGAATCTGTCCTTTTTATTTTATTTATTTATATAATTTATGTACATATGTACAACGGCGGGTTTATGGCCATAAGGCAATTTCTTCCAACCAACCGGAGCAACGTCAAGTCTCTGAAGTTAAATTGGTACTTACAATACTTATTTGCAATGAGGAAAAGAAGGAGGTTACGGAAGGATATACATATAAAAAATTCAGGAACTATTTAACTATTTATTTTTAATATAATAAAAGATAAAATATTTAAATTATTAAATGCGTTGATATAAAAATCCCTAATTGTAGGGAATATCCTGTTTTTAGCGTACAACATCAAATGCAATCATATCAACTTAACCACGAAGTTCACTTTTAAATTAAACGTTTTCTACTAGTTATTTTGAATTATTCAAAATACAATAAGAAAAAATATTTATTTATATTCATTATGTATATTTATATTAATATGTATTTATAATTATTCGTGTACATACGCACAATGTAATAATAAAGCAATTTCTTCCATCTAACCTAAGTAACGTGAGGCTATAAATAATGTTGTGGTAGGTTTTTTTAAATTTATAACAATAAAAAGACACATAACATTATTAAATGTAAAATCACAGCAACAAAGAACGGAAAGAGATAGAGGTTGTGGGAGGAGAGAGAGGATAGAGTAAGTATGTCAATGAGAGATCTTATATAGACATGACAGTCTTAATAATATTTATATAAGAGTGAAACGCTTCAAAAATTTCAAATCCAGAATTCCTTTTCAAAAATATTTTATATTCTCGTTTTTATTGAACAGACTTCTAGTTATCAAATAATCATTTGTCTCAATGTACCTACTTAGTTGAGAAATTATTGATAAACATGAATAAACAAACAAACATTCTCGTTTATGTATAAATTGTAATGTAATATTCTTAGGAAACAATAAAGTAAGTATGAAATAATTACAGGTGGCGTGATTAATTACAGGTTAAATATTATGAATTATTATACTTAAAAAGTCATCATAATTAGATACGTCTTCTTAAATATAAATATCTTTCTATCCAATCTTCATCATAAAGAATAATAATTGTCATATCACGAATTATATTACATACCTACCTGCTGCTTATTTACAACAATAAGATATTATTACCTACACTAATGACACAATTAAATCTACGTAGTTAAACACAGGGCATTTGCACCGCATGGAGTATCTGGATCTTCCTAAGATAATAATTGTATAATGTGTTCCAGTGGGGCGAAGAAGTTTCGGCAAACCAAAACTGCACTGGATTGTCATTCGTTGGGCCAAAAAAACTGGATAGCGACAGTCAAAAAGATGGGAACGTTTCTTACAGGTAGCTAAGACCCACGAAGATTTGTAACGCTGAAGGTGATGAGTTAAACACATATGCTCTATAATATCGTGTAGTTTAAAATGCACATAATTTTATTTATTTCCTTTTAGTGACTCCCCGAAAGTGACTCCTTTAGATTTCAGGTCCGATGAAAGCAGGAATAGACTGATTCCCAAACATCACATTCCCAGGTAGTGATTGGTTAGGGGACACCTACTTGCCCTGGAAAGAGAAAATACTCTATAAAGCTGTAGAACCTTTATGGTTGTGGTGGACCATCCTTATGATGTCCGCACATCACTACTGGCGTGTCATGGCTACCAACTCAAGCTGAACGTATAAACAATGATCCCCTCCTACTCTAATCATTCGGAATTTCTTCAGTCGCCGGGTCTTGGCGTATCGCGTACTTTCCTCCACATTCTTATTACGTGTGAATTAAATATAATAATTTAACCATACTATGTAAAATAATGTTCGAAATAAATATACATCAGAGTGACTACAATATTTGCATGAATTATGATTTGCATCCAATTATTGTTTGTAGTATATCTATTATAGAGAGATGAGTTTTTAACTATATCTTTGAACACGCAATAATCATTCTTGTAAATATTCCATAAATTAAATAGTCTCAATAATCAATATTTCTCTATATGGTCAAAAACATAGGTATGATGTGAAAAGCAACGTGTGAATACCACAAAGAGCAGTGTTTTATTTATAAAAAATGGTGGTTCAATTGAACCCGGTTCAAATTCTTATTCCACGTTCAACTGATACTTCATTTATAAAAGTATTTGAAACGCAATTCAGTAGAACTCGATTTTGAGCTCTATTTCATACGGCAGCGCCGAATTAAGTTTTATTAAGTTTTGTTAAGTTGATTGTCATGATCACAGAACAGTATACGCGGCACGAATCACGTGATAGTTCTGTCAAACTCTAGCTATTGCACTTTTTGACATTCGATATTTTTGTTTGAATTCAACGTAAATCAATAATTCTTATGTTTTTATCATATCTTATACTAAAAACAACCTATCATAACTAGTTCGAAAATGTGAAATGTCAAGTTGAACCACTGTTAATCACGGTTCAACTCTTGATCCATGTTTATAAATAAGAAACGTGATAAAATTTGGGTTCAACCGTAGTTCAATATTTGAACCACGTTTATAAATAGCACTATTAATGTCCAAGTGACATCTCAAGAGCCAGCAAAGATGGCTTCTCTTATTATTGATTATAAGTAAATAAATATTATTCTTTAAGTGCCAAGTCAGGTATCCCGACCACTTGGGTAAATGCCCTTCTATTTCGGGCAATATGGAGCTGCTTCTGATGCACGGTCTGAATTCTCACCATAATATTTTAGAAAGTTATATAGTATGTATATATGTATGTATATTTATATTTATGTGGGTATTTTTTTAGTGTTATTTTCAATCAACAACTACAAAACTTTAAAGGTTAAATATTCTACATATCGCTTCCTTTTCGACCAGTGAGTAACTTAGGTAAATAAAAAATAGACTTTTTAATGTTTTCTTATGTTATTTTTCAATTTTTTCGTAAATTTTCCTACAAATTTTGTCACGAATGAAGCGTCAAAATATGTACTTTTTCGTAAGCAAATATTTGTTTATTTCAATTTCAGAAGTGCGTTTTTACAATGTTGTTTTTTTTTAAATGTTCCATATTTATTACATACTTATTACAAATATCTGACTTTGTTTCATAATGTTTAAAATTCATTCAAATTATAAAACAACTTTTCAACTCCAATTTTAGTGGAATTACAAACTAATTTCAAACCACATTTGAGACTGAAGGGACAGTAAGGACTGAAGGTAAGGGACGGATAGAGGGACTGTAGGGCCGGAGGGGACTATTTTAAAAAACTAACTTATTTTTGGTATTTTTTATTTATTGTATTGGATATTTTTTACTCATTCTGAATTTATCATAACAAATGAACAGTTCAAAATTACGAAAACGATTTTCTTGATAAATTAGTATATTGCTTCACATTTACCTTCTCGAGCAACGCCGGGTATAAAAAACTAGTAAATAAATAAATTAATTAATAAATAAATGGATTCGTTATTACATTTTATCTGCTTAAATCGAGACAGGATTTGAACCCAGCTCCATAAGATTAATATACAGCACTAAACATTCTTTCGTTCACGTTTTCTATCATTTTTGGATTGTTCTCTTGCATTGTGTATTCGCATTGTGTAGGTACAAGTTTGTACCAAATAAAATTCTTTTATAATATAAATATATAAGCCCGCACGCAGTGTCCCTAGATATTATTATAGTATTAAATTGGATACAAGATCCTTTTCTTAATCCGTTAAATTAATTCTATTGTTGAGCTAAATAAATATTATCATAGAGGAAGCCACACAAAATACATCGTCATCAGCGTATGTAGGTATGTATGATAGAATGATAAATAATTTATTTTATGGATGAAAAGTTTTTTTGTTTTTAATGACTATTTATTCTATAAAGAGAGCTTCATGCCTAGAATATTAACTATTTTAATTTCATTGAATGTAAATAATTTAGATTAAATTGAAGTTATTTAACTTCAAGTAATTAATTATCTAATATAAATCATGTTAAATTTTAATATTTTGGATGGACAGTAAAAATATGTTGGTAGGTATATGAAATGTTGATTGTGGACATACAGGTTAAATTTACCAGATTAAAATAAAAACATACTAGAAGATATCCGGTTGAAATAATTGGAAATGGATAAAATACTTACGTAGGCAGGTACTTATTTACTAGTTACACGTAACACATGAGATCCAACTGTCGATGGCAATAGTATGTAGGTATTATTGAAGAATACGTACCAAACTATTAACACATATATACAAATTAATAAATATTTTTAGATATTTTGTTATCTATATAAAACATGTAGGTATGTATGTCAGAATAGGATATTATGGAGGTCAGTCTTTTTTCCTACCCAGAATATGAAAACAGGATGATGGTATGCATGTATGTATGTATGTTTGGAGATTAAGTATCAAAGTATTGAGTCCCCGTAGATATTGTGTAGTGTGTACTGCCATACAAATTATATGAAACGACGTTGTCACTAAAATCAATTTTTATAAAAATTGCTACAATGTTCATATATTTATAGAAAATTAAATTATCTAGCTGGGATGTTTCGGGTTTTTTCGATATTTTTAAAAACTTTGGATATACAGGCAGTAAAACACACAAATTTATCATAAAAAAATTTGAAAAAACGTTGCAACTTTAAAAAAAAACTCAATTTGAGATTTAATATTTGTCTATATTTATTACCAATTTTCAGCGTTCTAGCTTTTATGGTTTTTAAGATATATGGAAAAATAAAGTTATAATTCAAAAGTTGATAACCCCTGATTAAAAACAAATTAAAAATTCTGAGTATAAAAGTTATGTGGGCCTATAACTTTTCTGAAATTTTGGGCTTTGTGAATTAAGCAGATGAAAAGTTATAAGTGGGAACCAACACACATACATAAACATAAACATACAGACACACTAAATGTTCTACTCCGAATTCTAATATACAGAACATATATGCTGCTAAGCCTCTAAGTTGATGTTTTTTTACTTCAGAGTTGGAAAAACCGTGAAAAATATAGACCCTGCATACAAGTCTCGCGTGTCTTGGCTTGATACTTTGTCGATATGTTAAGAGAAATAAATTCTCTTAAACAAATCGACAGTTGGAATATTTATATTTTTTATATTTTAGCTGAGTGCAAGAAAACGTACACAAATCAATTGTGGGCCAGTGTTGTAAAACTATTTTTTTTGTTATTTTATAATATGTAGGTACCTACATTATTTATTTATACCTATCTATAGTTTAGGTATTTTTTTTGTGAAAAAAGGCGCGAAAAGATTTATTAACCAAATTGTGTGTTTTTCCATGCATCCATACCATCACATCATATCTCACAATGTCGGGTAACCAGCGACAAGTTTTCGGGTTTGCATTTCCTCATAAAAAGAAGCACGACTCATGCGAGTATACCCACACACTAATCGACACAAATCAACCTTCGTGGCTCAGTCGATTGGGTATCCATCTGATTGCTGATCAATAGGACCAGGGTTTGATTCCCGGTAAAGACACAGTTTTAATTGTGCTTTCAGTCTGGATCTGTGAGACGATTCACATCGTAAGTCTCCAGAACCTGGCAACTTGGGATAGTTTATTGGGATAGTTTATCCGAGAAGCAATATAAAATAAAATAAAAACTTTAAATCGTAAAAAAAACATAAATATTAATATTATTAAATGTTAACGGGTTATCTACAAAAAAAAGGAACCAAAGATGTCTTCTAAAGAACGTTTTTTATCTATAGATAGTACATTAACAAATATCACGCATGATTTTTAACGTTGTTATTATTTATAAAGAAGTCTATTGTATACGTCTATTTGTTTATAACATGTTTTTTATTGTTTATTATTTGTTGTTATAAACAGGTCCAGTTTACTTCATGTTCATCAGTTGCAGTCAACTTAGGGCGCCAAAATATTGACGGCAACATTTCTTTTAATAAAAACTGATCATTGAAATAAATTTATAACCAGGTTAACATAGTCTATAAGTGAATTAATAAACTATGTTGAATTATTAATAGTTTTGAATTTATGACATTCGTTATAGAGGATGATGCGGTCGCTTCGTATCAAACAACGTATTCGCGTCGTTCATAGTTGACTCTTGTCGGGGAGTTGTCTTGTCGGGGAGTTTCCTCTTGCCAATGTGTCGGTAAACGGAACACGTGATGGTCTTCTGTAGTAAATATAATATAAATCACACTTCATATCATAACTGACGTGTTAAAATAGCATTTTTCACTTCGATGGCTGTTATCTCCGAAAGCCACCACTAATCAGGGTTCTAAGTATCCATTCCCCTATATGGGCACGACCCCCCAATAACGAGGCTCAAATCGAGAAATTGAAAGAAAGAAACAAATCGAGAAATTGAAGCAGCAATTGAAAGAAAAAAAAGGTGGGCCGCGTTTGGTAAACTCTCTTACATTCTCAAGTCTCCGAAGTACGCCAATTATTTTTAAAAGAATATCCTTGCGTTCTCCCGATACTGACGTATGGCTGTGGAACTCTAGTGTTAACAAACAAAATGATATATAATTTAGCAGTAGCAAAAAGAGCCATGGTAATTTCGTTAAGATATAGAAAAACTAACTTGTGAATAAGAGAGAAAACCTAAAGGTTGCCCAGCAAAAGTGGAGCTGGGCTGGGCATGTCGCCCGAACCACAGACACCAGATGTAGGTACTAAGAAAGTCCTAAGAACGGGCAAAAGAAGTGTTGGAAGGCCTCAAACAAGGTGGTCAAGGAAGGCCTCCAGTTATTAGGAAGGGTGCATATAAGTGGTCTGGAAACGAACGATAGTATGCATTCGTTATTTCTTGCTGTGGTATCCTTACAAAGAAAAAAATCAGCTTTCATTCTATGACATACTGGCATTCGCTGGCTCTTGGTCTAGAGAATGATTTAAATCCAATTTTAAACAACGCTTAGAACCTACCCACCATGTTTATCTTCATTATTAATTATTAGATTTTAATTATTTCTCAGATCTAAGAAAGAGGTGTTCGGAGTTATCTAAAAGATGTTACAATGATTTCATGGACAGAGTGGAATCTGACCTCCCGAGAAATTCTAGGTCTCTGTGGAGATTCGTAAGGTCTATTAGTGAGGAACGTGTAAACACACCTAGTCAAATGTTCTATAACAACAAATGCTCGAACACGTTACAGACCACTGTCGGCTTGTTTGCTGATTTCTTTGGTAGTGTATATGAGCATCCAGGGAGCGGACCTGTGGAGAGCTTTTCACCCGAGGTTTTTGTCGATCTGCCTAATCTACGTTTGGATAGAGACGATGTTGTAAGGGCCATCTGCAGTTTGGGTTGCTCAAAGTCGCCTGGACCTGATAAGTTGCCTAATATGTTCCTGAGGGGGTGTATGGATGCATTAGTTGATCCTTTATTACCACTGTTTAATAGGTCTTTGAATGATGGTCGGTTTCCGGCAGTTTGGAGAACAGGTTTTATCACACCCATATTTAAGAAGGGTGACTGTTCTTTAATTACCAACTACAGACCCATATGTATTTTGTCATCAATACCTAAAATGTACGAGTCAATTGTACTTTCTCGGATCTCACTTTCGATCAATGCTGTCATAACATCTAGACAGCACGGTTTTATGTCGGCGAGGTCAACACAGACCAACTTGCTCGAGTATCTTGATTACGTAATACAGGGGGTTTCAGAGTGGCGTCAGGTACATGCTATATATACTGATTTCTCAAAGGCCTTTGACAAAGTACCCCATAGTATTCTTATTGAAAAACTTCGAGGTTATGGAGTCAGAGGCAGCCTTCTATCGTGGATATCAAGCTATTTAAGAAACCGAACTTTGTATGTTAAAATCTCAGACTGCATCTCGTTCCCTATAAGTGCCACAAGTGGTGTCCCACAGGGTTCCCACTTAGGACCAACTCTTTTCAACATCTTCATAAATGACATAATAAAAATATTTTTCGATGTAAATGTATTGCTTTTCGCCGACGATCTGAAGATATATAAAGTAGTGGAATGTCTTGCGGACTGTCACATTTTACAAAATAGTTTAGATAGATTAACGGAATGGTGTTATCGTAACTCTCTGCACTTAAATATAGACAAATGCCAGGTCATCAATTTTAACAGGAAAAAGAAGAATATTATTTCTTTCATTTACAGAATAGATGGTAGGGACCTTGGAACTGTGAATCACATCAGGGACCTGGGGATAGGTTTTAGTAGTAGTCTTTCTTTCAACATGCATATTGAAGAGATAGTGGGAAAGGCGATGAGGACCCTAGGCTTTTTATTGCGTCTGGGAACAGACCTTCGAAGTTTGCAGTCGTTCAGATCGCTTTATGTATCACTGGTTAGACCTCAACTTGAGTACAACACAGTGATATGGTCACCTTATTATGCAATTCACTTCATAGCGATTGAACGAGTGCAGCGCAAGTTCTTGCGCTTTTTAAATTATAAATTAGGTCGTTCCATAGAAAATATTGATTATCCCGAATTGATGCGTGACTTTCATTTACATTCGTTGGCCGATCGACGTAGGTTATTGGACGTCTCATTTTTGCACAAGTTAGTGAACGGAGCAACGGACTGCATTGAGCTTGTAAGTGCAATCAACTTTCATGTTCCGAATATACGGACTAGACAAGCTGTGCTTTTCCATGAATGTGCTTTGAGGGAGCCGCTTCCACTAACTATATATTTAACTCTCCAATACCGAGATTGCATAGGCTGGGAAATGAGCTGTGTGTTGATGCAGATATTTTCGGGGATAGCCTGCCGGTATTCAAAAAAAATATTTATAGGTCTTTCTAAAATTCAAATTCAATAGCTTACCTTGCAGTTTTCTTTCTTTTCTTTATTCTTTGTTTTTTGTAATTATCCTATTAATATTACACAATATGTTATTATAATTAATGCATGTGTTTATTTCTCTGTGTAAAAACTTGTGTTGTCAAATTATTTTTTTATATATTCGACCAGTATTGTTTAATTTTTAAATGTAATTTCTTGTTAATTCTGTTTTTTTTTCTTTTTAATATACAATGTTGTTAATTTTAAAAAAATGTTATTCTATGTTACACGTAAATGGCATATGCCGTGTATTATATTAAATAAATAAATAAATAAATTATAAGCTCGATATTACAATAGCATGATTAAACGATAGTGGATTATTTACCTCACAGTAATCCTACGTACATTAATTACCTATTATCGCGATTAGAACATTCTATTACAAAGGAATGTTCTTATTAGTAAAAAAATTAAATTAGGATTGGATTCGAGTTTAAAGAGTACGGCCGCTTTATCGCCAAGAACAAAATCGGAATGTCAACAGAAAGCAGATCTCATAAGTTAGGCATACACATACGAGAATAGACGAGGATCAGGACCTTGGAGGAGTTGTTTCGAGACGCTGGAGATAAAGAAATGTACTCTCGAGTAATTGGAGGATCTGACACGACATTGTAAATAGACTGTCTCTTTGATCTATAGACTAATAAAGATACGGAGCTTTTGGTGCTAGTATTTATTTATTTATTTTATATTTTGTTTTATTATTAATGCACAAAACAAATATAACATATGTAAACTGACTAAAATAACGCCCCACTAGGCAAAAGCCTGTTCTGGGACTGTTATTTTACACAGTTGAGTATCTTTATTTAGCAGTAATTTTCATATTTTAAATATATATAAAAAAATAATTAAATAATTAATAAATAATTTTAATATTTTCATTTTTATACATTTTTTTTTCATTTTTTTAGGTTTGATTGTGGTCTTGCATTATGTATATGCATTATATAATATGTTCCATTATTTCTAATTTGCTTATTTTTATTGTAAAATTTGTTATATTGTATATTGTTTCATATTTCTAATTTAAAGTGAGTATATTGTTTATGGATGAGGCACTATTTTGAATCAAATGCACCAGGGTGCTAATTTTTCTTAATCCGCTACTGTTAATAGGTATATAGTAATAATAATAATAATAAATGGATAATTTATATAGCGCCATTTTTGTGTTTTCACCTCAAGGGCGCTTGTCTTCTTATATGTGTAGATATTGTTAATACACGTAGTTCCTGTCAATAGATTGTCTTATTATGATGAAGTAACGCGTGAAATTAATAGCATATTAATAAATATTTTTTTACTCAGGTGTTGTTTTGAATAGACATACATAAACTTCTCAGACTTCTGAGCATATCCTATGGGAATGCATTAACTTCTCCGTGTCAACTTTCCGACGAGAACTCTACGACGATGTCCGAGGTAATTTCTTTGGACCCATTGGACATGCGGACCTTGTAGCCACGAAGAGCAACTTTAGGGCTTTCAAGACTTTCTGTCTTAAATTCGGTGCACTATTATCTTCACTATCACTGAGCAGTGAGCCAGTTGTTTCCACATGATTAGCTCTCTTTGGCACATTAAGTGCAGTGTCTGCAAGGTTTTAGAGTTCTCCGGACTCTTCGTATGTTCTTTATGTGTTCTTTCAGAGTTTTGCAAGGGGCCGTTATTAGTCCCCATAAGCAGAACGGGTGGTGGTGGGGGAAGAACAGACATACATAAAAAAGCAATGGACAAAATACTAAATGTTTTTTAAATGGCTTAAATGTAAAATAAATAATGATTATTTTATAATTTTGAAGTGCCATCTTTCCAAAATATTCATAAAAATGTGCTATTTCTAATACACAAAGACATAGGAAAGTCACGCTATGCCTTTGTACGCGTAGAGAGTAATGGACAAAATATAGTGGGTCAATTGTGCACCCCGTTAACACAAACAGTTTTACACAACACTACTTCACGTACATTGGGGTGGTGTGGTTCAATAAGACTGGTAACTGAATTAGCAATTTCAAAAGAAAAATAAATAAACGGTATAAAACTTTTACCATACCATACCATCACTCCCTTTCCTTATTTGGGGTAGGCAAAGAGAACCAAATGCCTGACTCTTCTCTCTTGACATACCTACATTTCTCGCTTCGTTCACGTCCATGCATCGTCTCATACACGCTCTTCTGTTATTCTTACTTCTAATGTCACCATCTTTCAAAATTCCGTTATGTGACCGCGCCAACTTTTCCTTGGCCGTCCTCCACTTTTCGTTCCTCTTTTATCAGCTTTATATACCTACTTTTTTATCAGACGGTCATCTCTCATTCTTTCTTTGTGGTCAAACCACCTTAGGGCATTTATTTTCATCTTACTTACGATATTTCTTTGAATCATACATTCTCGTCTAATATCCTCATTTCTTATTCTATCATACACCGTTTTACCAAACATTCGTCTTTGTGACTTCATTTCAACCGCGTTAATAATACTTTTTTACGTCTTTTGCCATGTCCTTATAAAACTTATTCTCAATTAAATAACTATGTAGTTACCCATTTTTGTAATACAAAATCAAGTTAAGTTTATTTAGTCTCAATATATTGATGAAGTATTGACAAGTAAATATATTTCAGATCGTTTTCTTGTACATATCGAGAGGCGCCACCAGATAATGAACCTTGGGTGACTGTGTAGTTTCTTCATTCAGCTACCGCTCCGCCACTGAGGCGACATCGGATCTATATAAGCAGAATTCAAATTATTATTAAATTAAGATTGTAAAAAAGAAATGAAGAGAGTAAACTGCGTTTCACTAACTTGTGCAGTGCACTTCATGGTAATGTTGGTACGACTGTCGGTCAGTCAAATAAACTGAATAATGTTGCCACATCCTCAAATTTATACCAACTATTCAGCGTTTCACTTGTGCAGTGTACTTCATATCAAATGATTCAAACTGGAAACAGTTTTAACATCCATTGTCATCAGTTATACACAAATTCTGAATGTTTCATGGTTCTACTATATAACTGGTTGGAAAGTCAAATAAAAACTGATTTTAATATTCCAGTACAGGCAAACAAGTTAATTTAATTTAAAGATTGAAAAAACGATACTTTCGCGTTTTAATTTTAACCACTGATAGACGCCATTACGCCATGTCCTTGTTGAGATAATCAGAGAGCGCCTTGTATCGTTTACCTACATTTGTACAATTTCAAGCTGTTAATTTAAAATTTGCGAAATTTAATAGCACGTAATACCTACTTATTTTAATTTTATAGTATAACCGTGACTATATTATGTATTTTTTGTATGAAGCAGTATTACGCTTTATGCTATTTTACATGAATAATTATTCTATTCACCTGTGTCAAATAAATCAAAATTTCAAACCACGTAATAAAAATGTCTATTGTAAAATTAATTCTCGTTAGGCTGTGAAAGCCTTGAAGTTATTAAGATGGTAGGTACCTACTCATAATAAATTAAACACTGCATAGTTTATAATCTTCAAGTTGGCTATTCCCTTCGTAAAAGGAGGGAAACTTTCACTGACACATACGTCAACGTCATCCTTTAATAATTATAATCTAGGAACAAATATTCCTATAAAACTTTGATGGACACCTAATTTCATAACTTTACTCTAATACGAGATTTTATTATTGTTGTTGATTGATACCCATCTACGCACGTTTCGAAATATCGATTCTCATTTGCAGTCACTATTTAGCAAGTCATTTCGAGTTAATCAGCCGTGCCGACACTCCATTAGCGAAATATCGCCGCCATGTTAATTTTACGTCATTCTGTAATGTCGGAACGATGTTATTTGGTGTATTAGAAATGTTGGGTATTGTTATGTCCAATTTGCCGCTTTTTCAGACATAAAACCAATGTGCGTAGGTAAACAGATAATATTATAATATAGGTTTGGCCATTGTTGTCGAGAAAAACAAATAAAGGATAGGTATTGTTGATTAAATAATATAACAAGGATGATTTGCAATTTTGAAAAGATTATAATAGTTGGCGCCTACCTAATATCATTCAAAAAGTACCTACCTATTATGTTGATGATACAAATTATTACAGTTAATTAACTCTTATATTATATACCTATATTCGTCCTTTTTCTCATGACCGAGGATAGCGGATGTAGTTCGTCGCCACACGTATGGCCCGCCTCCATGCCAATCTGTTTTGGGCTGAACACCAGTCACCGAAGACCCCACTGTGGACTTAACCAAATTTCCCTTCTAGCAATGTGTTCAAAGAATTGAAGGATAGGTATATCTGTAACATATCGTCGACATACGATCCTCGTCTAGAATTGATACATTCGTTCTTCTGGCTGTCCATGGGATTGCGCAACATACGCCTCCAGCACCACATTTCGAAAGCATCGATACTCTTTCGCTCTGACTTAAATTTTATAAATATATTTAATTTAGAATTAAAGAGTATTATTATATTCAGATGAAATCCTTTGAATGTATTTATGAATACTTAAATTTCTTCTTCTCCTCGAAACTTGTCAACGACAGATGTTTGTTGAAAATATTCCAGTTAATATTATAAATAAAAACTTATTTTTGAATCCCTCAAAAGATTGGATAATTTTGATCCGTCAATACCATACCATCACGCCATTTCCCTATTTCGGATAGGTTAAAAGAACCGAATGCCAGACTCCTCTCTCTTGACATACATTTCTCACTTCATTCACGTTCATGCATTATCTCATACACGTTATTTTGTTACTCTTACTTCTATTTTTTACCGTTTCCTTGGCCGACCTCTACTTTTCATTCCTATTTTATCAGCCTTGTACATTTTTTGTCAGACGGTCATCTCTCATTCTTTCTATGTGGCCAAACCGCCTTACGATTTTTTTTCTCTTTCAATCATAAATTCTCATCTAATATCCTCATTTCTTATTCAATCATACGTCGTTTTACTACACATTCGGAATTGACATTCGTCTTAGTGACTTCATTTCAACCGCGTTACTTCTACTTTCATGCGTCTTCTGCCATGTCCATGTCTCACTAGCATACTTTAGAGTCGGTACGACGATACCATTGTGTACCGCGAGCTTTGCTTGCCTCGAAATAATTGGGGCAACCAATACATATCCAAATATGACATCTGAAAAGCGATTCTCGAAACTGAATCATGTCAAAGTGTACAGTTAATTTTATCTATTCAATGCTTTGAAAATCTGGCTTTGAATAATTCGCATTATAAAGAACATCAATACATCAAAAGTAGTAGACATACTTAAAAAAGTAAATTGCTTATAGATCGATGCTTTAGTTTGTGGTCCTCTACTTATGTTAAGGTTGAGGTCCACTTGTTAGGTACCTACAAATTAATTACATCATATCTTTCTACTAACAATTACACATATAATAAACTAAAAACAACCTTGTTTCTTAAAGCAAAACAAAAATGAGCTTGCAGCGCTTTTGGGTTTGTCTTGAATCATACTGCGCTATGTATATAAAAAAAATATCATTTATGTACGTTAACAGTTAAGGGGACATGGATACCCCCAATTTGAAATTAAATTTCTCTAATACCTATGTTTAACAGTGTGTTTTTGAAAAAATACGATTAGCATTTTCAATATTTCGCTAGTGAATACCTATTCGTCATACAATTTTAAAATTCAGCATAAGTTCCCCTAAAAAAATAAAAACATCTCTAGGACATTTTTAATACCTCAATAGACAAAGTAGGAATATTAAGGAAGAACCCAAAAAAAGAATTGATTCCCGACAGGAAAAATCCAATGTTTGGGTATACGCCACTACAAAAATTATTCGATTAAAAATATCCTGTTTACAACATTTTTTTTAAATTAACTCCATAACTGTGTGTCGTGGAGAAATAAGTCTTTTATATGCTTAAAGAGTATATAAAATCAAAGTGAATTTTCGTGATATTTTTTTCATTTCAAGTCAGATTTGTTCTTAAAATCCAAAAAATCAACAAAATTAGGGTTGCCGATAATTTCAATCACGTAAAAACCCTTTTCACGCACGCGATAGTAACCCTTAGTAACACGTAACTTCATAGTGCATTAGGCGGTTTAAATATAATATAATTATTATGTTTTCAGTCACTAGATTTAGCGTTATATCCCCTCTTAAAACATGACATGTAACAATACTACAAATAATCAAACAGGAAATGTTGTCTATATATTGATTATTGACATGTATTATTATCCAAAGATCGGCCATTTGTTATTAATTTACTTTTTAGTTTGGTTAATCGGGTAAATTGGCGGCCATGATTAAATGCATAAATTGTATTAATTGAATCACGGGACGGCACTCAAAGGAACCGCCATATTTTATATTATGGGAATGTTTATTCGTTTGAATTTTCGAACGATTAATCAGCGCGGCCAATTAGAAGCCGAGTCGGATGGTGCGGTGTTGTCATGTGCACCGCTGAGAGTTGCCAGTCAAATAAATAAATAGTAATAATCCATTTAAAACAAACCCCACCGATATTGTATATTGGGGAACGGTCAAAATCTAATAACATCGATACTTAGTTATATTATGGAGGTGTGGAATTTTTAATAAAACATTTTGCGTGCGTGTTATATGCTATAACAATGCGATGTACGTTGACACATAACAAATGAAGCGGTCATTCAATAGAAATATTTTTACATTACTTATTCGTCAAATTAATAAATTGACTTTGTATGTAGATTGAGTAGGTACAAACGGAAAAAATAAGCATTTATTAGGCAGTCACGGAAAACTTCAAAACGCCATTTTATTAATTTAAGAAAATTAATGAGTTATTTAAAAAAGCAGGTCTTAATTAAATAATATTATAATTAAATGGTTTATTAGAAAACCTTTATTATATTTTATATTTTAGGGCGCCGGTCGACTTTCTTATGATGTTAATAACAATTATTAGGTAAGTACTACTACAAAATAGTAGTAGGTACTCAATATCGTCAATCATTTCCTCCGAATAAAATAAAAGTAATTTAAAAAAATTGAGTCCAAAAATAGCTACAATGAAAACATAAAAAGTATTAAAAATGCACTATAAAGTATAAAATAATTGACTTATTTAATTAAAAAGCAGGTGTATTTTACATCTAATTGATCTAATACAACACACGTGGCCAAAATATTGCATATTTTGGTCACGTGTGTTGCAAAATATTTATTAACATCAAATCACTTTTTGAAGTCGGCGCCAAAAATTTCATTGTACTCGCTTACCTATGTAGGTATATACTGATGTTCTATAATCATGAAACTTATATCAGGTATGTGATCATCTCTGAAGCATCTCCCTTCCTATTTCAAAAGAAATCATTAAAATCCAATGTTGTAAATAGTTATTATCGTTGAAGTGCAAATTGAAGAGGTTGATGATTTTCTCATGGATCCCATGATCTGATCATAACCAAATTGAAATCGGACTAATAGGAAGATACCCCCTTTCAAATGAAAAAAGAATCATCGAAATCGGTCGTCGTAATAAAAAGTTATCGTAGAACATACATAAAAAAATTTATTGTATGAAAAATCCTTTCTTTTCTTTTTTTTAGTTATATTAATTATTATTATTGATCTGTAAAAACATAAACACTATATATAGTATATATAGTACATGACGAATCCAAGCTTCAATATTCATGTTTGATTTATTATTATTATCTTCAAAAATAGTTAGATTATGTTAAAAATATTTTTAAAGCTATAAAAATGCTCGTTCTTAAATGTCTGTTGATCTAATAATAGACTCGAAACTAATTAGTGTCCTAATTTAAAAATACAAAAACATTATAATATAAAACAAACAGGGCGTCCTATTTAACATAACCTTACAATAATTCAATACTATTAACGATCCATTTTGTATACGGGACAATTCAATTATCGTAAAAAAGCAACTCGAATTCCAAAATTAAATTTTCCCGCGTGCCTCCAAATGCAAATGAGCATGGCAACCCTCGAAACAATATGGCCACGGTTTCCTTGATTAAAATTTATGGGATCGTTACATTTGCCAGCGGTACCTACCTACCTTCCTACAACAATCTTCGTCGACATACTTTTTGTTGTATTATGATTATTTGTTTATTATGACCAAGAAGATACATCGGTAGGTACCTACCTACATAGTCTACCATAATTATTTAAGAGGAGCATACTAACTAACTCCTTCAGTTTTTCACAGTACCTACTTAACATTCCAATTCTTTTTGGCGCTATTTCCTCTACAGACATAGGTAGGTACGTTTCCTTATTTTTAATTTTCAAATAAAAACATTTATTAAAGTACGAAATTAGTACCTACTTTTTTCGTAACAAAATTTACACTTGAAGTTGAAAGCCGACTCTATGTCACAAATATGTATACCTATACGCAGGGCCGGATAAATCATAGAACAACCCGGAACAAGAAATCAGGGCGCTTGTCTAAAAAGGGCGCTTAAAATCCTAAAATGTTAATTATATAAATCAAAAATTCCCCAGGTATGGCACTCGGTTCTCTCTGCCTTCCCCGAAAGGGACACGGCGTGATGGTGTGTATGATAAAATTCTGCGGTATTAATATCTTGTACGTCTATTACCGTGTTATTCGTAAACATATATAGTCGATTCACACACACACACACACACACACACACACACACACACACACACACACACACACACACACACACACACACACACACACACACACACACACACACACACACACACACACACACACACACACACACACACACACACACACACACACACACACACACACACACACACACACACACACACACACACACACACACACACACACACACACACACACACACACACACACACACACACACACACACACACACACACACACACACACACACACACAAAATAATCATTCTAATAATTTACTTGCTAAAGTGTTAAATTATCTACATAATGAAGCCAGCGCCCCCCTGTCTGAAATCGCCCGGGCGCTTCATAATGAATTTCATATGAGATGATAGCGGCGTGTTTGAAAACATTCCAGATGCTACACGCCACAGTAACTTTAATTATACATTATACTAAGAACTCTTTTTGCTTGTTAATGAAACTACATAAGCCGTTTAAATAAGCGGAACCTGTCAGCAACTAATAGCAAGGTTTTCTAAAAAAGGGAAACGAAGTTCTTTAGAAATGTTATGATAATTTCAGTGAGGTTTTCCCTTTCGACTTCAGCGACATATTTACTTATTTTCTTGATATCGGTCGCCAACTCGTCACCTGACTCTTTCAATTATTCATATATTATTGTTTCTATCTCTCTCTTCTGTCTGATGTCAAATGTTAACACGTGTCCATATTTTTTACGAGTATATAGACCATATATACGAGTATATATATAGACCATAGATAGACACACACACACACACACACACACACACACACACACACACACACACACACACACACACACACACACACACACAAAATAATCATTCTAATAATTTACTTGCTAAAGTGTTAAATTATCTACATAATGAAGCCAGCGCCCCCCTGTCTGAAATCGCCCGGGCGCTTCATAATGAATTTCATATGAGATGATAGCGGCGTGTTTGAAAACATTCCAGATGCTACACGCCACAGTAACTTTAATTATACATTATACTAAGAACTCTTTTTGCTTGTTAATGAAACTACATAAGCCGTTTAAATAAGCGGAACCTGTCAGCAACTAATAGCAAGGTTTTCTAAAAAAGGGAAACGAAGTTCTTTAGAAATGTTATGATAATTTCAGTGAGGTTTTCCCTTTCGACTTCAGCGACATATTTACTTATTTTCTTGATATCGGTCGCCAACTCGTCACCTGACTCTTTCAATTATTCATATATTATTGTTTCTATCTCTCTCTTCTGTCTGATGTCAAATGTTAACACGTGTCCATATTTTTTACGAGTATATAGACCATATATACGAGTATATATATAGACCATAGATTTTAATATATACCTATAACTAGATGGAATACTAATCGGCAAAGTGTATCGAAATCAATGGGAGATTTCGTGTGCTGTTTTGTGTAAAATTCATTGGCATACCTCGTTTTATTAATATTAATTTATGTAGGTATTTATTATACCAAGAACTTATTTAGTGTTTTGTGTTAATTAGAATCGCGATTTGTTTTTTTTATTTTAAGTTTGGTGTGATTTTAAATTTTTACTGGAATTTGATAGTTATATTGAGTTTTTTTTAATTAAAAATAGTTTTTATGATATTTTTAGTGTTAACATTAGTTATTAAGTTTAGTTTATTTACATAATACTTGAGATAGTTAAAAGGACTTTTAAATTATATTTTACTTTAAACGGTTTATGTGATGATCCAATACTTTAAAAATTGTAAGACCTAAGGTTTTAGTTTAAAATGCCTACTTCTCAGGATACAAACTGTTAAATAAAATAAAAAAAAATAATAAAAATACGGTACATACATGAATAGGAATAGGTAGAATTATAATTTATTTTTGTTCTTTGGTTTATATTAATATATTGATTTTTACTGTATAATATTGCATAATATACTGCATAATATAATATTGAAATTCCAAACATTTGAGAAGGAGGGGGGGGGGGGGCGGTTTGAAATATATTGCTCTGGGCGCAAAAACATGTTTATCCGGCCCTGCCTATACGGTGCACTTTTTATCTTCACTTATAATTTCGCCGAGTCTTTTGTCACTTTACCAATCTTATAGTTTATTAATTCAATAATTGTTGGCACCTGCTTAGTTTATTAACCGTAGTTCTTTCAGTTCTACCTACTCTCCCTCTTGCAGAGTATAGGTACAATAATTTATTTATTAAATTTACTGGAAAATGCATGCAATACACAAAATATAAGTTGGTTGTAGAAAGAGAAATTAAACCAAGCACAGATGATTTGGGAGAAAATGGACATCGCAGCGTTAAATTAGGTAGGTATATTTATGGAGCAAACAGTTGAAATACCTACTAGTCATTTCTGTCGTTTACATATTTACCGGCAGCTTTGAATTTAGAACTGTTTGATATTCAAATTTGTTTGAATTTAGAATCTCAAAACTATAGAAAGTATTAGGATTAATAATAATAATAATGAACACTTCCTTGCACCCTGCGCAAATGGCGAGCTTATTGCCGTATGGCAATTTTTTTCCAAATAACCATTGTTTCCAGCCCATAGAAGCAATATTTGCGTGAGAAATTAATGCTATTGTTTAGTGATTGCGTCGTTTTGAATCAGTCAGGTATGAATCTTACCAAGGAAAATGTTTGTGCAATAATTTTCTAAAAAAAGAGGCCTAACACGGCTTCAGTGTTTTGAAGACCTAACATCTGTGTTCCATGATGAAGCCCTATCTCTACGGACTGTCGAACGCTGGTACGTGGACATACCAGTCTTAGCGACAAATCTCGTGAAGGACGTCCAAAATCCGCCGTCACTGAAGAAAACATCATTGCTGTGAGATAACTAATTCTCTAACTATTGTGCACAGGAATGGATATTGTCGCGCATTCAGCAGATCGGAGTGGAAGTCCATGATTGGATAAATAGGTGAACAAATTGGATAATATGTTGAAATTCAAAGAGAAAACAAATTATACAGACTTGAATAATACGATGTGTTTTGCAGATTTTTGCAAGCTTGTGTTGTAAATGTCTCTTGCGCACATTTCAGTGTAGGGCGTAGAGGAGTTTTATATATATGTATAGGTACATAGTGTGCACATTATATATCTAACTATACCTACAACGCCTACCTACGTCGGAAGGGTCTGGAGTATTAATTTATTGGACCATTCCTCTCAACAAACGAATGTTTATTATTTTGTATCGAAAGACTTACGGGACATTACGTGCAATAAATAAATTTGTAGCTTCTATTATCGTCTCTTGTCGCATCTTATAGGTAAGTTAAAGGGAATCGAACAGTTTTCACGAGTTAATAATAATGGCAAAGTTCGTGATGGAGTGAAAATGATATTACGGCTAAGCATCGAGACATTGTGGGCTGATGATATTACAAACACTATATCAAAATAACGGCCATTAGTTTGACAACGATCAATTTATTATGATACATACAAGAATAAGTATTTTCGTAGAAGTCAATATTAGAATTGGAATTTTATAATGCACGAATTTGACATAATTACCTATACATCTGAAACCTGGACATATCAGAAGACGTATTATGTATTCACTTTGATTTCGTCTGAGATAGCTGTGCTAAAAGGTACCTATCCGCCGAATCATACCAGAGAATGCCAGGCTAACGTCATAGTAGGTATGAATGAATGAAAGAAGATTTTATTTTCAAATGTAACAATATTATAATACACAGTAGGTACCGAGTACAATTTACATTTTACTATAAATTTTACTGCGTCGATAGACACAGTCTGTTCTGAGGCAGTATCACAAACAAAGTACGCTAAGATCAATGACCCAATCCAATAAAAAACTAGTAGAAACCAATACAATACAATAAACAAAGTACGCTAAGATCAATGACCCAATCCAATAAAAAACTAGTAGAAACCAATACAATACAATAAACAAAGTACGCTAAGATCAATGACCCAATCCAATAAAAAACTAGTAGAAACCAATACAATACAATAAACAAAGTACGCTAAGATCAATGACCCAATCCAATAAAAAACTAGTAGAAACCAATACAATACAATAAACAAAGTACGCTAAGATCAATGACCCAATCCAATAAAAAACTAGTAGAAACCAATACAATACAATAAACAAAGTACGCTAAGATCAATGACCCAATCCAATAAAAAACTAGTAGAAACCAATACAATACAATAAACAAAGTATTTATTTATTTATACATCTTCTTGTACATAATATAAACAAATATAATTGTACACTGGCGGGCTTATTGCCATTAGGCAATTTCTTCCAACCAACCAGAAAGTACGCTAAGATCAATGACTCAATCCAATAAAAAACTAGTAGAAACCAATCTCACAAATAAGCCAAAATACCTATATCGATCTTTTGGCGTTTCTGGACCAAAGTCATGGAACAATCTTCCAATGGATATAAGATGTGCTGAAAATATCAATGAATTCAAGAAGAAATTAAAAACTCATCTTTTCCGCAAGTCGTATCCAGATTGTCCTTCATCCGTTCAATAATATTATGTGTACTAAATATTATGCCAGTTTACTTTGAATCGACTATTTTTTATTATTAATTTCATCTGGATTATGTAACAAGATTAATTTGTGATTTCTAGGTATTTTTTTAAGTTTTATATTTCACCATTTTCAATGTGTTAGCTATAGGACTAATTTTAACTTAATTTTAACTTATTGAATTTTTTAAAGTTTTATGTTTCACCATTTTCAATGTGTTAGCTATAGGACTAATTTTAAATTATTTTTTTGCAAACTGAAAGCGCCCTTGAGGTGACCACGGTTGTCACTAAACGACGCTTTATAAATTGTCCTTATTATTATTATTATTATTATTATTATCACTTAGTTTAAAATTCACATGGCTACTCTGCGATCATTATGATTTTTTTTAATATTAATTTATTTCTTCACACATTAGGTAGGTACGCAGGACAAATTACAACCAGGACGAAAACTCTAAAACTCTCTACCATACCGTCATAAAGAAAAACAAATAAAATAAATCCTCATCAAGCCCTCACGGACGAGAATCGACCATACATCTACTTCATACGTCTATCTCAAGATATCCAAATGTACGATCGAAGCACGATGGAGTTCGCGAACTGCTTCCACGCCGGAGGACGCTATAGGAATCTTTGGTCCATTGTTTATCCTCGACGCAGCCGCAACGTCAGACAACAGAATATCCTCCTATCCGCGAGTTCAACCACTACCCCCGAGAGTCCAACCTCAAACGTGGGGGCACCGCTCGGAATCGGTCGCAGGGGCAAGCCCCTGGGGCACCGATCGAGTCGGAGGGGCTTGTCCCCGCACCCCTCGGTACTTGTGTTGGCGTCCGAAGGTTCCGCGGGCTAACACCGGGGGTACGATCGAAGCAGATTATTCTCCCTGCTTCAACCGAGTTACCAGGTCTCTGAAGTTTTGTCGCCATGAGATATGTTTCTTTCAATATCCGCCATTATTATATTATTTAGCCTTGGTGATAAGAAACAATATTGACGTTTAGCATGTGTCGTTCTTGGCTCTAACGGTCTTAGCTGTTGTCTGTTTCTAGTGTCATGTATAAGTGTACCGATAGTCCGGTTGGAACTCAGAGGAAAAAATATAAACTATTTTTTTTTCTATTTAATGATACAACAGCAGGCAACAACGATTAAATAATATGAATCCTGAGTACTGGTGGCTTTCAGAAAAATAATAAACCTTAAACGTGCGAAAATTGACCGAGTCCGAGTGACAGTAATGATACAACGCCTTTGTAATGCAACATGTATAGCACAATGGTAAGGTCGGAGGTTTCCACCAACGAATGTGTCTGTAAATGGAAGTCGTGAGATCTAATAGTTTTTTTGTAGTAAATATATAAAAAAAACACACTTTATACTATAACTGACGTGTTAAAATAGCAATTTTCCACGTTTTACAGGTTGTTATCAACGAAACCCACTAGTACTCCAGATTGATCCAATCGTTGTTACATGCTGTGGTATCATTACATAGAAAAAAAAATCATTTTTTATATTATGATGTACCTAAATCCAGCAGTCGCTAACTCTTGCTCTATAATTGAACGAGCCAATATTTTCAATATAATTTGGATTCAGACGTCAACAAAAAAAAACACTTCAATATCCATGTATACGCCTGACGTTATACTATATGTATATCAACAGGTAATAACCGCTTGATTTTAAAAAGCACCTATCTATAGTTTTCGTAAAAAATTTTGAGCCATTTCGCCGTGAAGGGGGGCGATTTGCAGATATATCAACCAAGCAAAAAGACACAAATTTGCACTCTGCGCACCCGGAAGTCTGGCTCAAGTTACGATAATTATACTATACCCTATACATGTGTATTATATGGATTATGTTGTATAGTTAACGATAAATTTGTGCTTTTATTTGCATGGTTGGTAACTGAAAGGCCCAGGCTTTTTGAGTTTCCGCAGATTTCATGATTACGGAGAAAAGCACCACAGACTGAAATCGCTCTCCAGTCGACGCCGAATGGCAGATCAAATAATGCTCTTAAAATCGTTTATTTAACTGTCCCAACCCTAACGAACTGATTTACTATACCTAAGACTACCGTCCGGCATTCGAGAAACAAGGTGTAACAAGGTTCATAGAAAGTAAACAATAATGCTATACTTATTACATTAAAACAGGAGTATTTCTATAAGTTTATTACGCGAAGAAAATTTTAAAGAATGTCCTTGAATTTTGTTTTAATGTATTGAATGATACATACCATCACGCCATGCCCATCACAGGGTAGGCAGATAGAACCGAACGCCACTTACTTATATCTTGACATACATTCATCGCCTCGTCAACATTCATACATTGTCTTATACATGTTCGTCTGTTGTTCATGCTTCTAACATTTATGTCTTTCAAAATACTGTTCACATGGACGTGCCATCCCTTCCTTGGGCAGCCCCGACCTCATTCCATTCCTGTCTGCAATGTATATTTTCTTCGCCAGGCGTTCCTCATTCATTCTCCCCATGTGGCCAAACCATCTCAATGTGTTCACTTTCATTCTATTAATATCATCTTTCTTTGAAAATTGAAATTAATGAACCCAAATTCTTTAGTTTTCAGTCAATCCCACTATCCAAATAATTTGATTTTATGTAGCCCAATCCTTAAAAATAATTTGTTATATTTTATTTTATATTGCTTTTCGGGTAACTAACAGCTGTACTATGTCAAATATTAATTTAATAAATACTCACCCAATAACAAGTTGCCACATTCAGGAGACTTAAAATATTTACTATCTCACAGATCCAGACTAAGAACATACTTGAAAATTGTGTTTCCACCGAGAATCGAACCCGGGACCCTTGGCTCAGGAATTAGATATCTAACCAACTATGCCCCAAAGGCTGACAAAATAATGATGAATAAAACATATTTCATATCGTATTTAAATTTATTTCATAAAATATACATTTACATATAAGATTATTATCATACGTATTTCTAACATGTGTTTTTCTTTTAATTACATGGTAAATAGGGTAGACTAGTCATTACATACATAATTCCTTTATAATATACAATGCACATAATATATTAGTACACAATACAATGTAAATAAAAAATATACATTGACAAAGAAGAAAAATAGTTATAATACATTAAATATAAAAGAGATAAAAATAAAAATAAGGGTCATGAAAAAAGGTGGGAAAGGCTGAACACATTGTTTTCAACACATTATTTATATAAAAAAAAATATGTTTAATTAAATGCTAAATATTTTTCATGTAAAGAATTTTGTTTATTGAAGATATTTGTTCAATTGGAGATATTTACTGTCAGCTAAATGAGCATAGACAATATTAATTTTTTTTAGTGCTCAGTGCTCTAAATTCAAAAGGCATTCTTAAATTGGCTGTCAATAAATATTTAAACAGATATTCAAACTAAGACAAATAAGAGAAATGCTGAAAAATATATGAACAATAAGTAGATATTAATTTTTTACTAAAAAAGTTACTTACATAATCTTCAATTAAAAAACAAATATGTATGAGACAAACATACATACATACCATTACGCCATTTTTTCATTGAATAGACAGAAATGACCAAACGCCAGATAGAGAGTAGTTCAGTATGTATTATTTATGTCTAATTTTTTGCGCTTTAATGACATTCAATTTATGTCATTATTGCAACACTTTACAGACATCAAGATAACTGTAATATATTGCAAAATGAATGACATCATATGTTTCATTGATAGCATCTATTTAATGTAGGTTATGAAATACAGACAGTAATTTTTCAGAAATTGTCCAAGAATAATAAATATATATTAGATGGTTGCCATTGCTAAATTACTTTTTGGTACCTTATTATTAATTATGTGTTGCCATAATAGATAAATTTTATTTATTTGACTTGAAAATTAACAACACCAAATAACACAGTATATAATACAAATCATACAGAAATTTACATATAAATAATTAATATAACCTACTGTACAAAACAAACTATAATTTTACATTAGTAGTTAGTCAAAAAAAATTACTCAATTTTAATACAAGATTCATAAAGAACTTAGTTTTTTAAATACATAAAAAATTTTACATTTTATAAAACCTGTTTCATACACCTTTTTATAAAAAGTATGTTTGACTAGAAAAATACTAAAATAAATGATAAACTAACAAAAAAAAACACTGCCAGTTATTTTTAACTGTCTTAAATTGTGTATATTACATTAAAATGTGATTCAAAACATTACAATCTCATAATCAGTCGATATAAATCAGAAGACTGCAAGCGAGTGTAAAAATAATTATATAGTAGAACTTCTATATTCGTCTGATTCGTTCAAAGTTCGGGATATTTTGGTGTTATGACAACCAAGTGATAAATTCATTCAATGTGAATATCGTATGCTAATGAAAAATTGAAAAATGGCAAATTTGAAATGATATCTAATGTTATAAATAATTATAATCATTTTTCTAAGCAATAATTACTTCCCTCTTTTTCCATCTTTACATTTACTTGTATTTTTTCATTTATAAAACCATCTTCATTAACCCAATCAAGACGGGTAGGTACAAGTACTTGCATTCCCTAAGGACGGACAATATTTCGCATGGCGCACACAGTTTTTTTTTTTCAATCTCATTTTAATTGAATATAATAACGGTAAAAAAAATCTAACGATGTAGATATATCATAAAAAGATCAAAAATAAACAAAAGATCACATAAACTCAAAGAAATTGAACACTTCATAATATAAACATAAGATAAATGAAGAATAATGTTATCGTATTTATCTCCATACAAAAAAGTACATGGCGTCATCGATATGTCACGTGATCCTTCCGGCATTTGATGTAGATAAGGAATATGCGCCGATTGTGTATTGATATGCATCGAATTCAAAGCAAAATATTGAGCACGAAACAACAAAATGAACTGGCGCAGAATTCCTCTTTCCTACGCGCATGCGTATTACATCCTTACAAAGCGCGGGAGAGTGTGAATTTCGCCGGCGATGACCGATGAATTTCAGTGTATAGAGTTCTTAATTTTTTTAAATAATTTAACAATTGTTTTGTTGATTCACCGACAGATGTCTTGAAGTCAAATATATGGGAGTAATATTCATCCAATTTTCGTCTCAATAAAGTATGAATTTACTGAGATATGAAGGTTCAAAATTGTGTATAGCCATGAAGGCATCTATAGATGACGCTCAGCGTTTAGGCACGCACTCGGTGGGCATCTATACATGAAGCTCGTCTTAAAAAGGTTAAGAATAAGAAAAAAAAAACATCTTTATTAAATTCCATCCCACACAACATCCCTTTTGATCGCTCGTCATCCTCTCCTTTTCATTTCATTGTGCTGTTTATTTGTAAGTGTTTTTACATTATATAAACTGTTATGTCGTATATTATACCGAAACTTGTATGAAATTTGTTCATGTACCTTTTTTTTCTCAGATGGTTGATTGGAAAAAATACTTCCAGGTAATAAGTCCGCTATTACATGTTTGTACAAAAAGTATTTAAGAGGCTATAGTAGGCTATTTAGTATATTTTGAAAATAATTTCCCTAATACCGTCACAAGATACGTCTTTTAAATAAGGAACAGTTTGTATGTACATCTTTATCCTATTGCATGAGTTTTTTGAATTTTGAATTTGTGTAATACTTTTCTTGTAAAATAAGTTTTAGTGAAACCCTTATTTTATTTTTTTATTGTAAGTAACTAAAAAATTACAAGACCTATGAAGTAGATTTTTATTTCAATCAAAAGAGGATCTACCTGCTAAGTTTTTTATTATTATATTTTAATCACAATTCTTGCAATTTAAAAAAACCTCTAAATTTTATCTTTTCACGAAAAAATGTTATAAGAAAGAATAATTAAAATTCTGAACTCCAACGAAGACAAACTCCGTACTATTTAGAAAGGTTTACCTCAAGGGTCAGTTTTGAGTCCCATCCTCTATATCACATATAAGTTAATATAGAATATTTTATCGTATTTCATACATTATAAGGTAATTTAGTGTGCATTTTTGTGTACATCGGTATACCCGGGGTATACAAGGGCCATAATAAATTAAATTAGTGGCAACAGAAAAATCTGCTTCAATATTATACCTACATACGAATTTCGATTTTTAGAAATAGACAATGACGAACAAACAAGTTCTACTATTTTTTTGTTATTCTTAAAAACAATAATTTAAAAGCTATATTAAAGCTATGTTAAATAAGTTGCTGTAAAATTTTTTTTTTCAAAGCACCTAATTAATACAAATATTTTTATAATAAATTGTAAAGAAAGTTGGTTGGTTATTGTACAAGAAGGTAAAGTATTTAAAATTAATACTTTTGTTAAATGTATACATAATTCTATTTTTAGTGATAATATGAAAGACATAATATGTTTTGTTTGGCACAAATACTTATTATTTAAATAATAGAATAGATAACTAAATAATTAAGAATACAGTATGACTAAATTTGGAAGTATTGAGGGAATTATGTGTGATACATATTAAACTATTTGGAAGAAATTATTTACAAAACTATTTGATTAATTAAAGCATAATCATTGTCAGAGTTTAGTCAATTTCATACTAATGTTAGTTTTATATAGTTTCTGGCATTTATTAGGTCCATTACAAGACTGGCGCACTACTCAATCATTCAATTGAAATGAGACCATTTTTGACATTCCGAATGGCGAAAATAAAATGGACATTATTATTTAACACTTCTTTACACCTGTGTAAATGGGAAGTTTATTGCCGTAGATTCAACAACATGCGATTTTAAATGAAAAATGTGTATGTAAATGTAATATTTTGCCAACCAGATGATCAAAGGAGAGTTTATTTAGGAACCACTGGCTATATATGTTTGATAAATTATGTCCATTACGTGATAATAAAAAAAGATAAATAATATCGCCATAGTGTAAATACTAATTTATGCCAAATATCACATTGATTTAATTGATGCTTCTGATTTTTATTTTATTTATGATAAACAAATATATATGCCTTTATAAATTTACTATGAATTGTTATATCCTTAAAAGTAAAAATCTATAAACATTGTCCATCGGTGAAAAATATTTATATTTAGACACAAACTTAATAATCTATTTAAAAACTAATATGGCAACGTAAGAATTTTAAATACATATCCCTTATGATGTGTAATTTGATTATTATATACAGTCATTTATTTAATAAAAAAGAAACAGTGAGACCTTCTAAAAATGTTCCAACTTTGGAACATCTCTAGAAGATGTCACTGTTTTAAATTATGAACATAGTTTAATATTTTTAACGCAGAACAGTGTAATACAGAAAAAATTATAAAATAACAAATATAGTCAAAATATTACAATCGTCACCATTGAAAAATAATCTTAAAATTATTACTAAATTTGGTAATTGGATTAAGTACTTAGTATAAAGAAATTAAAGTTATGCTGAAAAAAAAATATATAAAGAAGATTGTGTTAAAAAATACACGAAAAAATTTATACAAAAAATTTGTTCGATAGCCATTGTTTTGATAAAGCAATAATTTGATCAAAATTAAATGCAACGTTTAAATGAAATATAAAATCTGCACCATTTTATGAAGCATGCATTGCACAGCAATTTTAAATAAAATGTTCATTCAAAGAAACTTAGATATTTTGAATGATAAATCTTTTGATTGCTTCTACAAGATGGCACTTTGTAATGTAATGTTTAATTGATATAAATTTTACACTAGTTTCAATCCTGATATTATATCGTTATCACATTTCCTCATAATTTCCTTTGGCCAATTATTAATTTAACATTCATCTATTTTTCTTAAAGCAATACAAAAATCTTATACTTACAATACTATATCAAATTACAATGTTAGTTATGTGTCAATGATCAATACAAAATTATAAGTTCTTGCCCCTTAGCCAAATTAATTGTAAGATCTGGTAAGATCTAACTTTTCTACCATGATAAATGCCAAGACACATTAGTCAGATAAAATAATAACAACCAGGTGTTCTTCATGACAAAAACGTTAGTATTTGTAACTTGATTAATTTGACAACCACAATAATAAACATGGATGATATTCCACATGAATATTTTTTATTGTCAAATATCAAAAGAGCCAACAGCTAAAATTCATGTACAACATAAAACAGAGCAGGTAAAGAGATAACTTAAAGGTCAAATTTTTTTTTTATCTATATATAGGTATCATGTTTATCCTTATTTTATCAATAAAGGAATGCATGTTTGATATAGAATAGCAGACAGACTTATTATTTATCTAACAACAACATTCAAGACTGAGAAAATGTGATTTAATTGTTTTTTTGGTGATTAAGTCACATAAATATTGCATTGAGAATTTGTGGCATTAATTTTATCAATAAAATATAAAAATTTAGATTTTCTATTCATAGAAATATTTTAAATGGATGCAAATTTAAAAGATTTAAAATTCATTCCATTAAATATATTTAAGAAATATTTCCAGATAAAATTAATTGTTTTACCTTAAACCTTTAATTTAATTAGGTTTGTATAATTATTCAGTTTATTCGTTCATTTTAAAATTACTTTTGCTGTTGGCATTTGAAGTAAAACCCTTTTGATACTTTTATACAATTATTTTAATGTAATTCAATATTAAATTATTTTAAAAATACCCTTCTGTTATAATCAGTATTTTTCATAACAGATACATCAAAATACTTGACAGATACTATGGCTTAAATAAATCTCACTCATCGCTAATCACTTCATAAACAAATAAAAAAAAAAACAAAATGGAGATGGAATGCATTCAGGATTGAACACTTAATTATTCAAATTTATTACATTTACATGACACAGGAAAAAAAATGAGACCAAATAAATAGATTCTAAAAAAATGTTTGACAATTGTATTAATTGTACCAGGGTAACACTTAAGCGATAGAAAAGATAACTCTATGTATGAAAATAACAGTTGTCTGCCACATGACAACTGTCACTCCATACATTGAGTTATGTATCTTTTCTTTTCCATCACTAAATTGACACGTTGACTAGGCACCCAGCGCGAATCTGATACAATTCGAGAAATCGGGTAAACTTGGTTCCACTTTTGACTATTTACATACAAACAAAACAGCAGATTTTCTTCGTTTTTTATTTTATCAACTTAAAATTAACATAAATATCAAAGAATTGTGATTGTCAATTTTTAATCTCAATCAATAAATCGGTGTGATCAAAAATAATCCTGGTTTAGACCAACTAACTACAGTTTGTACAATAAGTCATTATATATTAATTTAGATTACATATTACATAATTGATATTTCATTTTTAAATACCCAAACGGTACATAATCGACACACAGCTGAACCTTCAAACACAACCAAAAATTTTTTTTTAAACACAACTCATGTACTTCAAAACTCACATAACTCTTACCAATGTAAACCTATAATATTCATCTAATAGTTATATCATTAACCCTGATTCAAAGCTAAATTTGTGCATATTCCTTTGTTCTTTATCTTTTTAATAGTGAATAATACTTATAGAATGATTGTTACTATTTAATTATTTATTCTAATTGTTTATTTATGCCTAATTTTTTTGTTTATTTTCCCTTGCCTTTATTTTTTTTACAATGAAATAGGCACGAAGGCTTGAGCATACTTCACATCAGTTTTAACAACATCCACAGCCCGTCAAATTATTGGTATAAAATTTTGAATTACCTTCACAGCGTACCATACCGTAACTTAATTATTTTTAAAAATCTTGATTATTAATTGCTAGGATTTGATTAGTGGAGTTTCACTGTGTAACCAGATACATTTTTCTCTGGGAAATAAAAAAAAATACTACATTATTTCTGGTCCTATAAAATTTCATGGTCTTATTTGTCAATAACATAGGACTACATAAAATATTGCCAGGTATTTTATGATTAGCGTCTTAAGAATGACTGTGAAAATCCCTATCACATAAAAAAAGTTTCCTACAAAATTGCATTAATTTCCTCACCGACATTTTCTTCGTTTGTCTATTATTTTAAAATTCAATTTTCATTTTCTATATATTCATAAACATTCATACAGTACTCTGTAAACATAGAAATGTGCATTTGTTTCTAAAAAATGTTTATCATACTTGTGGAAATATATTAATGGATAAATAAATTTATTACAAAAATGCTGTTAAAATAATATTGTAATGATCTTTTGGTTCTAGTTCTAATAATAAATGTGTTTATGGGGGGCGAATCTGGTCAACCGTCGAAATCAAAACCCTAATGATTACCCATATCATGGATATAATTATCATTATAGAGCTCCATATGATAATTATATCCATGATATGGGTAAACATGGATGGTTTTGATTTCGACGTTGACCAGACGCCCGCCTGGTGACAAATGCATATTTATTACAAAATGAAAATAACAGATTTTTAATTATCTCAATAGAGACGAAGTTGGAATATTTTATTGTAGGAGAACCGGGAAATCAAGGCACCTACAGGGCTTACGACCTGTCATCGGCTGGTTTACGTGATCACTTTATGCGCTTGCGCAACGTTCACCAATTATGCCTTTTTAATAAGATCCCTATCAATTCAATTTTGAAAGTTCTATATATTGTAATACTGAAATTCTTTTCGCTTGAAAACAAGGAATTTTTACTACAGCCATCTATGGGTGAAATTATGAACAACAATCTTATTATTTTTTATTTATTTTGTTGTAACGCCATCTATTGAGAGAATTGGTTTTTTGTAAATAATGAAAATACAATTCTTATATCTGAGGTGACAATGCATTTTTCGCATAGAAGTCACCCCTGAATTGCGCCAGACTTATAAGGTCATTTTTGTCTTATTTACCTACTTGTACCAATGTGTAAGTAATCGAATATTTTTACTATTGCATATGCGCAAACATTGGATTTTTTTCCCTGTCGGGAGTCAAAGATATTTTTTAACAGATCTGTTAAAAAATATCTTTGACTCCCGACAGGGAAAAAAATCCAATGTTTGCGCATATGCAATAATAAAAATATTTGAAAATAACATCTTGGCAGTGGTCTGATAATAGAATTATCTGCATTTAAACAATTCCTGAAAGACAAATTTAATTTTATATTGTGGTTCATTAGAAAATATTATATACATATATTAATGCTGACTGACTATCGTAGCATAAGTTAACCATTTGAGAGAAATAGTATTTCATACACATACATACCATCACGCCGTGTCCCTCACAGAATTGAATGCCATATTTTTTTATCTATCGCCTCATTAACATTAATGTCCTTTTAATACAATATTTGTATATTCATTCCTTCACTTCAATTTTATTTTAATTATACCTGCATACATATTTACCTTAATGTCTTTCGGGTATTTAATTTTTCTTAGAATTGCCCCCTTCCATATCTATTGTTGTTATCCTTTTTGTGAATCTATATATAGATGGTCTTCATCATTATTGTTCACCATTCTGACGATGCTCATCATAGAGCGATACCGGTGAATGGGAGTCGCGTTTGCGAAAAAATTTAAGTAGAACGTAAAATTAAATATAAAAATTTTTCATAGTTTTAATTAATTATGGAGTTCTACCACGAAGTGACAGTGTCCAATATTGAAAAAATTAATGTATCGTCTTATATTAGGCTCATTTGTTGTTCAAGCTTCTTATGTTTGCCTCTTTCAGAACTTCCTTCACATGATCATGCCATCCTTTTCTTGAACAACCCCCACCTTTTGTTCCATTCTTCCTATGTGGCCAAAACATCATAACTTTACAAATTATTTACCTATGTGTATTTCATTACAGATTATTTCTTATCGGGGAAGGAAATTGTCAAACCTTGCTTATAAAGGATGCAAGGAAGTGTTCACTATACAATACACTATGTCCCTGACTAGCAACATGATGTCACTTCCAGCAATTTTATATGTCTGAGATCTAATGGTAATGAGTTTTTGTTCAACGTGTCTATTTTTCGGAGGTATAGTTAAAGAATCATGCTGCTGTCGCCTTTGAGGGCGAGTGAAGACGGCTAGGGAGCCACTCCCGGCACCTGCTGGACCTTCCTGGCGCCGCCGACCGTACCGGCCACCTGTTTCCTGTGAAGTTCTGTCACTGTGATGGCCACCTGGACCATTCCCTTACCTTCCAGGACATCTGCAGCACAGCACATCAGGTTCTGAAACAAAAATTATATAAAATCAACCATATTTTTAATTACATTGCATTACGGCAACATTAAAATAAACTTCGAGCTCCATGATTCTGTAATATTTTATCTCCATATTTAGTTTATGGCAAACATTTAGTCAAATTATTCAAGTAACTTCAATAGTAGGTAAATATACTGTAAATATACCTAATCAATGACCCATTAACAGCAAAATATACCTAACCAATACAGTAGTTTTTTCAGGCCTACTATTTCCGTAAAATATGACTCCCCTGGCACTTACTCCTATGTTCATTCAGTGTTCTGCAATAATCATTTCTCATTGGTGGTGGAAGATGGACGGTTCTTAACTCCACATCATCATATTAATGTTAATAGAGAGAAGTAAAGAAAATTCAATTAATTTTTTAAATAAAATCCGGAATGGTATTGTAAAGACTGGGAGCCCGATATGTTGTGTCGCTGAGCAAGACTCAAGTGGTTTGTTTGAGGGATATGGTAGTTTACGTTGGTTGAAGTACATGTTCATCTACATTTGTTGGCATTCTGTATTAGAGCTACATTTTTGTATACTTCATGTGAATCCTTCACTTCAACGTTCAGTGGATGAATAAAACAAACAACTTATGGTTCAAATAATAGAGACAATGAAAGGGGTTATTGTTTAAGTTTATTTATATAAATATTAAATTGATACCAATACAATAAATATACAACTGACATGTTGTGAGGGCCGCACAATGGCCAAGCGTTACCAAATTGCAAAATAACAATAAACTATCTAAGTATTGCTAACATCAAAAATTGGTAAATATTTATTATTCTTTGTTTTAATTACATACATATATATTATTTATTTTGGCAATGAAAAATTATACAAGGCAATCTATTTATGATCAACGTGTGTTATTGAAATTCTTTGGCCTGTCAAAAATAATATACGATTAATATTTATAGCGAGTTTTTATTCAGTATAAAAAAAACGTTAGGCAATTCGACTGGTGACTTCTAAAGGAAACAAATCAATGTATTACTACACTAATCAAAAAGTATGGTGAAAGAATTTTTATAGCAGATTCAAAGTAATAAATCCTATAGACTATTCCTTTGAGACAGTCAGTGTCAAGTTTGTGACTTGTAAATCAGCTTCCAAACATATTTTTTTATATAAATGACAAGTACTGAATATATTTTTAAAACCAAACTGCAATCTACTAAAATTTTGGAATGGGAGTGGATTGTAAATCTCATAGAGTAGTACATACCATCACGCTGTTTCCTTATTTGGAGTAGGCACAAAGAACCGAAAAACCAGACTCCTCTTTCTTCACATATGTTTTGTCTCATCCATACATCGCGTCATACATGCTCTACTAATATTCTGACTCCATTTGTTTCCCTCTTTCCAAATCTCATTTATAAGATCATATCAACTATTTCTCGACAGGCCCCTTCATCTAATTCCACTCTTTTCAGCCTTGTATCATTTCTTTGTCAGGCATTCATTATTCATTCTCTCTACATATCCAAACCATCACAAAGCATTTATCGTCTTCATTCTACTCATTTCCACAGCGTTAATTTTACTTTCATGCGTCTTCAGCCACGTCCATGTCTCACTTGCATACATTATTTTTGAAATGACTATTGCGTTGTGCACAACGAGTTTAGCTGACCTTGAAATAATAAAGAGAAGTAAAGAAAAATCCAATTAATATGAAGTCAATTGAACTTATAGTTTGATTTATACAGTAGATGTAAAATTTCAGAAAACATAATTAAAAAATTATACCAATGGGAGTTGTAATTACAACCAATCAAAGTCGGTAAAAGTTTAAGTAAATAATTAAATCAAATTAATGAAATTAAAAAATGTATGAGTAAAATTAGCAAATGTCATCTGAAAACAATGGATTTTTGATTTTTTTTTCCTTGTTGAAGCCATAAATCGAAATATATTCAATACATTTGATTGAAACATATTTTTTTTATAATGTGATGTTTAATACAAAATTATATAAAGCCCAACATTTTCATAATTGTCTACAATATCAAAATCTAAATAAAATATAGCCAACTAGAAGTAAGGAAATGTGTGAAAAAAAATATTTTATTGAATTTAAGAATGTAATCTAGAATTACCAGATTTATGATTAGCTCTATGTTGTAATGTATGCAGAAATGTTGGGCTTATGAATTATATATCACATAAATATAATTATAAGAGGAATACTGTGAACTATCATTACATAATTATTATAATATTTCATAAAAAAACAACATTCAATGTTAACCTACTAAATAAATATATGTTTTAGTTTATTTAAGTACCCAAGCACCAAATCCATACAAATCAAAAATGTAGAAATCATTTTGTTAAAAAAAACTATCTTTTTTGGTTAAATTGTAAGTAAATTACAGTAAATTTTTAAACTCCTCAAATTTATATTCCCCCAAATAGTGATTCAATTCCTGTTAAGTTAAAAAAATATACTATGTTGAAAGCAAATTTTGCAAATAAAACTGACAAATAAAAACAGAATTAAGTGCTGGTGAAAAAGCATTATTTTTATTGTTCCTCCACAATTTATTTTCCTCCACAATATTTTTTTTTTTTTCCCTTCATTTTACTTTTAAATTACTCTTTTTTCTTTGGTTTCTGAGGAAAATGTAAGTATGAGGTTTTACTGCAAGCATTAAAAAAGAAAAATTCAATTATTGTTTTAAATAAAATAAAAAAAAACAAAAAATATTATAATTATTGTCTACGCAAACGCCATCTATCATACTATACCTAAAGAAAAAATAAAATGAAAAAACATTTAGCTTGCCAATCACACAATATCAATTGTTAAAAAAAGAAATTAAATTAATATTACGTCATGGAAATATTGGAATTTTTAGACAGTCTTAAGGTTTCCAAAGAGGAATGAATTATTTGGCAAAAGTTGTTCGTTTCAAGAGTAAAATAAAGCCTCATATTTGCTTTTTAATTATAACTGATAAAAAAACAAATTATAACTAAATTATCGAAAAAACACAGGAAAAAGAAAACAATATGGCAAAATTAAGTATGTAAAGTTTAAAAATATATATAAAAGTAATCCAATTATGATAGAATCATTTAGAATAACATCAGTGGGCATTGAAATAAAATTTTGTAATAAAATCTTGATAGAAATTTTAAACAAAACAAAAAAATATATGTTTCTATAATTTTTCTTGACTAGAAATTTAAAAATGTTATATTTCTCAATGGCTACATACATAGATATTCCATTACAATTTTAAGTAGAATAAGTGCCACCACATTCACAGTTTTCCAATTTTTTTAATCCATACGAAAGATTTTTTCGATAAAACTACACCTCTTTTACGAGGCCCCAAATTCAGTCTTGGCTTGTCAGATCTTCTACTGACCAGTAATATATGGCAATGAATAGTTATTGCAAGTAAAATTGTAGAATGACTATGAATGCAATGCGACACTAATTCCACTCACTATTATAAATATATGTAGACATTAAAAAAAAAACAAGATATTATTAAAAATGTAACTGTAAATTATACTAAGCTACAGTGAAACTGTTTGAATTACTCATAAACAATATTTTTATATTATTTATTGGATAAACACAGTTTCAAAAATCAAATAGTTTTGCGTTAACATAAAAATAGAGTTTTAAAATTGTAATCAGATAAAAAAAAATTAAAAGTATGAAGGATGAAAAAAAAAAGATCTTTCCCTTAAAAATAAACTTAATTTTATGAAACTATCATTATGAAAACAAACAAAAAAAAAATCTAATAATATTTGTTGTACGCTAATTACAAAATAACATTCATTAACAAAATAGCTGCTGCAAAAATCTAAAATCTATTGTGCATTTGATGATAGACTATCTACTGTGAATATAATAATGGTCTATGGAAAAACTAGAAAAACTATCATAATGGCGAAATAAAAGATTTATTTGAGCATTAATGAAAAGATTGTTTGACCCATGATAGTTATAGTCTTGTTATGGTCAATGCTGTAAATAGTGCACAACTTAAAAACAAACAAGAACACAAAACATGGTCTCTTTAAATAATAAAATAACTACAAATGAATGACTAGTAATTGTTATAAACCTAATTTGTGCATACTTATTTGTGCGAGTAAAAATTAACCTAAAAATAACTCTGCGACGGTTGCTACAAAAAGCAAATTACATTCGTGTATGAATTTGACGACAGAAAATAATATATGTCTAAAAAAATACCACTTTATGTAATTTAGATAATACCACTGAATGTAATTTAGGATTCATTTAAGAAAATTATTGATAAAATTGTTACTCTCGATAGTAAAAAATACATTTCATAAGATAACAAAGCTCAAAGTTATAAGATACTCCAGAAGGACTAGACTTAGTTTCCTATATTTTTTTTTTAATTCAAATCTGAACACCTTGAAGATATAATCAAAGTTGATCCTGAGTCTGTGAGTATAATTATTTATTCTGTAAAATTTACAATGAAATAAAATAGATCAATGAAAGTAAAAGAAATTAAATCAATGTTTATTCAAAGCCACAGTAAACGGCTTTCACGTTCCTCATTTAGCTCTTCCACATCAACCTACAACTTCTAATATATTCCTGTTATCTATCACAGTGATTCTTAAGCGGAAGAGGAGCAGCGCTTTTTGTGGGCTTATTAAATGTCTGGTAGGGCGTTTTTAATTTTTTTTTATTTAGTAATTTAATTTAGTCTTAAGCATCAGTGCTCTGAGGTCCACGTATGTCAAGTGGATTTTTATTCCAATAAGGCCTGTTTACACTAAGAATGCCATCAAACATAACTTATAATCAGACTGCAGGGAGGTCCAGAGTGATGCTCACTTATTGCAATGCCCGCTAATGCGAAATGCATGTAATGAGAATGTCCTAATGATGGCAAATGACAAAGCGATATACGTCGCTGCATACTGGAGTGGCAAGGCCTAAAGTCTAGACCCCAAAAAGTAAAGTAATTAATTATTACAGAATTCATCCAGGATCTGGATAAATTCATCTATACCTTCTGGACCTTTTAACTAGTGTAATTTATTATGAAGAGGTTTTACAATCATCGGCAGCATCTATCAAGCTGACACTTCTATACTGCCATACTATTTGTATTAATATTTGTTACGCATTCGCAAAGAAATAAGAAATTGAAAAGACAACTTTCACTAACGACAACAAACTAAATTCATCATATTTGATTATAGAAAGTAACAATTTTATTATGAAAAAAAAAAATGAGATTTATTTAACTAAAGTAAAACGAATTTGTGAGAAAAGAAAAAAATAACATTATGATTGTTAAAAAATTACATGGCCACCGCAGTAAGGTATGCAATAAAAATTTGAACTGTAGATTTATTATGTCGGAAAACGCCTGTATATAAACAGGCAATTCTTATTCTATCTTATATAATAATTTCTACTGTGATATTAATGTAAATATAGGCACATGTCACTTATAGACAATACAAATAATTTGGTAAAAATGATAATTATTTTATGTATTAATTGACGGGTCCATACATACACGGTTTCAAGTGCAAATTTTGATCATAAATACATATAAAATAATTGAATTGGTCATGTTTTAATACATTGCAATAAATAAAAAAATGAGTAAAAAGAAAATAAAAATTGAAAGCTGTAAAAATTGTGCATATTTTACTGTAAAATTGCAATTTTGCACAAAAAACCCTCAGGACATAGAACACGTCAAAATACACAGTATCCAATATTTGGGATGTAACAAGATGTAAATGCGTAAAAATCAGAAGTTTTAAAAAAATACAATTCAATTCAGATCTTTTTTCCTTTCAAATTAATTGTATATGCTAACAATTGTTTCATAAAAATTTATACAATTTATAGAATTGTTTAATTTAAAAGTGCACTTTGTGATTAAGTTGGCATGACTGCATTTGGTATTGCCATACCTTAAAAACAGGATAATTCCTACAATTAGGGATTTTTTTCTTCTTTTTTAGTATTTTTAAAAGTTGTTTGTGATAAATCTGCACACATCATTAACAAAATAGTTTGTTTTGTTTAAAATAATTACAGAAGACATGTATCATTGTATCATATTAAACTCAGAATGTTTCCTTTCATAATTTCTTATTATTAAGTTTTAAGTATGAAATTTATGGAACTTAATTTGGAGATATGGCAACATTATTCAGTTTATTTGACTGACTGACAGCAGTCGTACCAACATTACCATGGAGTGCACTTTTAAGTTAAACGCAGTTTACTTTGAAATTAATAATAAATGCATGTGAAATAAAGTTTTTCTTTGTTTATTTAATAAATTTGGTTTTATACGCTTGGAAATAATTTGTTCACACATGTATGTTTATTTCAAGTAATGCATATAATATACACAAGTTACTTAATAAATGCTCAACTTAAAAATAAGGAAAAATAAAATCAAAACATAGCAACACTCAAAAACTCACTCAGTAATAAAGTACCTGTACTCTTTCTACGTATACATTTTTTTAAACAAATAGTCAGTCATTATTTGACCATTGGAAAATTGATTATGTAATTATTGTTCACGAAAAAAAATATTATTTATCGGAATATTTGAAATTTAGTATAAATAAAACGTTGGTCAAATTTGAATTTATAATTTTTTTTTATTTTTATTCATCATATTTTAATGTAAAAAGGCATAGAATGTATTAATACTTTAATCCTTAAAAAAGGAGTTGACAAATTGTCAATTAGGTTAATTTTTTTTTATTATATTATATAACAATTAAATTCCGATTAAATATGGAAAATATAATCGGTGACTATTAATTAGATTAAAAATTTATTGTAAAAATCACTTTACGAATATGGTTATAAAAAATTGTTTGTGTCCACAGTGAAGCAGTCTGTTTATAAAAGCAGCAACTACGACTTTGTCAAATCAATGATGTCGCAGTTGTTAATACTTTGTGGTCGGGATATAACTTTTAAAAAAATATCAGGAATGTAACTTCCGTTAGATACATAATACGTACAGTCGATGTATCCGTTCTACGGTGGGACTATTTCAGTCCATCCTTTGTTTCAATCAGTTTATTTACTTTTTTTAAATTCTAACAATACTCAATCACGCCACTGCGACAGACTTTTCCATCACCGTCAACTAAATTTTCCCTTACTGTTAATAACTTAATAAGGCAATTTCAACCACTCGAATGCTGTACTTGAAGAAGATAGCTGATGACTCCTCGACAATATCCAATGTGCAAAACATAAAGAGAATTTCCTGATTGATTTAGGCAAGTCATTTTCCCTTACCCTCCTGAATAGAGTGACAATTTTATTTTGTATTGCCTTTCAGGCAACTAGAAGGTAGGTACTATGTCAAGTACAAATTTAACACCAAGTTGCCAAATTCTGAAGACTAATGATATTTATCGTCTCACAGATCCAGACTGATAACTATTACTCCTATCCTCCAAATTGAACCCGGGAATTTGATGATCGGTCATTTAGCTAGATCCATTAATATTATTTTTCTGGATTAAGGCTAATATATCTAATCATAAATTTATTGTGGATCAATAATATTTTGACAGTGGGAGTCTTTTTTATGCTATAACACAGGAGTTCAGCTATTTATCTTCAGCACAACACATTTTTCATCCTACGATCTACACTAGGAAACACTATTCTTAGCCTAAAAAGGCAACAACTTAATCTCAATACTAAATGATCCAACGATTCACAGACTTCTAATAGATATGATATCACTCACATTCTCCCCGCAATACTGATTATATATATATAGTAAAGTATGTATATAAAAGATAAAATAAATTATTATGACAACATTTGTACTTTGTCAGTTGAACAATATGAAATAATCAAAGGAAAAACAAAATAATATTAACAAATAATGTCTTACAAACTAACAAGAAAATTAAGTACGTCATACAATACATAGTGACAGATTCGGGAAAAACAATATCCTGTAGTATTTCATATCAGAATAATACAGTAATCCAGCAATCGGCCTACACTTTTCCCAAATCTGCTAACCTCCAGATGCCAAATTTACAAAATAAAATGATTCACGAGTACAGTAAAACTTTCAATTGAGATTCTTCCAATTTATGCAACATTCTCAATCTATTTGATGTTTTTCAAAATTGTCTCTTTTTGCTATTTTAATTATTTAAATAATGTAAATACAATCTCAAATGATGCCGTCGATACAAAATCAGTTTATTCGTGACATAAGCTGAATATGAATCAGAATTTGTTGTTGGTGAAATGCAAATTTACTGAATGATCCACTAAAGGATTTGAGATTCTTAGTTAATGATCAAACTGATGTACCCTTGTGAAATTAGCTAAGTTTTATTAATAATAAACAGTAATTTAAAATGTGTATTTTTAATTGTTTTATCGTGGAGTTTCGCCAAGAAAACTCAGTCTAAAATTGACTAAATTTTGTATGACAGAAACATCCGGACCTTAATATGTTTATATTATAGATATCATATAAAAAGCTTTACACAAAAGTTTGCTAGCGAAACCGTTATGATATACACAAATGTAAATATATATTTAAAATGTGTGTTTAGTAACCACAATGATATGCGAATAATGCGTAATGTACAAGCAATTCTCAAATTTATAGTTTAAAGAAATCATACACACTGTCAAGCTGCGTCTCTTACACGATAGGCAGAGTGAACTGAGCGTCGCACGTTTCTGTCTATACAGATATTCTTCACCTCACTCGTATTCTTCCACTGCCCCTTTACGTGTTAAGACTCTAAATTTATTCTTTCGAAATTCCTAGTCTTACCAGTCTTTCCATGGATTACTCCCGTCTCTCGATTTATCTCCCTCATCCATATACTATAATGAATTCTCAATTTTTCTTTGATTCTTTCAGTGTATCCTACCATCTCTTGGCATTAATTTTCATTCTGGTAACATCTAATTATATATTCATTTATGAAACCACAGGTTTATTAAACAAATAATTGAAATGTGAAAAATAAATCATTATAAGAATTGCTTGTTGAAACAGATACGTTTGTGTTATCGATGAATAGAAAAAACTTAAAAAAGAAATTAAATGCATCAACTTGACAGGTTGAAGAATTATATTCAAGTAGGCAATGGAAAGAAGTACAGGCAGACCAATGTCATGACAAAGGTACCCGCACAAAACCACGAAATAGCGTAATCATATTCTCCTTTAGACACATCCATAGTCACGCTCGTGTCCTGCATTGTATTCAGGTTGTTCTTTATGTCTAGATTGAGGCTGCATCTCTTGTCATTGAAGAACCTGACCCTCCTGCTGATGATAGATTGTCCACTGCCATCTTCCACTTCATTGTCCAGTGACACGTGCTTCCTCGGTGAACATTTGTTGTTTTCCTTCATCAGTGGCAGCACAAAATTGATTTTGTTGCTCTCAACGTTGTTGTGGGAGAAGACATTGATGTGTGAGTATGGTCTTTTGCTTGCTTTAGCCTTTTCCCCGGCTTCAGGATAAGAAAAGTGATTGCCGTTGTTGTTTCGGTGGTTCATATCAAAGTCAGGGTTACTTTGGGAAAAATTTGATTCCGTCGACACCATGTTGAAGTTGCTAATGCAGCGGTCTTCAGAGTAGCGGTTGCGACCCGGCTTAGCCTGGAAAAACTTCAGGTTGTTGCGAAAAGTTTGGGATGAAACGTCGTATCCATTTTCATTGTCTCCCGGCCGTGGATCATCAGGGATTGATTCTTGATCGTATCGGGTCGATTCTTGGACATGTGTGGGTGATTCTTGAACATATCGAGTCGATTCTTGGACATGTGTGGGTGATTCTTGAACATATCGGGTCGATTGTTGGACATGTCTGGGTGATTCTTGGACATGTCTGGGTGATTCTTGGATATGTCTGGATGATTCTTGCACATGTCTGGGTGATTCTTGAATGAATTGGGCCGATTCTTGGACATGTCCGGTCAGTACCTCCCTCTGTGAGGGGTGATTGTCAGTGGCGTGTGTGTTGGTGTTTCTGAGTTGCAGTAGAGCTGTGACTGTGTGAAGGATGGCTGCGATCCTGTCAGCGGGGATGTCCTCATACTCATCTTCTCCCTCCTGGTTCTGGACCGGTGGCAAGATATCTTGTGGCCGACACATGTCCCCCTGCAACCACAACACACGCCACTGTCAATCACTTGCCTCAATACACCCTATTAATATTTACTGTACACCTCTGAAACACACCTTCTGCCAAATATAAGTATATACAATGTTAAGCTACTACATGTTAACACCGACACCGACACTAAGTTACCACACAACCTCATTTTTGGTCTACAAAGTTTAAAATAATTATAACGTAAATGGCTAGTAAAATTTGTATAAAAGTAATAATTTTTCATGACAATAATAAATGAAACAAAAATTTAAATATAGGTATCTAATACAAATATACAGGTTATTTACGACAAAATATAACTTAATTCTGTAAAAATATTTTTTTTAACTACTTAAAGAATTAGGTTGCCTATATACTAATTAAGAACATAGAAAAATTCTTTGGTCCGTTCAATATTTTTATAAATGCATATATGTCCTAACTAAATTCATGATTCCATTTTTCAGATTCCAGTAGTAACTTGTTTTTTTTTTCATACAAAATATCGCTGCACAACATAATACAAAATAGTTACATATGTTCATTTCAAGATGCCACCCAAAAATATGGTGGAAAATCAGAATATTGAATAGATACCATCATGCAATGTTCCTCGTGGGTAGGCAGAGAGAACCAAACGCCACATTTTTCTATCTTGACAAACATTCCTCGCCTCATCAACATTCATACATCGTCTTATACATGTTCGTCTGTTGTTCACTCTTCTTTAATTTCCACCTTTCTCGTTTCAGAATATCGTTTGCATGGTCCAGCCATCCTTTTCTTGGGCGACCCTGACCTCGTATTCCATTCCTGTCCGCCTTGTATATTTTATTCGTCAGGCGATCCTCATTCATTCTTTCCAAGTGGCCAAACCATCTCAATGTGTTAACTTTCATTCTCTTAATTACATCTTTCTTTATCTTACATTATTTCCTTGTATCCTCATTTTATACCCTGTTATACATCAATCTATTACAAATTTAGTGATCTCATTTCAACTGCATTTATTCTATGATTGCATTATGAATGACAACTTTGGAATCCTTTAATAAGGTAGCCAAATTCTAGTTGTTAGAGATGATGTTATGAATCCCATTTGTCAAGATAAATTAAGGATAAATGGGAGAAGAGTTTAGTGATAGAAGATGAGATAAAAATAAGATAAAACTATACACCAGTACACAAACCCCTCTAATAAAATGATATACCACTAAAAATACAACTGTACGAAACCATAAAACATTTTCAACCATGCAGTATAAATTCAAATTATTTACAGAAACTGGTTAATATTAAAATTAAACAATCAAATTACCTCTTCCACTCCTATCTTCCTACAAGCCTCCAAAAAGTTGTCCACATTCCTTCTGCATCGTGCCATCGTCAGTTTGGGCTGGAAAGTTAAAGAATAATATATAAGTTATGGATCAAAAGAATAAGAAAGATACCAGCATATAATATTTAACTCGAACGAGTTGAAATTTCAAATTAGGTATTCATCGTCATTTTTATACGTCATATCATTTAAAAAGTATAAACAAAAATAATGTACCTGGGCAGCAGATGGTACATGTACAGAGGCCACAGCCCTCGGCCTGACATGGTTAGCTAAATGGCAGAGGACAACACCGTCTGATAATACAGGAGCCAGCTCTCGAGGTAATGTCATCTTCAGACGATACTCTATTATCTGAAAAATACAAAACATAATGACATTAATTTACCACCGTCGCAGAAAAATAAAGATAGTATTTACTTATTGATTTAAAGACACTACCATGACATAACATTGGCATATACACGCACACACAAGTTAAAACATGATACAAACATATAAAATCTCTAATGCTCCAATGACAGGCATCTGTCACATAATCAAAACAACCATAGATTAAAACCATGTTAATATCTTTTGACAAAATTTTCAATATGTCGATAGAGACAAAGCAAATATTTATAGGAAAACTGAGAAGTCAGGCAACTACAGGGCTTACAAACAGTTATCAGGGAAAAAATCTAATGTTTACATATATAATACACTATTATAAAATATATGTTCTCCAAGTTAATTTCATTTCTTTTAAAAAAAAAAAAACACTGAAAAATGGATTTAATTTCTATACATTTCTATACTATTACCAATTCAAAGGTTTAAATTAATGATTTCATGAAAATTCTTCGAAACACAATTGTTCGAATGCGCAATTGTACGAATAACAATTTTTCGAAAATCAGTTATCAGAATGACAATTGTCCGAAAGCAAATTATTCAAACTAACATTTATTGGAAAATTAATTGACCGAATTTAATATATTTTTGTGTCATTATGTTGCCTCCTTTGACATATTTGTTGCCAGTAAATTATATTCGATGAAGTCTATTATTATTTGTTGTATTATTGTTGGGTAGGTACGTATGTTTGCAAATTTTTAATAACTGATGTTTGACAGCACGGTGCGTCGCCATGTTGTTTATTCCATAGATTTTTATTATACATTATATACTATGTAGATGTAGTACTCCGTGCAAAAAGTGAGTAATGGAATATCGCGTTTTGGTTGGCAACATATTTCAGTTTTCCTTACATTTCAACACATTGATACCGGGGGGTAGAAAGTAAGGTAGAAGTCGCCTTCCAGATTTGACTCTCTCGCAAGCGGAGAGTACAAGATCCTGACGCTTCCACCTTCTCACCGTGCCGTATCGTAATGACAAGGGCTCACTCCAGTAATAAAAGATTTTTTTTTAAGTTAATTCTCTTGTCGGTTTAATTATATTCTTCAAAACGAAAAATCAATTTAAATATTATAGACATACAAAAAAATAATACGAAATATAATAAATTTGCAGATGCGATCCCAATCGCAGAATACATAAAAAAAAACAATAAATTATACAAATATGCGTAGACATGGCCATGACGCTACTAAAGGAATTATACATGGTTACATTTAAAATTATATAGTTCAAAAATAAAATGTTCGTTGATTTTCACTTGAAGTTATGTATATTTTTCACTTGAAGTACTATTTGTTTTTCACTTTTAAAAATAAAAATTCACTGTACCTTGTTTGCAGGTCAAAGTTAAGTTCGCGGTGCGACTGTTATTGTCTAGGCGCCCGCAACGTTTCGCGGTTCGCGATAACGCTGGGCGCTCGTTCTATACAATCCTGGAAGATCGCGTTGGCTCGTTCCGTGTTCTTCGGTGCGTGATGTCCACTTATTATCGTTCGGCGCTGGATATATTTCTGAATTTAATTCTAATTCATTCTTAATTAAATTAATATCCTTGTCGATTAGGCTCGTAAGCCCTAAATACGCCCCCACACTGCCACTTGGTCAGATGGATGGGTGACTATATTTAGTCTTTCGTATTCCCACACTGCCTCCTGGGTCAGATAATGGCGAATAGAATTTTCGATATCGACGAAGTCAACTTGGTCTTGCCAAGGCCCGTAGGCGAGACTGGTTACTGATTTAACTTGAACTCTGTTTTTATTATTATAAAAATTTAAACTTTACTAAAGCTACCGAACGATCATTACGTAGATTCGACTCACTGATTCTTTTTTTAAATATTAATGTTCCTTTAAAAATAACTTTGTTCTTACACTTAAAACTTTGAAGGCGGCGGTCAGGGCGTAAGCCCTGACCGCCTCACTATAGTGATAGACTGTTACTGTTCAACTCATTGATTTTCCACTGACTGACTTCAACTAGACTAACTCTCTTACTTACTAATTTTTACTAACTGTCAGGTAGTAAGATTCTACCTTATATCATAAAGTACCCCTGTTCCGAAGGGAGGGGGTATACAGGGGTATACAATATTCAAAACTATTGGCACGCAAATTATTTGTGCACACTAACTTAAGTAATATTTTAAAATTTACAATTACATAATTTGCATTCTGCGTGGGATCGAGACTAACATAAATACATTTACTCTAATTAAGTTAATTAACCCTGGCCACGTAATATTTTAGCTGGTACTATCGGTGACAGTGTTTTCAGTGTTTAAACCGTTTATTTTGATGTGAAATTATATTGAGAAGTATCACACGCGCAATTCCGTCAAAATTCACACTCGCGAGGGCTGTATGAAAGCACTATTGCGCGATGTGTGACATTTATCGGAAGTGACGCGCGAGATACAACCAACATGGAAAAAATATAATGTTTTTCGTGACTGTCTTGAAGTAATTTACAATGACGAGCGTCAGGCACTGATTTATCAAAAGTCATACTCGCGAGAGCTGTATTAAAGCCCCTAACGCGCGATATATGACGTTTGTCAAAAGTCACGTGTCCGGCGCGTACATTGTAAACATTTTCATTGAAAAGTAAAATTGCCTAACGCGAATATGTCCTTTCGCGATTTACACGTTTGTTTTTTTCGGCAACCAGATCCACCCCGGGAATTATGAGCAATACGGCATCAGTGAATTCGTCGGTGGCTAGACCTGGATTGCGCAAAATCAACCTCCGTGTATCTCGCTAGAGGACAATACGACGTTAGAGCAACAATTGAGAAAAGAAACATAAAATTAACGGAAATGTAAAACTGAAACTATTTATGTTGATTATTTGAAACCGGATTTAAAACATCTGAAAGCACCGTCGGCTGGGATTTACATAACGATCGATGAGGATTAAAAAGGGTTCGATTTTTTTCAGGTAGCCTGAATCTATATTTGAATAATAAACATTGAAATATTTAAGTGCGGAAAAATCCAAATCTCTGAGACAATTAGTTGCTGACCATGTTTTATTGCAGAACCCAAATAAATGGTCTTTGCGCGGTATTGAAAAAGGTTATTTTATATGATGGTGATGTATTGTGTTTTCGAACTGGGTACAGATTAAAAGAATAAAATTATGAAAGTTAAAACCGAAAATACCTGAACCAACAACAGAATTAATATATTTTAAAATATTTACGAAGGCCAAGGTTAATAACAATAAAAAAATGTTTAAAAATTATAGTCGGGGCTATTGTTAGGGAAGACAATTGATGTCACCAGGGTACCACCAAATATTATACCTGCATCAACATCCTAAATAACTTTTCTCTAAATCTAAATAAACAAAGTGTTTTTTACGACAAATAAATCCTAAAACAATTCACATTAGTCGTTTTTCTCTATGGAAAAACGATGTACTAAAACATCAAAAATGCCTCACTACGATTCATACAAAATTTGCTAACTACGACACCTAGTATATTATAATAAAAATCTATGGTTTATTTCTCTCACAATACTACCAACATGACGTCATAAAAATTCGAACAATTTTAATTTCTGATAATTGTGTGTTCAGAAAATTGTTTTTCGAAAAAATGTGATTCGAATAATTGATTTTCGTAAAATTGAGCATTCGAATAATTGTTTTTCGAATCATTTTCCTGTCACCAAATTAATGTCATATTTTTACTATTATAATAGTTTCTACGCGAAGTTAATTTCACTTTAATATGCATTTAATTTTAATATCCTAATAAGCTTTATGAAATAAATAATGATCTAGTGACTTACACTTCTCAGCTGCTGTATCAACTCCGACTCTTCCTTGGCCCTATCAAATTCCCTCTTCATCGTGAAACTCAACTTATCGGGGGGCAGCTCCTTGCTCCAATTTATCCTTGGTTGCGTCGACGCTCCGTTAGACGAACTCCCCACGAATCCCACCGAAGTCGTCAGCAGTTTGGGATCGCTGCCGTTGAACTGACCGGCGGACATGTCCAAAGCGCTGTTTCTTCCCAAAGAATTGGACCGGTTCATCGGGACATTGTTGTGGGACATGTAACTGGAGGATCCTTTGATGGGAGATACGGGCTTGATGTAGCTGCCGTCCAGGGGTGATCGGTCGGGGTTCGATCGAGTCGTAGAATAATCTCCACTGTTTCCATTTATGATTGGCGAGATGGAATTATTGCTGTTGGAGACGGGGATCCCCGTGGGAGAATAAGACTTCATTGTGCTCCTCGACGGTACCACCTTTTGAACCGGTTTCTTGTTGAAGCTCTCCTCGTTAGCCGGACGTGTTGCGTAACTTAAGTGGTTGTTGTCATTGTGGTTTGGAAGACCGTTGTTTTGGGAAAGCACCGAAGTCGGAGTGGATGCTTGGAATCTTCTGGGCGTGGAGTGTGCCGGGGACGAGGAATTGTTGTTGGAGGGAAGGATGCTGGGAGATGTGAGGGAAGGAGACGAGGATCCGATACTCCTATGATGGTATCCGTTAGCAACGGGTGAATGTGGAGTGGAATGTGTGCCTGGAGTTACTGGGGAGGGAGTAGCTGATGGAGGTGAGATCTGCTCACCGCGAGGTCTATAAACGTCCTGCTGTCTCTGCTGTCGAAGAGCTTCCTTGTATTGTCTGGAAAAGACACTTAGAGTTAATGAAGTAAACGACAATTATGTATCAAATGTAACTATGCATTCACAAAATGAAATTAATGTGTCAGCAATAATAATTTGATTTATTTGTGTATTTTTTAATACAAACTGCACAAATAGTTGCTTCGGAACAGGGTCAGTCTAGTGAAGCAGTTATCTTTAGTATTTTTATTTTATTTATGTTATAATCATACCATACCATCACACTATTTCCCTATTTTGGGTTAGGCAGAGAGAACCGAACGTCAGACTCCTCTCTCTTGACATATCTTTCTTGCTTCATTCATCATCTCATACACGCTCTTATATTATTCTTACTTCTAATGTCTCCATCGTTCAAAATTCCATTTACATGTTTGTGCCAACTTTTCCTTGCCCAACCTTCACTTTTCGTTCCTCTTTTATCAGGTCATCACTCGTTCTTGTTATGTGGCCGAACCACCTTAGGGCATTTATTTTCAACTCACTTACAATATCTCATTTCTTATTCTATCATGCATTGTTTTTTCACACATTCGTCTTAGTGACCACATTTCAACCATCAGCCTTATATTCATTTTTTAAAAGGAGGTCATCACTTATTTTTTTTCTATGAGGCGAAACCTATTTGTTAAATTATGGACTAAAGATATAAAAAGATACTATGGATTTTATAAAGCGACTAACACCAGCATTCAGAGATGTATATGAAGATTGAAGCCATATTTAGAAACAAATATAAGGATTCAGGAGGCTTAAGTAAATAAATAAATAAATAAATATTTACCTATAAGTCTGTTGATGGTTGATAAGTTTAGATTTATCCTCTCCGTTTGGTAGATGATTTGTGGCGTCCGGTGATATTCGACATCTGAATAATTATAAAAAACATTTCTTAAACATAAAATAATAATAAATAAATATAGATAATATATATATGGAGAAACATATATTATATGATGGCCTTTGTGGTTCAGATCCAAGGGTCCCGGGTTTGATTCTCGATCGTAGAGACACAGTTTTGAATTGTGTTTACCTATGAAGTTGGAGAATCCTGGGAGAAGAAGGTCCAACTGTCCTTCCAACTCTGGATCTGTGAGAAGATTAATATTGTAAGTCTCCAGAATGTGGCAACTTGTTATTGGATGTGTGTTAAATTAATAATTGACATTGTATATTGTAGTTGCCCGAGATGCAATATAAAATAAAACATAAATTATTTTTCAGGATTGAGCTTTGGAAAATGTACTTTGTTACAATGAACCTGAATGAAGTGGAGAGATGAAGTACTTGGTAAAAAAAACCAATCTTATGATTGTGACCCAGAAAACGTTATTATTTATAATTGATCAAAGTATGCAACTGTCAGTTGAGACTTACCCGAGGGTAGGTGTGGCAGGTGGTGTTTCCGTAGAGAGACTCTGCCCCCTGGAGAGGTGTCCCTGAGCTGCGGGGGGCGCTGGTGAGGGAGAGAGGGTCGATGGAGTTGATGGGGTAGAACGTCCACTAACACCCCCACCTTCGTCCACACCAACTGAAACACGAGGCAAATTCTTACATAAGCTAATGACTGTAGTAATTCCGAGTATTTATAATAATTAATTTGAAATTATGATGCATATTTAGTAGTAGACAAAATCCATTATAGGAAGAAACGCTGCACACGCTCTTGGCTTCCTTCACATTCATGCATCTTCTCAAAAAATTATTTATCTAACTCTCTATTTTCAATCTCCCAGAATTGTTTTGTAGCAAAGCCTCGCATCTTTTCTTCCATTCCGTTAAATCTTCATCTCATTCTCATAATTAATTTGATAAAACTAAATCATTACTTTTGGATCAGTTGAAGAATATAGGAGATTATATGTGACTAGGTGTAAATTTTACTTATGTAAATCTTAGAATGAAAAAATCTAAAAAATGCTCCATCATATCTGACCGAATGATTTCAACCTCTGGCCTCTCATGTACTCCCGCTTCGATCTAGAGAAGAGAGAACCCTCGCCATCCCATCACATGCCACGGCTTTCTATTCATCATACTTTACTGTCCATGCTGCCCGGTTATGGAACAACTTAGCCCTTGACATTAGAACTGCACCAACGTTAGCAACCTTCAAAATTAGATTTAAGCGAGCGCTCCTACTTTCTATTTCCTAACCAACTTACTTCCCACTAGTTTCCCTATTCCTTTAGTTGGACAAATTTCCTCTCATTTTTTCCCCTTCCCTCTCATAGTGTTGTATCAGGTTTAATCTAAGATTTGTTTAATCGTTATTATTGTGTATATTTTTATTCTTTTTATTTTACTTCTCGTATTTTGAAAGTTTCATCACAATGTATCTGTGTGTGTGTGTGCTATGTGCTGTGTGCTATGTACGGCGTGTTCATTTTACTTTATCAATTATAGACTAAAGTACTCATTCGATTCTTTTCAAATTTTGCTAATATGTATATCTAATACTCGATTAGACTCCATTAAATTTTGAAAGATATCTGAATAGTGCTTCTCAATTTTTTTAACTATCAAATATTTCAAAGTGACCCCAAGCTCAGGAAACTTTATATTTGAAATTTTTATTTTCAAATTGGTAAAAAGACTCATCACATTCATAAAATGGCATTGAAGAATTATCAAGTTTTCATAACAAAATATTTAAATAATTGAACAAACTAATTTCATGAAAATGCTGAAAAATTTCCATATAAAATTTGAATACTTTATGGAGTGACTTGTTAGTGAGGAGTTTAGAGTTGGCCACAACCCACTCGTTTGGTGTATATAAATGTGTTAATGTTATATGTTTATGGTTTAATGTACATTTTTTTTTATACATGTACTGACTCACTTTCATCCACAAATGTAACAGATGGTTGTCGTGTAGAAATTGCCACTAGGCAATAAGTCCACCATTTGTACTGACAAATAAACTATGTAAAATTAAGTGTTAATAAATAAAAAATCACATTTTCACCTAAACTTTAAAGAGCTGTAAAATAAAATCCATACAAGATAAATAAAAATAAAACAATAGGTATATATTATTTCTATCAAAATCTGAATTGGTGGATCCTATAGCCAGGTTGAAATGAATCTTCATGGCTACAAGGTTCGTATATCAAGTCCGTCCTAAAGATATTCCTTAGCCATTATACTATTTGAATTTTGACACAAAAAGATATCAGTACATTTCAGAAGGATATTATGTTGACTATGATACTGACCGATACCATCCGATGACCACCTCTTCTCTCCCCCGTCGCTTGTGCTGTAGCCACTGTCCACATTGTACCTGGCCTTGTGTCGCAGGCCCTCCACTGCAGGAGGACAGGGGGGCGCTTGCGTGGGTCCACACCCAGAGGGGCGCATCATCTGTCTGCGACCCTGATCCTCCATTCCCATCGCCCTGCGTTGGGCAGTGTCCTTGCAAGCTTGGTTTTCTAGATATTTGAAGATGTGAATACGCCCTCTTACACATACCTGAAAAAAAAAGGTTCAATTTTTTACAGAACTTACTACATATCGTACAGATTCACCATGGAACATAATAATGCAATATTTCATTCCAATAATTATTTTATCTTAAAAATATTCATTCATATCATCACGGCATATCCCACCATGTGAAGTAACCAGCGACAGGTATGCGGGAGTGCTATAAAAGGAAGCACAACACATGCATGTATGCACACATACCAGTCTTGTCTCACCTAAAAAAGACTAAATACATTCAGAATAGGTGGTAAAAAGATATTTTTTAACAGATTTTTAATTATCTCAATAGAGACGAAGTTGGAATATTTATTGTAGGAGAACCGGGAAATCAAGGCACCTACAGGGCTTACGACCTGTCATCGGCTGGTTTACGTGATCACTTTATGCGCTTGCGCAACGTTCACCAATTATGCCTTTTTAATGAGATCCCTATCAATTCAATTTTGAAACTTCTATATATTGTAATACTGAAATTCTTTTCGCTTGAAAATAAGGAATTTTTACTACAGCCATCTATGGGTGAAATTATGAACAACAATATTATTATTTTTTATTTATTTTGTTGTAACGCCATCTATTGAGAGAATTGGTTTTTTTTGTAAATAATGAAAGCTACAATTCTTATATGTAAAAAGATGTTATTTTGACTATTGTATCTTCTATTCTATACCCAATTCCGAGAGGACACCCGAAAACAATGGTTATAAAAATAATTGGAAGCACTATGCTATGCTGATGCCTCACAACAAAAGACAATGCATATTTTTTTATATTAAGAATATAGGAAAAAAAGGCATAGTTTACATGAACCTTTTCACCCTTATAGTTTTTACTAAAACATACATTTTTATAAAATAAAAATCAACCAGTTATAGTTTCCAGTAAATAACTTTTAAAGTATTTTCGTCTTAGAGTGGAGCATTTTACGCATAGGTATACCAATCAAGAAAAAACCACAAATTTGCTCTCTACACACTCCATGTGACATGCTCAAAAAGGTTGCCGCTAACAATAACAATATTTTAATAACAAAGTGGGGATATATGTAATAAGATTTTTTTTTAATAAAGTTCATTAATTTAATTTTACCATGTTTAATATTAATTAAAAATACATCCAACAACAAATAAATCAAATTGAATATTGACGAAGCATAATACTTGAATGATGTTACGTATAAAAATAGCACAAATGTTAAGTAATAATATAATTCTATATTTATTGATGAAAAAGGTCAAGACTGGAGTTCAAGGAAGGAGATTGACAAGCACGCACATTGAGTACAGACAGTATTGCTATTTATTCTTCATATCTTCAAATAAACTAGATGGGATTCTCCTTAAATTGGGAATATAATGTTGATTCAATTTTCTCTAAGAATTCCCACTAACCACACAGTATATTTAAAGTACCTACTACACATCTCTATCCATGAAGATTACACAAAAACTTCTTTCGAAATGTTATTCCCTAGATCACACTCAGCCTTATATTGGTGACCCCTTCTCATTAGACATTTTCAATAATAAAGGTTGTAAATATAACTTACTGTAGCTGGAGGTGAAACAAGTGGATTATGCTCCAAGTTAAGTGAGACAAGGCTAGTCATGTGTCTCAACTCCAATGGTAGAGATGATATACAATTGCATCCCACGTCCAATATCTCAAGTTGGAGATATGTTATTTCTGTAAAATAAACATTTGTTTTTTTCATTTATGTCTGTGTTGAACAAAATCAAATTTAACAATCCAATGTACTAAATGACAGACGTAGAAGAAAAGTTAGGAATTACTACAAAAACAATTGAGCATTATTATACCGGTCTGTTCATTATTTGAATATACGATTTAACATAATCAAGTAACAAAAAATAATTGATAATCATTTAATGGTGAAATATGTAATAATTGACATAATGCACAATACTATCTTAGTTTTAGTTTTTTAATAATACATATAAAAATGTACATTTTTTACCAGCACCTGCCACACTAGAATTCCATTCCGTAATGAAGAAACCACTTTACAAAAAATAATAATAGTTACAAAACAATAACCTAATAATACAAATATATCTTACAAATATGTAAATATGAAAATCACTAGTAAAACAATGTATTTTCATAGATTAATTCATGAAAATACATTGTGATATAGAATAATAAAATTGAGAAAAACTGTCTAAAATCTAGTAACAACAAAAATCGTTTGATAAAAGATTATAAAACATACACTTCCTTGCACCCTGTGCAAGCAACACGAGTGTGACTAGTGTTTCCAGCCCAGGAGTCAAAAGACTTACCACTATGTGACAACAGCCGGCCATTATTTAGAAATAATCTGATATTATAAATCATTAAATATGTATGATAATTACTAAGTAGGTACTTTAATGTTTGATATATTTGTATATAAATATTTATTATTTATTAATTCAAATGATATGCAATTTGTTTCTTTTATAATTGCTACCAACTTACCCTTTTGATATTTTTCAAATATTTTTTATTTTCAACTCAAATTATAATTAGGAAACCAAATATATTAATTAAACATTATCACTACGTTAATTGACTCTGTATATTATTTATATTATTTTGATTTATTTGAGTCCAAATAATAAATATGGGATATACTGACAAGAAAATTAGAGTTCTTACAGTTTATACATTATTTGATTTTAACTAGTAATATTTCAATTACTAATAAGTGAACTAAGTGTCTCTCTGAATGAATTGTTACCTACACATTATTCAAATATATAGAAATTTCAAATATTACATTGATAAGGGAACTAAATAAGAAGGCATAATTGGTGAACGTTGCGCAAGCGCATAAAGTTATCACGTAAATCAGCCCATGACAGGTCGTAAGCCCTGTAGGTGCCTTGAGTTCCTGGCTCTTCTATTATATCCCACTTCGTCTCTATTGAGATGTTAAAAAGTTTTCCGATAAAAATATGAGTACATGGAATAAAAAATATTTGTAGAAAAATTTAACTGAGAATAAATTCAAGGCCACATAATAAAGCAGAATGACCAGTCATTTTTCAACTTTGATATTGAAAGTTGGTGATAAAAATATGAGTACATGGAATAAAAAATATTTGTAGAAAAATTTAACTGAGAATAAATTACAAGGCCACATAAGAAAGCAGAATGACCAGTAATTTTTCAACTTTGATATTGAAAGTTGGTGATAAAAACATTCAGGAACTGATAAGTAGTATTAGAACGCTCCACTGATAAAAAATATGTGGATGAGTGAAACATTTCCATTTGTGTCTGAATTTTATGAAGTGATGTAGAAGGGTGATGTTGATCTCCTATAGCTAAACTTTTCTAATCAGCTGTGACCTCATCAGCTGTGCTGTGTGTTATGTCAGTGGAGGGGGGCTGAAGGTTCATTCAATAGCAATCAATATATCCCAGTGCATACATATAGATATATAACTGTGTTCCTGTAAAGGAAATTGCCATATTGATCCATACCCACCCTCTCTGTACCTATATTATGTATATACTCCTATATCCTTGTATTGGGGGAGAATATATTATTTTTGTTGATTTTATTCAAGGACACTCTTCAAATATGTACTAGCAGTGATTCAATTCAATACTACCCCATATTTCTAAATGGCCAATATATAAAATTTATGAATTATGTCCTGTTTTATTTATACTAGTTGCATGTAACACATGAGATCTGAATGTTGATGGCGACAGTATGTATAATTGAAGAATACGTACCAAACTATTAACACATAAACACAAATTAATAAATTAAATTTAAAGATATAACTTTGTATTAACCACGTTTTTTGGTTGAAACGATGCGACTGGTTTCGGAACTAACCGAAACCGGTCGCATCGTTTCAACCAAAAAACGTGGTTAATACAAAGTTATATCTTTAAATTTAATTTGTTAAATATGAACCACAAAGTTAACATTCAAACATTTGAAAATACAAATTAATAAATATTTTAAGATATTTTGTTTTGTATATAAAACATGTAGGTATGTATGTCAGGATACAATAGTATGGAGGTCAGTCTGTTTTTCCTACCCAGAATATGAAAAAAGCATGGTGGTATGTATGTATGTTTGGAGATGAAGTATCAAACTATTAAGTCTTCTTAAATATTGTGTATAGGCGACTGCCATACAAATTGTATGAAGCGATGTCAATGTTAACATTTTTTATAGAAAATTGAATTATCTAGTTGGGGTGTTTCGGATTTTTTCGATATTTTTAAAAACTTTGGATATATAGGCAGTTAAACACATAAATTTATCATAAAAAAATATTTTTCTTAATAAAAAGTGTCGACCAATGAAGAAACCAATTTGAGATTTTATATTTGTCTATATTTATACCAATTTTCAGCTTTCTAGCTTTTATGGTTTCTGAGATAAATGGAAAAATAAAGTAAAAATTCAAAAGCTGATAAAAAAAAAGTTGATTCTAAATTCTGAGTATAAAAGTTTCGTAGGCCTATAACTTTTTATATTAAAATAAAATATCTTTTTATATTATAAATTGAGCGGATCAAAAGTTATAAGGGGGAGACGGTTTTTGTTACACTTCTCTTATATGACATAGGGAACAGCTATGATTACATATTTAGAATTATTTTTTTGTAACTTCAAATTCTCAACGGACATCACGGGGAGATTGCATTAAATATGAGTTATGTTTTGATGTTGTAGGGATATCCATTTTACTCCTCTCCTTGTTCCGATCTGCCTAGCGGAAAAAGTGTTGCAAAAAAATATCTACCTACCAACAGTACTGTCTTTTTCTAGAGCGTACATTGTGTGCTTCACATACGGTCGGGGCTTTCAATAGTTTTTCTACATTGTGTTGTTTTTTGCATCTACAAATGTAAAAAACTCCCATTTGTGGTGTCATTGTGGCTTGCATTAAGTACTGTTACTTTCATTGTTTATGTATTAAGCGATAGCAAAATAGCATAAATAGCATAGCATAGATGTGTAATAATAATAATGGCTTAATTTCGGTTGAGACATTGTTGTCACTTGTCACCATAGTACCGAGGTACACAAACTCGCTAACAGTTTCGAATGTGTAATCGTCGACTCGCAAATCTGGCGGTTTTCGACGTTCATGAACTGGCATATACTTTGTCTTTCCCTCGTTTACCATCAACCCCATATTCCTTGCTGATGCAGCCAGGGCTTTAAATGCAATTTTTAAATAATTTTCCCAGCGAAATTAAACGCCGAATAGTGTCCGCAAATCGGTGCTACTATGGGTTGCAGAGGCACATGAAGTTTCGTCACCTCACCAGAAAAACGAAAGTCCTCCTCTATAAGACTCTAATTCGGCCAGTACTCTCATATGGATCAGAATGTTGGGCAATCGCTAAATCTGATGAAAGAGCCCTGGAAATTTTTGAGAGGAAGGTGCTGAGGAGGATCTACGGCCCGACTTGTGACAATGGAGAGTGGCGTATCAGGCACAACTACGAATTGTATGATCTATACAAGGAGGCAACCATAGTGACAGAAATAAGAATAGGAAGACTCAGATGGGCTGGACACGTCCAAAGAATGAGCGAGGAGGACGTCCCAAGACGGATCATGCATGGTGCACCGGGGGGACGAAGAAAAGTTGGAAGGCCGAAGCTTCGATGGCTGGACGGAGTGGTGAAGGATGCGAACAACATCGGCGTCCATAACTGGCGCAATGCGTCGCAGGATCGACAGTCATGGAGGCGGGCTCTGCAGGAGGCTAAGACCCGACCTGGGTTGTGGAGCCACAGATGATGATGATGAATAATAATGGCTTATACAGCACCGGTTTTGTGATACCTCACCTCAAGGAAGTTTTGAATGTATACATAAGAAGCAATATCAATAACAGGATGTATGGCTATTCCATTAAAGGATTCTTTCTTAAAAACACCTCTTATTACATCCATATTACGTAAATCAATATTTTTTTTAATATTTGTATATTTAATATAGGCCTCAACAGGTATTTTAAATTACCTGTTCTAGAGTTGTTATTTTTATACATAATAAATAAAACATACAGAATGAAAACAATTTCAAATACATGTGCATAATGATCTACATATTTACAGATGAATCCGCTGTCTATTGTGTTTTCATTATTTTAAAACAAATATTAAATTTTTTTATATATCTTACTAGTGATCCCCCGGCAAACTTCGTATTGCCTGTATAGTTAAAAATGGTCCTTCATTACCACCCGTCGCTTCAGACCCTTCAGTACCTCGCGTCCCTTCAGTTACTCCCGTCCCTTCAGTTACTCCCGTCCCTTCAGTTACTCCCGTCCCTTCAGTTACTCCCGTCCCTTCAGTTACTCCCGTCCCTTCAGTTACTCCCGTCCCTTCAGTTACTCCCGTCCCTTCAGTTACTCCCGACGCTTCTGTTACTCCCGTCCCTTCAGTTACTCCCGACCCTTCAGTTACTCCCGTCTCTTCAGTTACTCCCGTCCCTTCAGTTACTCCCGTCCCTTCAGACCCTTTAGTACCTCCCGTCCCTTCAGTAGGTCCCGGTCATACGCTCGACAATTCACCAAAGTTACATTGCGATCGGATGAACGGTTCTCAGGATAGTCCACCTTCATAGGTAAAATGACCTATTACCCGATGAAGAAGAAGAAGTTAAAATTTTTTGATCCAGAAACCATCCCGGGCATACTCTCGACAACTCACCAAAGTTTCATCGTAATCGGATGAACGGTTTAGGAGCGCATTCAACATATACATGATACATACATAGATACAAACATTCAAATTTATAATATAGATAATAATGCCAAGAATGCATATAAACAAAGTATTTAATGATTAGAATAGTGTGCCAAGAATGAACAATCAAAACGAACATACTATTCATTCTTTCTAAGTGTCGCCATCAGTTAGTATTAATTCTATGAATAATGAGGATTGTTATTTATCGTTCTCACGATACTCGTCAAAAAGCGGTACCGGCAAATAATGGTAAAGGATTTTATTTTACTAAAATAACACATACTTTACATTATTTTTTAGGTTATATTAGTTTAGTGTTAGCGATGATAAATACAACATTACTATGCAGGGTAATCTGTCATAGCATACAGCTTAGAAGCTGATTCCTTGACTCATTGTAAGTATAAAATCTTATAGGGGGGTGTCTAGCTTTTTTTTTTTTAACATGTCTACGTAGGGGACACCAGCTACGAAGGTGGAAACACAGAATTCGGAAGATCGTTCCGCAGTCGGGCTGCTGTATTAATAAAGGAGTTCGAGAAGTGACTTGTTCGTATATGTTGAAGGTCCACTGTGAATGGGTGCTGCGATCGAGTAAAGCGAGTGACTCTGTTGCGAGTGGGTGGAGGAGGGACCAAAGATGCAAGTTCTTCTGAGCAATTCCCGTGGTAGTATCTATAAAATAAACTTAAAATACCGACTTTACGTCTGTGTTCTAGTGATTGCAATCCATCAGTCAGTGATGGATCATCAATCAGACGTATAGCACGCCTTTGGACAGCGTCGAGGGTATTCAGTAGGTATTGGGGGGCGCCACTCCAGAGGTGACTACCATATTCACCTCTGACAGCTACTGGGTACAGGGTGATTAAAAATGGTCCTCCAGAGAAGTAGGTATAAATAAATAGTTAGTTATAACTTCTAGCATATTATTATAAGTAATCAATATATGTAGTTTGATAGTAAATTGAATAATAAGTACTAATCAAATATCCGTATACTTTCACATTCCATAATTTGTTTAATATATTTTTGACTAAGTTTAGTTTGTCGATCGACAATTCTTGATAGAACTCCATTGTACGTTGATATGTTATAAAAAATATAAAAATACTTGGTAATTGTTCTATTGTGTTTATTTGATTATTGACGCGTTTCGTGCAAAGCACATCGTCAGAATAATGCTCTACAAGACTGAGACTAGTGGTTATATACAAAATTTACATGGCAGGTGTATAAAAATGTTGGTTTTTGAACGGTTGAAAAGAAGTTATATAATGCAAATGAATCTATACAAATCTACGTTTTAATACTATGAATGTAGTTGGGTCACTGGTTGTAGTCCCCTGTGTCCATTAGGCCTGTAACAAAAGGAAACGACAGCAGTAAAATTCGAAAGGTAAATAATATTGTATTTATTGGTTTATTGTTATCTTTTAAGTGTGGTTAAAACCAATGTATTTCATAGATATTTGGTAGTTATAATTACAAACAGCTTAATTTTAATCTTAATGTATTTAACAACAAAGGAAGGTATATGTCTGTCTAACCTATCGGTTTCAATAATGGTGAATATATATGATCAATTTGTTTATTGATGAGTAATTTTTGTGGATCCTTTTTTACTCTGTTTATTTCTAATATTTCTAGTCGGTCAAGTTTTCTCCCTTTTATTGCCCGATGTATTATATTTATATTATGGTCACTATTAAATTGGTGGTTGTTTTCGTTTATATGTTCTGCAAAATTTGAGGTGTCTTTCTTTAATCTAATGCATGCCATGTGTTCTTTAATTCTTGTTTTAAAGGCACGGCCTGTTTGTCCAATATATGTTCCCGTACATGAGTTACAATTTAGTTTATAAATTCCGCTGTTATCCAACTGTTCAACCTTGTCTTTATTATTAATTAACAATTTACCTAATGTACTTGGATTAGAAAATGCAATATTTTTGCCAGTTTTTTTAATGACTCTACTGATATTTGTTGTGACATCGCCGACGTAGGATAGTTTTACCCATTTATTAGATTTTTCATTTAAATTTGTTAGGCCTGGTGCAATATTTTTTAACAATAATTTCTTTTTCTTTTTAAATATCAGATTGTCTATTAAGTTTTCGTTGTAACCATTATTATATGCTAACGTTTTTATTGTTTTTAATTCATCTAAATATTTATTTTGACTCTGTGGTACATGTAATAACCTGTGAATTAGTGAGTGGAAAGTGGATAATTTATGTGACATATGATGGCGGGATTTATTGTGAATAATATTATCACTGAATGTCGGTTTTCTGTATATACTAAAACTAAGTTTATTTTCTAATATTTCTATGTTGAGATCTAAAAAATTTAAAGAATTACCTCCTATTTCCATTGTGAATTGAATGTTTGCATTAATTGAATTTATGCAAACATTCAATTCACAATGGAATTTAAAAAGAAAATTTAAAAAGAAAAAAGATATGATATTTAAAAAGAAAAAGAAATTATTGTTAAAAAATATTGCACCAGGCCTAACAAATTTAAATGAAAAATCTAATAAATGGGTAAAACTATCCTACGTCGGCGATGTCACAACAAATATCAGTAGAGTCATTAAAAAAACTGGCAAAAATATTGCATTTTCTAATCCAAGTACATTAGGTAAATTGTTAATTAATAATAAAGACAAGGTTGAACAGTTGGATAACAGCGGAATTTATAAACTAAATTGTAACTCATGTACGGGAACATATATTGGACAAACAGGCCGTGCCTTTAAAACAAGAATTAAAGAACACATGGCATGCATTAGATTAAAGAAAGACACCTCAAATTTTGCAGAACATATAAACGAAAACAACCACCAATTTAATAGTGACCATAATATAAATATAATACATCGGGCAATAAAAGGGAGAAAACTTGACCGACTAGAAATATTAGAAATAAACAGAGTAAAAAAGGATCCACAAAAATTACTCATCAATAAACAAATTGATCATATATATTCACCATTATTGAAACCGATAGGTTAGACAGACATATACCTTCCTTTGTTGTTAAATACATTAAGATTAAAATTAAGCTGTTTGTAATTATAACTACCAAATATCTATGAAATACATTGGTTTTAACCACACTTAAAAGATAACAATAAACCAATAAATACAATATTATTTACCTTTCGAATTTTACTGCTGTCGTTTCCTTTTGTTACAGGCCTAATGGACACAGGGGACTACAACCAGTGACCCAACTACATTCATAGTATTAAAACGTAGATTTGTATAGATTCATTTGCATTATATAACTTCTTTTCAACCGTTCAAAAACCAACATTTTTATACACCTGCCATGTAAATTTTGTATATAACCACTAGTCTCAGTCTTGTAGAGCATTATTCTGACGATGTGCTTTGCACGAAACGCGTCAATAATCAAATAAACACAATAGAACAATTACCAAGTATTTTTATATTTTTTATAACATATCAAAATATATTTTTGAGTTTAACGAATATATTTTATTCTAAATCTTCTAAATGAGAGAGTTACATAAGTACAAACTATGTTTGGTGACTTTCAAAGCGATCCATGGCAGGGCTCCCACGCATCTTACAGACAACAAACACTCAAGTCAGCCACCACATCCATGATTGGCAAGTTAACTGAAATAAATAGAGTCAACACTACATCCTTCGGTGATCGTGCTTTTGCTGTGGCTGGACCAGCCTCGTGGAATAAACTACCACCTCAACTGAGGCCGATCGACAACTTTGCCCTATTCAGGAAACATCTGAAAACTCACTTCTTCCGCATGTCTTACGAAAACCTGTAATATGTTCAAAGCGTTCTTGAGATGAGGTTATCACAAAAACGGCGCTATAAAAGTCATCCCAGCTAATTATCATTTATCATTATATTCAAAGATTTGACTAAAGTCTATTTTTAGATTGATACAGTTTATTTTTCTTAAACCATGTGGTCACCGCTAACAACAGAGAAATCAAAGTGGCCTCTGGTCAAAAAAAAAGGTTTGAAACTACCGGTTTAGGATGTAATTCCAGGATTCGTCATAAGTCATACAAAGAAGTAATACAAAAAGTCTAAACAAAACTCATAGTATACATTACCTATATCAATGGTTAGATGCATAAATGCAAAATGCCCAAATTTAACCTAAATGTGAGGTAAAATACTGTTAATAATCCTAAAAAAAAAAAAAAATATGCCCACGCAACTCTTTAAATGGGTCGATGGCAGAGCGGTTAGCGCGCTGGGCTAGTAATACAGTGGTCGTGAGTTCGAATCCTGCCTTGACCGATTTCGTTCGCCTATAGCACATGCATTTATGCTTATTTTAGGGAACGTAGGAAGATGTATGTACTTGTTTAACAAGGACATATTCATTTTTTTATAAAAAAATAAATTCTATAGCGGATAAAAAATCTCCTGTTCGAATATGAATGGTGCGACATATCCCACAATGTGGGGTAACCAACGACAGGTGTGCGGGTGTGCACTACCTTATAAAAGGAAGCACGATTGTAAATTAATATATAAAATTAATAAATAAAGCACGATTATAAATAAATAATTAAAAAGTAAAAAAACGACACATATGTGTATACCCACACACCAGTCTCGTCTCACCTAAAAAGGCACTACATTTAGAATGGGTGGTGAACCTCATTTTGCACATTGTATTTTCAATTACCTAGCTCTTACTGGACACCAGAAAACGATAATAGAAAAAAGTGGAAGCACTATTCTAAGTCGGTGCCTCACAGCATCTATTTAAAAAAAAATAGTAGATGTGTTTAATGTATGGGATCTCAAACCATGTTTTTTAAATTATGTCAAGTGGACATTTCACACTGTGACCATCGATAATATGTATTTATGTAGGTACTCACGCAGAGGCAGCAAGCCAAGTTGATTGGAGCGAAGGTTTAACGCCCTCAGGTTCCTCAGGTCTCCGATGCTGATGGGCAGCTGTGAGAGCAGGTTCCCCGCGGCGTCCAGCTCAGCCAGCGACGTCATCCGCCCCATCTCCTTGGGAAGGCAGGTCAGCCTGTTGTGGGAGAGGACCAGCACCTGCAGGGAGGACAGCTGACAGAGCTCGCGAGGCACCTCGCATAGCTGGTTGCGACTGAAACAAACAAACCAAGAAAAAATTAGCGACATTGACGTCAGCAGGGTCGGATCCATCAAAATATACAAAAAGAATCCCAAATAAAACAATCCTTAAAATTATTTGTTACTTTTCAAAACAGCAGCGAGACAAATAAATTCATCTCTATTGTCAAAAAACATTATTGTTTAATTCAGGGAATGTATAAGAATGTACATTTTCTTCCTTCAAGGACAAATTCATTATTTTGTCAAAGAAGATTGTGCACACACCCGTGTTCTCCGTTTTCTTTTATGGAGTGGAATCGTGGACTCTACGGGCTAGAGATAGAATAAACGCCTTCGAAATGTGATGCTGGAAATGAAATTCTGTAAATTTCCTGGACAGAAAGAAGAACAAACATATCTATTCTTCAAGAACTTCGCATCACGGTGAGATTGTCGTCTCTATGACTTGAACGTATACTCAAGTTTTTTTTGTACAGCCTTGAAAAGCTGATCATGATCGGAAAAGCGCCTGGTATAAGACCGAGAGGCAGATCGCCGATGCGTTGGTTCGACCAAATAAGGCAAAATATTCCTGCTGCGACATAGAGGCGTACATCTGGCAGCTGATAGGACGACCTGGAGAGCAATAGTCCGCAGCATGATACATGATTGCCAAGACCCTCAGCATTGATGTAAGTCAAGCCTACCCTGTAAGAGACATGGCGTGACGGTGTATGAAAATGATACTGATAACGTAACACTTGTAAATTTATATCGATATAATGTTATCCATAGTAAGAAATTAACAATCTACTAACGAGATGAAAGATATCATCAAATGTCGGAAGACCAAACAAAGAAAAACGATTAATTGATGGGTTTCGTTGATTGATCAAAATAATACAATTTCAAACAAAACAAACATCTCTTCGTGGATCATTTCAAACAAAGGACGAAATCAAACAAATCATATTGGAAACCAATTATTTTTAACAAAACAATCGTCACTTTGATGTTGCGAGTTGTTCTAATAAAACATGGCCTCGGAAAATTCGAAAAGAAACATTATACCATCAGAAAAAGACAGAAATACTGAGGTACCAGTTTTGCAGTTACCTCCAAAATTATTCTCAGTTTATAGTAATGTACAAATACCCAAGATCGCTTCTAATGCGCGCGCATAGAAATCTTCATAAAGTAAAGTGGAACATTCGGCAGTACGTTGTACTAAATTATGAATCTATTATTGGCACCAAATGTAAAACGGATTTTAGGTTTAAATATTCATATTCCCGAAACTATCCAAACCTCTGCGCTAAAAATAGATAAATAGCTAAAAATAGAAATATCAACACAAACATTATTTACTTCGTCTAATCTTGGGTCGACTTATCCTTATTCGCTTCATTTCACTACAGCGAAAATATACAAATGATCGCATTTTCACATAAACGAAGCATAAATTTCCGAAACACTGGAGACAGTCAATGTGTGAAAAATCACAAATATACAAGAATAATGTAATTGTAGTGCATACTTTGACGTATGCTAGTGAAACCTGTGGCTTTACTCTTGACACTCAAATCCAATACCAATTTCGAATTTTTGCTGAGAAACTACCTCTAAAATGAAGAATAAGGCATCCAGGTCTGCTTGTTACTATCGCCCTAGATATATGGACCAGGTGATCAGTGATGTGCGCTGTAGAAACTAACCAGACATGAAAGAGGCTGGCGGATAACAGATATATGCGGAGAGATGGACAAGAAGCATATTATATTTGAATTAGGCATATTTAAAGAAAGAACGATGGACGACTGATTAAAAAAATACATAAAGTTGAACGGATGGCATTTAGTAAGATGGAAATGTATGAAGCATGAATACCTAATCGGCAATCATTTATTTATGTAAAGAATCTCCGAATATTTCAGTGGTGTTCGGTTCCGGAGGGAACATGGCGTGATGGTTTTTATTTATGAATATATTCATAAATTGATTATAGGATAATGTCAAATGTATAACAAACACCCACAATGGCGCAGAATAAAGACAGGGGGTTGGTGCCGACATCCATTAACTTATTATTATTATTATAACAACATGTGTGAAAACAAATCGATATCACAGTCGAAAATTCAAGGTTGAGAATAGCAACGGGAAATAAAACAGGGTATGTAGGTGTTATACAGATAGATAGTTGCAGTAGAATAGATTATATAGGGGAGGATATGCCCCACACTAACTCGTACAAAACCAAGGGTGCTTTTGGAAACGTTCCAAGTTTTTAAGAATATAGTAGGTTTCCGTCTGCTGCTTATAGGCTAAAAGTTTCAGTGATATAATTAAAGAATTCCGCAAACACAACACGAAAGAAAAGAAACTATCACGAGACGATAGGAAACGAAGGGTCAATAGCGGCATTAAAAGTTCCAATTCTCCGAGGTAAATTGCCAAAATTTTAACATGAAGAATTTATTGTTTAAATTTAGACTTGGGCAAATTGACGTATTGCAAAACTTTTGAGTAAATAATATCCGATAACAACGTATTAATTTTATCAGATAAAAAAATGTCAAGCGAAAGTATGTATAATAAATCATCGATTATCGAGTCAAGCCTCAATTTGACGAGTTGAATAAAAATATAACTACCAGGATACAAATTCGGAGTTGAAGTATTTTAACAGAAAGTAAATCAAACATATATTTGAGATCAACACTGGGATAGTTAAGTATTTCATTTGGTTGACAAATGGCAAAGAGACAACCACCCTTAAAGTAAAATATATCCAAAAACTAAAATTTAAACAGCTGTCCATTAAAGGCAAATGCTAAACGCGAGCCTCCGATATTAATAAAGAATCTAAGAGGTTAGACGCCGAGCTGAAATTGATGACATCATGGATCATATGGCAAAATTAAATTAAAGTAACAATGTGCTGGAAATATGGTTAGACAGGATGACGCCAGAATGGGAAACCAGGATACTCCAATGAAGGGCATGGACAGAAAGAGAAGAATTGGTGAACCTTCAAAAAGATGGTGGTTGGATGACATCGTCCACTTGGCTGAAAGAAAGAATGAATAAACGAAGAACGAATGGATAGAAATGGACATGGATAATATTGAGCAGTGGAGAGAAGACTGAGAAAAAAGGGAATAGTTGAAAGAGGACATTTTTCAAATCGCCTTAACAATTATTGTAAATCGTTTCTCGTAATACCACAATACGAATTCTGGAATAAAGAAGAGTCTGCAAGAGAAATCCCAAAACAGACACAATAATTCAACTATACTGTAATATAAATGGAACATTATGCTAGGAATAGTTTTGTTGCACCGATCTGTTTATGGGGTGGGTATGTATGTTCGCGTGCAGCCCACACAAGGAGGGGTAAGCTACGTACGAAATTAAAGAGTAAACTCTCCCTAAACGAAGGGAAAATACCGTCTGCAGCGAAAATATTTTACAACGTGGAAAGGGTAGGTAACGAAAAAAAAACTGCGGCAAATTTAGGGACCCTGAGGGACTCCGCAGCCGACCCGAACCCCGGAACGAATTCCGCGGAGGATTAGAAAGGTCAACATATTTATGTGGCTACACTTAAGCTTAAAATGAAAATGTCAAAACATAATATTATTTATAGACTGACCTCCATTAAAAAAACAAGAACCCATAAAATTCTAAAAAGAAAACTGAAAAAACATTGAGTTGTGTCAGAATCTTAACATTCAAAATAAATCATTTGAACTGTGCTTTCAACACAATGAAATACGAGGAAAATAAAAAAATATTAACACTATTTTAGTCATTTACTTCACTCATCAAACCATTACTGGTTATTACTTCTATCGCATTGTATTTAATTTACTTCCTTCCATTTGTCCCGTGATTATTTTGAAAACAAAATGATATTCTCATTTTTCAAATATATCAAAATACAAGCTAAGTTGGATAGAAGAAATTTAATTATGGCAATAGACCATCAAATAACTTAATTAACTTAATTGGTTCACATGTCATATTATGTATGTTAGTAAAATAAGTAAATGTAACTGTCTGTTTACATAATAAATAAAATAAATAAATAAATAAACCCAACCAGCATTTGTGTAAAAATAATACATAGCGTGAATGTCTGCAAGGACAGGTGTGTTGCACTTTACAATTACTTACTTACCTATCCAATTAGGGGTACATGACATGATAGTACTAAGTACATACCCATATGTGTATAGAAACAATTTAACATGACTATATCTCGGATGACATTTTTTTATTCGAAGTAGTACAAAACTTTTGATAAGCTAAAACTCCATATACAGTCATTGACAGTCTACAAAAATATCAAATAAAACAAAGCTTTGTGAGTCTGTGATGATAGGCAAATATTTTGTTAGCTACATTTTATTGTGCACAATCATTTGCAAAAGGAAGTCGTTCTGACCACAGATAAACCATCAACACAAATAATATAGGTAGGTAGTGATGCAAGGATAATTAATGTAAAATGTCTAGTGATGAGCGAGACAAAGACCATGCGACCATCGCTTGCAAGGTCAAGAGATCCACAACACTTAAAATAAAGAAAATGGCATTGGATTCTTGCAAAATATTGACAACATTAATGTTTAAATCTGTAGAAACATACTTACCGACGAAATATTATCACAAAGCTGATGGATTTTTTGCAAATGTAATTACTCAGAATCTAAGTCGTCACCCATTTCAAAACTAAGAGTTGAGATCGGCACAGCTAGATGTTACGACGGAACAAGATTGGGAGTAGAGGAGGTGAAAAATAAGGATAGCTGACTCCAAATAAATATGGGAGGAGGATGACGAAAAGAAGAAGAATTTAAGTTTTTTAATGAATGTAATGCTAAAATTTGCAAGCTATAAAAATTAAAAGGCAAAGAATAAATAAGTACGCAGGATACAAATAAGTAGGTACCAAGCCTTAAAAGAAAGACAAATCCTAAATGCAAGACCTGAATCATTCTGGTCACGGTCTCGACTTTGAATTTTCTCATCACTAAACATAGCTGGTGGGATATTTTACAGCGTATATATTTCCCCACTACATATTATTATTATAAATGAGAGCAACTATCAGCTAACCAATCAAATGGCACAGGAAACAGAGAAAGTATCTTCTGAGCTGGTCTATAAACGAAACCATAGATTCACCATATTATACTAGAAAATATGTCATGTCTCGTATTCTGAATTAGATTTTATGTGGACAATAATTGACAGTAAAAAATAAGTTCCCAAACAAGTAGATTTTGGCTAACACTATTAGAATTAAGATTGAAACAGGAAATGCCGACCTTTCAAAAAACATAAACTATGTAGTAGTGTTGACCAAATCCACTCACTTTTAATGCATCATCATCATCATCATAGCGCTTAGAAATACGTTTTATATAATTTTGAAAACAAATGTTTTATAATATATCCAATGGATCTAAAATAAGCTTGATAGGCTCCACCCCTTCTTATAATGATTCCCTACATACCATCATGACACATCCCACAATGTGTGGTAACCAGCGACAGGTGTGAGATGTGCATAGCCTTATAAGAGGGAAGCACGACCCCAAAAAACCTAAAAGCACCTAAAAAGGCACTACATTCAGAATGGGTGGTGAACCTTATTCCTGAACTATGTGAAATGTTATTTTGCCTTATGTATTTTCTATTACCCGACTCTTGATGTGTAACACCAATAATTCCACCATACTCCAAAATCAATTTACTGAGTGCAAAGTACATTTTCGACGGCTTATTTATTTCTTAGCTGATAACTTCAAATTTAAATAACTTATTCTTTATAACTTTTTAATGTAAATGAAATACTTACAATGTAAATAATTGATAGAAATTTACGCGGAATTTCAACACGACTATAACAAACAATTGTCAAGATCCATTATGACCATTTCGATAATAAATATTCCAAATTTGTGCTCCGTATGAAGCGAACGTAGATCGATCTCGGTCAGGCCCACGCAACGTAAATATTTGTACTTAAACAAAGTTGATGCTATAGGTAATACGAGAAAGGCGTCAAATCAAATTCTGACAACTGACACGCTACGAAAAAAGAAACGTATAGTTCGATCTAATAAGATTCGTTCAACGCATAGAATCTCGTTCATTCCGAATCGCGACACCTATATTTTTTTATCTCGTACGAGCCCACCGAAACCCACGAGTGTGTGTACATATGTGTGGGTATATTTCGTAATAATTTCGTTATCTCTAACGCTTTATCATCAGTATTGATTTGCGTTATTAAACGAGATAATTGCAAAATTCTGCGTAAAAATAGATAAAAATAACGAGTGTTTGAACCAATCCTCGGGTTAATTGTGAATAATTCATTCACAGACAAGGAGACATTCGCTTAGTTTGGGAAATGTACAAGAACTCGGAAGACACTAATTGGCTCTCAACTATATACGATATTTGCTACTTAAAAACTCACGAATTTTACAGGAAATGTGAACAAAAATTGAAATATGTATAAATACAATTTTTAACATTTATTTTCCATCTACTTTTTTTTTATTTGGTGAGATTATATTGTAACTATTGCGACTCGCGAGAGCAAGTTGCTCTACATATTTAGTTACGTTTTCACACTGCATAATATTATGGTCTGTGAATAATGGCACTTCTAAATTGCAGTTGATGATAATGAATATTGTTCATTATACGGAACAGGTAAATAAATGATCACCCTCACACCAATAGTGGGTACAACAATCAGCTGATATATACAATGCTGTACCTAACTAAGATTTGTAAACAAATACCTATATAGCAACAATACCATTGTGAGTTCGATCACCTTCCAATATAACTTAAACATGACAATGCATGTCTTGTGGTGACCCCCGGATCACACATTTACCAACAGACCAAAGGAAGTGACTTTCCCACCTCCAAAAAATACCTACTCATATTATTTTTAAACAAAAATGCAGGATCGATTCTCCATATTTTTCTTAAATTATACTTTTCTACTGCAGTTATTTTGTAAATTAAACAAAATTCATGTTCTTCTAAGTTTATTCCAATTTTACAGAACAATCGCTTACGCTAACGAATATTGTGTAATTCCATACATGGGATTATAAAAAAAACCTTGCAAAACAAATAAGACATAGCAACATATATATTATGTCGCCATAAAATTTCGATATCGAAATGCTAGATACTTAGGTATATATCGAAACGAATATCTAAATATGGAAACAAGAAAGTATCAAAGAACAATAGTGAACACAGATCACCATAATGTTTTGCTAGACGCAAGCTCTCAAACACATAGATCAGGTTTAGCAAAACAAAAGGTTTCTTTCAATCTCTCATTCTCTCGCGTATTTATCACGACAATGGACGACCAGTAATTGTCAAGAATACAAAAGATGCACTCGGCCCATTTTATGGAAATTTCAGAGCAGTCGAAGATATTTCCAACTACGTAGGTCTTAAATTATCTGTTGCAATTCAAAACACGAGTAAAACATCAGAACAAGATCTCCCTTCCCCGCCCTAGAAAGAGATAGCTTTGTAGGAGGCGGCAATAAGGAAGAATGAAATAAGTGCTATTTTCTCAACTAACACTTTACTTCTGTAACATTTAAGAATCTTCTTCTTCCGATATTTAACCCATTTGTTGAGTCAATTCTGTACTACTGTAATGTTACATATTATTTTGGTTTGCCCTAGTATCAGCTTGACAATATCACAGAACACCTATATTTAACGAAAGTATGAAATATGTCTCAAAGTTTCCAAATAAATGTTTTGTAAGTTTCTTCCTTCAATTTAGAACGAACACATAGACTATAAAATAATACATATATCTGCGAGGATCTGTATATTTTATTATTGGAATAAATAAAAATATTAAACATTCTGATAATTTAAGCCCGTTGATGTTGCAGAAGGGAAGTCGCGTAGAGACATAAACAGGAAACGGAACCGAGACATCCTTTGTTTTGTCACAAACTACCGGTAGTAAGACTAAAATCAAGGAAAAGCTTTCTTAGAATTACATCCCCTTAAAACTACCACCAGATAGGGCAAGGAAACTTCTTTGGCAAGCACAATACGGTGGAGAACTGGTCAACCTGTCGGAAAGTTTGGGACCGGGACACCAACTACCCTACCTGACATGGAAGACACTTAATCGATTACGCGTCGGTGTCACCAGATGCAAAGAGAACATGCTAAGGTGGGGTATAAGGGTGGAAGAGGATGTTTCCTGGAATTGCGGCGAGATACAAACTGACGAACACCTCCTCATCTGTCAAGATATGCCAGTGAAATGCGACGCAGAGGACTTGAAGATGGTTAGTGACAATGCCGTTATGGTTGCTGTTTTCTGGAGTGGGAAGGCCTAGTGGTGAAGTACTCCGACTCGTAAAGTAAGCATCGTTGATCTACATACAATTTATATGTTATATGACGGCATAAGTTCTCGATGAACCAATAAATAAATAAGTGATATAATCAATAAGACCGCAACTGTGAAGATATTAATTATAGAGTATACCGAGGAGGCTAGACGAAATGGTATCATATCGGCGACATTGTTTGCCACACCTGCTGAGGCAATATTGCTCAGCGATATATCAAAACACACTAACACATACAGACAAGTCATATATACATAGATACCAGTAATCTAAGGCAAACAAAACAATGAATCAAAATGATAGTGAATTTGAATTTCAAATGCGACAGTCAAAACCATGCGTAGATTACGCAATAAAATTACCGCAACAATAGTTGTCGGAGAACGAGCGGTTAGTGTTATATTACAACTTTCGAGACGAAAACTAATTATATGTATGATACTTTGGTTATAAAACGAGAACAATAATTAATGCGGTCAAAATAACGATACAAACTTGCGAATCCAACACCACATTAAGCATATGGGTGCAGAAATAGTCAAACAAAAAAAGTAATTCGATAAAGAATCAATCATAAAACCGATTTGAAATCAGGATAATTTTCATCCAAAATACATAACTGGGGGAATTTGAAGACGCTGAAGCAATTTTCTTAAATGTATGTGCAGATTGAGACAACGTACCGTCATAAGAGCTTAAGGCTGCATTAGAGTTAATGGGAACGGAAATTGTAGTGCGTCCGGCAAATCAAAAAGATACGTCGTAATATGATAGAAAATCAACGTTACATTTACACACTCAAATGGACGGTAATAAACTTTTTAAATATAATGATTACTGAAATACACGAAAACAATTGAATGTTAAATTTACGTTGGAAATTGAATCTACCATAATTGTGTGTCAAGTTATTTGAGATGTAATCGTACCGAATGCTTTATCAACACGATCAATGTCGGCAACAATAACAGGATAGTCGATTCTCTTCATCTCGACATCAACGAAGCGATAAATTTGTGGAGGTACACTATGCAGAAGCGACATACCTACCTTTGGGTTGGTAGTTGGTGTCGATCATTGTGGCAAAAAGCGTGAGAAACCAATTATTACCCACGTTAACTGGATGCATTCATAATGCGGATCCGCTCCACCGAGCTGCTGTCAATTGATCTCTTCGACATGGCTGCAAACCAATTCTATCACCCTTCGGGCATATGGATTTACAGCACGCGTTTCTCCCACCGAATGACTAACTACTCGCGGCACGACAAGGCTAAACAACAAATCAATTGAATCTTTGTTTTGTTATTCTCAGCGGACTGGAATCCCTCGATACTGTGTCACTTTGAAAAGTAATAAAGCTACAGAAATTATTTAATTGTAAACTTTACTAATTATTTTCTAAAAGAACGTAACATAATATAAGTAATCAAACATAATATATCATAGATTTTATATAAACAATTCAGACTGAAAATGTCTTCATACTATAAATAATATGTGGCGACTTGAGGAAATTCCTCGTGTTATCCTTTATATGTAGTGTACCAATTAATGCTAACAGTTCTCTCGTACCATTAATATCTACAATAAACATGACAGAATCAGAATGGCGTTCTTAATCAGCTTTCATATATACCTGAATGCTATAAATACATACACGAGCTCAAAACCAAAGTAATTTAAAAAATGTTGCTAACAGCCTATTATTTAAGTAAAACGAAGAATTTAAGCAAAGTGCCAGGTCATAGTTGATAAATAGTCTGAATTCAAAATATCTTTTCATATCATAACCAAGGGCATTGTATAGTTTGAGGATCTCGATAGCCAAAATCATACCCATCATCTCGTTCCCACTTGAATCCATAATTTGATTCAGTATATGTTTATACATTTCTTCAGGCGACCTAGTCTTCCTATTTGTTTTGTTCTTTGAGCAATATTTGAAAATGTGGATCACTGTCTATATAATGTGAAGTGGTTCACTGTCTACAGTTCCAATTACTCATCAGAGCTTAATGCGACAAATACATCGTAAAATATTCAATATCCAATTTACGCAAAGGCGACAGACGCATTAAGGTACGCCCCATATACCTCTAACACCCCATAGACCATAAATTCCTAATTAAGCTCCAAATGAGCTCAGCCTCGTTATATCGTGGCGTTTAATGTATACCTACGTGCTTTAGAATTTTTACCATCGATGCCGCCTTCACACGAAACTCGAACATTCAGAGAATGACCATAGAAAACGCTAGAATTAGAGCATTTATAACAGGGGTTATCAAACCTTTTTTTGACCCCCTGCAGCCCTCAATCTTCACCTTTATAACAAACTGAAGGATTCCTTGCTTGTCTCCTCTTAGAACAAGGCCAAAATATTAATTCATACGGAGCTAATAACGGCGAAGAATAATATCTCTGTTGAAGTTTGCTCCATGGTAAAACGAAGCGTTCGTGATCATATATGTCGAAGAAGTTCTCATCGTCCTACGGTAGATCCACATCTCAAAGGCTTCGAGGTTGACAATCACTGATTAATGAAATTAGCACATCTCATGTTAGCCAGTTGCATAAATTCAATGGTCATTGAAGGTCTACAAAAGAACACGCATTATCCGATGCAGTTATTTAAATAGAAATCAAATCATTAATAGTCAATTAAAGAAAAACTCAATTTCCATTAAACCGCAAGTCAGCATGCTCAAATATATTTAATAATTCATAAGTCAAGAAAACGGTTAATCCATAATTCTAAAGACGTACTTTTCTATGCGCGATTGTCGTACTACATAGAAACCTGCAGTCGCTGAACGCGTTACTGTTATGGCTTGCGATATATAATTCAATAAACCATTATTGAAACACTTCAATTCAAGTTCAAACAAAAAAGTATAATCTGAATAAGAAAAAAAAATATTTATTTTATTTATTTATTCAAAATCCACAATAACCATACAAAAAAAATTACAACAATACAATAATGAAACATAGTACAACAAAAATATGAAAAATAGACAATTTAGTATAATATGTTGGCACTGACAAAAGAATACAATCTATCAGTACCAATATCCAGTGGATATGAACTATTCCACTAAGCAGTGCTTGTGTCGGAATAGCTTTACATTCATTTTAACTGACGCAGTCCATACTTATGTATACCATTTTGTCTAACACACAATTATAACATATCATAAAATCAAACATATAAATTATAATATACAGCTATAAAATCACGGTTTTAAATCATTTCATAATTTTAAAAAATATATTTTCAATGTTCATTCTATCTTTGTTGAGAATCCAAGAAGATAGTTTATTTTTCATAGCACTCAGTGACTTTATATTATAGGTATATCTCAGAACCATTTAATTCTTTGTAAATATGTTTAAAATACGAAGTAAAATAAAATCAAAATGTTTTTGAGCAAACGTGGTATGAGTTCAGTGGATGTGTAAAAATCTGTGTCTAATACTGTAGGAATTTTCAACTCGAGTACCTATATTGTGAAATATTGAGCTTATGTGAGTAAATGATTAATTTCTTGGGGTATAGCTGACGAATATCTAAAACTTCAAATTCTGAAAATAATGAATTAGATGGATATCTAAAAGGTTTTATATTAATAACTCGATTCACTAAGCAATTCACTTATTTACAATATGTTCCCGCCCTTATCGCATGAGACACATGTAATCCGTTCTGACGAAGAAGTTATCTCTTCGAGTTGTTGATTTCAGAACACATATAGGTTAGGTACTGATAAAAAGTTGTGATACTAAAAACTCGATTTTTTACGTTTAGGTAAGTACCATAAAATTCTATTTGTTATGTTGCTCAGAAAGGTAATTTTCATTCAAATAATTTCCCAGTATACATATTTTTTTTTTAAACAAACGATTTACTCGTTTAACTCAGTCGCAACATCCGTTCTCAGTACCTAAACCTAAAAGGTTTTTTGAATGTTCTCTATTTAATGCAGATTTTTTAGTATGGATTCCATATCAGTGTACAAAAATTTCAGATGAGGACGAATATATGATGTATCGTATAGTATTTTTAGTGTATTGATATTTTTAAATTTATTGTTACCTCGATCTACCTTGTTTTAAATGAGAAATCCGAAGGACGCAAAAGGAATATCGTTTAAGAATTATTAAATAGACATTATTTCAAGAGATTAAAGTCTATCAAATATTTAAAAAAGGTTTTACGGTTACCCACTAATTTCCCTTGATCTCTTGCGCATCACGAGGGTCGCCGGACACACAATAGGAGTTGAGAGGAGTATAGAATCGGATATAATGGGTTTGTTATGGGCGTTGGCACCTGACATCTATTGCAATGCAGATCCGGGGTAGGTTTCCACATAAATTATTCCAACGCGGGCAATACCCCCGACGAAGGGCCGCCGGTGTAAGGGAGGCATTTCCTACTACCCTGCGCACTCCCGGGTCTAGGGTTTGTTATAATAATAAAAGCAGGTGCTCTAGTCTGCTCTCGTGCTGGGCTTATCCCACTTATTTTGTACCTACTTTCTCTTTATTATATCTTTAATAATGTACCTATTTACGTCAGTTACAGGTGCACATAATACGCACATGGGAATTGTGATGAGCGCAATTAATAATTATGTAATGTATTATTTATATAAAGTTTTATATAAAAAATATATAAACACTTGCTTACCTAACTAACCAGTGATACCAGTCAAGAGAAACATGATTTACGTTAGTACCTAATAATTTTCATAAACAATTCCTCTGCTGGATATAGAATCATACGACTCACTGCTATGCCAATGAGTTATTGTATCGAATTAATAATATTCAAAGTAAGATAAAATACTCACGTACCATCTCAATATGTCCCTTTCAGGATAGGCAGACAGAACCGAACGCCACACACTCACACACATCCATACTTACAAACATTTATCGACGTCTAATCGAGTGGCTTATTATTTCCTAATTTCATAATATGATTTACATAATCATGTATTTTTACGTCATCGTTTTTAACTTTATATATTTTTATGATCAATTATCTGTCATTCATTACATATTTTAATATTCTTTTAATTTGCTGCTTCTTTTGTCAGTGTATTTTCATTTTTGTATTTATTTTACTAGATACTATATTTTTAAGTTGTTATGTTTTGCTGTTTGATTTGACAAAAATTTTAAATGTTGTTCTCAGAATTTTATTTATTATTAAAAAAAACATTTTTTTTTCATTTGTTGTTTTTTAAATTTTGTTTTTTGAGTATTTTTTTATTATTAATTTTACTTGCTTGTTTTTTATTTTGTTTTTATTATTTTATTTTGTTGTTTTGTTATATTTATACAACAAAACAACATGCACATGTTTGTTTTTTTTCTTGTTTAATATTTTTTTGTAAATGCTCACATGAGCGTAGAAACTTAATAAATATGTACATACTTCACAACTTTCCCTTTCAACCTGCACGCATAGTAATTTATTATTTTGGGGTAGTTTAATATCGGTCAATCGACGTAAGAGAATTAAAAGAAAATAAATATAAGATTTTTTGTTATGCATTTCAGAGGTGAGATACATTCCCAATCGGGTCATGAGAACAATTAGCCGACGATGACCTATTGGAAACTCATCAAGTCCCCATATCCGTTGGCATTCTAACCTTTAATTAACAAAATCTAAACTCTTTCATCGGCCAACATAACAATAGACCTACTCTCTCTCTCTCGCCCGCCGCTTCTTGACACTTTTGATCGATGACCTGTTAGTTTAAACCTTAAAAGGTGTATTATACCCACACTCAGGTAATACTTCCTCAATTGTCAACTGCCTAATATAGAATATTAAAATAGAATTGGACAAAAAATGACATCAAATTGCAGACGTAATAATCTTCTTCTTCTTCAGCCCCCTGTCCTCCACTGCTGGATATAGGCCTCTTCCATACCCTTCCATTTCTTTCTGTCGGTTGCTGCGTGCAGCCAATTTTTACCTCCCACAGCGGCTATGTCATCGGACCATCTTTTTTGAGGTTTTCCGACGCCTCTCTTGTTTTCCCAAGGTCTCCACCTAGTGGGGTCTTGTCTAGCAATATGTCCCGCCCATTGCCACTTCAATCTTGTTACGCGATCCATGACATCCGCTACTCTGATTCTCTTCCTAATTTCCTCATTTCTTATTCAATCTCTTAGGCTTATACCAAGCATGGTTCTTGCCATATATCGCTGTGTGGATTTGAGCTTTTCTACATTTCTTTTTGTAAGGGCCATGGTCTCCAATGCGTATGTAGTCACTGACGTAATATTATGTAGGTAAGGTTAAATCTACTCATTCATTCATACCATCACGGCATATTCTACAATGTGGGGAAACCAGCAAAAGTGTGCGGTACCTTATAAAAGGAAGCACGAAACGTATTTATCTTAGTGCAATGTATATTTTTCTTTTGTTGGTGTACATGTATAATTTCGTCATACTTTGTAATCTGATTGGTTGGAAGAAATTGCCTAATGGCAATAAGCCTAATGTTTATATTATGTACAAAAAGATAAATAAATTTAAGTATTTTAAAGTAAGATACGTATGTTGAAGACATATTTCTATGTTTGATTGTAATAATTATAAGTAGGTACCTACATAAGCATGAATAATCGACACGAATTTAAATAAACCGCTATTGAACATAAATAGGGCATCAAAATCTTAATCTTCCTTAACTTTTAACTAAAGATTACGTAATTGAACGACTCGAGGGCTGACTGAAAGGCACCGATCGGGTGTGTGAATGTTTAGTATTCCTTGTGCGTGCGTCAACGTTTTTTTTTTTAATCTTTTCCAGTTCCGGTGGCTGACTGCACCGAAAATAGTCCCCGTCCCCTCGTGGCGCGTGTTCATGGGACCGTGGCGGGGGGAACCTCAGGGATTCTTAACTTTACATACATACTTTGACTTTTCAACGACAACTATAACGGCATTCAAAAGACAACTGAACATCTGTTAAACCAAAATTAAACCAAACACAACACCTACCAAATTTAGCTTTATCAAATAAACTCTGGGTATTTCGATTGGGTCCAAATAACTGATAGGTCGTTGTATATTTTTCTTTTCTATTTATGTTTAATTGTCTATGTTCATTATTTTTCATTCAATAACATGTAACCTTAGACCAAATTGAAAAAGTACTGCCTCAGAACAGACTCGTATAGTGACGCAGTAAATTTCTAAATAGGAACAATTGTAGGTAGACCTCGCCAAGCGAAAGAATGCGGCTGACATAACCTGTGCACAAACCAATTTTAGTGCAAAAAAATACTCTAATTTGTATTAATCAATAAAAATAGTTGGGCTTTAGACGTTGTGCAGCGAAATACGTGTCACTTTATCCCTGACCTTTGCAGCCATAGATTTTCAACAACGCTTTATAAAACTGTCACTCGCATTCTCTTGTTTGTCGAGCCCTACATAGTATGTTTATTGCCGGTGGGCAATAACAGACACTCAACCAAATACACACCAGCTCTATTTTGTTAATTATCAATATTATTTTTGTACGAAATAATCTTTTAGGTTATTATTATGTTTAGATTATAAAACTAGCCGACGACAGGCCGTAAGCCCTGTAGATGCCTTGAGTTCCTGGTTCTCCTATATTATTCCAACTTCGTCTCTATTGATATGTTAAAAATTGGTCAAAAAAATATCATTGACTTTACATACACATCGGTAAAAGTAGATAAACAAGCCAAAAAATGAAATATTTCTGGCACAGTTCAGGGGTGACATCTATGCGAAAACATTGTCACCTCATGTACAAGGACTGCTGTATTGTTTACAAAAAAAAAACGATTCTTCAATTTTAGGTTATAATGCAAAAAAAATCAATGGATGCGCGCACCACAGATTAAGAACAAACGATTATTGTGTATTGTAAAACAAATGAGGAGCAAAAAACCTCTCGAACAGCTGTTAACAAACGGATGACTTTTCGTGTTCTCGTTTTCTTGTAAAAAAGAACCTCTTAAAGCTTGCAAAGAGCTTTCGTCCACGGATTCCCAAAGGAACCTTTCTACGACAGAGTCCGATGAACGGACTTTAAACCATTAAAATGAGGTTGCAGTGAAGAAAGGGGACGAGACAGAAGGATGAAGATTGAACCGTGGAGGCGTACAAGACAATGGGTACATATAAGTATACCTTCAATGGTCATCAGAGCGAAACTCCGGTAGATTTTGAAGTATTACTCTGTGCTTTGAAGAAATATGCGAAGACAAAATCTGAACACCCAATGGCGTCCATTGAATCGATGTGACCTTGAAACCAGTTCATATCAATTACATTAAATTAAGCGGGTCAAGAATAATAAGGTACATCTAGGAATTCTTCCAACTAATTCACAACCCAAGAGAGGCCATATTTAAACGATGAAAATAGTCTTTCATCAAAATATATTATATCTACAGATAGGTATATTTTCAGTTATTCTAAGTCTTGGCATATTTAATTTCATTTGGGAAACCCACAGTAATAAAAATGAATAATGTCTAAAAGGTTTTCACGAATAAATAAACAATAAAAATGAATGTAGTTACTTTTATATTACAAGCCAAGAATGAGTAAAATGATAAAAAATAAATTGTAAAAAATAAGATCACAAAAAAGTCACCGGAGTGAACATATTTATTCCCAAAACTGATGAGTACACGAATCACTAGCGACTAATTTAGTGTCTGTGTACAGTTATCAAATAAAGGTGGCGGTTTGCACAGATCTATACTTACCAACAAAGCAAAAAATCCAAACTTGCGCACCGCGTAGTACACGTGATCTTTCGAGTTATTTGCCGACAATTATAGACAGTCTTGTCTTTTCTTGACCGCGTCGCTACAAGACCGAGATTACACTTTGCAAGAGTCTCGCAAAATTTTATAACCTTATTTATTTGAATTAAAAAGTAAGTGATTAATTACGGATTATCGATATTTTACAATCACTTGATTTTTTTGTCACATTTCATTGTAATTACCGAATTTGAACAAAAAATAAAAAAAAATGTAAAAACCAAGACCAAGACTCGATCGAGTATGCAAGCCCAAGAGCAAGACTCGATCGAGTATGCAAGCCCAAGAGCAAGACTCGATCGAGTATGCAAGACCAAGAACAAGACTCGATCGAGTATGCAAGCCCAAGAGCAAGACTCGATCGAGTATGCAAGACCAAGAACAAGACTCGATCGAGTATGCAAGACCAAGAGCAAGACTCGATCGAGTATGCAAGACCAAGAGCAAAACTCAATCGAGTATGCAAGACCAAGAACAAGACTCGATCGAGTATGCAAGACCAAGAGCAAGACTCGATCGAGTATGCAAGACCAAGAGCAAGACTCGATCGAGTATGCAAGACCAAGAGTAAGACTCGATCGAGTATGCAAGACCAAGAGCAAGACTCGATCGAGTATGCAAGACCAAGAGCAAGACTCGATCGAGTATGCAAGACCAAGAGCAAGACTCGATCGAGTATGCAAGACCAAGAGCAAGACTCGATCGAGTATGCAAGACCAAGACTCGATCGAGTATGCAAGACCAAGAGCAAAACTCGATCGAGTATGCAAGACCAAGAGCAAGACTCGATCGAGTATGCAAGGCCAAGAGCAAAACTCGATCGACTACGCAAGAGGCAAGACTCGATCGAGTATGCAAGACCAAGAGTAAAACTCGATCGAGTATGCAAGACCAAGACCAAGACTCGATCGAGTATGCAAGCCCAAGAGCAAGACTCGATCGAGTATGCAAGCCCAAGAGCAAGACTCGATCGAGTATGCAAGACCAAGAACAAGACTCGATCGAGTATGCAAGCCCAAGAGCAAGACTCGATCGAGTATGCAAGACAAAGAACAAGACTCGATCGAGTATGCAAGACCAAGAGCAAGACTCGATCGAGTATGTAAGACCAAGAGCAAGACTCGATCGAGTATGCAAGACCACGACTCGATCGAGTATGCAAGACCAAGACTCGATCGAGTATGCAAGACCAAGAGCAAGACTCGATCGAGTATGCAAGACCAAGAGCAAGACTCGATCGAGTATGTAAGACCAAGAGCAAAACTCGATCGAGTATGCAAGACCAAGACTCGATCGAGTATGTAAGACCAAGAGCAAAACTCGATCGAGTATGCAAGACCAAGACTCGATCGAGTATGCAAGACCAAGAGCAAAACTCGATCGAGTATGCAAGACCAAGAGCAAGACTCGATCGAGTATGCAAGGCCAAGAGCAAAACTCGATCGACTACGCAAGAGGCAAGACTCGATCGAGTATGCAAGACCAAGAGTAAAACTCGATCGAGTATGCAAGACCAAGACCAAGACTCGATCGAGTATGCAAGACCAAGAGCAAGACTCGATCGAGTATGCAAGACCAAGAGCAAGACTCGATCGAGTATGTAAGACCAAGAGCAAAACTCGATCGAGTATGCAAGACCAAGACTCGATCGAGTATGTAAGACCAAGAGCAAAACTCGATCGAGTATGCAAGACCAAGACTCGATCGAGTATGCAAGACCAAGAGCAAGACTCGATCGAGTATGCAAGACCAAGAGCAAGACTCGATCGAGTATGTAAGACCAAGAGCAAAACTCGATCGAGTATGCAAGACCAAGACTCGATCGAGTATGCAAGACCAAGAGCAAGACTCGATCGAGTATGCAAGGCCAAGAGCAAAACTCGATCGACTACGCAAGAGGCAAGACTCGATCGAGTATGCAAGACCAAGAGTAAAACTCGATCGTGTATGCAAGACCAAAATTGTTGATGCAAGACTGGGGGCGAAAATCCAAGACCACCCCGGATTTGGTCTTGCATTTACCCATCACTAACCAAAAGTGTGTAGTGTAGTAAAAATCATTATATTAATAAAACAATGTACCTAATATTTTGTTAATTTTGTCGACGGATAATTCGTGGTGAAACTCCATTATACTAGGTATAAATGAAAACACTAATTAGTTTTAGTTTCACTATTTAATTTTAACTCTGGCACTGACCGGTATCGATCTGAAGATCTAAAACTAATTAGTGTTTTCATTTATACCTAGTACCTAATATTGATTGCATAAAAACTATAGTCATAAACGGTGCCAATGCATGGAGTGAAGTTTGAAATCTGCAAAATCCTCTTATGATTGCATAAAAGGTAGACATATTATACCTAACCTAACATAAATCGCTCATTTTATAAATCTGAAAACAATACTATCATGTACCAGATGTACCGATCTACTATTTCTAACACCAAACCTTCCCTGCTTATTGCGGGATGTTTTTTTTGTATTTTATAGCTGGGTATAACAATAAAACCTAATTGGCTTCACTTCACGTAGGTGTGCCTGTAATATGCAGTTGGATAGGGTGACTGACTAGGTTAGGTTAGGCAGTTGGAGCAGCGAACCAAGAAGGCGGCGATATAATTTACTCCCAGTTCTTGAAGCAGAAGGGATAGAACAACACAGGCACCTATAGAGGGTCAGAGGAACAGTCGAGGGTAACAAGAAAATTATAATAAAAATAGACGACTGGGTTAAATCCAAAAAATACGCAAGTTTTAATTCATCAAAAGTTTACAATCCCTGAATGCATTTATATGGTGACCATTTAAAAAAAAGATCATTTTCCCACAATATGAGAATATCTCGAAAATGTTGATAGATGAAATTGAGAACAAATTAAAAGTTAACTTTTTTATTTTTGATAAATTTAATATCTCAATAGAGACGACGCGGGAATATATATTTACAGGAGAACCGGTAAATCAGCCACCTACAGAGCTTACGACATGTCTTCTGTTGGTTTACGTGATCACTCTAAGCGCTTGCGCAACGTTCGCCAATTACGAATTTTTACTGACTTCCCTTATCAATCAAAATTTTGAAAATACCATAGGTACCTACATAATATATAATAATAAATGGTTAATTTACACCGTTTGAAAATAAGACGGGAAAACCATCGCCATCTGTCGATCGACAATGAAATATTTTTATAACGCCATCTATTGAAATAATGGGTTGTAAACAATGAAAGTAACGATCCTTATACACGAGCTAAAGGCATTATCAGTAACAAGTTAATGCACTTAACACATTATGATATCAATAAGACGACGATTGAACTTTGTTATTCTACTACTCAGCTATTTTTTCATTATTTAATAAAACTAAGTTGAAACGTTTTCAAGCTGATGGAACTGATTACACAGGGGTCTCCATACTCCATATTATACCTGTTATATAGATTTCTATTGTATTAGCGAAGCCAACCATTATGATCTCCTCTTCCAGACAGAAAGCTGTTCTGAGAATCCTTCTCTCAAATACTACAATGAATTATTCGCTAATACCCAGGTTTCAGAGGCATGTCAGGACTGGATTTTGTGGAATATTTCTGAATACCATAAAAACATTCATTCATTCAATCCATCACGGCATATATCCCACAATGTAGGGAAACCAGTGACAGTTGTGCGTTACCTTATAAAAGAAAGCATGACGCATGTGTGTATACCTACATACCAGTATCGTCTCACCTAAAAAGGCAATAACATTCAGAATGGGTAGTTATGAACCTCATTGCTGAACTATTTGAGCGGCGTTTCAATCTGGGGGGCGAGTCTGGTCCAACCGGCGAAATTAAAACCCTCGTTAGTAGGCGTGACAGCGCACTACTCTTTACCGGCTTCAAGATTTTCAACAGCATTATTGAATGGCTGGGACTTTTTGTACCACCAAACTACATAAGGGGAAGAAGACATAATCTTTTGAACGGATGTAGTGGCCCGCAGCGCTCTGGTGCGAATTATGGAAAAATTGAACTCTCTCTCGGACGAGGTAGATATTTTGCATTGAAATATAGGGCGCTTCAAATCGTACCTTAAACAGAGATAGCCGTCGTTGAGCCACATATTACACTCTAGTTAGAAGCTGTCGTGTGATTTCGGAAAAAATGTGTTGTAATTGTAATATAAATACATAGGTTTGGTAATGAACTGTGTGTTGATGCAGATAATATTTTCAGAGATAGTTTGCCGGTCTTCAAAAAAAAAATTATGGATCATTCATGTATCGATAGTTTTCCCTCTTATTAGGTACTATTTTTTTTATTGTCATTGGAAAATAGATTGATAAATTCATTTCTTTGTGTAAACAATTTTATTTTTTTCTTTTATTCATGTTAGTTGGGCTCATTTTAAAGTTATTTTTTTGGATGGTTAAAATTTTACTATAATATTTGCAGCATTATTATTAATTTTATTTTGTACTGCTTATAAGGTGTCGAATGATTTTTCTCTAATTCTTTTTTTGTCTATTTTTTATGTGAATGAATCTATATTTTTATCTGAATCTATGTTTTTATGCTTCTATGTTTTTTACCTTTGTCTATAGTTTTATCTCTATTTGTAATTTATTATTAGTATTGTAACAAGTTAATGACTTATGCCGTATATTGTATAAATAAATAAAATAAATATATTACACATGACTAAAACAGTTTTATAATAGGTACGCAGTTTGTTCATAACACATAAAATGCACAAGAAGTAAGTGCGCCATTGGTCGTCTATATTTACAATGGCGAATGATGATAGCTAATTTAGCGACAAGTGAAAAAGTGGAACCATTTTAACATGATAAGATATTATATACAACGTTTGATATCTCTATATATGCAGTGGATGTAGTGATGGTGTAACTAATTTAATGGGTGTTGAACGATTAGTTTCGAGAGCCATAACAATATTAATTGGAGCGAAACAAACATACTATGGAGACAAATCCGAGGGGCGTCCTTTGAGACTCTTATTAGTGTTTGCTAATTGATTGGAATAATAATTAAAATGATTTCATACGTATCAACCGTGAAGAAATGTAGCATTGAATAACGATGCGTGGTAACGGTGTACAAAACAAACGGGCAGCATGATCCCACAATGTACCTACACAATTGAATTAGATGGTACTTAATGCAGCCATCTTATTGGTGTTAGTTACTCTTGCGTACTTCAATATACACAATTACCATCACGCCATGTCCCCAGTGGGGTAGGCAGAGAGAACCTAACGCCACATCATTCTATCTTGGCAAGGATATACATATATCTCTATTCACGCATTGTCACCTCGTATATAAGGATCGTAACCATTTTCTTAATTGACGAAGTTAGAAATAAGTTTCATTGTCTTCGATGGATGGCGATGACGTTTCTTAGTTTAACGATATATAACTTAAATATAGAATTTTCAACTTTGCATAATTGGTGAACGTTGCGCAAGCGCTACAAGTGATCTCGTAAACCAGTTGATGACATGACGTAAACCCTGTGGGTTCCCGATTTCCCGGTTCTTCAACAAATATAATTTTCTTAGTTCAAATTTGTCATAAAAGATATGTATTAATTTACTACAGGTCAATCTCATGCAATACGTATGCTATAATTAACGAGTGGGTTGTGGCTAACTCTAAACTCCTCACTAACAAGTCACTCCACAAAGTATTCAAATTTTGTATGGAAAATATTCAGACTTTTCATCAAATTAGTTTGTTAAATTATCTTTGGTTTTAATATTTTATTATGAAAACTTGATAATTCTTCAATGCCATTTTATGAAAGTGATGTGAATTTTTATCAATTTGAAAATAAAAAAAAATTCCCGAGCATGGGGTCACTTTGAAAAATTTGACAGTTAAAAAAATTGAAAAGCACTATTCAGGGGGGCAAGTCTGGTCCAACCGGCGAAATCAAAACCCTCGTGATTACCCATATCATGGATATAATTATCATATGGAATGCCATGACATCCAAAGATATTATAGAACTCCATATAATAATTAGGTATATCCATGATATGGGTAATCGTGAGGGTTGAACCAGACTTGCCGACCGATACATTGTGACGAAACTTTCAGAATACAATCTCAGCATGATACTAGTTGATAATCTGCAATAAAAAATAGCCTTAAAAATTGCGAATTCATAACTCCCCACTATATCCCCTTGGGTTAGCGAGGAGTAACATCGTGTGAATATTTATGTTGTAGTATGTACATGTATGTAGTGTTGTATATATATGTATTAGGTATACATTTTCTTGTCTTGACCGGATGTTCTTGTGGTCTGTCCGTATACATTTAACATGCGTCACTTCTTGTGCGAGATATCTGTAGGTATATACGTAGTTAGTATGTATAATATGGCTAGCACATAGTGAGATAAATACCCGCCTATATAATATAGATCATAATATTATTTCACTCGGATATTCCACACTAACATACTACTGTATTGACTCATCGAACTCCTTATAAACATGGACTGATATCTACATATGTACCTACATATTACAGCACATTTCTTAGGAAGCATTAATCAACACTGTTTGTTCCTTTATAATAAATACTTAATATTTTATCACATTGCACTTTTCAACGACTATCAAAGGATGCCAAAGTTGCCATTCATAACGCCATCGTAGTGCCAACCCTGACGTATGCAAGTGAAACCTGGACATGGCAGAAGACGCATGAAAGTAGAATAAATGCAGTTGAAATGAGATCGTTAAGAAGGATTTGTAATAGAACGATGTATGACCGGGTAAGAAACGAGGATATAAGGAAAGAATGTAAGATTAAGAAAGATGTCATTACTAGAATGAAAGTGAACACATTGAGATGGTTTGGTCACATGGGGAGAATGAATGAGGAGCGCCTGATGAAGAAAATATACAGAGCGGAAAGGAATGGAATGAGAGGTCGGGGACGCCCAAGAAAGGGATGGCACGACCATGTGAACGAAATTTTGAAAGACGGAAATGTTAGAAGTGTGAGCAATAGACGAACATGTATGAGACGATGCATGAATGTGGACGAGGCGAGGGATGCGTGCCAGGATAGAAAAATGTGGCGTTCGGTTCTCTCTGCCTACCCCGCAAGGGACATGGCGTGATGGTATGTATGTATGTATGTACTTTTCAACGACTATAACTAGTGGGTTACCGTTGCCCAACTAGGAAACCCCGTTCTAAGCCTAGCATTTTACATGTTTATAGTGACAATAATATAAATTATGAACTGGGTGATAGTTCCCGCTCTAAATTAAGGCCATTGTTAACGCCTATGTTGACGAAATTGTTAACGAAATAAAAAATAGAATAACAACAGGTAACGGAGCATTCTTCTCTCTTCTGCCGGTGTTCAAATTACGAAGTGTCCATAGGAAAACAAAAATCACACTGTATAAAACAATTAGTAGAACAGTTGTGACATATTTTATTTTATTTTTATTTTTTTTATTTAAGAAACACTCACAGAGAAATTGACATTAAAAAATACAAAATATATAAATACAAAATAACATGTAAGGTCAACTCTCCAATTACGAGTGCCTGCAGCATGTTATATTAAAATACCATTGATAAGGTGGTAGGATGAAAAAAAAAAAAAAGGGGACAAATTCAAGGACCACAGTTGATTAGTTGATTCACAGTTGATGTGAAGCATGGACACTTACAGCCAAATCTGCTGAAATGCTGGACACGTTTGACAGACGAGTGCTTCGTAAAATCCTAGGACATGTGCCTGATGGTGACGCCTGGAGAATTAGATAGATTTCCATATAGAAATAAACTCGCCATTTGCGCAGGGTGCAAGGTAAGTCATTTCTAGGAAAACTTATAAACTAAATTTGAAAACAATCTATTTTAGCCAGGATGGAGTATTTAATAATTGACTACTCAATACTACATACATTCCGATTCATTGTTCAAACTTTCAGTAATCAAACTATGACCTACTAGTGGATAATTTACATAAAAAAACTTAAAAATTTAGAATTCATAACTCCTACATACTGTCAGGATTGTGGAGAGTTGTATCTATAGAAGTACATAATAATATGGGAATGAATTACATATAAAAAAAAGTTTTCAAAATTTTATTGATGTCAAATTTCAAATATATTTTTTTATTTCTATTTAATAATAAATCATTTTTAATCAATCGGTTTATATTATTCATCCTGTTAAGATAAATCCTCTTCGTGTAATGAATTAGTTCCAGGAACTGCTTATATCTACATCTAACACATGCATCTAATAAAAATGTATCATATCAACCAAGTGCAGAAATTAATTAAGCGCTAAATCGAATTACAGAAACAGACAGACCCGTCTTTGTGTAAAGTGATCATGACCCAAGAACTACTTACTGACACATCTCGTGGGAAAATAACAGATTCATGAATATGGGCATAGCGATTTTTCAGCAAACAAACACGTAGCAAAGAGATGACTGGTTCATGATTACGACAGACTATTTTCTAATAATCCAGGGTTTTTTTTACACTCATTTAACAAACTTCGCATGTCTGTCCGCACTGGTTACTAACTTCCCGACTAGATAGAGCTTTGACCTTTCAAAATTTGTGTATTCTCGATGACAATGCATGTTAAAACTGATTCATTTAATATTGTGATAAAATTGAACTTTTTGTATTACATACAAAGTAAACAATAATTCTACACTTATTGCATAAAACCAGGAATATTTTTATAAATTATTTCTTTTGACATTAAATTTGAGTTTGGTGTCCTCATTTATTTATTTATTAGATATTACAATCGACATATATTCATTCAAATAGACAAATAAAAGGGGTAGGCATAGAGTAGGTACACTCGACACATTTCTCTATGTTGACAAGCATAATAATATTAATAAACATTTCCTTGCACCCTGCGCAAGTGGCGAGTTTATTGCCATATGGCAATTCCTTCCAACTAACCAGTTTTGCCAGTCCAGAAAAGCAATACTTGAGTGAGAAATGAATTTAAATAATTTTCTCCTCTGCTGGGGATCGAACCCAGGACGTCCGCACAGAAATCAAACGGTTTACAAACTGTGCCACAGTGGTCGGCATCCAGCATCCATTCCTAATCAAAATAATTGATAAGCAAGAGTCTTGTTAGTCATGCGATTTGGGTATTGCAAGACTTGCAAGAAGGCGAAAAAATAAACATTCAGGATAACTTTAATAGGTACAGGACAAAACCAGACATGTAATGTAACCAAACCTAATAACATGTTCTTATCTAAGGTGAATGTCACATATATATTCATTTAGTATACAATCTACAGTACAATAGTGCATTCAATGTCGCAACTTCCCATCTATGATGCTGATTACAATTCACGCGATGGACCAATCTGATTCATCACGTTTAGTGGTCACTGTCACTGGCAATAAATTGTAACAACACAAATATATTTGAAGAAAACGCTGGACAAGCGGATATTCTTAAGAGATAAAACGGTACCTATATCAAATTATTATTATTATTATAGGAAATACGATATTATAGCAACGCGGCTAACTGTTAACGACACAGTATAAAATAAAAAGACCAAAAAATACTAACTGAGCTTACCCTGACAAACGTGATTCCATACTAGTCGAGAGTAAAGCGCATTTTACACGGACGAGGTTTTTAAGAGGGTGACTGCTGCCAACGTACCTATTTTTTCAATTTGAATTTGCATCAATACTACAAGACGAATCATTTTGAAAAAAATAACCTAGTTAGTTTGGATATTAATAAATAATAATAAACCTTAACTTTTTAATTATGTTCTGTATATATTCTTGTAGGAAAATAATAAGCATGCCCGATTTTTGACATTTTTATCTTTAATTTCTTAAAAAACTATAAGGTATAGAGCATTAAATTTTTTTTATAAATTAAAGAAGATAATAATATCTGGAAAATACGATGTAACGTTGCATTAATGCATCGAGTAAAGTTAATAAACCAAAAAAACTTTATTTAAATAATTTTAAAAATATAAATAATTTTTTAATAATTTTTTAAAATATTTTTTTTTAGGTATATTTACTAAACCTGAAGCATTAATGCAACATCACATCATATTTTTCTAGATATTTTTGTGTGGTTTAATTAAAAAAAAATATGTTGAACTACGCCTTATATTTTATTAAAAATATAAGATTCATTCATTCATACCATCACGAAAGGTGTGCGGGTATGCATTGTCTTATAAAAGGGAGCACAACAATCTGTGTATACCCACACACCAGTCTCGTCTCACCTAAAAAGGCACTATATTCAGAATGGGTGGTGAACCTCATTGCTGAACTATGTGAGATGTTATTGTTGCCTGTTGTATTTTCGATTAGCCGGCTCTTACGGGACACTCGAAAACAATAATAGAAAAGAGTGGAAGCACTATTCTAAGCCGGTACCTCACAGCAAAAAAAAATAGATAAATGTTGAAAATCGGGGTAAAATAAAGATATATTTTTCTTTATTAATACCCAAACTATCTAAATTATTTTTTTCAAAACGATTTGATAAGGAATAATGATGGTATAACAAATTGAAAAATAGGTACGTTGGCAGCAGTCCCCCCCTTAATGGGTTTTTCAACGCGGTGGGGAAAAAAATAGAACGTGTTCTATTTTTCAACGCGTTTTGTATCGTTTTTCGTAAAACAGAAATCTGTAAAATTATTCGTTGCCGACGAGTCAACGTGGCTGCCGTGTGTGTTGTGTTGACGTTCGCGGTATCTTTTGTTTATTTGGCATCTCTCGATCAGGGGGGCGAGTCTCGTCAACAGACGGAATCAAAACCATCCAATGTTTACCCATATCATGGATATAATTATCATATGGACTTCATTCATATTGTAGCAGCGCCTTGTCGACTGCAACACATATGACCTCAGGATTCTCGATTGCTCCCGAAGATCGACGAGGATCAACGGACCATAGCCCACCGTCGTCGATACGAGCTGATCGACAGATTTTATACATGTGTTGATCGTACAATTGAGTAGAGTCGCGTTAAATCTTTATCTATTAGTTCCGACCCACGACATCACAAATTAATTAAGTTATTATTTATATTGTAATTTCATTTGTTTCGAATAAACCAGTATTGATCATGTAAGTAGTTCTCTCATTGAAACCCTTCATCACTAAAAATTATGTATTATCAATTATTTAATTAACTGACATAAGCAATATCATACTTGGAGGTATACGTTTTAAATAAAATCCTTTTGAACACGCACCTTTGCAATATAATCCTATACCCCCATTAAAGAAATGAATTAAACATATACCCCCAAAAGATATTATAGAACTCCATGAGATAACTATATCCATGATATGGGCAAACATGGGTGGCCTTGATTCCGCCTGTTCAACAGACTTGCACCCAGATAGCAATGTTTTAAAACAAAAACAAAAAAGTGAAGGTCCAAAACAATTCAAATCGTGTCCAATTCAAGTCAAATGCCGGGTAGTCAAAATGCAAAGTCAGACGAAGACACCGAGAGAAAGATAAAACGCTGCCGAACGAAACGCAGAACAACCTAAAACAAAAATGTTGCTAATTTTCATATAAATGGCATATTATATGAAAATTATCCTTTTACTTTTAAAATCCTTTACTTTTCGAAATTAAATCCTTTACGAGTTTGCATCAGTTGTCTGGAACACACATTTATCAACATACAGCAACAGAATTGAAAGCATTCAGCACAAATTTTTAAAACAACTAAGTTTTCGCAACAATATTTCTTTTAATAATTACCATGAATCTGAATCATACCATAAGATACAAACATTACGTTCCCGAAGATTAATGCTAGACACAAATTTCTTAACACAACCGATTCTTCATACTTACTTGGACAAATATCTCTTAATTGCCCCCAGCGTCACACTCGATCAAACGATTTGTTCTTTGTAAAATGCCCGCGAACCAATTTCATAAAAAAATCATTCATTAATCGTTCAACAACCAAATACAATAAATTAAATAATGCGCAAACCCTGGACATTTTTCATGATAACTTTGGTAAATTTAGGTCCCGGGTGGGGCTGTTGTTGGTGTGATCTATTGGGGCGAAATTGAAAATCTTCGAGGTTATTCCTATCCCTCTATTTCCTCTCCCTTCCTGTTCTATAGAGGTTTGTACGCCAAATTCTTAATAAATAAGTATTTTTTTTTGTTTATATATTATATATTTTGTATTGTAAAGATCACTCACATTATCTAGCCATTATTTTTATTTTGATTGTATAAAAGCATTAGGGAACTTAACTGGTTTGTGTATATATATATATATATATATATATATATATATATATATATATATATATATATATATATATATATATATATATATATATATATATATATATATATATATATATATATATATATATATATATATATATATATATATATATATATATATATATATATATATATATATATATATATATATATATATATATATATATATATATATATATATATATATATATATATATATATATATATATATATATATATATATATATATATATATATATAAATATAAATATATAAATATACATATATATATATATATATATATATATATATATATATATATATATATATATATATATATATATATATATATATATATATATATATATATATATATATATATATATATATATATATATAAATATATAAATATACATATATGTAATAATATTTTTATCTCGGTTTTCCCGTGTCAGTAGGTCTTGACTAAGACCATTTGTCTTCCGACGTTTCGCCTGAATATCACCAGGCATTTTCAAGGACTTAACGAAAAGCACGCGCGCGACACACGTCTACTCACACTGAAAGCTCACCGTCAAGTGACTCGTAGCGTACAAGATGGCCGCTTATGTCAATATTAAATATGCTCAGTCGCAAAAACACTAATAACAAGATCAAAAAGAATTGCAGACCACGAGCATAAAAAACAAGAATTAGAATACACGAAAAATGCTCTACGTTGTAATGGTTTCTCAGACTATATAATAAACAAAGCATTAAAGAGTCCAAAAACAGTGAAAGAAAAATCCAATGAAACACCATTATCAACAGCCCAACTACCATATATCAAAGGCGTCACCGATAAAATCAGCCGTCTATTAAACAAAAATAACATACGTACCGTTTTCAGCACAACAAATAAAATATCAACCTTTCTAAGAAACCCGAAAGACATCATTCCACTTGAAGCTCATGGAGTATATGAAATACCGTGCGGATCGTGCAATAAGACTTATGTAGGAAGAACCAATCGAAAAGTTGAAGCACGAATAGCGGAGCACAGAGTCGACATGAGAAACAAAAAACTTACATCCTCACTTGTACAACACTCGCTCACAGAAGGACATACAATAGATTTTGACCATTCAAAAATAATAGCAAGTTTAAACAGTGAACCTCTCAGAATTTACAGGGAAGCTATAGAAATATATAAGAGAAGGGATATAATGAACAATCGGGACGACGGAGTTCGTTTGCCTAGTACCTGGAAGAACATTTTATATGACAAACAATACAATAATAATATTAATAATACCATAGCGAAAATAACCCCAAAACACAACAATAATAATATTAATGTCACAACTAAAATTAACAATAAATCACAACACAAAAATAATGATAAAATATTATTACCAACGAACACGACAGCAGGTGGGCGTGTCACAAGGAGCCAATCACGTCGCGCTAACAATATTTGACATAAGCGGCCATCTTGTACGCTACGAGTCACTTGACGGTGAGCTTTCAGTGTGAGTAGACGTGTGTCGCGCGCGTGCTTTTCGTTAAGTCCTTGAAAATGCCTGGTGATATTCAGGCGAAACGTCGGAAGACAAATGGTCTTAGTCAAGACCTACTGACACGGGAAAACCGAGATAAAAATATTATAACATATTTCACCCGTGAAAACATCAAATATAACATATATATATATATATATATATATATATATATATATATATATATATATATATATATATATATATATATATATATATATATATATATATATATATATATATATATATATATATATATATATATATATATATATATATATATATATATATATATATATATATATATATATATATATATATATATATATATATATATATATATATATATATATATATATTGTTTTTTTTTACTCCCACAAGCTGTATATAACTGTCAGTTCCTGGAATTAAATAAAATAAATATTTAATTTTTCGTAATTGCAATAATAGGGGTCGCAAACAAGGGAGAAAATAATACTCGTGTAAAGCGATGTTTGGCGTAACTTGTATTTTGTATGCTGTTTAAGCGTTTAATAACCGGACCGCGTAGAAAAACTCTCGTCCGTGCAAAGTACGCTTTATGGTCGGGATACACGAAGAAAGAAGTCATATTTTTAATAACTTTGAATAGGTCTGGTCTGTAACAGTTTACAACAGGGTCACAAAAATAATATTCATAATAACAAATTTTCATTGTGTATCCACAAGATAAACATCCCAGGCAGTTTTAATTTATTTGTTTAGTTATTCCATAGAAAACCAACAGTTTTTTTTATTATAGATAAAGTAGATAGAAATGTAAGATAATAAATAATTGACAAAGAAATATTGAGCATATAAACACAATTATAGCATTGCAACCCTTGCTCAGGGAATGAAATAAAAACTTATTATTATTATTATGTCTATATTTTAGTTTAAGACAATTTCACACGAATTCAAATGTCAATTGTTGATTTTTACCAGAGGTGTCAGGTGGTTTCGTTCTGTGTATAAAAGAAAATGTTAATGGACTTTTGTAAATGTTACAGTAAAGTAATTTCAAATGTCGCTTTGTTCGTGTCAATATACAAGTGTAAAAGTATTTATATTTAAGTAGATACTTAGTATACATCACTTCCTGAGAATTAGAGTCCTATTCTATGTATGTCCATAAAGTATGAAGCTGAGAATAATGAGGATGAAAATTCAAAAATAATATTTTTCCTTTCGATATGAAAGGAATCGAATTTTCAAGGTTCAATTATTGGATTTAGTATAGAAAAAAAATCAATTACCTAAATTATCAATAAATTAAAATAAAATGGACATAGAATAGGTACTCTAATCTTCAGCAAGCGATATGTACCTATACCTATATTATTTTTATTTTATTTTTTATCAAATATTAATTTAACACTCACCCAATAACAAGTTGCCACATTCCGGAGACTTACAGATCCAGACTGAAAGCACAATTATTAAAAACTCTGTCTCCACCGGGAATCGAACCCGGGACTCTTGGATCAGCAGTCAGATACCTAACCAAATGAGCCACGAAAGCCGACAATACTTTTTGCTTCACTTGTCTGTCTGTACTGTAATTTTATGACCGATCAGGTAATCGAAAATACAACAGGCAACAATAACATCTCACATAGTTCAACAATAAGGTTCACCACCCATTCTGAATGCAGAATCTTTTTAGTGACGAGGCTGGCGTGTGGTTACAAGAATGTGTCGTGCTTACTTTTATAGGCTAATGGATACCCACAAACCTATCGCTGGTTACCACAAAATTATTTTATTTGAACTGAATAGTAAATAAGTACCTACATACATCGGGAGCAAGTCCAGTCGAACGGTTAAATCAAATCCCTCATGATTTCACCGTTTGACCGGACCTGGATATCATTTTGATATAATAATAATAATAAACACTTCCTTGCACCCTGCGCAAGTGGCGAGTTTATTGCCATATGGCAATTTCTTCCAACTAACCAGTGTTTCCATCCCAGAGAAGCGATATTAGCGTGAGAAATTAATTTAAATAAATTTCTCCTCTGCTGGGGATCGAAACCAGGACGCCCGCACAGAAACCAAACGGGTTACCAACTGTGCCATGGCGGTCGGCGGTGATTTACCCTCTATCATTGAAAAATTAAAGTTAAACCTCTAGACACAATGTCTTTCTTTTATGTAAGCCTTAGAGTAGGTATCTATGTATGTATGTAGACGCATTCATATTAATTTTATTTGTTCCACGAACCAACCATAGATGGAATCTGTAAATCAATACACCATCCATATGTGGACTGTTTGTTGAACACATGTATAGTTTTCTCAGACAGAGTCAAAGACACATTTACAAAAGTAAAGATACAAAAAAATAGTCATAAGATATGTAGACGCGTGGAGGAATTTATCACATACAATAAACATACTTTATATAAGTATTATTATATGAACTAAGTACCTACCTAGTACCTACTATATATATTCAATCACAGTAGGTAGTCATAACATTGTTATTGTACAAATAGATATAATAACACTAACTGTTATTTTCATACGATCCAGCCATTATTTATTACGAATGAAAGAATCCAGTTTATAAAACAGTGACACAATGTTTGATAGATATTTGATCTGTCCATCTAACAGACATTTGATCTGTCCATCTAACAGACATTTGATCTGTCCATGTAACAGACGACATTTTTGATAACAAATATATATTTGCTATCAAAATAATATATTTTTTATCAAAAATGTCGTCTGTCAATCTAACAGACGACATTAATTTGATAACAAATATATGATCGGTCAATCTAACAGACAACATTTAATAACAAATATATGAAGTCAATCTAACAGACGACATTTAATAACAAATATATGATTTCTCCATCTAACAGACGACATTTAATGACAAATATATTAAGATTTGTCAATCTAATAGAAGACATTTAATAACAAATATATGATCTGTCAATCTAATAGACTACATTTAATAACAAATATATGATCTGTCAATCTAATAGACGACATTTAATAACAAATTAAATTGTAAATTGTATTAAATTGTCTCCTTTACACACGAGTGCTTGCACTCTGGTGAAGGGATATATGTTTTGTCTTACTGTGCATCTTTTCTATATAGTTTGATTGTTTTATATATTTTGTATATGTATTGTGAACTTAATAAAAAAAAATGATCTGTCAATCTAACAGACGACATTTAATAAGAAATATTTGATTTGTCCACCTAACGCGCATTTAATAACATATATGATCTATCTACCTTATAGAGGACATAATAAGTAACATATTATATTTGACCTTTCAATCTAACAGATAATAACATATATGATCTATCTACCTAATAGACGACATAATAAGTAACATATTATATTTGACCTTTCAATCTAACAGATAATAACATATATGATCTATCTACCTTATAGAGGACATAATAAGTAACATATTATATTTGACCTTTCAATCTAACAGATAATAACATATATGATCTATCTACCTTATAGAGGACATAATAAGTAACATATTATATTTGACCTTTCAATCTAACAGATAATAACATATATGATCTATCTACCTAATAGACGACATAATAAGTAACATATATTTGATTTGTCCATGTAATACCTATCTAATAATGTCCAACTTACAGACCTATTTATTCATTTACAAATGTTAACAATTGTTATTATTTATAAATGTTAACAATTGTTAAAAAAATATCGCAAGCCTTTCCCACCAGGAATGTCCTGTGCCAGGAGAAGCATTCGTGAAAAGTATATTATTAAAAATCTGCAAAGTTTCAGAATCTCGGCGACATTAAAATTAGTGTCGACAGAATACCGGAAATCAATTGTCCATAATATGTTGTAGGTACGCGTGTGTCAGGAAACCATATACAGCTAGGTGGGCAGTGGACAAGCCTTCTTATATGGATCTACGATTGATCAAACCTAACGGCTTTAACAGCCATGAGTCTATTAGGTACCTACCTATGTACTTATCTATTGTAAACCTTGACTCTCGACTGACAAAAGAAATGCATGCACATGAAACCTTCGAGGTTAAATACATTAGAATATATTTGCAATTAAACATAACTGCCACGACCCATTTCGTTCACCTATAACACAAGATTTTATGCTTAGTCAAGGGAATGTATGAGGATGTCTCCAACAAATTGCACAAAAATTGATAATGAAAATTATAATGAAAAAACTAACCATCTGACTACCCAACATTGCAACCATTTCATAAGTCCCCTCTTTCAAAAAAAAAAATATATATTTAAATTGTTTTGTATAGCAATAATTCTGTAGATTTTTTGTTTCTTTTGTTTTTATATGGTCTGGAAAAATAAAAACATGCGTATTGTCAGTAAGGTTAGAATATATAAGATATACGACCATAACGTATGTTGTAGAAACGCGAGCAGACACTGTACGAACCAAGGGGCTCCTAAGGACAACGGAAATGAAGGTTCTAAGGTCAATCACTGGAAAAACTCTCCGAGATCGTGTTCGCAATGTTCAAATAAGGAAAACATGTGGAATAGAGGACTTCGTTCGCGGTGGAGTAGATTCAGAAGAACACATTGGAGGGACCACGTAGCCAGGATGGACAGTGATAGACTTGCGTATATAGCAGCAAATGAAATCCTCTCTGGTCGCCGTCTACCCAGAAGACCACAAAAGGGATGGAAGGATTGTTGAATTTCGTCATACCAGGAGGCAAAGTTTCTGAATAACAGACCAACTAGATCTACTAAACGAAGAAGTTTTTATATGTCCTCATTACACACGAGTGCTTGTACTCTGGTAAAGGGAAATATGTTTTAGTTTTATTATGTATCTTTTTTCTGTATCTTGCATATCTGTTGTATTATATAAAATTTTAATAAAAAGGATTTATTGAAAACTCTTTTCAATTTCAGTTACTGAATCAAAAATCAATATAAAATATGAAACCCAACAATTGTTTTAATATATGTAGAAATTTTGTTAGTAAGTGATGCTGGAATGTGTCTCACCTGAGATCAAGATATGTCAAACTCTGCAGCATTCCAATGGTATCGGGTATGTTTCTGATGGCATTGTGATAGAGGAGCAGCCTCTCCAGGAATATGAAGGCCGTCACCTCGTCCGGGACATCGCCGAAGCGATTTTTTGATAAATCTGAAAAGAAGAAATAAAAAATATAAACTTTTGCCTTAATAAAGAACAAAGTCTCTAAAACAAAGTACAAAAAGAACAGAGGAATACAACCGAAATACACTGCGATTTCCCTTAGCGCGTTTCAAGAACAATATATCTGCAATCCCTCACAGATTTCACTTGAGGTTATACGTTACTAGGTTTGTTTCGAAGACACTTATTTTCTTATGTGTTCGGGGATTTAAGAACCAGCCTACCCATATTCCATCCTTGGATTATTATCACCACGCTGAGACCAGACACCGTCCACCGCCGCACATAGAAGAAAGTACCATTCATATTAAAAAAAGGAATATTCATTTATTTTAGTTACAAATTCATAAGTCACATCATTACAAATTCATAATACATATTTTCAAGAAACCTTCAAGTTGCCACTAGGTGTTGTGTACCATTTCAAGAAAATTACGAAGCTCTGGTCGAAAAAATCGGAAGACAACATCCAGTGCATCGCCGAGAACCCTGGTAAGTCGATCTAAGTTCCTGGTGATAAATTTCTCTTGTCCTATCCCAACCCGACCAATTCCTCAAAATATACAGTCCACTTTATACAGTCGGGGAGTACCGTCCAGAGCCAATTTCTATTTCGCCAGGGCCACAACAAAAATAAGTTTGAATTAATATGATCTATTTAAAACACAAACAATTAATTATTTGGATGTTCTAAATGAAATATATATCTATTAAATATGTCGAGTAATACTTCTAATTTCTCATTAACACTCGATAACCGTAACATGTCAGATAGATCATTAGTGAATTGAAATGAATGGATTATCTCGATTGTTTTGTTACGCGCATAATAATCATAATAATACACTTAATATTCATTAATATAATATGTAGGTATATATATAACATCCTAATTGAAAGAGCCACATAGAAAAAAATAACTACATAATATGTAACCGGGACAATCTAGGCGATTAATAAATTGAGATCGAATAAACGACACAACTATACATCATATAGATTATATAATATTATGTCGTTACAATGGCTTGACCTTCAGATTTTCGTTACAACGATACACGATCGCATAGAGCTAGGCAAAAACGCTCATCGAATCGTTCATGAAAAAACAAACTCGCCGTCAATAAGGAAATTGAAACCATTTTGATTGGTGTAGGGGTAGTCAGACATTTTATATACAAAATGGTACAATTTAACGAATTCATACAATATCGCCAAGAAAGAGCACACACGTCGGAATACATTAAGTGAGAAAGAGGTAGCAATATATTCAGACATAAACTGCAAACATATTTTCTCTTTTACTCCAGTGCAATCACATTATAATTATCTCTCACACTAAATAATGACTGTGAAAAAGCGAATACAACAACAGAATCCTTCTGCATACCTACAAACGAATGGCTTGACAAATTTCTCGTTTACTCAATGTAGTAGTGAAACTGCTGAATGGTCGAGAATAGAAGTTATACTTCTGCAGCATCTCTATAGTCTTGAGAACCACACTTCTGTCTCTCAATAACAAATAAGAAATTAAATGGGACATTGGAAATTAAATCGGACAATATATGACGCGATTCAAGCACAGATTGCAGACGATCTCTAGCACCTAGAAAACATTTTCTAGCGCAATACAAAGGTGACGTCTGGTGCTTATTTTTCTTTAAAAAAAGGATTAATATGTCCATAAAACAAGAACATACACATCCTCATAATATATTTCCTTAACTAAGCATTTCTTATTTTATTTAATTTGTTTAACAAATTTCTTAATTTTTGCCATTAATACATTAATTTATTTTCAATAACACTGGATTAAGTACCTATAGCAGTTCTGGTGTTCTTTCTTCTTGTAAAATTATCTATTTGTAATAAAATGTGGACGAGAGTGGACGGGGATTAGAACCGCGGAAGAACTGTTTCAAACCGCCCAAGATAGGAAGATAGGGACTTTTTCTAGTGATATTTAACGTTGGGAGATTTGACAATACACTAGAAGAGGAATCTGGAAGCTTCAACTTTATGAAAATCCATAATTTGATACAAATTCGCCCCTCGTCCGAGGAAGGAAACGTTTGTTTTCGAAACATGTTGCGAAATAAAATAAACAGGATACAACAATATAATGCATTATATTTAAAAAAAATATTAAGTCATCCGAATATTTTTTTAATTGCATATACGCAAACATTGGATTTTTTTCTTTTTCTGTAGTCAAATATTTTTAATATTATAAAACCAAAAATGAAATAATATTTCTGTCGCAGTTCAGGGGTGACATCTGTGCGAGACACCGTCATCTCATTTATGAGGACTGTTGCTTTCATTGTTTACAAATAAACTAATTTCTTAATTTCTCAATAGATGGCGTTACAAAAAGGCTTTTCCGTTACTCCATAGATGGCAATATGATAGTTCCTTATTTTCAAGTGAATTGTTACACACTATTCAAATATATAGGACTTTCAAAATTACATTGATAAGGGAACTCAATAAGAAGGCAGAATTGGTGAACGTTGCGCAAGCGCATAAAGTGATCGCGTAAAGCAGCCGATGACAGGTCGTAAGCCCTGTAGGTGCCTCGAGTTCCTGGTTCTTCTACAATATCCCAACTTCGTCTCTATTGACATGTTAAAAAAATGTTTGTCAATAAAAATATTAATTAATTGTTATTATATTTAAGTTAGCTAAAATTAATAGATAATTAAATTTTAAGATCTAAAACGTATATATTTTATCACAACATCTGAGAATTCATAAATCTGTGAGTTGAAAAACATTGGTTAGTAGAAAAAATTGCCACAGTACAAAATTATAATTGTATTTCTACATTTCAGTCTCTTGAGATATAATATCTTTTATTTGAGAAGAGTCAATAACATTTCAGCTGAAGCATTTTCGGTAATCGTACACGATCTACTGCTCTCAACAAGCACACATACATATAATATATATAAAAGTACAAAAAAGCGTGTCAGTCAGTGTTTGTGTGTAGTTATGTAATATGGACCTTTGACATTCAAAACTTCCGCAATGGAAATAAAAATACATTGGGTAGATATTGATTTCTTACAATACACTGGACGAGCATAAAGCGGGACTCCCATCAATAAAACTCCCATCTATATATCTACCTATCAATCTATGTAATTCCTTTATACATCATCATCATCGTGAAGCTTTTATTTATGACATGTAATGTCTTAGATAAATACATAATATATACCATCACGCCATTCATACGAACAGAGTAACAAATTAATATCATGCTTTCAGAATTAACTTTGCGACACATTTTTATCATTTTTTTATACAAATATAAAAAAACAATATTTTTTTATAATAATTAACATTGTTTAAACCACAAATGAGTTCCTCGGGACGAATGACGTGCTTCGAAGAAGCGCTCCTTCGTCGTTTCACCAAATTAATGAATTGCATGATTTAATATAGTCGGGAAAAATACAACTAAACATGAGTGGATCCTGATAAGAAAACCTTCGTAAGATAGTTTTAATTATTACTTATAAATACTTAATATAGAACTAAATTACACTACTGACATAATATGTAAATATAATGTACACTCTGAAGATTTGACCATATGAGAAGAACATTTTTTAATAATTAAAGAACAAAGAAAATATACAAAAAATAATATAATAAAAAATAATATAAACACTGGTTAGGTGGAAGAAATTGCCATATGGCAATAAACTCGCCACTTGCGCAGGGTGCAAGGAAGTGTTTATTATTATTATTATTATAATAAAGAACACTTCCTTGCACCCAACGCAAGTGGCGAGTTTATTGCCGTATGGCAATTTATTCCAACTAACCAGTGTTTCCAGCCCAGAGAAATTTATTTAAATTCATGCAAGGGTGCAAGGAAGTGTTTATTATTATTATAACCTCCTCCTATAATGATATATAACGCGGTACTTTAAAAGAGTATGTATTGTTTGAATAGTGGAAAATAGATAAGAGGAAAACGCAAGACAAGATCAATACTGTGAATATTTAAAATGAAAAGGGCATCATTCGAACCATGAACTCTCGCAGTACGTCTGTCTCCCTCGCCTCTTTCCTACAACTCCTCTAACTCCACAACTACGACCGTCTGCAGACTCTACAGTTTGATTTAAAAAAAAATTACACGTGTACAGTTCGCTTTGAAAAGCAATTGTATTGTATCTCGTTTTAAATGGAATTGCATTTTTTCTGCCTGTCGAATTGACCCCCCCCCCCCCCCCCCCCTTGCAGTCTCCCTAGTGTCAAGTGGAAAATCTGAGATGGGTCAGCATTATAAAAAGAAAGAGACAAGCGATGTTTATATTACCTATCTCGTTTGCTTAAAAAATATCGAGAAACGCCGAAACAACCAAACGAAATATTATAATTTTCTATAAAAAATACATACAAAAATATAAAAAAAAAAAAAATAAATGTAAATCTCAAATTTTTTAACAATTTTTGTAAAATTTAAATTTAGGACGACATCGTTTCATACAATTTGTCGAGTAGAATAAACAGTATCAACGGGGACAAACATGCATAACATCAAGCTGTTCGGTGTAGGAAAAAAGGACTGACTTCCACATTGTCCTATGTCCTATCCTGACATACATGTTGAATAGAAAACAAAATATCTTAAGGGGGGGACTGCTGCCAACGTACCTATTTTTCAATTTGATATACCATCATTATTTCTTATCAAATCGTTTTGAAAAAAAATAATTTAGATAGTTTGGATATTAATAAACAAAAATATACCTTAACTTTTTGATAATGTTCTGTATAAATTATTGTAGAAAAATAATGGCATACTCCGATTTTCAACGTTTATCATATATTTTTTAATAAACTATAAGGCGTAGAGTAATATATATTTTTATAATTTAAAGACAAAAATGTCTAGAAAAATATGATGTGACGTTGCATTAATGCTTCAGGTTTAGTAAATAAACCTAAAAAACATTTATTTTCCATTTAGCGCCATTGCGTAATAAAAGTTTTTTTGGTTTATTTACTTAACCTGATGCGTTAAAGCAACGTCATATCATATTTTTCCAGGTATTTTGTTCTTCTTTAATTTATAAATAAAAATATTGTTCTATACCTTATATTTTTTTTTAAAAATTTAAGATAAATGTCTAATATCGGGGTATGCTTATTATTTTCCTACAAGAATATATACAGAACATAATCAAAAATTTAAGGTATATTTCTCTTTTTTAATATCCAAACTAACTAGGTTATTTTATCAAAATGATTCGTTTAGTAATAATGATGGTATATCAAATTGAAAAAATAGGTACGTTGGCAGCAGTCACCCTCTTAAAATATTCAATAATATGAATTCACGGTTTATATTTTGGTATGATGTATTCTTCAACTATACATAAGTACTATCGCCATCGACAGTTAGATCTCACGTGTTACATATACGACGAGCTCGTAACTAGTTTATGTAATTTTGATGTTTATAATATTTGAACCTAAAAAACATAAATCATAGCTCTTTCACGTTTCTAACGTCGGTTTTTACCACAATGTTGTACATACTCAATTAGACCGATGTATGTGCTTTGATTTCCCCGTTTCTTTTTAACTTTTAGTATTGGAATGCATTTCAAATCAGAAAACAAAAGCTTCAACAAGCTTCATATGAACACTTTGCGCTAATTACGTTTCTGAAAGCTTTTTCAAAGTATTTGAAAAATTGGCTAAAAACAAAGAGCATCCCTCACAATTCTATGCATACATCTATAATAATAATAGTGAACTTTATTTAGACGTAAAAACACATATAAAAATTAATGCATCTAGTTTAAACAAAAAATATTTAAAATATTATTTTGAAACAATAAGTATGGTACGAGTATGACAATTAATTACAAATATGTAAAACTATAGAGAACATTAATAGTTTTTAGCTATGTATTCAGCACCTAGCCTACGAAAGGTTGTAAAACTATAGAGAACATTAATAGTTTTTAGCTATGTATTCAGCACCTAGCCTATGAAAGGTGACCAGATTTGTGGTTTCTTTTATGTTTGGTGGTAAACAACATACAAGTTGTCTCAAAAGAAATTTTATATTTGTTTTCAGAGCGTTATGTAGAGATGTTAGACGACTTCTTGGTGCCTGAACTGCAAAACTTTCCTGGCTATAACCGAAGAACATGGTTCTAGCAGGACGGAGCAACGTCACACACGTCCAATACATATCTGCCACGAGTTCGTGATTTTTTCCCAGGCAAATTGATCTCCAGGAGAGGTGACATAAATTGGCCTCCACGCAGTCCTGATTTAACCCCTATGGAATTTTTCCTATGGGGTTATCTTAAATCTAAAGCTTACGTCAATAAACTGACTTCCCTGGCGCATTTGAAAGAAAATATCCGTCACGAAATGGTAGCCATCACTGAGTCCACCTATCGAGCCGTCACGTAATATTACTTATGACGCGTCATAAGTAATATTACTGTTCGATTAAATGAGTGCTGCGAACGCGAGGGTCTACATTTGGACGATATTATTATTAAGAAATAAATTCTCAAATTGTGTACTTTAATAATTAATAAACATTTTTTCGATACACGGTTTACTTTTTTTTAATCGAACCACTAAATATAAATTTTATTTTGAGACACTCTGTACAATGTTATGTTACCTGAGAGGTAAAAAAAAACAAATAAAATCTAAATGAATCAGAATCGTTTTCTAGTTTTTTTTTTATCTTCTGGATGTGTCAGAAACTGTCTTGACAATAAATATTTTATAATATGTTCGTGTTCGGTGTATGACATGCTAATAAATGTACATGTAATATATCTTCTGTTTGGTTTGCAACAACACAGACACTGCATCCGAGATGAATTGTTTAGCGTCGGGACGCCTTTTGTTGTCTGGAGCACATCGACTTAGACGTCGGCGTCGGGACGCTCAGCACTCTCTATGGGTCACTTTGGCTTTTCATCCCAAGCGCCGCGCCGAGGACATCGAACTTTATGTTTACTAGTTGCATGTAACACATGAGATCCAATTGTCGATGACGATAGTATGCATAATTGAAGAATACTTATCAAACTATAAACACTTAAACACAAATTATAAATATTTTAAGATATTTTGTTTTCCTTTAAAAACACGTACATAAGTATGTATGTCAGGAAAGGATAGTATGGAAGTCAGTCTTTCTTCCTACACAGAAGATGAAAACAGAATGAAAAAACAGAATGGTAAGTATGTTTGGAGATTAAGTATCAAACTATTGAGTCTCCGTAGAGATTGTGTAGTGTGTACTGCCTTACAAATTGTATGAACTGATTTTTATAAAAATTGTCAAAAAAGCTTGAGATGTAGGTACTACTACAATGTTAATATTTTTATAGCAAATTAATTTATTTAGTTTGGGTGTTTTTATAAACTTAGGAAATATAGGCAGTTAAACTCATAAATATATCATACAAAAAATGTTTTTCTTAATAAAAAACGTTTGAAAACTCTGGAATTTTTTTGAAAAAACAAATTTGAGATTTTGTGTTTATCTATATTTATACCAATTTTCAGTGTGTGCTTATGTGATTTTTGAAATAACTATATGGAAAAATAAAGTAAAAATTCAAAAGTTGATACATAACCACGGACTGAAACAAAAAATCTTAATTTTGAGTAAGTACCTATAAAAGTTTTATGACTATCTTCTTCTTCTTCTTCTGGGTCACAATCCTAGGATTGATCTGCGCCAAACACTCGATCTTTCCACTTAACTCTATCGTCCGCCAGTCTCTTCATCTCTTTGTAACTGCTACAGCGCACGTCACCGATAATCTGGTCTATATAGTTATTTCTGGGGCGACCTTTACATTTACCCCCATCAATCATTCCTTCGACGATGTTAAAAGGCAGGCCTGGGTGCCGGATGTATGACTATCTATATATTCTGAAATTGAGCGGATCAAAAGTTATAGGAGGGGGGGGGGACAGACACAGTAAATGTTCTACTCCGAATTCTGAGTATGTCCATATAATATAGAACATATATGCATCGAAGCCTCTAAGTTGGTGTTTTTCGACTTCAAAGTTGGAAAAACCGTGAAAAATATAGACCCTGCATATAAATCTCGATATGTTAAGAGAATAAAATTCTCTTGAACAAATCGACTGTTGGATTAGGAATATTTTAAATGCTAAAAAGAAAAATAACTTATTAAGTTTGTTATCATTTATTTGGTAGAATTCCATTCTGAATATTATTAAAATGAAACACTGTGTTTGGATTCTACAATATATTTTATACTTATGACGATAGCTATTTCGCCTTACTAAGGCATTATCAAGATATAATGTCCTAGATAATGTCTTGATAATGCCCTAGTAAGGCGAAATAGCTATCGACATAAGTATAAAATATATTGTAGAATCCAAACACAGTGTTTCATTTTAATAATATTAAGAAAAATTACCTACTGGGGGGTCATGAAAGATCAAATGACATATTTTCCTGAAATAAGTAATAAATAAAAATGATGTCCATTAAAAGATATATCATTGGCATTAAAACTGTAGAAGCAATCTGTGAACAGCAGTGTCATGTAGTACCTATATATCTAGGATATAGTCTTATAAACGAATGAGAATTCATAGCACCGTTGGTTCACAGATCTGAAACCTGTATATGTATCCACTTGAAACTAGAGGCAGTCAATAAGATGTTAGGTAGGTACAACAATTACACTCACTCAACGCTTTCAAGATCCGATGATGATTTGAGGATCGTTGTAAATATTATATTTTATAGTAATGTATTCAACTTGAGCATTCGAGTGTCAAGTGTTTGTAAACAACCTAGGGCTGAGAAATCGGATACAAAATAAGCAACAGTACAGTATATTTTTAATTATATTCTGTATATATTATTGTAGAAAAATAATAAGCATACCCCGATTTTCGACATTTACCTTTATTTCTAAAATACTATAAGATATAGAGCATTATATTTTTTTTATAAATTAAAGAAGATCAAAATATCTGGAAAAATAAGATGTAACGTTGCATTAATGCATCAGGTTAAGTTAATAAACCAAAAAAACTTTTATTTCGCAATGGCGCTGAATGGAAAATAAATGTTTTTTAGGTTTATTTACTAAACCTGAAGCATTAATGCAGCATCACATCATATTTTCTAGATATTTTTGTCTTCTTTAATTAAAAAAAATATGTTTATCTTATATTTTTATTAAAAATATAAAAAATTATATTTTTATTAAAAATATAAGATAAACGTTGAAAATCGGGGTATGCCATTATTTTTCTACAAGAATTTATACAGAACATCACCAAAAAGTAAATATATATTTTTATTTATTAATACCCAAATTATTTAAATTATTTTTTTCAAAACGATTTATCTAAAGTAATAAAGCAATCAAAATGTTAGTGTTTGTGTGTGTGTGTGTGTGTGTGTGTGTGTGTGTGTGTGTGTGTGTGTGTGTGTGTGTGTGTGTGTGTATGTGTGTGTGTGTGTGTTTGTCTCACGCCTTCTGAAAAACCAAGAGCATCTAAAAATCTAATTTATGTGCGAACGTGTACCTGTATACCTGATGCAGTGTCACGCTAAAAATAATGCGATAAAAATGCTGAATTTTAAAAATATTTCAATAATTATTTTTTTCATACAAAATTTTCCAAGTCGTATCTGTCAAAAAAGTGTACATTTTGCACGCAAATATCTGTTAGTTTAAAAGTTAGAAGTACGTATTTACACGAAAAAAATATATTTTCAAGTATAACTTAGCGTTTGAGTGAAAAACATGGTGAATATTTTGTATAATTATAATGTTTAACTTATTTTTAAAGTAAGCGTTTTGTACATGAACGCCGCCATTTTAATATCTTTTCATACAATATTTCATTTTCCTACCGAATGAATATATTCTTGAAAATAATAAACCTTTGAATTAAATGTAATTATGAAATAATAAAATGAAACACAAGACATTACAGCAAGTTTTAAGACATATATTGTAAAAATGTGTTTATTATTAGTAAAGATATAGGCATAATAAAATTGAATAATTTGTAAATAATATTTGATTTTTCTGACAATCTTCATTTTTATGGCATCGAACAAACCAATGTATGTAGGTACCTACATATTCAAAAAATGTCTCAAACCATTTGATATTTTTTACGTATTGGAATGGTTACTATGGTAACGGAAAGATTCTGATATTCAAATAAAATTTGTTATGAATCGAATTTATTTAGAACATTGTTGTAGGTAGGTACCTACCTATTATTATTTACTTACATATCAACAATATACTGATTTCCTATCGGAAAATTACTTTATTTATTTATTTATGAATGTATGAATGTATGCAAGCGATGTGCTCCTAAACCGTATGTCCGATTACAATGAAACTTTGGCGAATTGTCGAGCGTGTGCCCGAGGTGGTTTCTGGATTTAAACTTTTTTTTTATTCTTCTTCTTCTTCGTGTATTTGGTCATTTTACCAATGAAAGCGGAATATCCTGGGAAAAGAAGGTCCGACTGTCCCTCCATCTCTTCGCAGGTCTTCCAGGACGGTTTCTGGATTTAAACTTTTTTCTTCTTCTTCATCGTGTATTTGGTCATTTTACCTATAAAGGTGGAGTATCCTGGGAAAAGAAGACCGTGCTTACATCTCTTCGCGGTTCTTCCAGGATGGTTTCTGGATTTAAACTTTTCTTACCCGAATGAAGGGACGGGATGTAATTGAAGGGAAGGGAGGCACTAAAGGGCCTGAAGGGACGGGAGGTATAAAAGGGCCTGAAGGGACGGGAGGTACTGAAGGGCCTGATGGGAAGGGACGTGATGAGGGATTGAAGGGACGGGATGTACTGAAGGGCCTGATGGGACGGGAGGTACTGAAGGGTCTGAAGCGACGGCTCCTGGAGTCTAATTATTTTTCTTCTTAATTTTATGTAGACCTTTAAGGACAGTTTTAATACAAACTATTTCCTATAGATTAATCTTCTTCTTCTTTTATGAAGACCTTTTGCTCAGTTTTTATACAATCTATTTCCAATAGTCTAATTCTTCTATTTTATGTATTTTTTCTTATTTTATGTAGACCATTGGGATTTTTTATACAAACTATTTCTTATAGTCTTATACTTATTCTTCTCTTTTTTATTTAGACTTTTGGGTTAGTTTTAAGTCTAATAGTCTATTGTGCAGAAATATTATTAAAGATATGCACACTTGATGAAAATACATATGTAAAAACGAATGGGATGTGGGATGTGACGATGTAACCTGCACTAGAATCTTTTCAATACTTTTGTTTAATCAAATTTAAACCATTTATATCATCCTATTTTGAATAATTTTCAACACCTACATAATATATTTGATTTCGTTGACAATATTTAAAGAAAGGGGGTTGTGGCCATTACTGAATTCTTCACAACGTTTATATTCAAATTATTTACCATAGTTTAAGTCTTCTTCTTCTTCGTTAATGTAGACTTTTGTGTCAATTTTAAGTTCATCAGTCTAATTGTGCAAAAATATAATGCACACTTGATGAAAAAATATAAAACGAATGGGATGTGACCAACACTGGATCTTTTCAGTACATTTGTTTAATCAAATTTTAACCACATCCCAACATCCAAAATTACTAAATATTCAATAGGTAAGTACATATTACAATTTGTTTTCGATGATAATATTTAAAAATGGGGGTTGTGGCCAAACCAATCTCTTTACAACGTTGATAAACAGTCATATTTAAAACCATTTCGCATAGTCCATGCATGCAGAAATTGTATATTATACTTCATTCACACTTTATAGCAATATATAAAAAATAATGGGTTGTGGCCATCACTTGAACATTTTACAATCAAATTCAATCATATTTCAAACAACTTTTCATAGTCCGATTTTGCAAAATAATTGGGTGACAATATTATAAAAACGATTGCTTTTTCCTTCACAATTTTACATTCTTGGCCAACGGCGGGACATAAAAGCTAGTTATAAATAATGATGGTATATCAAATTGAAAAATAGGTACGTTGGCAGCAGTCCCCCCCTTAAGCTAAATTTCTAAACATTATTGCCATTCGTTCTTTTCTAATACCAAACAAATAAGTCGGCCTTCGCTGATCAGTTGGTTAGGTTATTATGTTAGGTTATGTTGGTTAGATTAGTTAAGATTAGGTTGACTGCTGATCCAAATGTTCAGTGTACGATTCCCGGTGTAGACACAGTTTTTAATTGTGTTTTCAGTCTGGATCTGTGAGACGATTAATATCGTAAATCTCCAGAATATGGCAACTTGTTACTGGATGCGTGTTGATTAAATACCTACTTGACACAGTATCTACCTGTTAGTTGCTCAATTAATAAAATACCTAAATAAAATAAAAACCGAAAGAAATATGGATTTAAGGGTTTATAGTTTGGTGTGTATTCTTCAACTATGCATACTATCGCCATCGACAGTTGGATCTCATGTGTTACATGCAACTAGTTACGATAAAAATTACACAGCGCGACACGTCGCGTCGCTTCAAGGGCGGTCACCTCTAGAGTAAGTAATCAAGGTTGTAAGTAGGAATATATATTTTGTATTATGTAAATGAAGAATTTGCAAATAAATTGACGCTCGATGGAATTTCACATCACCAATTTATATACAAATTGCAGCAACATTCTCGACCGCTATTCCTGTACCGCCATTACTTCTAAGTATGTAACATTAAAATAAAATAATATATTTTTATTGCAAGTGTGCTGTAATCTCTACGTTGACGTTATTACCTCCGTCTTGCTATTATTAAAATAAAGTTATGCAGTATATATAGTAGAGTTTGAAAATACAAATTGAAAAGGTAAACCTAATAATTAAAATAAATATTAAATATAGATAAAAGAAAACTAAATTAATTTGTCAAATATTTCCTTCTGCATCCTTCGGTTCCTTCCTTCCCCAGTCTATATTCTTTGTATTTTTTAGTGGTTGGTTTGAGGAGATTGCCTTATGGCAATAAACCCGCATTTGTGCTGTACCTCGATAAAGGATATAAATAAGTAATTTTTCAATTTTTTGTACAGCAAAGTACACAAAGAATGACATTAAGCATTATCTTCCAACCCACCCGAGAAAATTAATGTCTTCACATTCACACAATACTAAAAGCATTACTAAATCTCGACACAACTCACTCACATTCACACAATACTTATACAAGCATTACTAAATCTCGACGCAACTCACTCACATTCACACAATACTTATACAAGCATTACTAAATCTCGACGCAACTCACTCACATTCACACAATACTTATACAAGCATTACTAAATCTCGACGCAACTCACTCACATTCACACAATACTACAAGCATTACTAAAACTCGACGAAATACCAAAAACTAAGACACAAAACATGGACAGAAAAATTACACGTACATAGGGTTTAAAATATTCAACATCTTTAAAACAGAAATTGCATTCATAAGAACTTACTCGCACTACAAAATGAAAGCTATAGCAAACAACTGGCTAATTACTAAAGGAAGAAAAGAAAATGAAAATTGATTTAATATAACGACATAATAGACTTAAAAAAATACGCAATTAAGTATATCAGTATTAAACAAATCTACATTTTTTTTTAATAAAATGAATATGTCCTTGTTAAACATGTACATATATTATACATCTTCCTACGTTTCCTAAAATAAGCATATAAATGCATGTGCTATAGGTGAACGAAATCGGTCGAGGCAGGATTCGAACTCGCGACCACTGGATTACTAACCCAGCGCGCTAACCGCTCTGCTATCGACTCATCTATATTATGAAGCAATATTTCACACTTACTGCACAAAAACATACACTTGCAGGTCCATCTCACCTCAAACTAAAGATATTATAAACACTATGGCCCGAATTTATAAAACGTACTAAGAATTTTCTCAATGCTTAGCACGACAAATTCCATACATTTCTGTGTGCTAAGTATTGACTTAAGCACTGAGAATGGTTTATAAATTCGGCCCTATGTCGATGACAGGTCGTAATCCCTATAGGTTCCTTGAGTTCCTGGTTCTCCTATCAGGACCAACTAACTCGTCTCTATTGAGATGTTAAAAATTTGTCAAAAAAATATATCAATTATAAGAAATAGCCAATAAAAGTAGTAAACTACCCGGAAAATCACCGAAGAGATGGAATGTCAGCTGCGGGACCTCCTCCTCTTAGAATGTATAGTCCACCTTCATGGTTCAAGACCCAATACTCGATGAAGAAGAAGAAGACTCATAATAGGTAAGTATACGTAATCCGTTATCTAATGTAACATTATTCGTCAATGTTAATCTACCAATATAATAGTATGAGAGTGCCATAATGGAATGAATAACGTTGAAGTGTGAAAAACCAATCAAAAAACTACATAGCGTATGTACATATGTATATATGCACCTAGTTCCAATGAACTGAAAGCGATTCACCAGATCGTGTGTTGAAATGGTTGAAATGCATATTATATGGGATCACTTGACGGCTATACGCTCAATATTATAAATATCAAATGTATCTACAGTAGGTTTAAGTACCTGCCTATATAGACACTTAATACATACATAATATGATATTATACAATCACAGAACTTGTATTCATTTATTTATTTTATTTTATTTTATTCTTGAAACACATATCTTTTGATTATTTAAAATAATGGGCAACGTACATGTTTTTTTCACGATACAATAAATAAGAATACCAAAAGTTCTTTTTTTTATACATATTATTTGAATTTAATAATATTTATATACATAATTACAATGAACATATCTTTTTTTATTTTATTTTATTATTTGAATGAACATTACAGCTTAAGTTTTATTTAAAAATAGTCAGTCAGTTTTTAATGCAGCAGCAAGATTGATATTCAATTCACCGAAGTCTTCCCACATAACTCCACTGTTAAAAGATCTTCATTGGTTGCGAATATCGGAAAGGATTCAGTACAAGATATGCTGGATGGTGCACAAAGTTATCCGCGGACGTGCTCCAAAATACCTCATGGATCTTTGTGTACCAGATGACCTGAACCAAAAAAGATCTACGCTTCGCTCTGCAAGTAATACGGCAATGCATCGACTAAAAGAGCAAAATACGTGTCGAATGACGAACTTTGGTGAAAGACTATTTGCTGTAGTGGTTCCGGTTCAGTGGAATAAGCTTCCATATAGGTTAAGATCGATAGACAGTGAAAGTGTGTTTAAAAAACAGTTAAAAACTTATCTTTTCAAAAACTCGTATAGTGATTAAGTGATTATTTCCTTGTTTATGATTATTTTTTTCCAGGTATTATTGATAAGCGCCCTTGAGGTGGATACACAAAAATGGCGCTATAGAAATTATCCATTTATTATTATTATTATTATAAAAATTACAATTTTTCATAGCGCCAATTACAATGTTCTTACATTTGATTTAATGTTACATGTACTCATTGCTGGAAACAAAACAATGAATTATTCCTGTCTAATGTGTCTCCTTAAAAGGGTCCTGGACATACAGAATATGTCCACGAACCTTATCGTTTCCATATTATTATACTATGAGATAAGGAATCGGTAACGTTTCGAATTTTGAGCACCGTTCGTCTATTTGGTATATATAATTTAGTAATAAAACACAATATGTTATATACAAAACCAATAAAATTCCTTAAAGCGTTCATACAATCAAATAGCTCGACCGATTTCATTCACCTACAGCACAAGAATTTTGTTTAGTTTAGCGAATGTATGAAGCTAAAGAGTACGTTTCACTTGTGCAGTGCACTTCATGGTAATATTGGTACGACTGTCAGTCAGTCAAAAAACTGAATAATGTTGTCATATCTCCAAATTAAATCTCATATTTAAATCCAAATAATATGAAATTGTCAATGAAAACAATCCGAGTAAAATGATTTTAATTTATTTATTTGCCAACGATACATAGTTACATTATAGCGTTAAGTAGCGTTAAGTTATTATAGCGTTAAGTAGGTACATGTAAAAACAAAATAATTTCAAGATTACAGTGATAATATATCCTGAACTCAATGCTAGGTTACTATTAAAGGTTTAAAGTAAGCTGGTATTAGCAAAAATGCTCCAGAAGTATACATAATTAAAATTAAGCCCTGTAGTTTCCTTGAGTTTATTTGATGTAGCTTCTTGGGCAACTAACAGGCACTATGTCAAATAATTATTTAACACGCACCCAATTACAAGTTGCCACATTCTGGAGACTTACGATATAAATAGTCTCAAAGATCCAGGCTGAAAACACAATTGAAAGCTGTGTCTCGGGACCTTTGGATCAGCAGTCAGATACCTAACCAATTGAGCCACGAAGGCTGACATGTATGAGTATTCAGTGCTATTGTCAATGAAACGCATTAATTTACTGAAGTCCGTTAACTAATGATTCCATTTGATTAATATGAAATCTATTTTATTTATAGAGAGACAACAATGAAATGTGTTTTTCTTTGTGTAGTTGTTTCAAGATCATTAACTTGATTGTATCGTTTGAGAAAAGTGAGTGAATCTCACCTAATTACCTAATTGGAAGTAAATCTGTTATAGAAATCATCTTAACTATAGAGCGTCTTACAGTTAACTCAACACATTACACAATACCATTACATATATGTAACACAGAAGAGAATATATACAAAATAACAATGTATACCTACATTGGTATAATATCGTCTGCTGACAGGAAAAAGTCACTAACTGCCTATTTTGGCAAAATTGAGTTAACTATGCTATCATATTCACCAAAACACACTTTACATCTGGTAAAAAAATTATCTTCATATCAGGTCCCGTTGCGGAGATTTTTCGGAAAAATATTCATTATCTGCATTTTTTTTCAATTATGCCGTCTGGAAAAAGTCATTATCGTTGTAATGAAGTCTTTTTTTTACATATTTTTGTATTTAACTACCAACATTCGAAAATTTTAACACATTAACTAAAAAATAATTTTCGATAAATACATAGCATCATATCCTAACTGGGTAGGCAGAGAGAAAAGAACGCCATTGTTTTCTATCCCGGATTGCATTAATCGCCTTATTTACATTGATACATCATCTCAACATTTTAGTCTGTTATTCTCATACATCAACCCATGCATGTCCCTAACGGGGTAGGCAGAGAGAACCAAACACTATATTTTTATATCCTGGAACACATACATCGCCTCATCAATATTATAAATCATTATAACATGTTCATCTTTTTTCAAGTTTCTTAGATTTCTTTCTTACAGCATTTCGTTCGTATGGTCGAACCAGCATAAATAATATTTATATTGTAGTGATATACCTACCAGAAAAACTGCATTCCTGGTACAATATCTCTTAGGTATCAGTAAATACAGGAGAAAGAGAAGGTGTTTGCCTGACACTGTTCATTTACAGCACAAGTTTATGCTTAAATTTGGGTATTACATATGAGGATGCATAAATGTACCTACTTGTTAAACGAACATATTCGTTCTTTAAAAAAAACCTATATTTTTACATGTATTGTTGATATTGACGGTATTTAAGGTTTAGAATTCATAATATGATTTGAACAAACCCAGGTTTAATATTGGTTAATTCACAAAAAAAATATATAAAACAGAAAATAGAAGTTGATCTGAATATCTTCTGAAAATGTGAGTAAATACCTAATTTCTATTAATTTTAAAGTCAAGAAAAAAATTAAGAGATCCTGGGCACAATAGGTACCTTTCATTTGAAACATCTGAAATATTCATGATAGGTAGGTACTAATAAAATTAGAATATTAGAAGAATACAAAAAGTTTGGAAGAAATTGCAAAATGGCAATAAACTCGCCACTTGTGCAGGTTGCAAAGAAGTGATTAAAATTTGATTTTTTTTATGAAAGCATTATAATGAGTTTTGCCACACAGAAATATTACATACAATCTCACACAGTATGGCAGATGAGCCATCAGGAAAATCTCATTATATGCAATTTTATGTTTTTTTCATTCCCTATGAGTTTTTGTCAAATTTGAACATCAAATATAGTTAGATTAGGCTACTTTTTATATATGTTGAAAAATTCATGACAATCTATAAACAATTAAAGAAGTTATGAGAGTTAATATTGCCAAAAAACTTTGACAGCCATTATCTCGAAAACATGTTTGTTGCAGTTAGTGACTTTTTCCTGTCAGCAGACGATATCATCCGCCTACACTCGAATCACAATCAGGGTTACCAATCACCATACAGGCTTTTTTTTAACAAAGACAAAAATATAGTTAAAATGGTGATTTCATAACATTTGCGATACTTTTGGTTGTTTCATTGAAATCTGTGGCGAGGCTATACCTACACCACAATGGAAATGTCATTCGTCGGATAGTCTCGCATCTCATTCATATTAACGAAGATGAAGGACATCAGTTCCTGGACCGAATATGCAGCGCGGATCGGCATTCGCGCATGAACCGACGAGGCGATTGCAGTGTCAATTCTTTAACAATTAGTATAAAATTAATATCGACCCGAACATCTGTAAAAATTATCATGTATAATATTGTGACTTATTTGAACTGAAAATAGAAGCAAATATTTATTTATTTATTTATTAAAATCCTTTTTACAAGTATAATAATAACAATAAGTACAATATAACTTTATATAGTAGTTAATAAAAATTATAAGTTATACTATAAGTAAGAAAAAGTTAAGTTTGTCATAAGTGTATACATTTATATTAATTTTAATTTGTGGATTAGGCTACTCTACTAGGCTATGCCTGTCCCAGAGTAGCGTTATATAAATCAGTTCTATTATTTTAATTCGTCATAGTGTTAGTTATTTTTGTAAGGTTTTGTGGTAGGTTGAAGTAATATAGATGTGCAAGTATGTATATATTTTAGTGTTGTATGAAAAAAAATGCTTGATGTAAAAAGGGCTAATGCTAATATAATTTTGATTTTTTTATAAGTCGTCTAAGCAGTAATATTAAATAATTCTTCTGTTTCTTTTCGTCCTTTGGTAATTAACCAGTTGTTTGCTATGGCTTTCAATTTGATATGAGAGTAGGTTCTTAATAGTGGAAAGTCAGTTTTGAAGAGGTTAAATATTTTTGGACCGATGTACGCGTAATTTTTCTGGCCATGTGTTGTCTTAGTTTTTGGAATTTCGTCAAGGTTTAGTAGTGCTTGCCTAGTATTGTGTGAATGTGAGTTGCTGGTTGTCATTTGGTGGTTTGAAGTTTTGATGTAGAAAGTGAGAGTTGACTTAACAAAAAGCTGTCTTACGTCTAGTATATTAAATTCACTGAATAGTCTGTCTGAAGAGTATCTAATCTAAGTGGTTTTTTATTAATGACACGAAGTAAAGTTTTTTGCGCCGTTATAACCATTTTTAATGTGGTTTTGTAGGTACGTCCCCAACTGGGAATCGCATAGCTTAAGAATGACTGGGCAAGGGCATAGTAGATAGTTCTGATTTGGTGTTTATTTAAAATATTGCGAATGGATTTAAATAGATAAATGAGTTTTAGAAGTTTTCCCGAAATTAATTCAATGTGTGGTTTCCAGTTTAAGTGTCTATCTATTATTATTCCTAAGTATTTCACATTATCTGTATTTTCGAGGGGGTTACAATTGCAATTTTGGTGTTGGCAGTCATGCAAAAATCAGTTTTAAATCGCTAGACGGTTGCCCTCTTTTATCGATACTGAATGTCAAATATTGTAAGTTCTCTTTTATTATGAACCCTTCATCACTCAATTACTATTTCTATTTCTACTAATTAACTGATTATCAAATTGCAATATCTTATATAGTGGTGTATGTTATTGGGAAGTAATTTGAACACGCACTTAAAATCGCAACCATCTGATACATTATAATTTTAATTAAATAACCATCCCAATAGCATATACACTGCTAAAAATCTAACTCTGTCAAATAACAATTTTTAAAGTACTTTAACTATGTACCATTACTGATACTTTTGTTGAAATAACCCAGCCTCGGGTAATACATACATATTATCAGGCTCCTTAATTTCAATACAATAATACAAACTTTCTCGCACACACATACACGCACACGCTAATTTTTATCTATATTTCATACATAGATTTTTTTGTTCTTATTTGAAGCCGCTCGTTGCTGGAGATATATAGGTCAACCGCACTGCCGAAATAACTAATTTCAAATAACACGAATTTGACTGGGTCCATAAGACTATACCCATATATACCTACCTACGTATAGCCGCGTGAATATTCTTTGGATTTCATACATTTATCTTGGACTGTTTTCAGATTCAACGCTCGACGTCGGGCGTCGAATGTACCTGAAGTTGCAGATTATGACGCTTTTCACACCAATCTCACTGAACGCTTTCGAGCGGCGTTTCAATCTGAACGCTACATCGAAAGTTTTAAATGTCAAATGTCATGTAGAAAACATCAGGTGATGGGTATTAAAGATGTTAAGTAGTGGACTGTATTATAAACGATCTCACCTTCTTTTCTTCTTTCGCCTTAGCGCTTTTATACCGTTTCTATCGGGGTACGCTTTGCCCATGATCCTGGAATTGGCGAGTCTGGTTATTACATTGAAGCGACTACCATCTGACCTTCGTAACCCTTAGAAAGGGGAACCAGACAAATTGGATCATAGCTACACACAGCTAGTGATATAAACGATCTCACCGATGCTTCTTTATTCCTGGTTCACTGATTATTTTTTTGTGCACACATCCACACGCGGTGGTCTTCAAAATTGTACTGATCCTTTTTTTTTAATTGTCTCTTATTGTCACCCAAAATTATTGAGACCAACTTTCCAAGTGACAATTTTCAAAAGCATCGGTGAGGGGACAGCGGCAAGGAAAGGATTCAAAGAAAATATGCTTCTTCATGTCATTTATCATACATGTCTCTTTTTAGGTTATTTTTTCATCGAAAGACTACAATTGGGCAGTGGTGTAAATAATGATCTCTGACTTTTTATTGGAAATTGTTGAATGATATTTTTATAAATTAACCTCTTTTTTAATGCATATTGTCATCACAAATAATGTCAACTGACATAATACATACCACAGAAACAAATAGAAGTCAACAGATACTATAACTGTCAAAGCTTTTTTCACCCGGCAATTTCACCGAGCGTTTGGTGCGCCACAGAGTATCTTTCGAATGTATTTTCCCAGTCATTATGAACGGCTTAAAGCGTCACTAAGAACATAGCCTTGGATTGTCTCCATACTACATGTTCACATTCTTCATCGCCCTGTTGAATACTCTGCTTAATGACGAGGAGTAAAAATTAAATATATATTATATGTCGAGTGCAGCCCTGCCCGCCTATGAACGGATGCACTTCCGTCTGTTTCAGCAGACGCGGCGCTCTGTCGAAAGGTGGGAGGGCTTCCGCAGCTCTCACCTTTGAGGTGCGCTCGCCTTCTACCTGGTGGCACCTATACAATATCACGTATCACTATCGCTATCGTGGTATGTTTATTATTATTCTGTATGCAACGCGGCGTAGCGCTATACCGCAGCATGAGAAGGAAAGTGAATTGAGAGAATTAACTATAGGTAGATACCTACATAATATTATGTAGGTGTATACTATAATGATTGTTTGGTCGTTGGATTACGTTTGTAGGTATGCCAAGCAGCAAACTTCGCCCAATGTTTGCTGATGAAATGATACGTACTTACACTTATTTGGAAGCGCGTGGGTGAACGACTCGACAAGGAATAGTACCGAATGCAGTGAAATATTTCACACGCGAGATATAACTGAACTAACGCCCAACGAAGGGCCTTTAACGTCATATATTTACTAGGAACGACGAAGGAGGAAGATTCCTTCAGAACTACGCGACGAAACTTATCGTATTTGCAATAATTGTTAAAAAAAATTGGGATGTGCTGGTATTTAAAAAAAATGGAAATATAGGCAGTTAAACTCATAAATTTATCATAAAAAAATATTTTTCTTAATAAAAAATGTTTGAGAAACCCTGAAATTTAAAAAAAAAACTAAATTGAGATTTTGTATTTGTCTATCTTTATACCAATTTTCAGCGTTCTAGCTTTTATGGTTTTTGAGATATATGGAAAAATAAAGTAAAAATTCAAAAGTTGATAACCCCTGACTGAAACAAAAATTCACAATTCTGAGTAAAAAAGTTTTGTAGGCCTATAACCGTTTATATATTCTGAAAATTTGGGCTCTGTAAATTGAGCGGATCAAAAGTTATAAGGGGGGGCACACACACACACACACAGACACACACACACACACACAAAACTCACATAAAATGTTCTACTCCGAATTCTGAGTAAATCCATGTATAGGAACATATATGCTGCGAGGCCTCTAGTTGGTGTTATTAGCATGCAAAAAGTCCACTACACCATACAAAATTTTCCTTCGTACACGCATCTTGGCTTAATAATGTCGATTCATTAAGAGAATTGAATTCTCATGAACGAATTAACAGTTGGTCAAGTTGGTGAACTGTATAACTGATTCTAGTTAGTTATTATCTAAATTAAACTTTCATGCACCAAATAGGCTTACTAGAAAGACTCATACATTTAGACAACCTATGTAATTGTAGTCCTAATTATGCTCAGAACTCCTACATATATAGAACGTGTTGTAACTATAACGCGTTCTTTAATGAAATAAACCTTTTCAATAACTCCTTAAACGGATTTAAATGTTCAATTTCTAGGTTACTGCTTCGTGGTTAGGTGGTGTACGTGTGTTCCCCTTTTCCTATTTTCCTACATTTCTTTCCTACTCCCTTCCTCAAAACTACTTCTTTTCGTAAATATAATAACGACAATATTTGTAAACTTAATTGGTTCACATGTCCTTTCTCTGTACCATTTACCTTCCAATTGTTATACATGGCATATGTCAGATCACACCTTGAGTTCGCTTCCACCATATGGAATCCCCAATATCGAACATATATTGATCGTATTGAGAAAGTTCAAGATAATTTTTTCAATTATTTAACATATCGTTTTGGGGAAAACCAATGCAAACGATTCAGTTTAAATAAGCGTAGAAAGGTGTTTGATTTGATATTTTTATTTAAAATAGTGAATTGCATTGTGGATTTGTTTGTGGATTTGTGTATCTGTTGGAGAAAATTGCTTTTCGTTGCCCTTAACGCAGTACTAGATTCCTATTTGTAAAACTAATTATGCGCAGAACTCTTTTGTCAGACGTAGTTGTAAATTGTATAATTCTGTCATTAAGTCTGAAATCGATATTCTAAATGACGATTGTGCAGCTTTTAAAAGATAACTTTATAATGTTGTGTGAAAAGAATTCTTTTTAACTTATATGTGGGTACGTATTAACTGTTTTTTTTTTACTTTTTCATTTCTTGACTGGTTAATTGGTTATTTATTTTATTATTTTTATTTTTAATTATGTTACGTTTTATTTCAATCTTGTTTATTTTCCTCCTGCTACAACTAATGATCTTTTTCTTCATAAAGTATTTTATTGTTAACCATTTATGGAAACTTTGCTGGTTTATTTGATTATTATTTTGTACTATTACAATTTATTAATAAAACTGTATGTTTCCTTGATAAATAAATAAATAAAAAAAATAAATGTCATATTATGTATGTTAGTAAAATAAGTAAATTTTAACTGTCTGTTTACATAATAAATTAAAAAATAAAAATAAAATAAAATAAAAATACTATTAGATTTTGGTAGTATGCCATAGAAAGTCATTGTATTTTGGTAGTATGCCATAGAAAGTCATAGTATTTTTTATAACGCTTAGGTGTAAATAAAGACCCTCTGTTCCAAACACCTCAGAGGTGAGGGGAGATTGTTATCTCTTGTGTTGCGGTCCTTGGATCCACATTCAAAGGAAGTTTCGCCCCGTCCGTAACAATAAATGTACGAGCGCACGGTGCGCACAAGACAATTTGTTTGATCACGTGTGTGCGCAAACCGCCCCCCTCCACGTCGAAAATTTTCTAGATATTTGGCGATAATGTACCTATAAGTACATGGTGTTGGATAAGTTCAAAAATAAACATGATGGTGTGTGGTAAACACATGGAAATACGGATGACTCATATAGGAATCGTGTACAATAATTCAACTATAAACCAGAATCAGTATACTATGCAGGTAAATACTCTTATAAGATCACACGTTTTCATACAAATTTCACTTTAAGGGGGGGACTGCTGCCAACGTACCTATTTTTCAATTTAATATACCATCATTATTTCTTATCAAATCGTTTTGAAAAAAATAATTTAGATAGTTTGGATATTAATAAACAAAAATATATCTTAACTTTTTGATAATGTTCTGTATAAATTCTTGTAGAAAAATAATGGCATACCCCGATTTTCAACGTTTGTCATATATTTTTAATAAACTATAAGGCGTAGAGTTATATATTTTTTTTAAATTAAAGAAGACAAAAATATCTAGAAAAATATGATGTGACGTTGCATTAATGCTTCAGGTTTAGTAAATAAACCTAAAAAACATTTATTTTCCATTCAGCGCCATTGCGTAATAAAAGTTTTTTTGGTTTATTTACTTAACCTGATGCGTTAATGCAACGTCATATCATATTTTTCCAGGTATTTAGTACTTCTTTAATTTATAAAAAAAATATTGCTCTATACCTTATATTTTTTTAGATATTTAAGATAAATATCTAAAATCGGGGTATGCTTATTATTTTCCTACAAGAATATATACAGAACATAATCAAAAAGTTAAGGTATATTTCTCTTTATTAATATCCAAACTAACTAGGTTACTTTTTTCAAAATGATTCGTTTAGTAATAATGATGGTATATCAAATTGAAAAAATAGGTACGTTGGCAGCAGTCACCCTCTTAACTCACAATTTATTGGATTGTACACAAAATTTCACATTGTATAAGACACGAGAAAAACCAAAAAATGCCGTGGAAACGAGATCGTTAAGAAGAGTATTTAACAGGACGATGAAGAATGTGGATATATATAGTATAAAGACAATGCAAGATAAACGGTTGTGACCAACACTAAACTCTCTACTACATAATAAGTGTATCTACCTACACATTTTTTATTCCTCACTATCCCAAGGAGATATAGTGCGGAGTTATGAATTCGCAATTTTTATGGTTATTTTTTTACTGCACGCAGAATTTTTTTTTCTTAATAGTAACAAAATTTCATGTTAAAATTAACCGAACTATAGTGACTACAAAACATTTAGTATTGTGTATCCAAATGTTTTGTGCACACACCCAAACAGTACAGTCATAAATAGATAAATATTTATTACTGATAACAAAGGTTTGGCTAAAACGCAGGTAGCCAGTTCGGTTGTCATAATATTTTTTTCAGTGCAGATTATCAACTAGTATCATGCTGAGATTGTATTCACAACGTTTCTAGACAATGTACCTGTGTGTGCTATGTACTATGTGCTATGTACGGTGTGTTTATTCTACTTTATCGATTATAGACTAAAATACTAATTCGATTCTTTTCAAATTTGTATACTTATCTAATACTCGTTTAGACCCCATTAGAACTAAGTATACCTGATCAGTGCTTCTATTTTTTTAACTGTCAAATATTTCAAAGTGACCTCAAGCTCGGGAAACTCAAAATTTTATATTTTTAGTTTCAAATTGCTAAAAAATTCAAAAGTTGATAACCCCTGACTGAAACAAAAAATCACCATTCTGAGTACTTATAAAAGTTTTGTAGGCTTATAACTTTTTATATATTTTGAAATTTTGGACTCTGTAAATTCAGCGGATCAAAAGTTATAAGGGGGGGGGGACAGACACACAAAACTCACATAAAATGTTCTACTCCGAATTCTGAGTAAATCCATTTACAGAAACATATATGCTGCGAAGCCTCTAAGTTGATGTTTTTAGCATGCAAAAAGTCCACTATGCCATACAAAATGTTCCTTAATACACGCGTCTTGGATTTAAACTGCCTCTTCCTTCAATAGAATTTCATTCTCTTGTACGAATCGACAGTTGGAAAATGAAAATGCTGAAATATTTCTTTGTGAAGTGATTTTATAGCGTTGGCCACAACCCACTCGTTTTGATGGTTGACAATTATCTCACGCAAACATCGGCCTCTCAGGCTGGGCTGGTTAGTTGGAAGAAATAGCCGTCTGGCTATAAACTCCTCAACGTGACCCTGAACGTCAATGCAGATGATGATTATTGAAAAGGTGGATGGTTATTATATTGTGTACCTAGTGCAAAATATATTATGCGGGCATTGGGCATTCAGCCAACACTAGTCTGAGTGTCTCTCAGTCATTTTGCCAAACATTACGCGACGCAGAGAAAACCCGTGAAAGAATATTAACGAAAACTACAGACTTCACTTTAGACTCGAACTTTTCATGTACTTAAATAGGTATCTATATATTTATGTATGATATAATTTTCGCCAAACATCTTGAACGAGCATCCGGTTGCGCAGAGCGCAAAATTGTGTCTTTTTGCTTCGTTGGTTTACGTGCAAATCGCCCCCCTTCTCGGCTAAAAGTTCAAGTTATTTGGCGACAACTATACATATCATATTTATTTCTCTCCCATTCATCACTTAAGAGGCTATAGTAGTCTATATAGTATATTTTGTAAATAATTTCCCTACTACCCTCAAAAGATACGTCTTTGAAATAAGGAACAGTTTGTATGTAGGTAGATCTTTATTCTATTGCATGACTTTTTTGAATTTTGAATTTGTTTAATACTTTCCTTGTGTAATTAGTTTTAGTAAAACCCCTTTTTAATTTTTTATTGTATGCAACTAAAAACTATAAGGCCTATGAAGTAGATTTTTACTTCAATCGAAAGAGAATATGAAAATCTACCGGCTGAGTTTTTTTTATTATTATAATATTTTAATTACTATTCTTGCTATTTAAAAAAAAATCTCTAAATTTTACCTTTTCTGCAGAAAAAATGTTGTATATCACATATTAGGTGATATACAATATTTTTTCGTGTTTCATACATTAGAAGGTAATTTAGTGTGCATTTTTGCGTAGGTACATCCGTATACCCAGGGTATACAAGGGTCTTAAATCTACGGCTTTAAACTGTAATTTCCACCCGCAACATAATTTCACAATTTTGAAGTACCACTTAAGTACAGTTTTAAGTATAAGATACGAGAAAAACATAAAAAAAAAACAATTTAATATAATAGTATTTTCGATTGACTTTGAATTCAAACAAAAATATCGAATGTCAACAAGTGCAACAGCTAGAGATTGATAGAACTATTGAGTTCCGTGCCGCGCATACTGTTCTGTGGTCATGACAACCAACTTAACAAAACTAAATTCGGCGCTGTCGTATGAAATAGAGCTCAAAATCGAGATCAAGTGAACTAGGGTTCAAATATTTTTATTAATAAGGTTTCAGTCGAACGTGGAATAAAACTTTGAATCGGGTTCAATTGAATCGTGATTCAAGGTTTCTTTTTTTATAAATAACACTTTAAGTGCGTAAAAAACAGTCAGTGGCTATTTACATTTATAACATTTTTAAGTGATACTTGTTTTGTGGAATAAAATTGTTTACAATAATTCTAATATTTGTGTTAACACCGTAAAATCCGAGATAATATGTACTTTTATAGCGCCATTTCATGATTCAAGATCATTCCAAGGGCACAGGAGACTCCTGGATTCAGCCAGAGCCCACCCAGGGCTGTCGAGTTTATGATGATGATGATTAGTGATAATGCCGAATCGCCTCGGTGAAAATGTTCGGTCATGATAGATAGAATTTGTGGAAAACTGGGTAGGTACTTTGTTATATTTTATTCATTAATTTTAAATATAGTTATATTTTGTCTTTTTCGTTATTCGCGAAATTGAACCAAACCACTAAAAATATAATTTTGCAAACATTCTTTAACAAAATGACAATAATGACAACTTCCTCTGCTAGAAATATAACCTAGGACGCCAGCGCAGTAGTCAAAACGACTATGCCACGGCGGTCGTCAATATTTAAAAATTATTTCATATACTAAGAAATAATTTTTAATCGGGTTGGAAAAGTTTTTTAACGGAAAGTGAACGATATTTTCTTTCAAAAGCGACGTGTGCCAGAACCCTATCTATATATATCAAAAGGCTAGTGCCCGATTTCCCCAAGGCTCCTTAACTTAAAAAATCACATTTATGAACCACTTAGCGCAAAATTGCATTTCACCAAACAATCTTAGCCTCGCTTAGCGACGTCGGCGCATAAAATTTTAAGTGGCGGTCTCTAGTGGATTAACCGTCATAAGCGTCACTTAACGCGTTTGACAGATAGATATTTGGGTTACGATTTCGTCGCAGAGTTGTTTTATTATTGAATTTATCTTTTTTGTTGTAAAATTTAAGTTATATTTTGTTTATTATCATCTTGGAAGATGGATGGATTCGTGAAATCGTTGAATAGACATGCTCCATCCGTTTGTTTTGAAGTAATTGCCGTGTTTTTTGAAACTAATTAAATTAATTTAGTTTTTTAACTGGGGTAAAATTTGTAGAACGTTTCCTTGGTTTATCCATAATTATACTCTGCTTAATATTATACTTTGATAAATATGCGCGTCCCGTGTCGAACAATCTCAACAATCAACAAGTGCGAAGCGAATAAACAGCCATGACAGCGAGTATATCCTAGGATGTACACCGATTTTTTAAACCAAACCTACAAAAGTTTGGTAAAAATAGATTGGTTAGGTTTGTCTGTAGTTATAATTGCGGCTGGCATGAGCCAGTTGCATTGTATATTAAAAAAAGTAACAAATATTAAAATAAAATAACTAAATTGGTGTGAATACTAAATAAACTGTCTGTACATGATGTGTCAAAAACAAAAACTGGTGTACAAATAAGGCTACCCTGACAGCGAGCGCCGCTAGCGCCATCTGTTGGCGCCAGCGGCAATTACCTGTACTCATGAGATCAAAGTAGTACTTTTTTATAATTAATTTATATATAGAGTAAAAATCGTGAAATTCACACGTTAGAATATTTTAATGATATTTTTATAGTTTATTATGTATTTCTTATTTGCATATTTTTTAAAGTAACGTTATCTTGAGTCCATATTCATGTTCACCGGAAACATAACAAAAACTAATCCTGACCTTAGCTTAGTGTGGCTGTTATTTTTTGGTGAAATGCAAATTTATTAAGTAAGCCACTTAAGGATTTAAGTTTCGAATGGGTACTTAGCTGATGTTCGATTTTGAGGGACCTTGGAGAAAGCGGCCGTAGGTATAGTAGGCAAAATATTAAATTATCAAAACAAATCTCCAAAAGATACATCATTGAAATATTGCGTGAGTTTTTTTTTTAATTTGAATTTGTTAAATATTTTTCTTTTTCATAAAACAATTTTAGTTTTTATAAAACCTTTTTATTTATTTTTTTTATTGAATGTAACAAAAAAACTACATGGCATTTGAAGTAGATATTTACTTCAATCGAAAGAGAAACAAAAGTTTTTTTTTACTAGTTTAATTACTATTCTTACTATTATAAAATTCTAGATTTTACATTTCCTTCACGAAAAAATATTGTAATCACAGATTTGGTGATACAAAATATATTTTTCATGATTCATACATAAGAAGGTAATTAAGTGTACATATTTGTGTACATCCGTATGCACAAGGACCTTAATGTACAAAGTTTAGTAGTTAGTATTCATCTTGCATCAGAGAGGTATGAAGAGGATAAGTTGACGCAAAAGTTCCATGCCATGCAAATACCTACATACATTATTTAAATATAATTATCTATAGGCACCTACCTACATAATGTCATGTGTTTCTGTCTACACAATATCCTCTCAAAACACAATGACAAACGTTCCCATAAAAGCAGACACTTCAATTTAATTAAAAACATGTAAGTAAATAAAAAAAACACTATTTTATAATTTAAATAAAAAAAAATAAATCTTTATCAAAAAGAAATTTTTCGATACTGATTTTTTAAATTCTGTTACAACTTTCACATTCAAAATAATCATTTCATTTCATTAATTAAATTTACCTAAATTTTAATTTTACTGACAATTAAATCATGTTTATAAATGTATATTATTACTAGTTTCATGTAACACATGAGATCCAACTGTCGATGGCGATTGTATGTAAAATTGAGGAATACGTATCAAACTATAAACCATTAAATCCAAATTATATAGTATTTTCAGATATTTTTTTATTTATTTATTTGGTTTATTTGGGACAATAACAGCATTATTAACTAATATGAACATAAAACAATAAATCAAGGCCAAAAAAAATGTCCACAAAGTACGTATTTAGAGTTGATTCTAAAAAAAGATTAATATTATATATTAAAAACTAAAAAAAGAAATATGACAAAATCAACAAGGATAATGACGGAGATGGGGGAGGAACTGTAGGAATAGATATAGAAAAGTGGAGGAATGTGAGAGGTAGAGCAACTGATGGTATGTCACAACATTTTTCGTCATTATGATATCCGTCCGCACTCGCACCTAACCCTTTCCCGGAATTAATTATAAGTAAGGAAAAATATGTCTTATATCACTAAAACTTTCATTATATTGTCATTATTTTGTTTTCTATACAAAACATGTAGGTATGTATGTCAAGATAGGTTTGTATGAGGGTCAGTCCATTTTTCCTACCCAGAATATGAAAACAGCATGATGGTTTGTGATACCACCTTTCTAACAAAAAACGAAATCGTAAAGAAATCGTCATTCAAAAAGTATTCAAACTTGGTATAGAAAATATTCAGCATTTTCATGTTATGACTTAAATATTTCATGAAAAATGCTGATATAAATTATTTTTTCTTTAAAAATTTTATTATGAAAACTAGATAATTTTTCAGTGCCATTTAAGGAAAGTGATGTGCCTTTTTACCGTTTTAAAAAAAAAAATCAAATTTTAAGTTTCCTGAGTGGGGTCAAAGTAGGTAAGTATTAGATATAAAAATTTTCAAAATTTGATTAGAATCGAATTAGTAGGTACTTAAGTTTATAGTCGATAAAGTAAAATGAACACGCCGTACATAGCACACACACAAACATACATTTACATTGTGATGAAACTTCAGAATACAATCTCAGCATGATACTAGTTGAAAATCTGCAATAAAAAAATTGCCTTAAAAATTGCAAAATCATAATTCCCCATTATATCGCCTTGGGTTAGTGAGGAGTAAAAATCACATTGAATTGATTAACCTAAAAAATGAATAAATGTCATGTGTGTGAATAGCTCCGTGTGTCCAGTCCATGGAAGGAATTGACTTCCTGGGAGATGCACTGAAGAATTATTATGGCTGAGTCATCATCACACAAATAGCATATTCGTCATGTTGACACACTGATAATATATTGCCATATTTTGAAGTGAAATACATCCCCGTGTCTAATCACAAAAATTATTCTTCTTTTTTTCTGCCATATTTATTTGAGGCAGACTCTCCTTGTTTTTCTTCTTCATGATTCTGTATCTTGCACCATCGTCTCATCCAGTTGTGCCACTCTCAACTTCTACCCTACATATAACTCCCCTCCAACCCCGAAATTGATTGTCAGGAATATATTCAGTGTTTGAATTAGTTTTTATTTTCCTATGTGAGAATATTATTATTGAATTAAAAGTAACTGTTCTTCTCCTACCGCCACCTGCTTACGGAGACCTGTAAGAGCTCCGTACAGAACTCTGAAAGAACACAAGAGTGTAGAGAACTCTAAAACCTTGCAGAGCTAAAATGACTACTAGATCCCCTATTAATAAAATAAGCGAGCACTCTTTAATATATTTTTACAGCTAAATCGTCATTCTTCGACCATCGTACCTACCATAAGTGGTAAAGCACATTTGACTTCTGGGAGGCTGCCTTATCTTGCCTTAATCTTAAAAATGTATAAATTAGTACTCGATCATAATCCAATATTAAGCTTACTCTACATCTAATCATAAAAAAAGTTGAGTATGAAATAGCCATTAATTTTTGTATAAATAAATATTATTATTCGATTAGATATTTTAGATGGGGCGATGGCAGAGCGGTTAGCGCATTGGGTTAGTAATCCAGTAGTCGCGAGTTCGAATCCTGCCTCGAACGATTTCGTTCACCTATAGCACGCTTATTTTAGGGAACGTAGGAAGATGTATATGTACTTGTTTGACAAGGACCTATTCATTTTTTTAAAGAAAGAAAAAAAATTAACCACAAAGATTACTAAAGTCTAAAGGTGATCTTAATCTTATTTTAATCAACTTCACGATTAACCCTGCTGTACCAGCATTCCGGTTTCGATAGCTACGCCCACCTCCACCCGTTCCGCATATGGGGACTGAAACGGCCCCTTCACAGAACGCTAGTAAGAATGACAAAGAATGCATGGCACGAAGAGTAGCTCTAGAAGCTCCTCTAGACTCGTGGTCTCGGCACAATTGTGCAAAAAATAACAATCAACGTCGGTGAACATAATATTCACAAACATGGACTGTCGCGAGAGTACTTCAAGCCTGTGACTGTAAAACTGGGCATCAGAGAGTTGACCAAGGACACTCTGGAATTTAATTTTTTTTTTATTCAGCAGATAGAAGGGCACTATAGCCATGGCAAAACAATTTGAAGGCTGTAAAGTTCTTCTTAGAGACCACTAAATCCGCATGCCCAATGGGACCTTGAAGAGGCCCACGGACTGCCGCGAGGAGCTCCGTTCTGTTGTAGGACACATTTGGGTGAGAGCATTCCCAGAGGATGTGCTCTGAAGTTTGGTCAGGGTGATGGCATAACTGACATGAGGACGAGTTTACAAGGCGGAATCTATGAAGGTAGCTATTAAAGCTGCCGTGTCCTGTAATAAACTGAGATGTCCAGAAATCTGGGACGGCCCAAGATTGACGAAGTCTAGTCCTCACATCAGGGAAAAACGAGAATGTTGTTCGTCCCACGGGGCACGAGCTCCATCGAGCCTGCCAAGAGTCCAGCAGAGCTTCCATGGTGATGCTGTTAATGTTTCTGGGGGAAATAGAACCTTCGGGGGGATGAAGCCGAATCTCACCAATTTCAGATGACTGTCGTTTCATCAAATGGTAAGAAGCGCCACGCCTCTGAGTTTCCAAGTCCAACGGAGCCAGTCCCGTAAGAATAGGGAGAGAATCCGTCGCACATGTTCTATAGGCTTTGGATAGGGCCAAGAGTGCGAACCTTTGGCCAGAGAGCAATTTCCTGCGAATGTATTGAAGACTACAAGATTGTGACCAACAACCCGAAGCATAACATGCAATTCCAAGAAAGACTGCATTGTAAAACACTCGTGCTGTGGGGAATTTCAGACCCCAATTGACCCGAGATATATGGGCAACTTTGTAGAAAGCTGTTTTTGCCTTATCAACAGCACTTCCGGTTTCGATACCCGATTTATTTCTCACGCGAATCTTGTTTCCCTGGGCTGGAAACACTGGCTAGTTGGAAAATAATGGCGTTTATCAATAAACTCGCCACTTGCACATAGTGCAATAATGTGTTAATAATTATCATTCCCTTTACTATTTAATATTAGTTAAAGCAGGTATATATATTTTTTTATATATAGCTTTTCAGACAACTAACAGGTGCTATGTCAAATAAATATTTAACACGCACCCAATAACAAGTTGCCACATTCTGGAGACTTACGATATTTATTGTCTCACAGATCCAGACTGAAAACACAATTAAAAACTGTGTCTCCACTGGGAATCGAACCCGGAAGCCTTGGATCAGCAGTCAGATACCTAACCAACTGAGCTACGAAGGCCGAAGAGTTCCTCCCACCTTCATATTTAAAACTAAATAATAAGAAATTGTAAAAGAAATCAATTTTAAATTTATATGATAGAAAGAAACATGTCTTCTTCAATTATTTTAACCAAATCACATTTATTTTTTTAATAATTAGTAGGTGCGGTGCGCTGTATGCAAATCTATGATCTGCGAGCAATTGATTTCTCTGCTGCTGGTTGACGGACGGTCAAACAAACCACTATTCCTTGACAATACGACTCCATCATAACAGGTTTCCCTCGTATTCCGAGACCTGCTACCAGTTTCCGGTACGACTACTGGATACTAATTCTTGTTACTCGAAGAGATAATATAGGTACCTGTTTAACTTTATATAATCTTATAGAAAACGCCTAATAATAATTAAATCAATTGTAATAAAAAGACACCTTACATACATTATACATATAAAAAGGCAGCTTAAATACATTATACATATAAAAAGGCAGCTTAAATACATTATACATATAAAAAGGTACCTTACATACACTATACATATAAAAAGGCAGCTTACATACATTATACATATAAAAGGCACCTTACATACATTATACATATAAAAAGGCAGCTTAAATACATTATACATATAAAAAGGCAGCTTAAATACATTATACATATAAAAAGGTACCTTACATACATTATACATATAAAAAGGCAGCTTACATACATTATACATATAAAAGGCACCTTACATACATTATACATATAAAAAGGCAGCTTAAATACATTATACATATAAAAAGTCAGCTTAAATACATTATACATATAAAAAGGTACCTTACATACATTATACACATAAAAAGGCAGCTTAAATACATTATACATATAAAAAGGCAGCTTAAATACATTATACATATAAAAAGGTACCTTACATACATTATACATATAAAAAGGCAGCTTACATACATTATACATAAAAAAGGCACCTTACATACATTATACATATAGGCACCTTGCATACATTATACATATAAAAAGGCAGCTAACATACATTATAACTATAAAAAGGCACCTTACATACATTGTACATATAAAAAGGCACCTTACATACATAATACATATTGATTATGTTGAATAACAAGGCCATAATCAACTGGTTGATTATGTTGATTAACCAGTTGATTATGGCCTTGTAAGCCGAAACGGTCGTCGGAAGTCAAATAAATTCGTTGTGGAATATAATAGGTATATATTATGTTCATATTTATCATAGTTATTATGGAATTCTATAGTTCGGAAGCCGTGTCAATAGACTGATTGAAAACTGCTCGAAAAAATGCTGTCTTGATCCACTCCTTGTAATCTGTCCCTTTAATAAATGAATAAATAAAGTCAATAAAATTACACGGAATATAATTAATATTCAGCCGTATCTGCGAACACTTCCGATATGTTACGGAATCATCCGAACTAGAGTATTACAATTTCAGCACGATAAGATAGATCGTCGGGCGAAATGGGAAAGTAAGGTAATATACTTGGTCCCTCTTCACAATGACCAATTCGATGTGAGGAAGTGCATTCTGAAACAGGAAATGCTCCTATGACCTTTCCGCTTGGTGGTACCATTCTACCTGAGGTATATATTTTATGCTAATGAAAGCGTCATCGTGTAGTTATAATGTAAACATGACAGTCAATGACCAACCAGACCAACGACTAGAATGGGGTACTTACTTGCATCACTTGCATGTAGTCGCCTCAATGGCTTCGAAAACACAGAAGAAACTGGGTTTTAGAGAAATTCGAAAGATGATAACGTAAGAAGTCAAAATAATATATAAACACTGGACGATGTATGTATGTGGGTAGAATAAATGCAGTTGAAATGAGATAACTTAGAAAGAATACGCAACAGGACGAAGTAATTACAAAAGATTTATAAATTATGACATAGGGAAGAATGCAGGATAAAGAATGTTATCATCATAAATATCGGCAAATAAATTGGAGAAAATTGTGGTACGGTTTTGCAGATACCAACCTGCGCAGCCTAAGTGATTTATCAAGTTATTAAATATATACATAGAATGAAAATATTGAAATAGTTTGGCCACATTGGAAGCATGAATGAAGAACGCCTGACGAAGAAAATATACAACGAGGACAGTAGTGATACTGAAAATGAATTTGTACAACACGACAGAGTATGGAATGAATATATAAGGACCGACAGCTAGGTGTTTTAAGGATATAGGGATAGAATTAAAGTAAAATTACTCCAATGTTGACCGAGATGGACGAACAAAAAATATGAAACGACAAATAGGGTTAATGTTCTGAAAAAAGTTAAAAATGAAATATGAGCGAAGCTAGAAATTTTTAGACAATTCGATATAAAAATATAAGTGAAGGCATAGTGTGATACTTATTTAATATTGTACAAACTAATTTTCTTTGATTCTACTGAAGATAAATTGGTTAAAAAATATACAATTACCTATCTATTGATAAAAATAAATCAAATTCGTCAACATTTATGAAATAAACATTGTTCACACATGTTTAGTTCATTAGTATTGCATGAAGATCATATTATACTATTTTCTGATAATTATAAACTATTTCGTTTGATTAAGTATGAATTTTGACAACATGAATCATTGAATCATTATAGGTACATTACATAGGTATACCGAGTTGGTAAAAGGCGACGGAAGAATGCATTTTCAGTTACAAAAATATCTTTATTTTAAAAGCGAAAAATTCTACAAAATATGAATAAACTTCCTTTCTTTGTTATCTAAGCGTATTGTAGTCTCGAACGTGACATATAAACAAAAACTACTAGTACAAAAACTCTAATAATAATAAACAAACATCTTACCAGCTATAACTGTATCACTAAGGTTGTATTTCCCCGTCTTTGGGAAATCTTTCAATTTTCTACCACTTAACTTTAATTCACCACTTAAATTAGCATCTTCTAATATTCTCTCCAACGATCTTGTTAACTGATTTTGTATATGACCACTCATATTGACATTGATACCCGGTGCGACCGCGGCCATATTCCATATTTAACTGAAGTTATTTTGAAAATAGAAGCAAAATCTTGTTGCCAACTTTATCACTACATTCAGTGTTCGTTGTACATAAAAATTAAATCAAAATACTTAGACGTGTAAAGTATAAACTATAAACCATACACATATCAGTATCATACCTTCACGGTATAAACAATAGCAAGAACAATAGCGTTTTCTTGTAATTCAAATGTTTCAAGTGTGCGTATATAAAATAATATTGAAATACCTATTCGAATATATGAAGCAAGACCAATAAGAGGGCATGAGTATCACGTAGGATCAGTAAAATATGTTTGTAATTTTTTTTGTGTCCCTGCACGAGATAGCTCGATAATTGTATATTTGAAAAAAATATCAAAAGAAACTTGTGAACATGTAAAAATTTATTTGATATAATATGCTTCACATTTTTTCCACACATCAAAATAATAATGAACAGCCTAAGCAAGTGGCGAATTGGTTGACAGATGGTAATTTCTTCCAAATAACCAAAAGAATTGCGTGAGAAATATATTTATATCAATTTCCTCTCTGCGGGGATCTAACACAGAACACTACCGCTTACCCGGGTATCTCAGGCGCGTTAGCACCTTTTTACCCTCACCCTTTTGCAAATCTTTTTTATGCAGGTGGGCTCGGAATTTGCCGGATGGGCTCCCCCCCAACAAACTCCGCCTGCTAAATTATGGACTCTCTGTGCTCCCATTCAGGAATAAAGCCTACCTAATGTGCCTTACTAATTAAAACTAATCTTAATTTCTAGGTACTTATAACTACTAATAACTAGCATCAATATAACTATATATCTTACGAGCTAATTGTCTTAATACAACTCTCTTAGTCTTAAGTCTTAAATTAATAGGTGAGGGGGCCAGGACAGAGGTGCCCCGACATTCCAAAAGAGCCATATCGCACCCGCATCACCAGGTGCGATAGCTAACTCGCTAAGGAAAATCTATAAATGGGTGGTGGCAGAGTGGTTAGCGCGCTGGGTTAATAATCCAGTGATCGCGAGTTTGAATCCTGCCACGACCGATTTCGTTCACCTATAGCACAAACATTACTGTTTAATTTAGGGAATTTGTGACAATGTACTACTTGTTATGAGAACTTGCTGAAAACATAATATATTTACTTTTTTTAAAAAGACGAATAATCATGGCTAGAAATGCTTTAACACGTCTGAACAAGATCTGGAAAAATCGACATATTTCCAACTCAACCAAAATTAAAATCATCTGAACTCTCATCTTCCAAATATCCCTATGCAGCCGAAACCTGCACAGTGAAGTCTCGTGATCGTGCCAGGATTGACGCATTTGAAATGTGGTGTTGGCGTAGCATGCTGAGCATTCCGTGGTGCAAGAAGAACGAATGACTCGGTCCTTAAAGATCTCAAAGTAAAAGAAAGATTGTCTAAAGTATGGAACTGCCGGGTATTGAGCTCCTTCAGCCGGGTATTGAGAAAAGTGTACCAGGTAAAAGAAGCAGACGCAGATCTCCTGCGCGATGGTGTGATCAAATTAAGGAGATACCGGCAATGACCTTTATTCAGCGGTGAGAACTGCGGAGGGCAGAGAGGACTGGAGGCGGCTCGTTCTGTCTATTAGCAGCCCCATAGATCACGCCCTTCAGCATTGAGGAAACGAAGAAGAAGAGAGAGCCATATGTGAGGATGTTGCGTGTATTAAAATATTTGTTTCGCTTGTAAATTCATTACTGCTACTTAATATATTGTTTATATATAAGTTATTAAAATTATCTTCTTAATCTATTTTTTGATCCAATAATATTTTTGTGGTTGACTTGTAGAAATTGCCTTCGGGGAATAAGTCCGCCACGTTGTTTAACTCAATAAAAGATTTTTAATTATTATTATTTTGTTTTGAATAAAAAAAAGTAGGTATTTGAGTTATTTTTTTTTTTATTTCAAAAAACAGCCCCGAAGAAAAAAAAGATAGATCGTCGTGATATTATAATATTATGTTTGTTGGCTAATTTCTTTTTCAATTGTGTATAATAAATATTGATGCATTATGTAAAAAAAAGGTTTTTTTGTTTAGGAATAAAATAAAAAATCATCTTTAATAATTGTATGTTAAACGACCACAGTAAACCGCGCATGCGCAAATTACTACAAACATGAAGATATTTGACATTTGTTTTTTTTTTTTCAATTTTTGACATGTTCGAAGGTAAGCTAAGGCAAGCGCGCTTCATGGAATGATTTATTATACATTTATGAAATAGATAGAAGAATTGGTGATGTCCAACTACTACAATCAAAAAATTAAGAAAATGAAGGTTTCCAACTGTGCCAAAGTATTGAGCCACACAATGGCAGCAACATTACGAGTTATAGCAGAAGTTAGTAAGTATCATTCATCCCTTATAGAATTTCATTTTATGTTTGTTTTGATTGCATTCATTTAACTTGGTTCCATTAATATTAAAATTTAATTTATATAACCAGTCAAATAAAAAACACAAAACAATCATCTTAATTACAACATATAATAAAATAAAAACAAAAATAATACATTTAATGTGTTAGAAGATGCCAGTGTAAAAGATATACTATCATGGAAATAATATATGTACAGTCCGTTTGGAGCTTTAATAGTCCATTGCATAAGTATTAGTAACAGGATGGTTACAATTTTTTTTATATAAAAAAAATAATTTTTTGAATATTTATTTTATCAACTAGTTGCATGTAACACATGAGATCCAACTGTCGATAGCGATAGTATGTATAGTTGAAGAATAAGTAACAAACTATAAACCCATAAATACAAATTATTTAATATTTTAAGATATTTGGTTTTCTTTACAACACATGTACCTAGGTATGTATGTCAAGATAGGATAGTATGGAGGTCAGTCCTTTGATCCTACCCAGAATATGAAAACAGCATGATGGTATGTATGTATGTTTGGAGATTAGTATCAAACAATTAAGTCTTCTTAGATATTGTGTTTAGGCGACTGCCATACAAATTGTATGAATCAATGTCGTCACTAAATTCAATTTTTATAAAAATTGTTAAAAAAAAAATGGGATGTGCTAATACAATGTTAATATTTTCCAACTGTCGATTTGTTCAGGAGAACTTTGTTCTCTTAACATATCGACAATGTTTCAAGCCAGGATACGCGAGAATTGTATGGAGAGGTCTACTTTTTTCACAGCTTTTCCAACTTTGAAGTCAAAAAACACCAACTTAGAGGCTTCGCAGCATATATGTTCCATACACGGATTTACTCAGAATTCGGAGTAGAACATTTCGTGTCTGTGTGTGTGTGTGTGTCCGTCCCCCCTTATAACTTTTGATCCGCTCAATTTACAGAGCCCAAAATTTCAGAATATATAAACAAATATAGGCCTACAAAACTTTTATATTCAGAATTTTGAATTTTTGTTTCATTCAGGGGTTATCAACTTTTGAATTTTTCCTTTATTTTTCCATATATCTCAGAAACCATAAAAGCTAGAACGCTGAAAATTGGTACAAATATAGACAAGTACAAAATCTAAAATTAGTTAATTTTTAAAAATTCCACGATTTCTCAAACATTTTTTATTAAGAAAAATATTTTTTTTATGATAAATTTATGAGTTTAACTGCCTATATTTCCAAATTTTTTAAAAATATCGAAAAAAGCCGAAACACCCCAACTAGATAATTTAATAATCTATAAAAAATATTGACATTGTATTAGCACATCTCAATTTTTTTTTATATATCCTCACTATGTTTAAAGATGACAGACTTGAACCCACTGTTGAAATCCCACTACAAGGCCCATCAATATTGAAATCAGAAATAATTCATGCCGTTACAACTTCTGATAATGGGAAGGCATGTGGTCCGGATGAAATACCTGCCGAAGTATTAAAACTCATTAACGATGAAAACATTGACTATCTGCTAAGACTATTTAACACGATTTATGACACAGGGATTATTCCCAAAGATTGGTTAAAATCAACATTTGTGACATTGCCTAAGAAACAACACCCAAAGAAGTGCAGCGATTATCGCCTTATTAGCCTAATGAGTCACACATTAAAAATATTTCTTAAAATTATCCACGCAAGAATTAGAGCAAAATGTGAACAGGACCTCGACGACTCTCAATTTGGGTTTCGAAATGCGTTCGGTACAAGAGAAGCTTTACTGGCAATTAATGTTTTGTTACAAAATTGCAAAGACCAACGAAAGGAAATGTTTGCTTGCTTTATAGACTATGAAAAAGCGTTTGACAGAGTAAGGCACGCTGAATTGTTAGAGATGCTCAGAGAGTGCAATATTGACTCCAAGGATTTAAATTTCATTAAAAATCTCTACTGGTTCCAAACAGCAGAAATAAAAATTGGAAATAACAACAGTGATGCTGTAATTATTCAACGTGGAGTACGACAGGGATGCATTTTATCGCCCCTCCTGTTTAACTTATATTCAGATAGAATATTTAAAAAGGCAGTAGGAACTTCAAATAAAGAAGTGAAAGTTAACGGAATGATAATAAACAATATCCGATATGCAGATGACACAGTTATATTAACGGACAGCATTGAGGACCTCCAGAAACTTTTAAACGATATATGTGCTACTGGAGAGGAGTTGGGATTAAACATTAATGTGAATAAAACCAAATGGATGACCTTTGGTCGACTGGACTACTCCACAGCGTCTCTACAATTAAAAGGTGTAAATGTTGAAAGAGTGGAAAAATTTACATATCTTGGCAGTGTCATTACACAATCTTTAGACCCCGATGTTGAGGTAAAACGCAGAATTGAAATAGCGCGAAATACTTTCAACAAGATGAGAACACTGTTCTGCAATGACAGCCTTAATTTGAAACTCCATCAGAGAATGATAAAGTGCTATGTTTGGTCCGTCCTGTTGTATGGTTGCGAAACTTGGACGCTTAAAGTCAATACAATGAACCGGTTAGAAGCATTTGAAATGTGGATTCATCGAAGAATGCTTCGAATACCGTGGACAGATTTAATATCCAACGTACAAGTTTTGCGTCAAGCACATACGAGCAGAGAACTTCTGACAAATATAAAAATTCGTAAGATATCATATTTGGGCCACATTCTGCGAGGAGAAAAGTATAAATTGTTGCAACTGATAATACAAGGCAAGATTGAGGGTCGTCGTGGAGTAGGGAGAAGGCAGATGTCTTGGCTGCGCAATATCCGGCAGTGGACTGGAATAACGCAGGTAGGAGAGCTAGTCCGAATGGCGCAGGACAGAGAGGCATTCTCCAGAGTGATCGCCAACGTCGGGGGGACCTGATACGGCACGCAGAGAAGAAGAAGAATTTTTTTTTAATAATTTTTATAAAAATTGAATTTAGTGACGACATTGCTTAATACAATTTGTATGGCAATCGCCTACACACAATATCTAAGAAGACTTAATTGTTTGATACTAATCTCAAAACATACTGTAGAAAACATCAGGTGATGGGTATAAAAGATGTTAGGTAGTGGACTGTATTATAAACGATCTCACCGATGCTTCTTTGGTTCACTGATTATTTTTTCTGTGCACACATCCACACGCAGTGGTCTTCAAACTTGTACTGATTAATTTCTTTCTTGACACTTATTGTCACCCAAAATTATTGCAGCAAATGACAATTCTCATACATCGGTGAGGGGACAACGGCATGGAAAGGATTTAAAGGAAATATGCTTCTACATAACCGCCCACTCAAATTTTAAACAAAATTTGACGAATTGTACATATCACGGTGGCCACAAACAAAATTAACTTTTAACAAACTCATATCACTAATGCAGCCATCACAAAATAAAACTCCACATTGTCCAATTCATGAAATTACAAACACACAAAAAAAATTCAATAACATACTATCCACAACAAAATCACATTAAAAAAAATTCAAAAAGATAGTTCACAGACTATAACAATGAAAACAATAGACAGACCTTTCTGTCATAACTAAAACACATTTAACTTAATTGTTATAATAACCAACTAAAACTATAAGACTAACATTATTCTTAACTATTTCTATTAAACATCTAAGGGACATATTTTCACAACAGGTCGAACAAATATTCCCTCTTTTGTCTTAACTTTTACCACCCGTACAATATTATCCTTTCCTGGCATGGTAGCCACAATTCTTCCCAATTTCCATTGTAAAGGATGTAACCTTTCTTCTTTCACTAACACTAAATCTCCCACCTGTATATTAGGCACTGAAGTGAACCACTTTTTACGCTGTTGAAGTGAAGTGAGGTATTCCACACTACAACGTTTCCAAAAATCCTGATACATTCTTGTGATCATCTGCCATCTATCTAACCTATTCAATTTAATATCTGTGACGACATACTCTGGAATACCAACCAATACCTCATTTATAATAAAGTGAGCTGGCATTAAGGCATCTACGCTGTCAATATCATTACACATTGGAACAGGTGGTCTGGAATTCACTACCGCCTCGATCTTAATTAATACTGTATTAAATTCCTCATAAGTCATCACTTGGTTGCCAACAACTCGCTTTAAGTGATACTTTATAGATCTTACATTGATCTCATGTAGGCCACCAAAATGTGGACCTTTAGGAGGATTCAAATGCCAATCGATGCATTTTTCGAGACAGAAATTTCGAAAATCTGTATCCTGGATACAGTCATTATAAAATTTGAAAACTCCAGTCAAATATTTACGTGTGCCAACCAAATTTTTTCCTCAATCGCTATATACTGTAGTACATAAACCACGTCGAGATACAAATCTCTCTAAGCAAGCAATAAATGCACTAGTAGATAATTCATTGACAATTTCAATGTGTATGGCCTTTGTAGTTGTTATGTACAACATACCCACATAAAGTGACACACAATACTCATCTGTCAAAATCAATAAATAGTGTACTAAACTGAAAGTTGGTTTCAATATAACATAATATTGGCGACGATGGCTAAAACAATAAATTTTCATGAGTTTAATCCAGAATTAAATGAATGGAAGACATATTGTGAAAGATTATTGTATAGTTTTGTGGCAAATGGCATAACAGATGAAATTATACAACATGCAAATTTCTATGCTGTGTGTGGGAATACAACATATGAAACATTGCTATCTTTGATACATCCGCTAAAATCCAACCAAGTCAGTATAACAGAGATAATAAATGTGTTAACTAATCATTTTTCTCCAGCAAAGAATGAAATAGCAGAATCTTATAAGTTTTATACAAGAGATCAGAGACAGGGAGAAAAGATGGCAGACTTCATACGTGAACTACGGAAAATAAGTTTGCATTGTAATTTTGTGGACTTGGAGAGAATGCTGAGAGATCGGATAGTCTGCGGAATGCGGGATAAAAGATTAAAAGAACACTTGCTGTCAAAAAATGTGTTGACATATAATGATGTTGTTGATTCAGCAATTGCTGCCGAATCCGCAGAAAATAATTGTGCAAATATATATTGCAATATCACAAGTGATTGTACAAAGAACACTACCATGGAGTGTCCTATGGAAGTTAATAAAATTGAAGACAAAAAAGTAAAAAATAAATGTTTTCGTTGTGGCGTTTTACACAGTGGTGTCTGTCGGTTCATTAACACTGTATGTAGATATTGTTCATATAAAGGACACCTGGAACGGGTATGTCAAAAGAAAACAAAAAATGAAAAAAAAGTTTACAAATCAAGACAAATAAATGAAATGGTAGATGATAATGAATCTGCAAGTGAATATAATATCAACACATTAAATAATGTTGAAGAACAAAATCAAATGAAACCAGTGAAAATAAATTTATCTATAAATAATAAAAATCACATGTTTGAAGTTGATTCAGGGGCAGGAAAAACAATAATTAGTTATCAAACATACAAAAAATTGTTTAGTAACAGTGATATATATATATAAGACCAAGTAATGTCATTTTACATACGTGGACAGGTGATAAGGTTAAGATTATGGGAAGCGCACAAGTGTCAGTGGAGTATAAAGAAAAAAAACACAAATTGAACGTGATGGTAGCTTCGGGTAAAGGACAGAGCCTAGTCGGAAGAAACTGGTTTGAACCATTGGGTATATCTCTACAAGGAGTGAACAATTTAACATCTGTGGATATGAATGAAAATTATTTTTTAAAATATAAAAACATTTTCAGCAGTACATTAGGAAAATATACTGGCCCTAAGGTGTCACTTAATGTGAACAACGAAAAGAAACCTATCTTTATGAAGAGTCGTTCGATACCATATGCGCTGCGAGAACGAGTAGAACAAGAAATTGATAGATTAGTTGAAGAAGGAGTGCTTAAATCCATTCCGTACTCTGATTGGGCCACACCTATTGTTCCGATTGTCAAAAAGAGTGGTGCGATACGTATTTGTGGAGACTATCGTTCAACTGTAAATAAAGCCACAGAGACAGACACTTACCCATTACCAACTAGTAATGACATATTTGCATGTTTATCGGAAGGTAAATACTTCTCTTTATTTATTCCTGGCGCTCCGTAGCGGCCGGGCGCATCCCGTTGCGCTCCGTGGAATTCTAGTTTTACGCTAAATATTGTAAACATTTTATTTCGAAATTTAGTCCTATAGATAAGTGTTATAATAACAATTAGTGCTCTGTGATAATAACTTTCAAAATATGTGTATATATGTCATTTAAATAAAAATTACGTAAAAATCATCTTGTGTTTTTAAAATCAGTTCAGTTTTGGTATTTCAGTGATAAAACTTTACACAGAGTGAGATGGTATAGTGTATGTTTCGGTGTCATGTGTAATTTATTGCTTCCAAATGTTGTCAGTTCAATACATCGATATAGTAGTGATTTTTTGTTAAGCCTCAGTGACCACTCTAGACAAATTAGTCCCACACTCATACTATTGCACTCTTTAGCCACACACGGCATTCTTAGAACTACGCACAAAAAAACGCACAGGGGTTGTAGAGGAGGTCGGCGTGTGAAAAAAATACTCATAAATAAATTAGACGACGCATCTGCAAAGAACAATATCACTAACGGTCGTCATAGTGTGTTTGCTTCTCAAATAACCATAGGAGTATGGAATGCTCGTTCAATCAACAACAAAGTGGATGATATCGATGAATTGTTTGCTTCAAAACGTTTAGATATCCTAGCACTATCAGAGACCTGGCATGAGGACAGCAATGCCACCAGTCTGAAACTACTAGCAGCAAATGGTTACAAAATAGTTGAAAAGGCCCGGGAAATTACTCCAAACCAGGAATCTAACATCAACTTTGTAAACCATGGCGGAGTAGCTATACTAGCCAAACAAAACTTCATGTTGAATCCCGTTGTCCCTCGTAAATTTCAGACCTTTGAAATAATAGGTACCAAAATTAAACAAAACAGCTCAGAACTCATCATATTCTCTGTCTACCGCCCGGGATCAGATCCCCTTAGTTCAAAATTCTTTCAGGAATTCAACACCTTGATACAACAAATATCATCATACTCGTGTCCTGTCTTACTTGCTGGTGACCTTAATATAAGATTGGAAAAATATCGGGACCAATCTACTGTTAAATTCAATAAAATCTGCAAAGAACATTTATTCAAACAGTTAGTTAACGAGCCGACTCATGACGCGGGAGGAACTCTGGATGTCGTCGTATTAAGGGAGAATGTCTCTCCAATTTCTCTACGAGTGGAAGATATTGGTCTATCGGACCATTCCTTAATAAGTCTTACTCTAGATTTTTCCCCTTCTCCGCTTATTTACAAGGAAATAGTTAGCAGAAACTGGAACCAGCTAGATATAATTGAATTTAAAAAGCTGCTTACAAATTCAAACCTTAACCTTAACGGGATCTTGCCTTCGATTGATGTACATGATGCAGTAGAAAATTACTGCACCATAATTACTGATATCCTCGATACTCTGGTGCCAAAAACGACGAAAGTTTGCAGGCAAAGAAAACCAGGAGCACATATCTGGTTTGATGAAGAGTGCAAACAACTTAAGAAGAGTACCAGAAAATTTGAAAGAATTTTCAGGAACTCGAAAGATTCACTGCACCGCCAGAAATGGAAAGACTCTCTTTTCAAATACAGAGATGAAATAAAAAGGAAGAAAGCCTCTTATTGGAACAAAAAACTCGAATCCAATAAGAATGATCCGAAATTGTTATGGCAGGATATGCACCGCATTTGCGGAGAAGCACAGAAATCAGCTGATTCATCACTTAATGCTGAAGAACTTGCCAATAAATTCAAAACAAAAGTGGAAAATATAAGATCTGAGGCAGAACTCCTAGATTCCAACCAAGGCTCATCCAATAATTCTCAGACTTCCCGACACACTAGAATATTAAATAATTTTCAAAAAGTAGATGCTGTGTCTCTTAAAAAAATCATAATCTCTCAACCAAATAAACAATGTATCTTAGATCCGTTACCAACTTGGTTACTAAAAAGCTGTGTAAATGAACTTTTAAACTACATTTTATATATTATTAATCAATCAATACAGTTAAGAGTAGTTCCTAATTTGTTAAAACAATCGATTATCACACCGATTTTGAAAAAGAATAATCTGGATCCGAATTCCACGGAAAACTATCGTCCGATCTCGAATATACCGTTTTTGTCAAAAATTTTAGAAAAAGTTATATCCTCTCAACTGACCAACTTCTTGGATTCTGATAAGTTTCTGGCCAGAAATCAATCTGCCTATAGAAAATTCTACTCTACGGAAACGGCCACAGTAAGAATTTTGTCTGACTTAATCATTCAAGCTGAATCAGGTAAGATTACCCTAATTTCATTTTTAGACATGAGCGCTGCTTTCGATACTGTAGACCATAATATTCTCTTTTCTAAACTTAGACATGAATTTGGCTTGGGTAATGACTGCATTGCATGGCTGTCTTCCTACTTAGTAGACCGTAAATACAAAGTTGTATTTAAAGATAGTACCACAAATAATATTACCTCCTTATACGGGGTCCCACAAGGTTCTGTACTTGGACCAATTCTCTTTAATTTATATACCAATCAGTTGGAAAATCTTGTTCAAAATCTTGGTTTCAACACACATGCCTATGCAGATGACCGCATACTGTTCAAGTCCTGTTCACCTGAATTTAAATATCATTTAACACACGAGGTATCCACATGCATAAATCAGATATCCACCTGGATGTGTAAGAACAAGCTAAAACTGAACCCAACAAAAACTGAGTTCCTTTGGCTTGCCTCACCTCGCAGGCAACAATACATAAATAATGACCCCATTTTAATTCAAAATGTCGAAATTACTCCTTCTAACTGCGTAAAATTTCTTGGTATACATATCGACAGTGCACTCTCTATGGATAAACACATTTCTTCCATAGTCAGACAAAGTTGTTACTTTCTCAGACAACTTAGACCTATTCGAAGGTGTCTCTCGACAAATGCTGCTAAGGTCCTTATAAATTCTTTAATAGTTTCCCGTGTAGATTATTGTAACGCCATATTAGCACACTTACCGCAATACCAAATCCATAGAATACAACTCATCCTCAATGCAGCAGCCCGTTATATTTACCAGATTGATCGTTTCTCGCATATCTCACCAACACTTCACAAACTTCATTGGCTGAAGAGCCCAGAACGTATAGAATTTAAAACATGTCTCCTTGTCTTTAAAGCACTCAATAGCATGGCCCCGGAATATATATCGGAACTTTGTGTTCCATTTTCACCTAACAATAAACAAAGTACGCTAAGATCAATGACCCAATCCAATAAAAAACTAGTAGAAACCAATCTCACAAATAAGCCAAAATACCTATATCGATCTTTTGGCGTTTCTGGGCCAAAGTCATGGAACAATCTTCCAATGGATATAAGATGTGCCGAAAATATCAATGAATTCAAGAAGAAATTAAAAACTCATCTTTTCCGCAAGTCGTATCCAGATTGTCCTTCATCCGTTCAATAATATTATGTGTACTAAATATTATGCCAGTTTACTTTGAATCGACTATTTTTTATAATTAATTTCATCTGGATTATGTAACAAGATTAATTTGTGATTTCTAGGTATTTTTTTAAGTTTTATATTTCACCATTTTCAATGTGTTAGCTATAGGACTAATTTTAACTTAATTTTAACTGATTGTATTTTTTTAAGTTTTGTTTCACCATTTTCAATGTGTTAGCTATAGGACTAATTTTAAATTATTTTTTGCAAACTGAAAGCGCCCTTGAGGTGACCACGGTTGTCACTAAACGGCGCTTTATAAATTGTCCTTATTATTATTATTATTATTCTCAAAATTGGATCTGGATCGTGCATATACACAACTGGAGGTGGACGATAGTACTGCCAAAATATTGACATGGAATACAACCAAAGGATTATTTAGTGTTCATCGATTACCCTTTGGAGTAAAGGCAGCCCCTGGAATTTTTCAGAGGCTTATGTGCAACTTAATGGCTGGAATCAAAGGTGTTGCTATTTTACTGGATGACTTGTTGATTTCTGGCAATACTTTAGAAGAACACAATAAAAGATTAGAACAAGTGATGAGCAAATTAACGCAAGCTGGACTACAGCTAAATAAAGAAAAATGTAAATTTTTACAATCAAAGGTAAACTTTTTGGGATTCACAGTAAGTGCTGAAGGTATTCAACCAGATAAAAATAAAGTTAACGCAATACACAACACACCAAGGCCAAATAATGTCACTGAGCTCCAGGCATTCCTTGGATTATATAATTTTTATGAGAGATTCTTACCAAATAAGGCTACGTTGCTCGAACCACTTCATAGATTGCTGGATAAAAGTTCTACATGGAAGTGGTCGCAAAGTGCAGAAAAAGCATTCAATGATGCAAAACAACTGATAACGTCTGATAGATTATTAGTACATTTTGATTTAAAAAAACAGATAACATTAACATGCGATGCTTCCTTTCATGGTTTAGGATGTGTCTTATCACATATAATGGATGATGGTTCAGAAAGACCTATTGCTATGGCATCGAGAACTTTACAGGTACATGAAAGAAAATACGCACAAATTGACAAAGAAGCAGCAGCCATCATTTTCGGGATAAAAAAATTTCATAACTATATAATGGGTAATAAAGTAACAATTATTACAGATCATTTACCTCTATTAGGTATATTTAATTCAGAAAAACCAATACCGGAAATATTATCACCGAGAATGACACGGTGGGCACTGTTACTGAATTCCTACGACTATCAATTAATATATAAAAAAGGTATCAATATTGGAAATGCGGATGCACTAAGTAGATGGCCATCCCCGGTGTGGGAAGAGGATGAGGAAGAGATTGCAGATGTATTAATGATGGGTCAACATGTTCCCGATGTGCCATTCTCTATTGAAGAAGTGGCAAAACAGACAAAACAAGATATAATTCTTTGTAAAGTGTTCAATTGGATATTACGAGGATGGCCTAATAGTGTTAATAGTGTTAATGAAGAAGAAAAAAAATATTGGCATAGAAGATTGGAACTGTCATTAATGAATGAATGCATTTTATTGGGTACTAGAGTGGTAATTCCCACAGGAATGAGGGATAGCGTAATGAAAATCCTTCATGATTCCCATAATGGAATGGTTGCTACTAAGGCTGTAGCCAGGAGTTACGTTTGGTGGCCAGATTTATCCAAGGACATAGAAGTAATGGTGTCCAATTGTAAAATTTGTCAGCAACACAGACAAATGCCAGCTCAGGTAGTCCATTCTTGGATACCTACAACACGCCCATGGAGTAGAATACATGTAGATTTTGCTGGCCCATATATGGGGAAAAATTTTCTCATCGTTGTTGATTCTTACTCAAAATGGCCAGAGGTCAAATTGGTTAACAGCCAGTCGACAGCAGTTACAATAAAAAATTTACGGGATATTTTTGCCGCTCAAGGATTATGTGAGGTTTTAGTATCGGATAATGCAACAGCTTTTACATCTGATGAATTTAAAATATTTTTGAATAGCAACAAAATAAAACACATATTGGTACCACCGTATAGCCCAGCATCCAACGGGCAAGCTGAAAGAATGGTGAAAACGGTAAAGTTGAAACTAAGCAAGATGTCTGATATACCATGGGATATCAGAATTCCAAGGATGTTGTATTCACTTCGATCTACACCTTGTTCAGTAACAAAGAAAAGCCCAGCGGAACTCTTAAATAAAAGAATGTTTCGAACCATACTAGATGCAATACATCCTCAGACAGCCAGTGAAAATAAGGTCAACGAATGCGTAAAGAGTAATGCAGATGTAAATGTTCGCACAATTGAGGAGGGCATGACTGTATTATACAGGAATTATTCAAAAGACAAACCAAAATGGGGCAGAGGTTTAGTCTGGCGTAAATTAGGTCCAACTAAGTTTATTATAAAAACTGAAGATGATCAGAATATTACCCGACATCTAAATCAATTACACATAAGTCCACGACAAGCTGAGGGAGAGGAGAGTGTTGCAGAAAAAGACATTAGAGAGATACTGGGTATCCCAAGGGGAACCCACATTTTTACAAATTATTAATTCATATTATTTGTATTCATATTATTTCATTCATTTATTCATTCAGGGGGGAGATATGTTATGTACAACATACCCACATAAAGTGACACACAATACTCATCTGTCAAAATCAATAAATAGTGTACTAAACTGAAAGTTGGTTTCAATATAACATAATAGTAGTCATACATACGAAAACACAAAAGTATGCCTTATACGTTTTCAAATTGCGACGTTTATTTTCCTTCAAAATTGACGGCCCGCCTAAGTCAATTGATACGTTTATGAATGGTCGATGACGAGTAACCCGAATAGCTGGCAAGTCAACCATTATTGGCTGCACTGGTGAAGCACTAAATCGCTTACACACAAGACACTTTGACAAAACAGACTTAATTCTATTTCTCGCTGAAACAATCCAATATTTCCGTTGTATCAAATGTTGCAGTGATCTGGGACCCACATGCAAATATGATATATGAAAATAATTTATCAATAATTTTCCAAACTCACTATGCTTATGCAATAATATTGGAAATTTCATTTTATCAGGTAGTGCAGAATATCTAATTCTTCCGCCCACTCTGACAAGTCCCTGTTTATCTATAAAACAATTCAACTTCTGCAGTTAAGGATTATCGCATTGATTTTTGTATTTTAACATATTAATATCCTTCATAAAATGTAAACTCTGATCATATTTTAAAATTGCTTGTAAACTAATTTCCATTTCCCTATTACACAAATCTCCTTTAGTGCGATTATTAACATTCAACAGACAATTATTTTTAAACCTTAAAATCCAAGCTACTATACGTGTTTACTTTGTATATTTATTAGTTATGTTATACAATCCTAATCTATCTTTATCTTCTAAAATTAAAGCATTAGATTGATTAAGTAACCCTTTATATTCTGGCAATTGTGCAGGTACAATATAATCATCACACCGTGGCCATCTGTCAACAGGTTCTAACAGCCACTCTGGACCGTTTATCCACAACGTGTGACCAACTAATTCTTCTGGATATAATCCTCTAGATGCACAATCTGCTGGATTACATTGAGATCTCACATGAAACCATTTTCCATGAGGCACGTTTTCCCAAATACGTTCTATTCGATTTGCAACAAATAATTTTAATAGATATGATGGTATTTTAAGCCACGACAAAACAATACTAGAATCTGTGTACATATATACATCCTTTATAATAATTGCATCTTAAAATACAGATAAAGTATATTTAATTAATTTTGATAATAATAATGCACCACAGAGCTCCAAGCGTGGTATCGTTTGCATCTTAATTGGAGCAACCTTAGACTTGGCAGTCACCAGAGATATTTGTTTACTATCCTCAGTAACCAAATAACAAACAGCGCTATATCCGTCATTAGAGGCGTCAGAAAAGCCAACTAAATAACACTGACTATCAACGCTAGTTCCAAAAAACCTATTCAATTTAAATTCCTCTAATAAAGACATTTGATCAACTATTTTATTCCACTGCACTTTCGTGGATTCTGGAATAATATCATCCCATCCCAATTTCATTTTCCACAAATTTTGAATGAAACTTTTCAATAAAAATGTAAACGGAGTGATCCATCCTACAGGGTCATATATAGATGAAACGACCGATAGAATCATACGCTTTGTATATTTAATATCAATTTTCTTAACCTGATAACTAAAAACATCATTCACAAAATCCCATTTAATTCCTAATAATTTAATATGATTACTGTCTTCAGCAAAACATATCACACTGCTATCAGATTTATTAAAATCTTGAATAAATTCAGGACAGTTAGTTGCCCATTTTGACAATTCAAAACAACCACTTCGTAAAATAGTAATCAACTGATCTCGTAAAATAATAGCATTTTCAATATTATGATCACCGCATATAATATCATCTACATATGTACTATTACGAAGAGCTTTAGCACCTAATGGGTATTTATCACTTTCATCCAAAGCTAACTGATTTATTGTTTGAATTGCATTATAGGGTGAGCTTCCTAAACCATATGTCACAGTACATAACTCATATTCTTTGACAGGTTGTGACGGATCTTCTCACCACAATACATGCTGATATCTTCTATCTTCCTGCCTGATAGATATTTGTCTATACATTTTAGTTATGTCAGCAGAAAACCCGATTTTATAGATTCTAAACTTTAACAATAATTCTATTATATCCTTTTGCAACTTTGGACCTACATGTAAATATTTGTTTAATGCACCAGTTGCGTTCGTATTAGAACTGCCATCAAAAACAACTCAATTTAGTAGATAAACTATCAGGTTTCAGAACACAGTGATGAGGAATATAATATACATTCGGATCGCCTTGTAAAGGAACTTCTTTCATGTGTCCTAACATCTCATATTCCTTCATGAACTTTGTATATTCAAGTTTAATTTCCAAATTATTACAAAATTTTCTTTCCATATTAGTTAATCTTTTAAGAGCAAAGCCAAAAGTACCAACACATGGTACGTGAATATCTTTTTTTAATAAGAGCGGTACTACAAATCTACCATCGTCATTACGATAATGTAAATCATTGTATAACTGAACACATTCCTCATCCGAATGTGACATTTTCCTACTACTTGATACTGTGTTTACCTCTTCTATTTCCCAAAACCCTTTTAATTTTTCATCTAACACATCAGATGATACAAAACATGTTAACAACTCATTGTTATCATGTACAAAATCTTGACCTAAAATTACAAACCCAAATATGGTCTCAAATGCATATAAATCTTCTGATAATTTTTTACAATTTCCTGTAAACAATTTTCTATGTACTATGAGAGTGCTCACACTGGATGCGAGTTGGTCGTACGTGATCGTACGTAGTCATACTGTGGTCGTACGTATACGCACAAATTGTTACGACGTCTGAGTTCGCTCATGGACATGCTCACATTGGATACGTTTACGTACGAAATTCAGTCGTCCGAATATGTACGAAAACGTCGAAAACGCACGAATAATCCCGTTCCTTTGAGCACTATGAGAGTGCTCAAACTGGGTGCGAGTTAGTCGTACGTTGATGTGCGTATAGTTCCGACATACGAATTCGATCCAAACTTGTTTGGATATTTTGCTCCGTTCGTACTTTGATTACACATAAATGGATACAGAAAATTTTGTTTTTGGACACAAATGTTTATGAGATTTCTGATTACGTTATGCAATTTGATCCGAATTCAAATAACTAAATATTTTTTTATGACTTGGTATTTTTATCTTTGTAAACTGTTATTTTAAATTTCTCTTCATGTGTTGTTACCTGTTTTTTATAATTTGCTTACCCCAAGGTTTTGTGCTGTTTTGTGCTATGTGAAGAGAATATGTTATTATAAAATGTTATAAACAAGATAATTTTGTCTATATATATTACAATTGTCGGCCTTCGTGGCTCAGTTGGTTGGGTATCTGACTGCTGATCCAAAGGTCCCGGGTTCGATTCCCGGTGGAGGCACAGTTTTTAATTGTGTTTTCAGTCTGGATCTGTGAGACGACTAATATCGTAAGTCTCCATAATGTGGCAACTTGTTATTGGGTGCGTGTTAAATAAATATTTGACATAGTATCTGTTAGTTGCCCGAGAAGAAATATTAAATAAATGAATAAATAAATAAATGGGAATAAAATTAGATGGGTCGATGGCAGAGCGATTAGCGCGCTGGGCTAGTAATCCAGTGGTCGCGAGTTCGAATCCTACCTCAACCGATTTCGTTCACCTATAGCACAAGCATTTATTTTCTTATTTTAGGGAACGTAGGAAGATGTATATGTACTTGTTTAACAAGGACATAAGTATTCATTTTTATCTAAAAAAAAAAAAAAATTGGCTAACCCACAGAGAGGCTGTGCCTTGTGGGATTTTTGTAAGCACGGTAGCTTTGACCTCCATACTGTCCTATCTTGACATACATACCAACATGTGTTAAAATTTTCAATAATTTGGATTTATGGGTTTATAGTTTGATTCTTATTCTTCAACTATACATACTATCGCTATCGACAGTTGGATTTCATGTGTTACATGCAACTAGTTAATAGAACATTAACTAGTTGCATGTAACACATGTGGACATGGTATCTAAAACTTATTGATAACTAATTGGAATTCAATTATTATATAAGATTTTCTGCCATTGTTTTTTGTCGTTATCAAGTATTTTTGGATACAGAAATGTGTATATTTTTATGGCAGGCCCTCATGTCAGATAAAATATTTTATGACAGGATTTCCAAGAGTATTTTATGGTAAGTTCTGTAAACTTTAGTTTTGGCCCTGCATCTGCACAAAATTGGAAAATGGCAAATTTTGTTTCAGTTTCAACAGTAAAAACCCCATGATTAGCAGATGCTAATACTCATCGTATTTATAAACTTACCATTTGCCACAAAAAAATCCATTTCTCTTTGTTTAGCAAATAGTATTTGTTATTGGCACAGCTGAAAAATCATTCCAAATATGTCCTTAGATGGGTATGTGGCAGAGCAGTTAATATATTGGATTAGAAATCCAATGGATGCATGGTTCAAATTCACCTGGACTGAAATAAAATCATGTTAAATGGTTATAAGATAAATAAAATCATGTTAATAAATAAAGTTATAAAATATGTAATGATAAAATCATTATCATATCGTAATCTTGTTTGATTAGACAATCTCATCTGATACAAGTTTAAATGAATTTTCTTATTTATTTCATCACTAGCTGAGAAGTATCAGATTCTAAGCAAGGGCTTGCAGCCAGCTTTAGCACTACATGGTAAATGAACGCCTCCAGCTGTTCATGGCTGTTTGTTAATAAATTCTTCATCTAAATGAAGCGAAGCTATATATTATATATGTAATATATTTTTTAAGGTAGGTGCAGTGTTTGTCGACAACATTTTTCCTCAACACCTGGTGGACATCACAAGGTTCGGTGGACTCCACAAATGGCCCCAGCGACCCGCCCCGCCTCGACTACAATCCTTCTGCCATGTTACCTTGATAAGAAACCACCATACTCAGTCCATGAAGACTTGGCCCCATCAATCTGCAGCACTATTTCTCTGGAAGGGAAGACACATTACTCTGGACGCTGCAATTTATCGACCTGCATATTTGTTTTGTGTCACACGGGCATATAATGAACACCTGTACTCTATTCTCCGTGTAATAGACATACCTTGTTTCTTTGCAGCGTTTTTTAATAATTTGCTAAATTTTGGTTATATTTTAGACTAAATTAAATACTTAAATATCATGATTTGAAAATCAGTAAATAATGTAGAAATAAAAACAAAAAACATTTAGTGTAAATAATTTCAATTTCAATAAATAATTTTAAGACGAAGTTAGGAGTGAGGCTGCCGAACTTCTCCAGGCAACAGATTGGAAGGCCGAGGCGGGAGACAGGAGAGGTTGGAGGCGAAGACTCATGGAGGCCAAGGCTCGATATGGGCCGTAGAGCCATCGAAGAAGAAGAAATAATTTCAATTTATTCAATTGTTTTTAAATAAATATTTGGTGTATTTATGTTACATAGTTCAATTGATTCAGTATTAAGTTTTCTTTGATTTGCCCATATAGAACGAATGTGTTCTGAAAGTGCACAGCATACATTATTTTATTATCACTCTATTTATAAGAAAATATCAACACTTCCAGCATCCAAAACATGTTGGGGCAGTTTATTCCAAGTATTCACCACTCTATTTGTAAGAAAATGCTTGACAATTTTTAAGCTATGGCCACGCAAATTAGTGTTATGGCTATTGGAATAGGTTTGTTATGTCATAATGGTCTGATCATGGGTCTGATAATATTTTGTATCTTTCAATAAGATCTCCACATTCTATTCACTGAGTTAATTGCAGTCTCTTACCCCACTCCCATGGCAACACGGCCAGAGAATGAATGAGGAGCTATTCACAAAAAAATATACAAAGCATACAGGAATGGAATGCGAGGTTGAGATCGTCCAAGAAAATAATGACGTAACCATGTGACTGACATTATGAAAGAGAGAGAATGTTATTACAAGCTTAGGTTCTCTCTGTCTACCCCATAAGGGACATGGTGTGATGGTATGTACTCTACTAATCTGCAATTTTGTGGCGACTCGCTCTATGGTTCCTAGAGTGATCTGCTTGATTACTGGGATTCCACTAGTAGTATATTTAAGTTTAACAGATTTTAAGGAAAAGGCATGTTGAGATGAAATACAGTACAACTTTGAAATATCTAAATTTGCAGACAGATGGGCTTATTTAAAAAAAAAAAAACACTATTATTAAAAGCATAAGGGTATAATTTTATATATTTTTTTTGATACATGTATATATATCTTTTTAAATAAAAAAAAAATGAAAATGCAAAAATTATGTACTTATATATTATTACTAAGGCCTAATAGTTTGAATATATATAAAAACTTCCTTGCACCCTGCACATGTGGTATTGCCATATTATGTCAATTTTTTCCAATTAACCAGTGTTTCCGGCCCAGAGAAGCAATATTTGCATGATTTCTAGGATCGAACACAGGCCACCCACATAGAAATATAATAAAGCTACGGATATACAATAAAATAAAAGGAATAAATAATGGAGATATGATTATAAAAGTATAAATAATTATATTGTAAAGAGAAGATTCTATGGCTATAGAAATGACATTTTCTTTACTGTTTGCTTTACAAGTTGAAAGAACGAATATTTATAATATAAACATAAGACTCTTTTTAATTGATTATAATATTATAAAAGCAAATTTTTCATAAAGAAACAATATAAAATAACCACATGGACAAATGGCGAGTTTAACTAAATAAAATTGTTTGTAATGGTTCATCTACACATCAAATATTATAATTAGAAAAAATTACAGTACAATATAACAAGGGTTGGCCAGTGTATTAATTATGAATTGAATTTATTACTGATGTTGGCTGGCTAGCCCTGTAATAATCTCACATATGTGATATAACAAATTTTAAAAATATAATATGTATTTCAGTAAAATTATATTTTAATCTAAAGGCCACATTGTAAATCACATAACATTTTTATTAATTTTTATGCATTTAATGCATATAAAAACTATTAGTGTAATTCCTTGATTGGTATTGGTGGGTTTCCAATACCTGATGGTGCTGTTCTATACCAACAAATTGATTCTGTTATTTACATTTACATTAAAAACAAATTTTGTAAACAATATAATATATAAACATTACACAATCCAAATTACAAATTTCATTATAAGCTTTGTTAAAACAATATGTTTGATAATATAAAACTGTTTTTACCACACGAACGAGAGAAAGTAAAGTTTTAAAAACTCTTAATGTAGCTACATGGTCTCATGCATGTTCCATCATACTGAGAATACAAGATCTTGCGTTAATATATCGTGTTTAATAATTTAAAACTGTTACATGCGATAGTTGGCCATATTAGCAGCTTCAGACCAAGCACTGTGTCTAGAACCGTCCATAAATGTTGCTACACTGTTACCCGCAGCTAAAGAATGATTTCTTCCTCCAATTGTAGCTTTACATTCGGGACATCTACTCACTTCCATTGCCCCACCACAGTCGGCGATACAATACGGATGTCCCTTGGGACACATGTACCAGTGGCCAGCCCTGAATCCCATCACTTGCACAATCATTTTTCTTTCTTCTGTAGTTAGGGGCTGCAAGGTTAAAGATTTTCTAATATCGTTTATTTGACGACTGATATCAGCGCTAAAATCTTTATCAAACTTTTTTATAGACGTGCATATAACGGCTTTTAACTGTTGTACTTTATCTTTAATATTGCAATATTTGTATTCTTGTCTATTCTCACAGACAACAATTCTAATCAATTGTTTGAGGCGGTCCATTTCATTAGACAAATCCATTGATTGTTGAGTAGATACTTTGTTTTCAATATGTTTGATACTTTCCACCAATCTACATACAATAGGAAGTACGTATTTCTTATCAAAGTTTTCTATATTCTTGTACTCATCAGCGATCATCTTAAGTACTTCAAATTGAACACTTAATTTCTCAATATCCAGATTTGATACTTTAATGGTTTTATGTTTATTTTTACCTCGTAAAGATTCTGTGTTCTTTACTAAAGTAGTATGCAACTTATTAAACTCTTTTATCCATAATGGCACTAAAAACAAAAGTAAAATAATATATATAAGAAAACATTCTGGACATTTCCAATATTGTAATAATCTCTCCTTGCAGAGAATATTAATTTATCTTTTTATGGTGGTGATAACAGGTCTTTACAACATAATAAATTGAATATAATATATATTGTTTTATAGAAATATGTACTCATACAATACATATATAATAAGTAAATCATAATTGATTTAAATAGCCATCATCACTTAGCATAGTATACATTGCATAGTGTGTGTGTGTGCACTTCTTATTACAGAAAAATATTAGTACAAATGCAATAAGTTGTCAGTGAAGTTCGATGTTTAAAACCTAAATAATTTTTATACCCATGTATATAAAAATAATGCAAGGACTTTTGAAAAATATAATATAGTAAATAAACTGGTGTTTAAATGAGAAATGTCTAATGAGTATTAAATGTATTTTCACAAACCTGAACTCATGTGTCCTGAGTTAGTACTTTGAACAATTAGTTTGTTAAACAACTTGTCTAATTTATTTTTTATGTCTAGTTGATTTCCAAATATTCTCATTTTTGTTTTTTCTATGTCCTTTTGTACTTTCTTAACTTGGTCCCAGTATCGTGGAGTATTGATGACACGAGTTGAACAATAAGGACATTTGCAAACTGATATTTCACCTTCCCTTTCATTGTTCATCCATTTATCCATACCCTCAACCTCCGCCACATGTCCACAGTCCTTCAATATAATGAATCTACAAAATAAATAAATTCATAAATTAATACGACACAAACTCACGGGGGAATCAAACCACCTTAAAGGACTCACAATCTGTATATGGCTGCGCTGCATCATTCATTTTATATTTCCTTTAACTAATTAGGAAGAAGTAAACAAGAGGATCCAGAAGGAACATAAATCAAGATTTATTTATGTCACAACTAAAATTGTTTCCATTCACATCCCAAGTTCAAGCAGAAAATATTATGTCAGTAAAAAATGGGCGTTCACGAGATGTAGTACAAAAAAAATAGTTATTTGCATTGTGTTTTTTTTTCCAATAATTGTACAGTTTTTCACAATTTCACATATTTTGTTTACAAAGAAAATCTGTGAAAGAAAAAATGAATCCTTGCTCCCTAAAATAGAAAAATATATTTTAAAACACCCGCAAAATGTTACTATTTTAGTCATGTCCCTAAAACTTCATGACGTGGAAAGAATCACAATAACCATAGAAAAAGACAAAATACTCAAATCAGAATGACATCATAATTAGCTGCATACCACAGAGTCAATGTATTTTATCTGTTGAGATATGACTAGAGAAGAATAATTATGATTGCAGTCACATGTAATTTAAGATTGAGTACGTGAAGAGTCACCCTTGTACATGAAAAATGCAATAAAAATCAGAGTAAATAGAATTTAGTTACATATCACAGTATTGACAATAGCAAGACAAAAATAAGTACCTACTTTTTTTAAAGGGCTATGTTGAAGATAGCAAATGACCCTTGAATTAGAGTCAAATCAGTCAAATATTATTTTATAATTTAATATTTATTAATTTGTAGTTATGATAAATGAACAAAATCATTATTATCATTTTCTACAAAAATGTCTTTCTTTCTTTCCAAATAAATATTTTTTTACTCCTCACTAACCCAAGGGGATATAGTGGGGAGTTATGATTTCGCAATTTTTAAGGGTATTTTTTTTATTGCAGATTATCAACTAGTATCATGCTGAGATTGTATTCTGAAAGTTTCATAACAATGTACCTGTGTGTGTGTGCTATGTACGGCGTGTTCATTTTACTTTATCGATTACAGACTAAAGTCCTCATTCGATTCTATTCAAATTTTGCAAATATATAAACCTAATACTCGCTTAGACCCCATTAGATTTTGAACGATATCTGAATAGTGCTTCTCAATTTTTTTAACTGTCAAATATTTCAAAGTGACCCCAAACTCAGGAAACTTAATATTTGAAATTTTTATTTTCAAATTGGTAAAAAGGCACACCACTTACATAAAATGGCATTGAAGAGTTATCAAGTTTTCATAACAAAATATTTAAATAAAAAATAATTTAATAAACTCATTTCATGAAAATGCTGAAATTTTTCTATACAGAATTTGAATACTTTATAGAATGACTTATTAGTGAGGAGTTTAGCGTTGGCCACAACCCACTCGTTTTTATATATATTTACTAGAAAAATCTTGTTTGAAAACTCATTTGTGTAATATTTTTCCACAATGTGCACAAGCAACAATCAATTTATTACTTCCATGGAAATTCAGTACAAGTTTCCAATTATAAAATATAGTTATATAATATAGTTAGCGGTTAGTCAAAGAGTCCCTCGTGTGGGATGTAGAGTGCAAATTTGTTTTATTGCTTGGTTGGTTGGTTGGTATATGTGCAAACTGCTCCACTCCACGATGAAAATATTACAGTTATTTACCGGAAACTATACAGGATCGGTTGACAGAACAGACTTAGGCCAATTGACCCTTTGTGATACCACAATGGGGCTGTCCTCCCACTCACTCATCCCCCTTGAACCAGCCTGAGTGGCTAATGAATGTCATAATGTCTCCGACGTCGGCCGACGCTATGTCAATCAGATCATCATGGAAGAAACTTCCCAAGGAGCTTCTCCTAATTCTAGAGAGAGCAGGACAGTGACAAAGGAAGTGGACCACCGTCTCCTCCTCCTCCTCGTCTTGGCATGCTCTGCAGTAATCGTATGCTTCCAGCCCTAGCCTTCTGGCATGCTTTCCTATAAACCAGTGTCCCAGTGGTCGCGAGTTCGAATCCTGCCACGACCAATTCCGTTCACCTATAGCACAAGCATTATGTATGTACTATGTACTTGTTTCAAGGACATATTTACTCTTAAAAAAAAGGTATCACCTTCAGTAAAATATTTTAGAGAAAACATAAATAATTTTGTGACAAATAAATAGGAAAAACATTATAAACAATATTATGAAATATTTTTAACGGTGTCTGCTAATATAAAATTAATAAATAAAGTATGTATTCCAAAGTATTTTTTTGAATAGTTTAAACTCACGTATGTATCAGAAGATAATAAAAATTAATAATGCCAGTTACTATACGGAAAATTGTTTGAATTTGAAATAAAAAACATAACTAAATATTATGTTGAAAAAATTTATGCGAAAATCCCATCACTACTCGAAAGAAATATAGCAGAAATTTCTTTAATATTTTATCTGTTCAATTTTCTTAAATTATTAATAAAATATCTGGTGACAGTATAAAATGTTACAAATATGAGACACGATTACAAAACCATCAAAAGTGAAAACAAATGAAGATGGGTCGATGGCAGAGCGGTTAGCGCACTGGGCTAGCAATCCAGTGGTCGCGAGATCGAATCCTGCCTCGACCGATTTCGTTCACCTATAGCACAAGCATTTATGCTTATTTTAGGGAACGTAGGAAGATGTATATGTACTTGTTTAACAAGGACATATTCATTTTTTTGTTAAAAAGAAAAAAAAAAATTATGTTTTTTATTGCGGCTTTTTATTTTTATTAAACTATCACAAATAATTGTGTTGTTCATATTATTAAATCATTAAAAATGAGTCATTCAAACAAATAATATCTACGCAGATTACAATATTACATATTAATTTAGGTTAGTTTCAATAATTACTTGACAAAAGATATTCCATCTTCTTTGCTATTATATTTTGCCACACAATAACTGACTGACATTTTATTTGCGATAAATTATTTTAAAAACTAATGTTTTGGAAATGAAAATTAAAAAACAAAAGATCTTTTTGAAATTTTTTGATACATTTGTGAAATTATGAAATGTTATAACAGGAATGAAGTTTGTACAGTGAAAAGGACTCATTTTGTCTTGCTATTGTCAATTCCCTGACTTTTGACATATGTAATTATATTTTTGCTCCGATTATGATTGTTTAACCAAGTCCATATTTGGTTTTTGTATGGACTTTAAGGTATGGGTGACCCCTTGATTAAGATATTATCTGTCAAATAAAAATGTATTTCCATATTATTATTATCATCTTTATTCTTATAAAGGTTCCCCACGACTTACTTGGCATCTTCGTCATCTTCATTCCCAAAGAAAATTTCAGGGAATTCTTCCGGCATACATTCTTTACATATCATGGGACACTCTTCTCCGCATAATCCCCAACAGCGATGGCCACAGATGATTTTCTTGTTACAACGCTTTGAGCATGCCTCTATATTACATGTATCACCGCATTTGCTCTTGCATGAACCATGTTCACAATTTCTATTGCAAGGCTCCTGGAAACAATAAATCAAATATATATAAATAAAAGTATAGAATTGCCATTTTCTTGTGCAAGGGAGACCAAAATTTAAAAAGTAATTAATATATTATGATATATTAATTATCAGATAAAATGGTTCAACTGCAACACTTTGAATTAGTGATTCATCTACTTTCAGATAAAATGGTTCAACTGCAACACTTTGAATTAGTGATTCATCTACTTTCAGATAAAATGGTTCAACTGCAACACTTTGAATTAGTGATTCATCTACTTTCAGATAAAATGGTTCAACTGCAACACTTTGAATTAGTGATTCATCTACTTTCAGATAAAATGGTTCAACTGCAACATTTTGAATTAGTGATTTGTCTACTTTCAGATAAAGGGTGTAAAGTTCAATTAAAGAAAAACAGAGCTACTAATAAAATATGTAAAATATGTCATTGTGATGGAAACACTATCATTGGACACAATTTAGCATTAATATTGTGATGGAAACATTATCATTGGACACAATTTAGACATGTTCTGTTCTACTAGCGAGGTATTTATAATTTACCATGACAAAATCAAATATACCTACAAGTACCATTCATTATCTATAAAATAATTATTATTACCATACAAGGTGGACAAGGTTCACCACATTTAAGATTGCATTTGGTGTGTTTACATCGTACTTCACACGGCTTCTTGCACGGTGGACATGCTTGACGGCACGGATCATCACAACTGAAATTATATCATTTTTATTTTGGAAGAATATCTCTAGGTTAAATGTAATTTGGGCATCCTAAATACATCAAGTTAATCATATTATTTATATATTCATGTTGGTTTTTGGAAACAGTATAAATTGAGCATATACATACATCAGTGTTTATTATGTACTTAGAAACTATTTTGTGTGTGTGTGACAAATAATAGATGATGTCAGACAGGGCCGGATCCACCATAGGTTCAAACGGTGAAGTTGCACCAGGCGCAAAATAAATCTGGGGTGTCAAATATAACAATAAAGATTAAAAAAAAGTTTAAAAATACCAAAAATTTATACCTAAAAATCCTGTAATAGAAAAAATATCACGGATGAATTTGAATTTAATTACTACTATTATTATAATTATCTATTAACAATCCAGAGATGTTGATGATGATTATTTTAAATAAATACAAAATACTAATGATTATATTAAATTTATACTTAATATTACTTTTCAAAGTGGTACACAATAAAAACCACATTTACATAATAATAATAATGCCTAAAATATAGTAAATATGAATATCAATAATATGTCTAATTTGAATTTGGCTCCGCATAAGTAACAGTAGGTATTTTACATCTTACATTATGTATTTTATAATCCGCCCGTACCATATTGTATAAGTGAGGAATTCAGTAGATGTATGGTGTATGAGTGGAATCGTCCATTATGTGCACAAAATAGTCTCTGTTCTGTGATTTTGGTCCATTGGTGCCGACAGCTTATAATAACAGATGAGACAGTTTTTATTTACTCTTGCTACAAAATTAATATGCCAAATTGCCAAACATTGTGACTGTAATGAGCGAGAAGGGCGCCACACGCGCCGACACCAATTTAAATAAATGTTTCATGATAATATACTAATGTAAAATTAAGAGTTCACTACTAGTGGACACTTTTTTGTTATTCGCACATCCTATTATGAGAGATTGCTTCGTGTAGACCAGGGGTGGCCAACTTGATTAGATCCAAGATCTACTGTTTACTGAGGAAGCCCTGTGCGATCTACCAATTACATACTTCTTGAAATTTCAAATGAAACAGCATAGTTCAGTACACAATTGAGAAGTATTTTTTTATTTTATTAAGAGGTAAAACATAAAACTGAAAATTATTCTTAGTAACTACCTATGTATATTAGTGTGAGCACTGCGTCTGAGCATCTCCCGCTAGATTAGCAAAATCAGGTTTGTATGTAGTTGAAAATTGCCAACCTTAAAGAATCTAGTGTATGAACGTCTGTCAATCGAGAACGGTGTTTATTTTGTGTTGGTTTTAAGAAGGAAAATGCTGACTCATATAAATAATATATTGAACCTAAACACGAATGCAATTTTTCAACACATTTCTTCAAATATGGATATTTCTCGTTGGAAACCAATGCCCAGAAATCTAGATCCAAAAAGTAACGTGAATAAAGTGAACGTAACGTGATGGGTGCAGCAGTTGGTGATTACGTTGCGCAGTCTGTTCTACGTATTTATGTATGTTTATATTGTTTGCCTTGCCACGATCGACTGGACTAATAGTCGCGATCGACCGGTCTATCGCGACCCCTGGTGTAGACAATAACCATGTAGACTGTCCCATCTCACATCTCCGTGATGATAAGGAATGCAACAAAACTCTTGTATTTAAAAAAATTATATTGTCTGTGTTGAATAATAATTAAGGAAACAACATTTGTTAATAGATCTCTTTTACATTAAAAATGTTAGTTAGTCATGTTAAATTGACAGTTACATTAGATTAGAGTAGAAAACTGCAAATCAAAAATAATAAAAAGAACATTGATAATAGAAATTCCTAAATAATGTATCATAAAGTGAAATTCCCCCTGTCTGTCAGAGCTAATACTAACAGACAGTTGTTCATGACAGTCAAGCTCCGAAAGATTTCATATTTTGGTCACATAATTAGAGGCGAAAAATACTCGATCTTACAGTTGATCATAAAAGGGAAGATTGAGGGCTGTAGAGGGGTCGGCAGGAAGCAGCTATCCTGGCTTTGTAACATTCGGAAGTGGACCGGAGTGAGGCGTGTGGAGGACTTGTTCCGCACCGCACAGGACAAGGAAATTTAGTACTTTTTGTTCCTGGTAGATTTTGCAAGTTGTTCTGCTAGTTCGATCTATTTGTTCATATATAAAATGACTAATTTCCTTATAAAATTTTTACATTTTATAAATATGAAAAACATTAAAATTAAATATAAATAATCTCAATGTTTGTCTCTCAAACGCTAAGTTATACTTGCAAATATATGTTATTATTGTAAAAATACACTTATAAAATTGAAATAAACAAATATTTTCTTATGGAAAAGTACATATTTTGACGTTTCATTTGTGACAAAATTTGTAGGAAAATTTACGAAAAAATGAAAAATAACAATAATTAAACATTTAAAAGTCTATTTTTTATTTGCCTAAGTTACTCACTGGTCGCAAATGAAACGAAATGCAGATTATTTAACCTTTGAAGTTTTCTAGTTGTTGATTGAGAACAACACTAAAAAAACTTTCTAAAATATTATCATCATCATCATTGGCGCTACAGCCCACTGTGAGCCTTGGCCTTCTCCAGAATTTTTCGCCATTTAGATCGGTCCATCGCCTGCACGCTCCAGTTTGCCACGCCAATCCTCTTTAGATCCTCCTGTATGCCGTCCATCCACCGCAGCTTGGGTCTCCCCACACCACGTCTCCCCTCCGGTCGTGTGTCGAGAATCTTCTTTGGGATTCGGCTTTCCACCATTCGCTGAACGTGCCCTAACCATTGAAGCTGATGTATTTTAATATATTATACTATGTTAGGATCACTGTACAGGTTCTCCAGCTCATAGTTGTACCTTATCCTCCATATTCCAATCTCACATATTTATTTCCTCCATATTCCAAAGATTTTTCACAAAACCTTCCGTTCAAAAACCAACAGATCATCCTTCCTATTAAGAACCCAGCATTCAGTACCATATACAAGTACTGGTCGCAGCAATGTTTTATACAATAGCAACTTAGTATTTCGTGCCAACGATCGGGACTTGAGATGTCAGTGAATACCGAAATAGCATTTATTTGCCACAGCTATTCGTCTTTTAATCTCGACACTAACATCGTTGTTACTGGTTATTATTGAACCTAGGTATTGGAACGACCCCACAGTTTCAATGGTATGATTACCAGCACTAATCAGAGTTTCTTGGGCATTTCTATGGTTGGACATTTTAGCTGCAATCATATATTTTGTCTTAGAAGAGTTCACTTGAAGTCCCATTCTGGCAGAAGCATTTTCCAGGTGTATAAACGCTTGTTTTACATCATTTGGTGTTCTTGCAATTATGTCAACATCATCTGCATATGCAAGTATCTGGCTTGATTTGTGGAAAATTGTACCTGCTGTCTCAATTCGCATCTCTGATGGTTTTCTCTAGTACTATATTAAATAATAGGCAAGACAATACATCACCCTGCCGTAAGCCATTATAGGTTTTAAATATGTCCGAGGTGCTGGTTTGTATTTTGACCCTACAATTTGAACCATGCAATGTCGCTCTCACTAGTCTTACTAGTTTGAATGGTATTCCCATTTCCATCATGGCCTCGTACAATGTCGCTCTATTGACACTATCGTATGCTGCCTTAAAATCTATAAATAAATGGTGGGTCTCTATATTATACTATTAGCGTTTATTCCAGTATTTGCCCAAGGACAAAAATTTGGTTAATTGTCGATCTTCCTGGCCTGAAACCACTTTGGTATTGCCCAATTATATGTTCTGCATGTGGCATAAGTCGCATGAATAGAACCCCTGCAAACACTTTATAGGCTGAACTCAGGAGCGTTATACCTCTGTAGTTGCTACAGTCCATTGTGTCACCTTTTTTATGCAGTGGACATATAATCCCAGTATTCCATTCTTCTGGTATTGATTCAGTGTCCCATATCTAACCAATAATTGTGTGCACGAGTCTACCTATTGTCTCTCCACCATATTTGAGTAGCTCAACTGGTATTCCATCGTGACCTGGAGACTTATTATTTTTGAGAAGGCTTAATGCTTTGTTTACTTCTTCCAAGGTTGGGTCCGGTTGATTATCTTCATTTTGTTCCAAGGGGATATTAATGTCTGATTCTCTTGTGGTGGTTTCGTTATTCAACATTTCATCAAAGTGTTGTGCCCAGCGCTTAAGGATATCTACATTGTCATTAAGAATAAGTCTCTTGTCATATTAAGTCTCTTGTAATATTATGTTTTTATACATAGAACCTTTCACATAGGACACATCCAATTAAGAATTGATTATAACTTGTGCAGTAATATTGCAACAAAATAAAATGAAGAGCATGTAATATGAAATTACTTACATGCGTGTCCATATACCAAACATAATATGAAATTTACTTACATGTGTCCACATACTAAAACATTCTTGCATGGCTCTGAACACGGAATATGTATAGTGCCCCCGTAGCATTTACCACATGTACCTTTGCAAGTATGTTCACATTCACTTAGTGTGGTCTCACATGGACTGTTGCAATACTTCATCATTAATATTGGTCCCATTTCAGCTTCTGTAATTATTTTATATACTAAAGCATCTTCATACTCTGTTCATAATGACAAATAGTTTTAATCTAATACAAGTTAGCAGATGAATTTGCATTCTTAAGTATAAATATTTAGACTTACCGTGATGTGATTCTCCACAAGGAATCTGGAAAATGTGTTTGCACAATGACTGATATGGATTATTAACCAAAGTTTTGCACTTTTTAGTATCACATGGTTTATAACAGAGGTCAGGACAAATATGTCCACATTGCATTACCCTGTTACATTTACTGCGACACTCCGCTCGCTCTGGATCCATATTGCATTTTATCCTTATAGAGTGACCACATGATGGTCTCACTTTAGTCACCTATAAACAAAATAATAGTAAATTATCTGATACATTGTAAAGTATACATATATCTCACCTTTCCAAATGTTCTTCATTTTAGTAATAAATTAAACACTTGATTTTTATAATGTATGTAATACACAATACTACCCAAAATTGCATTCAAATTGGTCAAATTATTAAAGAAATTACTCTGGAAAAGGTCATTTTTGTTTAAAAATATATTATCAAATGAAGATTAATATTATTAATACATATTTTTAAATACTTGAAATCTAAACATAAAAAGGAAATAGTCTCATTCTTTGGAAAGTCCTCAATATCAAACAAAATGTGTAACAACTCGTGCTGACACAATGTGATCATATTGGAAATAACAAAATTGTAAACTCAGAAGAAGTTAGTATCACAGGATTAACTGGAACCTGACGTAATCTATTACTGAATTTTAGCCATATATAAATTGCATAGCTTGCCATTCCAGTGTCGTTTTCATAGGATTACTTTGTACAAAATAAAAATGTAATAGAGTGATTTTAATAAAAAAATAATTGACCTAAATGTTGCTTTAATAGTATCTCCTTACCAGCATGTATATATTGATGTAGGTATTTGACTAAGAGATGGTACAATAATGTCTACATACTAAAGAAGTAAAATAATATGATGTTAAATTAATGTACATACTAAATTTTCACAAAGTTTCTCATCACATTTGTCTCCACATAATTTTAGACAAAAATGTCCACATGGTAAGGTACGTTTACATTTTGCTCTACAAGAAATGGTATTTACATCAACGTGACACTTCACTTTATCTGAATGTGTACAAGTTCTCCTCTTAACAACCTGAAATAAAAATATTATATTTTTTTAAAAAGAGCGAATATATCCTTGTAAAAAAATGATTATGTTCTACATATACATATAGGTGAAAGAAATTGGTCGTGGCAGGATTCGAGATTGTCACCACTGGATTACAAAACTCAGCTCTCTGGCAGCACCTATCTATTCATATTTAATCAGTACAAATATCAAATAAATTTGATCATAGTAATATATAAAAAATGATGAAATACAATTTTATGCTAAATATTGCCAGTATTTAACTTAAATGTTACCAAGCTAACATTAGCTTTATTTAGTTGAAATGTTACAACAAGTCCAGCGAGTATTATGGTTCAAATTCAAAAATCATTATTTTTCTATATAAAACTACAAATTTGGCAATTTCATTTGCACGCATTGCAATAAAAAAAGATGGGAAATTTCTTTTAACATTGCTTCATTTAATTTATGGAAATAAACATATAAAAACTGAAAATTTCTCACTGCATGGATGTGTTTTTATTTGAATTATTGAAATAAATAAGAGAAAACTACATTTTCTTGCTGCCGGGAAAATTTTCATTTTATCGAAAAGTCAAAAGAGAACTCAAAATTTCTCATTGCATGTCATTTTTTACTGGGAATAACCAATAGATAATTATTTTACAACCTTTTTTGTTTTATAATTCCTATAATTCTTTTTTGTTCAATTGAATTTCTGAATCTGGCCCTTTGTCCCAAAAGTTTGCCAACTCTGCTCTAGTAGCAATAAATATCGCCAAATATCTTGAACCAGGCTTTCGGGTGCTGAAGTTTGTGTCATTTTGCTTTGCTGGTATACGTGCAAATCACCCCCCCTTCTCGGCAAAATGACTCAAGATATTCAGCGACAACTACAGGAGAAGCAGGATGGAATTATTCTCAATTTGGTTTGAGCCTTGGTTAAGCATCTGTGTTCATAATTTCATCAAAAGATGGCGACATACCTAAATACATATTACCAACATTCTATACTATAAAACGGACAGATGGCAATATCAATCTTCTGAAAACATTTATTTTTACAATAATCAAAAATGATATTGTTTGTAACAAACCTGAATAGTACAATCAGAACATTCCTCGTGGCATCTTTTCTTGCAGGGATGATCCAGTGAACATCCTTGATTCAACTTTGTACAATTCTCCATACATTCGTACTGCAACAAAATTATTGACAAAAACCAAATCACAATAAAATAATAAGAGTGTTGCTTAGCACTTTTTCTCATATAAACTAGAGGAATAATCTATAGAGTTGCAATCTGGTATCAAAAGACCGGTGGCCATAACTATATATGCGCAACGCCAAGGGTTTAGTCTGACAATAATTTGTATGTGACAGTTATACCTGGCGATTATAAAGTGTTCTTAAATATGGTGAAAAATTGTCATTGTGTTATTAGTATACATCAAAATTTGTGATCCTCCCTAGATGCTGGGGTGCAATAGACCCCCATAATCCATATATCCATGGTGCATGTATAAAACTAATAGCAGAGACATCGCCGTTAAACATGTTGTATGTTACTTTGTATTGAGACAGTCTGGGGTTAATACAAATATATATCTAATTTACTTTAAATTATTTTACTCCTGAACCAATCAAACATCACAAATATTTTTGTACCTGTAAATGGTCTGGATCTGAATTTTTGTGACATGTTCTGCGACAAGCGTGGCCGCAAGGTAATCGTATATCACAAGGAGTTAAGCATTTCACATCATGTAATTTTTGGTAACATTTCTTTTTCATCTGAAAAAAAAAACATAATAGGTAATACACTCTCTTCAAAATTCTTTCATGATAACACATTTTTTTAACATTACAAAATTAAACAATGCTAAATTAGTAATACTGTTGGTTTTTTTATTTCCAACACCCCTTGCATGTAGAACTAACTACTCAGTATGGGTAGAACGTTGATTATTTAGATTATCAAAATGGTGGACTGCGGGAAACTTGTATCTTGGCGTGTAGTTCAAAATTTATTTTGGGGATGTTTGAACAGAATTAGTGTAAGTACTGCCCCAAGTACTTTGAAGTTTCCAAAAAAAGATAAAATATCATTCTGTAGTAGGTATATTAGGTATATTGTATGTAAATAATAACTATTTATATTTTATACTTTAAACAAACAATTTACTGTGTAATAAGAGATACAACAAAAGTAACTAACAAACATAAAATTATAATAACATATTTCCTTTAAATTAACATGGATGTTATGAAGAAAAATTAATTTACTGTTGTATGAAAACACTCAAACTTATATCTGATCCAACCTTTCCATCTATTTGGTCCACAAATTCCTGGACCAAGACTCTGGTCTTTAATTTGATTGATCTTTTAGGCGCTTGAGTGACAAAGTATCGTATAAAAAAATCTTTAGTACGGATGGTTTCTAACTGCAGGTCTCATAGTATTAAAATTGTGTCTCGAGCAGTGTAAGGTCTTGCGTTATCATGGACCAACAACGGTTAAGATTGACTGACGAGTCTACCGCAATATCATATTTAAACCCCAATTACATTTGTTTGATATTCTGAATTGATTTTTATGTGAGGAAACCTATCCACCATTAATTTTTTATTATACTCTTTAACTAGTCTTTTTTTACACGGTGTTGTGTGGAACTTATCCACTTTATAAAGAGAATCTGATGTAGTCATTGACTTTTAGATCAAAAGTATTTAACCCTTGGTGTGTTTGACCTTGTGCGCAAATTGCTTAATGGTCGTCTGCTTGGGTATATCGTTATCTCGACAGCCCGTATGGAGGTGTTTACATTTATATGAAAATTAATTAATTATGCTTCGGGACGAAATAAATTTGCGGTTATTATCTAAAGCTAGATAACTAACCAACCTTTTACAATATTTTTTATTGTGAACACATGTTTTATTTATTTTATATAGGCCATTGAATATAGAATTCAACTTGTAACAGTTCCCATCTCAATAAACGAGGAATTTTCAATATATGTTTTATTTCAATTCGCGATTTTTCATGTTTTCTACTTGGAGCGATAATAAAGCAATCATATGATACAAAGAAAATAAATACTTTAGAGGAAAATGAGTTATTATTTCCGATTTGAAAACTGCAAAAAAAATACGCATTTACGCCATTTTATACTTCGTCAAACTTGACTTTCAGATACTCGCAAGACGTAATTATTTGGTCTTGGATGTTAGAAATCACTTTTTTACACAAGTTAGTTATCGTATTTCGTAAATACCACATAAAAATTCACAATCTAAATTGAAAAATTGATTTTAGGGCAAATAAACTGAACATAACCCCATTTTAGTAGTACAATTTGATATTGCCTCTTGTAAATGACCTTGATGTAAATCCCCAACATATTGTATATCATTGGAAAGAAGAAAAAAATATCTATCATATGACGTAATAAATTTCTAACCAGTCAATAATAAAAAAGTGAACAAAAAAACATTTGTTTCGGTTGTCTTTGGTCTACTACTTGCGTATGTATTGGTAAAATTTGAAATTGGCGCACGTTTGGTATTGGTCAGCAATATTTCAAGATGGCGCTGGCACAATGCTCGTTCGCTATTGGACGGGCCTTACAGAAGGGACTCACAAACAATAGCGGCAGGGATTCACAACATATTTATTTTGATAAATAATTGAAATGAAACAAACAACTAGAAAAAATACTTTTATTTTGTCAATATGTAAAATTTGTCAAAAATAAAATTCAATAGCACAAAAAGAACAAAATACAGTTGGCATTAAAAAAAAATTATAAATAAAATTTACGGGATAGACAAAAATTGTCAAAAAAAATTTACAACCCAAAATACAATTTACATATTTTTTTTATAACCCGAGTTTACGGGATAGTAAAATGTGTAGATGACAACTATCTGTCAAAACAAAAAAAAAATTATAACCCATAAAGTTATACTTAGTTTATTGTAAAATACAAATGGTTGAATTTTTTTTTGCAAATATTTATTTTGACAGAATTACTTTAGAACTGTCAAAATAAAATACAAAAGCTACAAAATACAATTTAGATATTTTTTATATAACCCGAGTTAACGGGATAGTATAATGTGTAGATGACAACTATCTGTCAAAAACTGACAAAAAAAATAATTTTTATAACTCATAAAGTTATACTTAGTTTATTGTATAATACAAATGGTTGCTATTTTTTTTTTTGCAAATATTTATTTTGACAGAATTACTTTAGAACTGTCAAAATAAAATACAAAAGCAACAAAATACAATTTACATATTTTTTTATAACCCGAGTTTACGGGATAGTCAAATGTGTAGATGACAACTATATGTCAAAAAAACTCTGACTGGTTGGTTGGAAGAAATTGCCGCTTGGCAATAAACCCGTCAGTGTAAAACTATTTGTATAAAAAGTTGAAATAAATAAATATATTAATAATAAAAACGGTGCCAAAAAATTTGGCTGGTTGGTTGGAAGAAATTGCCGCTTGGCAATAAACCCGTCAGTGTAAAACTATTTGTATAAAAAGTTGAAATAAATAAATAAATTAATAATAAAAACGGTGCCAAAAACTCTGGCTGGTTGGTTGGAAGAAATTGCCGCTTGGCAATAAACCCGCCAGTGTACAACTATTTGTACAAATAGTTGAAATAAATAAATAAATTAATTAATAATAAAAACGGTGCCAAAAAAAATAATAAAAATTGTTATGTAAAAAGTGAAAATAGAACAAAGAATATTTATTTGTCATGTAACTAAAATTTTGTATACAAGCTAAATAAATGTATACAAAATCAAAAACAATAAATATAACAAATATTGTGATATCCCTGCCTGGCCGTCTTTGTATACAGATAAGGAGCCGCCATCTTTGTTTGCATTTGTGTGTGTGTTGTTTGATGATGAATTTCTCGATTGCAAAATATTTTTATCACACCATTTGAATTTATTGTAAAAAACTTATTGGAATCTGTTGGATATTTGTTCACAACAAAATTATCTTCAAAATGAAATAAGTGGTTCACTCAAAGTACTCTTCTATACGTAGAAAACACTCGAACAAATTTGTACTACGCACTTCGTTTTTACCGTTTCAAATTTTTAACAAGATTTTTTCGATAATTATGACACAAAATTACAATTTTTATTTACGCACTCACTTTATTTTAGTAAATAGTAACGAAATATAACAATAACTTATATTTTCTAGTTATTTACGTCTTTCTTTTCCACAAAAACAAAACTTCGACTCGCAGTACAAAACATTCAAACTTGGTCGAACTTCAACGGTATTGAATGACGAATTAGTCGCATATTTTGACCGGATGTTTTTTGTTTATGGTAAAATAATTCATTAGGATTAGATTCAAGCGAATCTAAAACTTATTTACTGCTTGCATAATATTTAAAATTGAAAAAAATAAACACAATACCTCTTGGTACGGATCCGTACCGTAAGCACACGACGGGGTATAATTTCCTTGGTACGGATCCGTACCGTGAGCACACGAGAGGTTAAAAAGAAATAATATATATTATATAACTGAAAATATTAAGGTCTCAAGTTCAATTCCCAATTAAGACAAGTTATTTACTGTATTTCAATGTACAGGGCTTGTGAGACTATCCAATATGTGACAAATTGTTATTGGGTAATTCATATTTGACATAAAAACCAACAGTTGGTTCCCCGAGAAGCCACATAATAAAAATACTATTGATTGTTAGATGTTCAAATGTGAACAAGTAGATTAAGATTGTTTGATATTCAATGTGTAAAGTATTTAGTACAAATATTCACCTCATGATTACAGAGAGGTAATACAACATCCACTCTTTCTTGACACTCTATTTTATTGTAATCAACATGACACTTTAGTAAGGTTGTATGACCACATGGAAGTGTTCTTAATACCATTGTTTGACAAGGTCCACAACCAAAGAAGCATAGTTTTGGACATTTGTGTCCGAGAGTACAGGTTCTGAAATAAATATACAAATATTAAACTGCAAAAATATTAATAAAATACTGTGAATTACTGTGAAACTTTCTAAAACAAGTATGACAGGGTAATAAATGAAGACATTAGGAAAGTATGACAGGATAACAAATGAAGACATTAGGAAAGTATGACAGGATAACAAATGAAGACATTAGGAAAGTATGATAGGATAACAAATGAAGACATTAGGAAAGTATGACAGGGTAATAAATGAAGACATTAGGAAAGTATGACAGGATAATAAATGAAGACATTAGGAAAGTATGACAGGATAACAAATGAAGACATTAGGAAAGTATGATAGGATAACAAATGAAGACATTAGGAAAGTATGACAGGGTAATAAATGAAGACATTAGGAAAGTATGACAGGATAATAAATGAAGATATTAGGAAAGTATGACAGGATAACAAGTGAAGACATTATGAAAGTATGTTCTTTGCGTAAAATAGCTATATCTTCTGAACTATTGGGTATTTTTCAAAGAAAATTTCAGAGATACTTTAAAACTAGTCCTTTATTTATTTATAATACATTATATAAAATATTATCTTTTTTCGTACACAAAATTACTATGTCTTAAGTAAAATTAGAAAAAAAAAACACTCTTTCACAATCAAAATTATGGTATAATGTGGCACAGTTGCAAGCCACATGGGCTTGCAATCATGTATGTGGGCTTAAGGGGCCCCTTTATGACTCAAGTCACTCTCACCACTCACCTACCAACCTCCGACTGATACTCCACTCATCTGCGCAACCAAATCCAATAGGACGCGGACAATACTGCTTTTACAACCCTATCCAGATATTATTTTAATAGGATTTTTTGTAATTATTTATTGATTTATGTATTTATTTATTTATTCACTTATTTGACCATTGATTTATTAACTCGTTGACTGCATTTATATTTTGGATATTTGTACCTGAGTAGCCAACATATAAAATATGTTTATTGAGATAGTATTTTGACTTTTGACTTTCCCGGTGAATCATTCATTTTAGGAGTTAATTATCAAGAAATTTTAAAACCACTTCAACGTATAAAAAAAATAAGTGTATAGTATCACGCCATGAAACACACGACAATCCACTTCAAACGCCGGACGAATACTGCTGAATACAAAATGTATCAAAACAAAACCCCGATCAGGGTTCGCGGGCAGTTCGTTATACTAGCCGAATAACCCCGATCGGGGTTCGTGGCAGTCGACGAGTTAACTTTTAAATCTTATTTTTTTTGATATTAGAACGTGCATTTCCGTTAATTTTTATTCCAAATCATCCATCCATCAATGGGATAGTGATTAAAAAATGGCCTTGTAGGATGCTGGATAACGCACTATGTCACACTTAACATTCATTCAAATTAACAAATGTTATATTTAATATTTTCTATATTAAGTAGTGTAATAAATGTTTTGTATTGTTAATTAAACCAATAACTTTTCCTGTATTTTTTATAGATTATTTATAACTAAGTACATATGTATGGTATGTGTAAGAGAAACAGCAGAATCAACAAGGATATTGCATCATTATTACAAAACAAATCATTTTGAAAAAAATAACCTAGTTAGTTTGGATATTAATAAAGAAAAATATACTATAACTTCTTAATAATATTCTGTATATATTCTTGTAGAAAAATAATGGCGCACCCTGATTTTGAACGTTTATCTTATATTTTTAATAAACTATAAGGCGTAGAGCAATATATTTTTTATTGAATTAAAGAAGACCAAAATATCTGAAAAAATATTTTATGACGTCGCATTAATGCTTCAGGTTTCGTAAAGAAATCTAAAAAACATTTATTTTCCATTCAGCACCATTGCGAAATAAAAGTTTTTTGGTTTATTTACTTAACCTGATGCATTAATGCAATATCACAACATATTTTTCCAGATATTTTATTCTTCTTTAATTTAAAAAAATATAAATATCATATCTTATATCTTATAAATATCTATCTTTTTTAAAAATATAAGGTAATTGTCAAAAATCGGGGTATTATTATTATCTTTCTACAAGAATATATACAGAACATAATTAAAAAGAAAAGGTATATTTTCTTTATTAATATGCAAACTAACATATTTTTATCAAAATGATTCATTTTGTTGTAATGATGCATTATCAAATTGAAAAAATAGGCACATTGGCAGCAGTCACACCCTTAAGCGAATAAAAGAACCTAAAGAGCTATGGGATTTTTTGTCTGCCAAAAGATCTAATCAAACATCAAAAGTGTAAGGAAAGAGGGAGTGTTGTCAGAAAATTGATCAACAGAGAGGTGGTGGTATTCAGTGATCTCTATAAATTCAGGAGTGCATAGCTCTCGAGGCAAGTTCGCTCTTACTTTAAAGAGAAAAAAAAACTCGCGTTTCCTTGGCTAGCTACTGCTCGGTGTCTCCATCATAATCCCCAAGATGAGCAAACAATTCCCTAATTGTAGGTTATATCCTGTTTGTAATGCATAACAACACCAAATGCAATCATATCAACATAACCACGAAGTACACTTTTAAGTGAAACATACTGTACAAAAATTGACAATGTACACAGTCATAGTCAAGATTGTCTTAGGAGAGGAAAATATATATGTTAGGAACTATAAAGAACGTTTGTGAATATTTGAATGTTGCGTGAGTAAATTGTGTAATGTATGATGATGTTTGACAGTAGTAGTGTGTGTGTGTCAGTTAGTCATGAGTTAGTGTGAAACGGTGTGCGAAACAGACTGTGCGTAAGTGCGTAGAGAAGGTTCGAAACTTGTTCAAAAGTGTATTAAATAAGAGATAAATAAAGAACTAAGAAGAATAAAGAGTTTTTCTTACATATATAAACTGTTCACACTTACTTTTCACACGGTTCCATACACTTATATGTGGAATGTTCCCTATCAACACTATGACATATTTTCTTACAAATATGTCCACATTTTAATAAACTTTCACACATCCTTTGACATCCACCTTCTGCAACTTTCTCAAAGTCTTCGTCCTTTTGCACCTGAAAAACAAAACTCGTATTATTCACAGTTAATTTGATGAAACTTCATAAATCTGAATATCGAACCAGATTATTAAGTATAATTCTTCTTCGATGGTTTACTCAGCTAACGATGCATCATTAAGTTAAGACTAGAAACAAGTTGTAATAATATGAACTTACAATTGTCAAATCACCATGAATTTCACACTTCAAATATAATTCTTCTCCGATGGCTTGTTCGGCTAACAATGTTTCATTCACATTAGACCATAAAGGACTTTTTGCTTTAAGGATATCCATGTTACCCATTATATAGAATCCTATAAGAAACAGACATAAAAATTTGTCTAAATTGCCATGTATATCAGTATGAAATATAATGAATAGGAGGTCGATTGGGAAATGAAACAAATTAATAAGGGCACTCTGACGATGGTCTTTAACATATCGATACCGATCAGTGAAACTAAAAGCAGATATATTCTTATAGAGTAAGAGATCTGAAGGTTTAATTTTTTTCTTAAGTTATACACACTTCTTGCAATCTACTCTTTATAACCGAACACTCGAATTGGTGTTTTCAAGCTAGATTATTAATAATGAACACTTAATTTGAAATACCACCACAACAATAAATGTCATTGAGTCAAATCTGACTAAAACAAAATGATGTGGTTGAATTTTTGATTCCTGTGGTGACTGCAATCTTTTACATTGATTTTTCTGCACTCCCAACCTATATGGCCACTGACAAATTCCCAATTATAAAACGAGGACATTTCTAGCATATTGGAGAGCAAATTAACCTACTAACTTTCATAAAAAGGCATATTTATATTACTCTGCTGTATTCCACCATCTTGTGCTCTGTGTGTGCAGATTTTCCAACAACACCACATATTAAAAAAATCATTTAAAAGCTTTGAAATGTGAAAGAAACCTATATTAAAATATAAATAAAATGTATTTGTACTAGGTATTAAATTAATTGTGTGTAAACTTACCTTCTCGAGCGCGAGATAAAGCAACACACACTCTGTTAGTTGTTGAAAGAAAACCAATATTTCCATCTGCATTATTTCTCACTAACGAGAGTAATATTATCTTATTTTCCTCTCCTTGAAAGTTGTCTAACACGGAAACACGCACATGTTTCAACATTGCTATGTTCTCTCGCTCCTAAAAATATAATTTCAATACATTCTCTGGGACAGAATTCAACTGATATCTCTCAAATTAAGTTATTAGTTTCCTATAAAATTGTTCATTAAAATGTTTCTCCCTTTTGTTTCCACATCTTCAATACAAAATTAAAAACTAGAATGTAATAATGCAATAAAATGTTTACATAAACAAATTATTAATTCTTGAAGAAAGTTAATATAGTTTAGATTTCTTGTTATGATTGAATGAGCAACACGCAAGGTTTGAGTTGATGAAATGTTCTGTAATTCAGAAAATAGCCGATATATTAAGTTCATGAAATGTTCTGTAATTCAGAAAATAGCCGATATTTAAGTTCATGAAATGTTCTGTAATTCAGAAAATAGCCGATATATTAAGTTGATGAAATGTGGTAGACAGAATGATTTATAACATTTGAAACTGTCACTTCTTGATAGAACATAAGTATACATCACTAATGTTACTGCCATTGATTGGTACATATATCTACGCAATCACTATTATGATTATGCTTGTCCAATAGCGATACAGGTGACTGGTGTTGTATAAGGGTTAGCGTACAAATAAGCGCAGCAGACGCAGCGCATCAGGCGGATTTTAGTATTCTATATGGGAATTCATGCACGCGCATCGGATCCTCGGCAATAACAACGTTGTTGCTAAGGAACAAAATCCGTTCTGTCCGCTGTGCCTCTGTTAACACTATGCTTTAGTAGTCATTGTCTGTGTTAAAAATAAAATAGAACACTATTCAAATCAGATACATACCTAGCCTAGAATGTCGTATCAGTCTTTTACAATAATTGTCAAATATCAGTCTTATATTTAATATCCCTAGCTGACCAATAATACAACAAACGGCAGTAACTAATATATTTATATCAACATCACATGAATATGTATTGTAATCAAAAGTAACTTTGTTTCCATTTGAGATAAAAACAAAATAATTTTAGTTATTTTAAAATGAGTCCCAAACTTAACTTTGTAAATATTCATAATAGAATTAAGAATGTTTATTTACACGTTTCAAATGAATCAATTGTCCGGAATAAGTGACCAAAATAGTGATGTCCTCGGGTTCGTAGCCCTGCTGAAGAAAATATTTAGCCAATCTAAGCAAAAACAAAGCCTCATGTCTGTTGTATCTGCTGTTCATGTCTTCTATCTGAAACAAAGTTGATCAAATATTTACACCAATACGCTACACGTCATGTTTAATTATTGGGGTGGGGGCGAGGGCTAGGTCTCCCTAGGGGTAAATTAAAAAAACTGGATAGGGTGTCAAAAACAGCATTGTCCGCTTCTTATTGGATTTGATCCACAGGGGAGTAGAGTATCAGTCGGGGGTTGATGGGCGAGTGGTGAGCATGACTCGAGTCATAAAGGGGCCCTTAAAACCCACATACATGGTCACAAGCCCGTGTGGCTCGCCTATTCTGGCAGTGAAACCACGATTGCCTTTCTCTTTTGTATCTGACACTCGGCATTTAGGTAAGCAACTGGCAGGCATTTATACATGGTGCTAGTCTTAAAAAGGTTTAGTTTGTCATGTCAAATTTGACCACTGATATTTAAAGATAAAATTTTGTATTATAAACATACTTACTTCCTGTTCATGTTGATTATGTGTAATGAAAAACAAATTCTTAACAACTCCTTTGACATTATCATATTTAGATACAGAGGAATCATTATGTAAGACAGGATATATAGAAGGTGTAATAAGTTTAGCAAACTCTGGTCTCATTCGATGTTGAACTGACAACTGATGACAATGGTTTCCGTTGGATACCATCCGCTCAAACAAAGATATATCTAGGTTATATTTCTTTGCCATTTTATATGTTGCAGTTATTGGCCTTAGCTGCTGATGATCTCCTGTAAATATAACATCAGATTAATATATAATTATGTAACATTATATACTTTTACAGTTAGCCGCAAATAATTCGAGTATATCACGTGTTTTTTATACACGGGATGCGTTTTTCTTTGATTTATGAGCATATTGCCTTCTTCCAAGACAAAAATTCTGAGTTATTTTCCGGAAACTAAATATCAATTATATGTCACACATTTCAAGTTTTGACAAACCTTTATGATGAAACTAATTGGTTCTGGCCAACGCTAGACTTTTCATTTAATTGAAAAATAATAGATAAACAAATATTAAGCTGTTATCTATTTTAACAAAATAACAGCTCTGATTATTTTTATTAAGAAATAAATATTTTCTGAAGACAGTTTCATTGTATTAGTGAGAAAGCATCTTGAACCTTAACAGAAGGAATTCATTGATGTCTGTAATACATGACAGAGAACAGTAAAGTTAGTCATTATGAATTACCTATTATTGACAAGATAGCTTTTATAATATAGATCAGCTAGTTGTACATGAGATTATTATCATACTAGTAAGTATTTGTATATAAAAAGTATTATACTAACCAATCATAATCAAATGCTGACATTGACTTGTTAGAGATACAATTACATGAGACTCCATTACTTCAGCTGCTTCTTCTACATTATATTGTTCAGCTAGTTGTACATGAGATTATTATCACACTAGTAAGTATTTGTATGTAAAAAGTATTATACTAACCAATCATAATCAAATGCTGACATTGATTTGTTAGAGATACAATTACATGAGACTCCATTAATTCAGCTGCTTCTTCTACATTATATTGTTCAGCTAGTTGTACATGAGATTATTATCACACTAGTAAGTATTTGTATATAAAAAGTATTATACTAACCAATCATAATCAAATGCTGACATTGACTTGTTAGAGATACAATTACATGAGACTCCATTACTTCAGCTGCTTCTTCTACATTATATTGTTCAGCTAGTTGTACATGAGATTATTATCATACTAGTAAGTATTTGTATATAAAAAGTATTATACTAACCAATCATAATCAAATGCTGACATTGACTTGTTAGAGATACAATTACATGAGACTCCATTACTTCAGCTGCTTCTTCTACATTATATTGTTCAGCTAGTTGTACATGAGATTATTATCACACTAGTAAGTATTTGTATATAAAAAGTATTATACTAACCAATCATAATCAAATGCTGACATTGATTTGTTAGAGATACAATTACATGAGACTCCATTAATTCAGCTGCTTCTTCTACATTATATTGTTCAGCTAGTTGTACATGAGATTATTATCACACTAGTAAGTATTTGTATATAAAAAGTATTATACTAACCAATCATAATCAAATGCTGACATTGATTTGTTAGAGATACAATTACATGAGACTCCATTAATTCAGCTGCTTCTTCTACATTATATTGTTCAACTAGTTGTACATGAGATTATTATCACACTAGTAAGTATTTGTATATAAAAAGTATTATACTAACCAATCATAATCAAATGCTGACATTGACTTGTTAGAGATACAATTACATGAGACTCCATTACTTCAGCTGCTTCTTCTACAATCACTACGAAAAAAAATCACATTATTTTCTCTAAGTAGATACACAATCTTAACAGAAAGTTTATAAATATATAAATTATTGAAAGTTTACATATAAGATAAATGTCTTGGAGGATCTGATATATGTAAATTGTTAACAAAATATTAAAAAAATATTTATATAATTACCAATGGGACAGTACAATGATCTGATAAGTGACTGCAATCTTGCTGCACCAGAAGTTGTTATTCCAACAATATGACTTGATCTTAATGTTTCCAAGTCGGCTATTTGTTTTGTTTCCTCCATTGCTTCATTTGTTTTCTTATATTCGTCCTAAAATAAAATTATGCATTAAGAAGATATCTTAGAAAGGGATATCTGAGAGGAGACAATTATTTTTTCTCCAAAAGTTGACAATTATGCAAGTTCATTTTTATTGTATAGATTTAACTAAAACAGGGAAACATGTCAGAAGGCTGGTTTAGAAGCATATAATTACTCTATAGCATGCTAAGAGGAAGAGACAGTAGTCGACTTCCCCTGTCAATGCCCTGTATTTTCTACAAGCAGGAGAAGTTCCGGTCTTCTATGAAGATCTAATGGTAAGCCCTGTAGGTGCCTTAATTTCCCAGTTCTCCTACAATAAATATTCCAACTTCGTCTCTATTGAGATAATTAAAAATCTGCTAAAATATGAGACTTTTTCAATGGATGACGATTTTAGCCACTTCATCACATATGCATTTGGTAATTTTGTCAAATCAAATCCCACAGAGTATTAAGCCATCTAAACGAAATGCCGTAAATTCGCTGTAATTTTAGAAATATCGTGACATAGAGCTGTCAGTGTGAGCTTGGTTACATGTGTTTGTGTTGTTATGACAAAAAAACATTTTAAACGTCACTTGTCGACGGATAATTCATGGTGAAACTCCATTACATATACTTGGTATAAATGAAAACGCTCATTTGTTTAAATTAAATAGTGAAACTTAAACAAATTAGAGTTTTCATTTATACCTATTTTGAACGTCAGTCTAAACCCATAGAAAACAATCTATCTCTTTTTTTCATACAAAATAATGTGAAAACCTTAAGTTTGGCGTAGTATTTAGCCTCTCAATGCAATTGCTAACTTAAGAATACTAAATACTCCAGTGAGGTTAGGAGTTAGTATTTAGGTACCTAGGACTGTGCATTCGGGTTATAGTATACTCCAAATATCCCGTTGAGAAATTGTTGTAAATATTTGCTAAATTATAACTTTTCGTAATTATATGACAACAGAAAGAAATAATAAATCATTTTCTTATTCACCACGATGTTTGTGATAGTACAAAATAAAAAGTAATCCTAAACAAACACACCATTTAAACCAGCGTTTTACACAAAACAACATATTAGACAACAGTGGAGTAGATAAAGTTGACTGTAGAGATTGTGATACTTTTTACGTGGGACAAAAGAACAGTGCAGTATACAAAGTTGACTGTAGAGATTGTGATACTTTTTACGTGGGACAAAAGAACAGTGCAGTATACAAAGTTGACTGTAGAGATTGTGATACTTTTTATATGGGACAAAAGAACAGTGGAGTATACAAAGTTGACTGTAGAGATTGTGATACTTTTATGTGGGACAAAAGAACAGTGGAGTATACAAAGTTGACTGTAGAGATTGTGATACTTTTTATGTGGGACAAAAGAACAGTGGAGTATACAAAGTTGACTGTAGAGATTGTGATATTTTTTATGTGGTACAAAAGAACAGTAGAGAATACAAAGTTAACTGTAGAGATTGTGATACAGTGGAGTATACAAAGTTGACTGTAGAGATCGTGATACTTTTTATGTGGGACAAAAGAACAGTGGAGTATACAAAGTTGACTGTAGAGATTGTGATACTTTTTATGTGGTACAAAAGAACAGCAGAGAATACAAAGTTAACTGTAGAGATTGTGATACAGTGGAGTATACAAAGTTGACTGTAGAGATTGTGATACTTTTTATGTGGGACAAAAGAACAGTGGAGTATACAAAGTTGACTGTAGAGATTGTGATACTTTTTATGTGGGACAAAAGAACAGTGGAGTATACAAAGTTGACTGTAGAGATTGTGATACTTTTTATGTGGGACAAAAGAACAGTGGAGTATACAAAGTTGACTGTAGAGATTGTGATACTTTTTATGCGGGACAAAAGAACAGTGGAGTATACAAAGTTGACTGTAGAGATTGTGATACTTTTTATGTGGGACAAAAGAACAGTGGAGTATACAAAGTTGACTGTAGAGATTGTGATACTTTTTATGTGGGACAAAAGAACAGTAGAGTATACAAAGTTGACTGTAGAGATTGTGATACTTTTTATGTGGGACAAAAGAACAGTGGAGTATACAAAGTTGACTGTAGAGATTGTGATACTTTTTATGTGGGACAAAAGAACAGTAGAGTATACAAAGTTGACTGTAGAGATTGTGATACTTTTTATGTGGGACAAAAGAACAGTGGAGTGTACAAAGTTGACTGTAGAGATTGTGATACTTTTTATGTGGGACAAAAGAACAGTGGAGTATACAAAGTTGACTGTAGAGATTGTGATACTTTTTACATGGGACAAAGAAACAGTAGAGTATATTTTGTTAATGTAAAATGCATGCATCTAGGACCCGAGAATCGTATTACGAGAACTGGACCACGGAACTGATTCAAATATGAACTTATCCTTGTTTGGACTTGATTTTTACCAATAATCAATATCGGGCGTGGTTTTTATTTTGAATTAAAAAAATATTTATAAACAAATACTGTGACTTTTATACATATTAATTTACTTTTAATTTGGAAAAAATTGCACTACCAAAAATGATCAATATTACGATCCCCCAGTCACCACTGCTCACACACCTCCTCTCACCAAATGGAAGATAACATTTGGACAATCCATCCAATCAGTCACATTTTGGTGTTTATGAGGATGGACTCTTGAAGTCCATCCATGTTCTAACCTTTTGTAAATGTGGAGTGAAAAAAACAAAGCTAAAATCATTTTTATTAATTTTCTCTAATAAATTCTATAAAGGTAAACTTAAATACTATTATAATATAATATGTAGGTAAGTACATACCATTAATGGTTTCACTTGTTTTTGAATATGATCAGTGATTTTATCAACCCATGACCAATACAAAGCCCATCTTTGTTCAATATTAAATTGTTGACCTTTAGATTCTTTGTTACAGTTTGGTATTATACCATATCCCATTTTTCTTCGATCCAATCTTTCCTAAAATGACATAAGTATACATTTCATTTAATAAATTTACATAAAAAAATAACTTGACATTATAAACAGTTGGGTATTTTCACATTTGTATCTTTCAGTTGAATCTCTACCTACCACAGATTTATATTTCTTTTTTCTTCAAAAATTTATGAATATGTTCTTGTAACAAGTTTTATACCTACATTCTCATACAATTTCCTAAATCAAGTATATGTTTGCGCTATACGTTGAAGCGAGATTTAAACCTAGAGATGTGTTACACTGCGCTACGCCGCGCAATTGAGTCAACTCAGTTCACTGCGCCGGAAGTGTTAACACACTTCTTCAAATTGGGTTGGCGCACAGCGCAGTAAGCTCAGGACCGGGGGAATTTGAAAGGTGTTAAGATTTTGAATTGCTCGCTTTTAAGCAGACTTATTCTTGAGTTTTTTTTAAATTAAAGAAGGAATGAATAGTGATATTAATAAGTGAGTACAGGAAATATAATGAATACCTAAATAAACCTTACTTATATACAATACAATACCTACATATTTTAACTATTTTTTATCCCTTCAGCAATTGCTTAACCTTTTTAAGACGAGCGTCATGCATAGATGACCACCGGCCGCGTGTCTAAACGCCGAGTGTCATCTTTACATGCCCACATGGCTATACACAATTGTGAACCTTCATATCTCAGTAAATTCATACTTGATTGAGACGAAAATTGGATGAATATTACTCCCATATATTTGACTTCAAGACATCTATCGGTGAATCAACAAAACAATTGTAAAATTATTTAAAAAATTAAGAACTCTAAACACTGTAATTCATCGATCGTCACCGGCGAAATTTACACTCTCCCGTGCTTTGTAAGGATCTAATACGCATGCTCGTAGTAAAGAGGGATACTGCGCCAGTTCATTTTGTTGTTTCGCGCTCAACATTCTGCTTTGAATTTGATCCTAACGAATACACAATGGGCGCATATTCCTTATCGACATCAAATGCGGGAAAGATCAGGTGACATATTGATGCCTCCGTGTACTTTTTTGTATGGAAATAACTACAATAACAATATTCATCATTTATCTTATGTTTATGTTATGAAGTGTTCAATTTCATTGAGTTTATGTGATCTTTTGTTTATCTTTGATCTTTTTATGATATATCTACAGCATTAATTTTTTTTTAGTTATTATATTAAATTAAAACGAGATTAAAAAAAACTGAGTGCAACGTGAAATACTGTCCGTCCGTAGGTAATGCAAGTACTTGTACCTACCCGTCTTGATTGGGTCAATATTTTACCAAGCAAATTGTACCTACTAAAAAGATCCTTAAAAAGGTTGATAACATAATTTGTAATTTAATATACCTCTATTAATATTATTAAAAACTGAATATTTTTCCAACCAAAATGTCAAATGTGTGATATTCCGTGACTCACTTTTTGCACGGAGTACTACATCTAGTATATCATAATTAAAATCTATGGTAAAGAGAAAACTTTGTACTCCTGGATGGATACATAAAAAAAAGATGTTTTTTTTTATATTAGATTAGTTCCAATGCTAATCAAACTTAAAAATGTAATGAATCACTAGTGCATAATATTAAAACTGTACGATTAACGAAAAAGTTTAATTATAAACCGTGATTATCTTTATTACACCTTTATTTACTAGACGTCAAGTTAGGACAAGTCGAGGGCTTGTTTAACGCATGACTAACGCGTCATACCAAGTATTTCAAATTGGCGGATCTTTCACATATCATCCGACGCATATTTGAGATTCCTTCCTATTTTTTGACATCTGTGAAGCCAATGTAATACGGCCATATGAAAAAAATTAATGAGGGTGTTCGTAAAGAATTTGGTGAAATAGTCATATCTTAGTATACGTTTATAAGTAAGATTTTTAATACCGATCATAACTATTTTAGTTGTGCTTATCTAGTTGCATGTTTAGTAAAATTTTAACGAAATCTAATATGTAAGACCGTTACTTTTTTGTACTTATTGAGATTATATTTTATTTTATTTGTTATTTCTAGCTGTGAGGCACCGGTTTAGAATAGTGCTTCCACTCTTTTCTATTATTGTTTTCGAGTGTCCTGTAAGAGCCGGGTAATCGAAAATACAACAGGCAACAATAACATCTCACATAGTTCAGCAATGAGGTTCACCACCCATTCTGAATATAGTGCCTTTTGAGGTGAGACGAGACAGGTGTGTGGGTATACACAAATATGTTGTGCTCCCTTTTATAAGGCAATGCACACCCGCACACCTTTCGCTGGTTACCCCACATTGTGGGATATGCCATGATGGTATGAATGAATGAATATTTTATTTGAAATATTCACAATTTATTTATTTATTTTATTTTATTTTATGCAGCTTCTCGGGCAACTAACAGGTACTATGTCAAATAATTATTTAACATGCACCCAATAACAAGTTGCCACATTCTGGAGACTTACGATATTAATCGTCTCACAGATCCAGACTGAAAACACAATTAAAAACTGTGTCTCCACCGGGAATCGAACCCGGGACCCTTGGATCAGCAGTCAGATACCTAACCAACTGAGCCACGAAGGCCGACAATTAAGCAAATTCAAACAATTAAGTATGACATGTAGTCTTATGTGTTAAATCTATATATGTACTTACATTAAGAATATTAATATCTGTTTCTAGAGATCTCCGTGCTAATTCTAACTGTTTCGCATCCTTATATGACATGTCTTCTGGACCACTTAGTCGTTGATTTACAAAGTCTAGTTTTTTTACCAAAAAATCAACACCAAACCCATCTGCTTTGATTGCACTTTTTGTTAAATGAAAATCATCATCTATATAAACTTGTCTATGTACATCTTCATCATCAGATGAAAGTTCTAAATCATCATCCTCGGAAACATACCCATCAAAAATGTTTTTATCTGTTTTCTGAGTTGTATGTATTTTTTTTGAATTAAGTAACCAGTTAACAAGCGCTGGTTTATCGTCAAAATGATAATCTGCCAACAAATTTCCAAAATCAAGTGACAGAATCATTTCATAATCGGACACATCAAATATACGTTGTCCACTTTTTAAAATTTTTAATTTTTGATGCATCGTACTAACTTCAAGTGCAATATTTCGTAGATCATTCAAGCATTGATAATAACTGGAAGACCTTCTTTCTCGCATTTTATTTATGTTAAATTGTGCTAATGTTTCATTTTTAGATTGGCCACCGATTCGCACAAGCTTTTTAGTATATGGCAATATGCCTTCGAGGAATTGATCCAGAGCATGGTTTGTATAGCAAACAACTAGAATGGGAGCTTGAAAATTTTTCTTCAGTAAATATAAATTATTCAACAAGGTCTGAACGATTTTCAACCCGATGAAAGTTTTGCCTGTTCCCGGTGGTCCCTGAATTGTCACAAACTCTCTCGTAAGTGCCATCTTATAGGCTATGAATTGCGATTCGTCCAAACGGAGACTTTCTTTAGAGGGCCATGAGTAATCCAATGACAGTGTTACAGTCTTTCCATTGAACAATTTATATGAATCATTCATCAATTGGAAATATGATGGGACCTTCTCTTGAGCCTGAAATAGTCAACAAATCATTATTAATCCAAAAACAAAACTAAACAGTCTGAAGATCCATGTTTAAATAAAACAATTGAATGATTCAGGATTATCCCAACTGTATTGTTGCTAATATCTGCAAACATTGGAAGGAGATTTATACCATTTTATACACCTGGTTTAGGTCTTATAGACATTACTTGTACACCTCGATAAATTGAACGTATTGAACTAAATTGAACTGATTTTAAAATTGGTTTATGTTTTTCTATGTAAGTAAATTGACATCTTACATAATTATTTACATATTTTATATTAAGATTTAAATAAAAAGAAAAAAGGAATATTTTATTGTTACCCGAACTCTGATTATGTAGTCTTCAAATGGAAAAATAGCTCCAAGATTTGGTCTCTGGAGAGCTTTAAGTATGTGAAAGTATGGAGGGAAAAAAACATCACTTTCAATCAATAAATATGTTCCTTGAAAAATATCATCTGTTAAATGCTCTTCGGAAGATACAGTTATCTGTAAGAAATTCACAACAAATTACATTAATGGAAATTGTACTATAATGGCATGTCAGGTGGGCAGAGGACCAAAAGAAACACAAATATTGCCTCATTATTATCGTTGATGCCCGTCTATTAGCGTACAAGCTTCGTACATTTTCCTCTTTCAAAATGTCACTTAACGAAGCAATCTCGAAGGAGTGGAATGAGGGACTCATCTGCCCATTGCATAAGAAGGGAGACCAGATGTTTTGTAGCAATTACAGGGGAATAATAAGGTCTTGTCAAACATTATATTGCAGAGACTCAGATCATTTGTAGAAAGAAAGCAGGGACGCTACCAGACTGGATTTCAGAGTGGGAAATCCTGTGTTGACCAAATATTCTTTCTGAGACAGATATTACAGAAGACACATGAAATCAACATCAACACACATCACTTGTTTGAGGATTTTAAGGTGGCCCACAACAGCATAAACAGAGAGCAACTCTACTCGGCAATGAATTATCTTGATATACCAGCAAAACTGACTACTATGGTGAGACTAACAATGTATTTACTATGCCAGATTAAAATACAATCAGACACATCCAATATCTTTAAAGCATACAATGTCTTAAGACAAGGAGACGCCCTGGCATGCCTCTTGTTCAACATAGCATTAGAAAAAGCCATAAGGGATTCAGGCATTGAATTAAATGGGAACATATACACAAAGACAGTCCAAATATTGGCAAACACTGAAGAGATCAACATTATTGCAAGGTCAGAATCATTCCTGCGAGAAGCATTTTCAGTTCTGGAGTCATCGGCTAGAAGGATGGAACTTCAAATCAATGAGGCAAAAACAAAGCATATGCCAGTCATAATGATACCCGGCATCACCTAATCTTCAATAACTATACATTTGAAACAATGGAACAATTTACATACCATCGTTAACAAGAAGAATAACATGAGCATTGAGATTGGGAAGAGGATTCTTGCGGCTAACTGGAGTTACTTTGGTCTCATTGGACAATTGAAGTCACGCCTAGGACCCATCAAGGGTTGTAAAGCTGAGGATGATGTACATTAATATGAAGGTGGCAGCCAACGACAGAGCAGTATGAAGGAGATTCTCGGAGTGAGCTAGAACCCATCAAGGGTTGTGACGCAGAGGATGATGTTATTTGATGCGTGTTAGTTAATATTTGACATAGAACCTGTTAGTTGCCTGAGAAGCTAAACAAAAAACAAAATAAATAGGTGTTTATATTAAAAAAAATATGCTTACCACTCCATTTTGAATATGATCCCGTTCACTGACTGTGCAAAATATAAGTGTTTCAAAATTATCTTTGGTTAGACAGAGCAGAGAACCATAAAGAAAGCGTTTATTCATAGAAAAATTATCTTTTTGTTTTTTTTTCTTGTTTTGAAGTGATAGATTATACAATTTTTTATCATAGCATATGTCCATACCCAACACTCCTCTATTTATACTAAAATTCATTATCTGAATATTATTATGAAACCTGCAATCAAATATTACAAATGATTATATTTTTGTTGGTAAAACAATCGTCCAGCTAATTATTTGTAAAAATGCACTCAAAACAATTCATTGCTTCTTCTACCTTCTTTGATATCATGACTGAGGATGGCGGTTGGCACTACACTCAAATCATTTGTCAAAATGAACCACTTCCTTGTAGAACGGTCTTAAATTCACTATTATAAAACATTGTTTTATAAAATCAGACAGCTTTTTTGCCATTATTTTTTGATGTGCCGACTATAACTTAGGCCGATTAGTCGGTTGTAAAGAGCCGATCATAGTTTTGGGGGTATATGGCAATTTAAGTGACGCTTCGTTTACATCTGACTCACGCACAAATAGCAATCGCCGCCTGCGAGCGTATTGGAAAATTATCATTTGGCACTGTTTACACTTGGCTTTACGGGAATCATTGTCCAATTGGTCAAAAAAAAATCAACACGAGGCATTCTTTTTGACATAGTTAAATTTTAATAATATGAAGATATTATGCTGTTTTATTAGTTGATTACCAAAAGAAAGGTTTCTTTACAATTCAAAATGTGTAAGATTTATTCTAAAATAAAAATGTTCAGAAAATCAAGATTTATATAAAATGTAATTCTTCCTATATACATTTTATTCAGAAATACATACAGAATAAGAAGCCGGATAGTTGGCGCTCCTTGCCGAATAGTGCCGACTAGTCGCCGACTACGAAAGTGGCCGGATAGTCGGCTTTACCGACTATTCGCCGACTAGTCGGAACATCACTAATTATTTGTAATGAACAATGTTTTTCAAAGTATGAAAAAAAACAGTGGATACGACTATTGTACAAAAATAAATATAAAAATTTAGATAAATTATAGTGTTTCGGGTAAATTTATTTCAATTCCTCCTGGTTATGGAAAAAAATCAATATAAAAAGAGGAATTAGGCAATTACACCAAAATAAATACCAATATGTATTTGCCTATACTACAAAAAAATATGCATACATCTGCTGAAATAGTTGAATATTGGTGTTGGAGTGAAAGAACTACTTAACATAGTTTCCTTCATGGTTCTACTCTGGAATACATCATCTAAATAAAGAATAATGCTGTAAGCTCGATGAACCTCACTTTCTTAGAAATGGGCAAATCCCTGCTGAGACCATGTTGCCCTAATTGAATTTAATTGTATCCTAATTGAGTTTAAGGTGTACAAAAGATGTTTTTAAACAAAATTTCGTTCAGACCTATTCCAACAATATGATAGCAACGAAAATAGGAATGATTTAATCAATTTTGTAATAGCAAAAGAATTTCACAACTCATGAATAAATTAAACCATGAAGCTATAATACTAGATAAAATCTTATCAACTAATAGTAGATTACAATTTATTGACATTCAAAAATAATATCTTGAATGTCTTTATCATGTATAAATGTATGAATGTCTCAAAAATAGAAAAATAGCTTGGGTATCTTGACAATTGTAAAATTGAGTTGTGAAATATAGATTTGAAAAGTCTAGGTTGGAACCTGGTTCTTAACTATAACTATGACGTCGGCGCACTTTTCATGTAGTTTGTATGTGTGCGTTAGTTGACAGATTGATATTATGTATCTGTAGCGGAAACCATTTGGCGCGCATGCGCACTGGTATTTATTTTGGTGTATTTTGTATGGCATTTTCACTAGCCATGACATAGTGAATATTCATTTGCAAACTTTCATTAATATGTGAATTACTTCTTGTATGTAAAATAAAGGAAATTTCAGAAAAATATTAAACTATTTCAAATTCTTTAAACATTTTTTCCTAATATAACATACCTATGCTTCAACTGCACTATATTATTTATAACAATTAAAAAACACTATCTTATTGTAGAATATTTCATGTATAAAAAAATTAATCAAAATGAGATCGCTAAGAAGAATCTGCAATAGAACGATGTATGACAGGGTAAGAAATGAGAACATAAGGAAAGAATGTAAGATGAAGAAAGATATCATTAATAGAATGAAAGTGAACACACTGAGATGGTTTGGCCACATGGGTAGAATGAATGAGGAACGCCTGACGAAGAAAATATACAACGCGGATAGGAATGGATTGAGAGGCCGGGGCCGCCCAAGAAAGGGATGGCACGACCATGTGAACGATATTCTGAAAGACGGAAATGTTAGAAGCATGTACAATAGACGAACATGTATGAGACGATGCATGAATGTTGACGAGGCGATGAATGTGTGCCAGGATAGAAAGATATGGCGTTCGGTTCTCTCTGCCTACCCCGTAAGGGACATGGCGTGATGGTATGTATGTATGTATAAAAAAATTAAACAAAAAGGAGTGTTTAATTATGGTTTATCCAACTGTCGATTTGTTCATTTGTTCTCTTAACATATCGACAATGTTTCAACCCAAGATACGCGAGATTTGTATGCAGGGTCTATATTTTTCACGGTTTTTCCAATTTTGAAGTCAAAAACACTAACTTAGAAGCTTCACAGCATATATGTTCTATATATATGGATTTACTCAGAATTCGGAATAGAACATTTAGTGTGTCTGTGTATGTGTGCCCCTTATAACTTTTGATTCACTTAATTTACAGAACCCCAAATTTCTGAATATATAAATAGTTATTGGCCTACTTATTTTTTAAAAAAAATTCCAGAGTTTCTCAAACATTTTTTATTAAGAAAAATATTTTTTTATGATAAATTTATATTTCCTAAGTTTTTAAAAATATCAAAAAAAGCCCGAAACACCCCAACTAGATAATTTAATTTGCTATAAAAAATATATGTAGGAAAAAAGACTGACAGCCATACCATCCTATATTGATATACATACCTACATGTGTTGAATAGAAAACAAAATATCTTAAAATATTCAATAATCTGGATTAATGGATTTATAGTTTGGTACTTATTAGGGATATCATGTGTTACATGCAACTAGTGTTATTAATTCATGATAGTGGGTCAAGTTTGATAATAAGTAAATTCCAAGTAACTGATTACAAATGATAGTAAATTATAAAGCTGATAAGATATGATTGTGAAAGTTCTCTGTAAAATTATTTATAAAAAACATAATCTTACCGAACGTTTCCATATTTCCTTCTAATTTTGTTTTTATCAAGTTCTTTTAGAGCTTTCCTGTAGTCAAATATGCCTTCTCGAAGAGGTGCAACAAAATCTTCCCTCATAAGTCGAAACTGAATGTCTAGATAATGCTCCACATTCCTGAAGGCTCCGTTGATAATATTGGGACGAAGAAACTCAGTTTTTTTGAAGAGATCATCTCTAGTTGGCATGATATTTATTTCACGAAAATCATTTGGAGGCTCTTCGTCAACTCTCTCTTCGGGAGTTTTTAAACTTTCAGCCTTGAAATAAACATATTGTTAATTATTAATTATGATATTTTGAGGATATTGCATATATCGACTAAAATTTACCAACCATGTCTATTTTCTAGAAAAACCAGTGAATATACTTAATATATATAAAAAAAAATAACATACAAAATACTAATACATAGGTACATTTTCTAATTTTTGTAGTATACCCATAGAATAACAATAAAACTATAGAATACTCATTCCCATACAATACCTCACTGAAAAGTGAAGCCGTTTTATTGGCCGGCTCGTGTCAATATATGTATGACTCTGCTGGTAGACATTGTTCGTACTATTCGTTATGACTGCGTAAATAATTTTGCAAGCAGTTAAAATATTCCCTATTTGGAGAACGTATCACACAGACGGCAAAATGATTACTGAATGCTCGTAGCAAAATGTTGACCAAATTAGTCAACATAAAGAAGTCGCGTTTACTGCAGGCTAAAGAGTATTCTATACTATTATTATTCTATGAGTATACCATACAATCTAGTTGTACATGCATTTATAAAATAGATTACCCCAGGTGATACAATACTATACCTCATTGGCCAATACACAGTTCAGAATTTCATACCGAGAAATAATCAGCTTTGGGAACTCTAGATGAGATAGTAGAAATAACAAAAATGAAAGTACCCTCCGTTTACCGTGACCCCGGCGAGTGCAGATTCAATATAAAGCAATATTTAAATAAATATATTCAATACTCATATTTCAGGAATCGTATAATGAGTGAGTGATAAAAAATGTAATTATTTTTTGCGCTTTGCTTCTCGATTTATATCTCACATCAAAGGGACCACAATACACAAACATGGCTGACATTTTCTACGCTGCACCGGTACATAGTTCATTTTTTTTTAATTATCTACATTTTCTTCTTTAAAATTTACATTTGGTTGTATTATTTTTGCACTTAATAGGTGGGTTACTCAAGACACATTCTTAATAAGTTCTTAGCTTGCCTTAATCTTAAAAATGTATAAATCAGTACTCGATTATAATCCAATATTAATCTTTATCTACATTTAATCATGAAAATTTGTTGATATCTACGTTTAGTATGAAATTGTCACGAATTATTGTGCAAATTTATAGTATTATTTAATTAATTTAACCTCAAAGATTGTTAAGTCTGAAGCTAATCTTAATTTTACTTTAATTAACTTCATGAGTAGCCCCCTGCTGTATAAACATTTTGTCGGTGCAAGTTCTTATCCTACACTGCAATTAAATATTTATTCAACCATCAATATAAATCTACATGTATACAAAACATTAAAATTAAACCATTTTACAGTAAAAATAAAGTAATTCACAAACAGAACAATTAAAATTATGTAAATCGAAAAGAAAAAAAAAATGAATTTAATGAATTCAAACAATTCATAATAAAGTAAATCAAAAACACAGCAATGATAAACAGGTAAATCAGAACAAAAATGAAAATAAAGAAAGCAATTAAAATTAAGTAGGTATTTTATAAATAAAGTATTTTTTAGTGTTACTTAACTTTTTTTAAATCCCTTTTTATTGTGGAATTTCGTTTATCACAGTTTTGTTCAGAATGTATCCCATGCGATAAATGCTTATTGCCACATACAATTTATATTATAACAATAATAAATAAACACTTCCTTGCACCCTGCGCAAGTGGCGAGCTTATTGCCATACGGAAATTCTTTACAACTAACCAGTGTTTCCAGCCCAGAGAAGCAACATTAGCGTGAGAAATGAATTTAAATAAATTTCTCGTCTGCTGGGGATCGAACCCAGGATGCCCATACAGAAACAGAAACCAAACGGCTTACCAACTGTGCCACGGCGGTCACCATGTTATTAAAATACTCTAAATAAATATATTTTTGAATAAATTAAGGAATACTTACTGCTTTCTTCTCTACTTCCTCGATACAAACAGCAAGTTTTATCTGAACATTCTCAAAATAGTCCGTGAATTCTGTCGAAAGTCTCTCTGAATGATCATTTGCAAGTCCAATTACGGACATATTAAAAACCTCAAAAAACGGACGAAGGGTATCCACTGCTGTGCTTGGTGATAGATTCATCAAATTTTCACAGAATATCAACAAGTTGTTAAGAAAGGCTTCCGGATCCTTCCAGAAATACATGTTTCTCGATTTTTCATTAATTTTAACAAATTTTATACCCAACAAATATTTCTGAAGTTTGTCCATAAATAGTGATTTGCTTAAATAAATTAACACGGACAATTTCATTGCATCAAATTCAGTCTGACAAACTTTAACGATACATTTGACCAACAATACAATTATATCTGGTTGCATATCACTTTTGAAAAGTTCCTGTAAAGTTGTTTTATCGCTGAAAAATGTGAGAACCTTCTGTGGATCTTCATCGGATAAGGAAGAAATTCTTTGAAAACCAACTTTGAAGACATGTTTCTTTCTAAAACCATCTTTTCTTTGTGGGCTTTCTTGTTTCATATTGTGATCGGTGATTTTAGGTACTGTGGTATAATCCATTGTTCCATCGAACCAATCAATACGTTTCTTTGTATTTGGGATGTTACTTCTACCACTGTTCATATTATTGAGATGACCATGAGATAATCTAGATCTCATTTGACCGAAGCCTTGTGCTTTTGGTGTGCCTTCATACAAATTCCTTGTATTGGGGATGTTACCACTCATCTTTTTGTTAGGATGACCATGAGATATTTCAGATCTCATTTGACCAAAACCTTGCGCTCTTGATATACCCGGTGTACCTAAATCAATATTCCTTCTATTTGGGGTGTTGTATCTACCACTCTTCATAATATTTGGACGACCATGAGATATTCCAGATCTCATTTGATCAATACCTTGCAATCTTGATGTACCTGGTGTACCTTCATCCATATTCCTCGATGTACCTTCAGCCATATTCCTTGTATTTGGGATGTTGGGATTATCATGAGATATTCCAGATCTTATTTGACCATATAATATACCTGGGAATACTCCTTGACCTATAACCAATACATTTTCATCAATGACAGCCTTTTTCAACACAAAATATAGATTTTTTGAGGATTCTTTAGTTTATAAAAAATACGTTAATTTCAATGTAACTGACCACGTAATTGCACCAATATACACATTTATTAATACATCACGTTACAGTTGTTCATGTAGGGGGTATGTCACAAATGATAATGAAAGGAACAGATAATATTCAATAATTTCTACACCAGCAATGTTCACTTGACATACAGGAATCATATCCTCAAACCACTAAGAAGAACGTCTATGCATAACAGACTAAATGAGGGGTGACAAAAATGAGGTCGCATAAATGGTAAAACAATACATGAGGATAAAAAATGCAAAACAATACAAAAAGAACAAAAATTGATATTAGAAAAAAAAAGGTATTGTAAATGAGATGCAAATATGTAAGTGCATTAGGATATTTTGACAAATTTTAATATCTCAATAGACAAAACGGGAATATCATGAAAATATATAATACAAGGGAATATATATATATATTATAAGAGAACATAAAACCTGTAATCGGCTGGTTTACGTGATCACTTTATACGCTTACGCAACGTTCACCGATTAAACATTTTTTATTCCCCTTTCAATTCAAATTTGAATATTCTATATATATTACAAGGTATATCGCATATATGCAACCATAAAAATATTCCATTTTGCTAAAAATTATGAAGAATGTTTGTAAATATTTGAATGTTGCGTGAGTGATAAATGAAAGATGATGTTTTTGACAGAAGAGTGTTTCGGATGAGAATGTTCTAGGCGGTAGTGTGTGTGTGATATTTGTAAAATAAATAAGAATATTCTTACAATTTGCATTAGGATAGTTTGGACACACAAGAATCGATTACATAAATAAAATTTGGAAAGGTAGGAATAAAAAAATTGCATGCACAGCAAATGCAATTGTATGGCATTCGGTTCTCTACCTACTTCAAATAAATAAAATAGAATCATTAAACATGTGTACTAATAATATTGAATGTTAACAAGCATTTTAGAGGTAACACCGTCCACCTGAAATATAACTTATCTATTAATGCCTGTCCGTACCTGAAGTATTAGGTCTTCCAGTGTATGGATTCATGTTGGTAGCTATGTACAATCTAAAACGGTAAAAGAAAGAATGCTTTGATTGTCATTTAAACTAGGTACAAATATATTATGTATAATTTTGCTAATTGTTGAATGTAGATAGTTTTTTTCTTTTCATTTCTCAATTTGACAATCATTTAAATGCCATCCAACGACGAGAGTGTCACTCTCACCTGGCGTAACAAAAACATTTAAAATGTGTCATAAAAAAAATTGACCTTGAACAACGTATGTTCAAATAATACCGCGTCAATGGTCGGTTCACTGTCGTATAGAGGGCTCGTGCCAGTAGTTTACTGTATTTCCCCTGGTAAGTATATGTTTTTATATTTTATCATTATGTAGTAGTACATATGTTTCTAGGCCCCATATTGTTCATAATATATATATGAATGACTTGCAAAAATGCAATGATGCACAGTGCAAAATCATTAGCTATGAGGATGATACAGTTGTCTTAATAAATGGTAAGAGCTGGGAAGATATTTTTACTAGAGCGGAAGTATATATGTCAAACATAAAATCATGGCTGGATAAAAACTTACTAACTCTAAACTTACAAAAAACAAAATATTTAACTTTCAGTATCACGAAATCAGGGCAACCACAATTCTATCCCCGTATACATCTTCACCCGTGCCATAATCCAAATAACAAAAACTGTTCATGTGATGTTATTACATATACTACTAATATTCGTTACTTGAGTTTACTTATTGATAACAACCTCAGATGGGAGCAACATATAAATAGTGTAACTAACCGCATTACGAAATTGATATATGTTTTCAAAATAATTAGAAATATTATGAGCACCAAACAACTAAAGAATGTATACTATGCCTTATGCCAAAGTAATTTAATTTATGGAATATCGAGTTGGGGAGGAGCTGCTACATATATCTTACAACCGCTATTCATAGCTCAAAAATCAATTTGAAGAATTATATTATAAAAACCGTTCCAAGAACCATCATTTCCACTCTTTAGTACGTTAAAAGTGCTTGAAATCAGAAAGTTGTTTATTCAAACAATTTTAAACAATATTAAAAAAAAATCTTTGACCTATATATCGCATGATAAACTCACAAGAGCCAACGTCAACAAATTTCTATATGTACCAAAAATTAAAACGACGTTTGCAAAACGGTTTTTTGTTGTTTTTTCTGCTCCGAGAATATACAATATTTTTCAAAAAGAGACAAAGGTGGATGTTACTATGTCGGTATATATATATACACAATTGGGTCCTTAATAAAGACCGAAATCAAATTTCGGCTCTTTTAGTGTAAATGTAATTAAATATTATATCTAAGGTGTTCTATGTATACTATGATGACACAAAATGCTGTTATAAAGGAAATATCAAATACTTATGCTATGTTAGAGGGAAAATTCATATAGTGTTTTGTCAAGAAATTGATGTACGAGATTTGTTATTTTTTTTTTCCTTTTTTGTTATTTTTGTTGTATTTGATTTTTTATTTACACTAACTTTGGTTTATATATTATGTTCTTATTTTTTGTGTGTTATCTATTAAATAAATTTCATGGCCAGAACTATCTAGGCTAGAACTTGAAAATATATAATATATTTTAAACAGTAATTTTGTAAGTGACCCGTCTCAGAACAGGTTTTCCTACTGAGACGGGGAACGATTTATATTGTAATTCATGTATTCTTATTTAATAAACGTCGGGTTGCCGGCACTGAAACTGAACTGAATACAATTTTTATTGTGTATAGATGTCAAGTATTATTTTTATTTTTGGTAAGATTTACGCGTGATGTTGTTTTTGTAGGCTATATGTGATTTTGTCACTTCCCTGGCATTTTTATAAGGAATTACCTAGGAGGGTGACAAAAGTAATAATTTTTTTTTTTAATATTTACTATAATAATGCTTCATTTTATTTGTTCTAGTTACCTTCACGCTTCTATTCTTCTATACTCCGAAATAATTGAAACTGGAAAAAAGAGTCACAAAGAGTGTAACAAAGAATTATAAATTATTCGGTTAAAAATGCAAAACTTAAAAAAAGGAATATAAGTATAATTTTTTTTTTAAATACATATAAATTCAATTTTTTTTTAAATATATAAATTCAATTTTTTTTTAAATATATAAATTCAATTTTTTTAACTAATAATTAATGGCCTATCACTTTTCTGTTTTAATTTATCTCTACATTAACAATTTGTCACTCCCCTGGTGCCTATAATACTTAAAAAAAATAAAATCTTCTAGGCCTTATCATAACAAATACAAAATAATGTCAACTAGTAAAATTATGAATACTCAATTAAACGGATAACTTTTTCTTAGTGGACATCAATAATCCTTTGATAATAATAATAAAATTCTTTAAATACGCAATTTTTTTCACATATTGTGGCCATAAGTTTTCATATAATATACTAGATGTCGTAGTTAGCAAATTTTGTATGAATCGAGTCATTTTTCTGGGGTCTTTTTGACGTTTTGGTTCCAGACCACATCATTTTTCTATAGAGAATAACGACTTATGTGAATTGTTTTCGGATTTATTTGTCGAAAAAAAACATTTTAATTATTAAAGTTTAGAGAACAGTTATCTAGGATGTGTTGAAATGTAAGGAAAAAAAAAATCTATGATTGTGGCAGACTTAGTGCCGAATGAATATTCTTTGAACAATGGATTAATTACATTACAATTAGGGTTGTCAACTCTTATTTACGGATAAAAGGGAAATCAGAAATTAATATACGGGACAAAAAAAAGCGGGACTTGCCTATAAATGTATAGAAAAAAAAACACAATTGTTTTTTATCACTTTTATTTAAATTTTAAATAAAATACTTTACTCAATGAAATGTACAGCGTACTCATAATCGCAAGACAATTAGTTTTTCTTTTTAAAAGAGTACAAACCTCTAGGTTTACCCCATAAAGCGGGACAATTAGTCGCAGAAACGGGACGTCCTGCTTCACGCGCGATGGTTGGCAACCCTAATTACAATGTACCTATATGATATGACGCAATTCGCTCACTAAAATCGCAATTAGTATTCAATTCGAAGAGACTATTATACATAAAACTTGTAGCATTGATAAAGTTATGACTGAACACAATCATTCGGTACTGCGTTTACATAACTTATTAATAAATAAATATTTAAATTAACAGACGTAAGTAGTCTAAGGGGCGGTCTTATAAACGTCTGTTAGATTTCAGACCAAACAAACTGAAATTTGATACAAATGCTCTATATTTCGTCTTATAACAATCCGTTAGTTAAATTTTAGTAAAATTATACCAATAGCCTTTATTGACAGTCGGACCACCGAATAAGTGTTTGTTAACGACATGTTTTTTATGTTACGAATATTTGGAAATACACTGTTTTATATTTTTTGAATTTTTATATTGAATTGCTTTTTTTTCAGTAAAAAATGTCGTCCGACAGTGATCTTGAATAACCAAAACGAATTTGATTACAAGTTTGTCTGATAATTTAAAGCAATATCGACAACCAAAAGTGTACAAAACATTATATTTCAACATGACATTGATGACACTGAATTGCATAATCATTTAAAAAATAAATGAATATGCAATTGTAAGAAGTACCTACGTATGTATTAAGTTTTAAATAATTACCAAAAATTAATCATTAATGCTTGTGCTATAGGTGAACTAAATCAGTTGAGGCGAGATTCGAACCCGCGTCCTCTGGATTTCTAATCCAGCGCGCTAGCTGCTCTGCCACCGACTTATTTATATATCGTTTTCGTTTGTAAAAGGAGTCCACTCAATAATTACTGTAAAATATTATACCTAATTTAAAAATACAGGATTATCACCATTTTTGATATTGTTTGAAGTAAGCAAAAAATTAAACACTCTGTTTACATATTGGAATGACAGCACCGCTTTATCCATTACAATGCATTAAAAATCTATTGAAAATCCATTGTAGTCTAATTAAACAGTCAAATATTAGCATACTAATGGACAGTTAAAATAGTTTAATGATGCCGCCGATAGCAATATTTAAGTACTTAGGAACATCCATCCTTATACCAGTGATATGTAATGCCTTATACTAACCTTTTTTATTTTTAATCAAATTATACAATTATTAGAAAATTATTGTAGAAAACATAGAATTATAAGGTAGGTAGTAGAAAAGATATCATAACCTCATTATGAAATACTTGAATAATAGAATTTATCATATATAATCTAAGACTTGGATAAATAAAACAACCACACCTTTCTTTCCTTTCTAATCCTTGCAAACACTATTTTATCATGAGTTATGTGGACGTAAAATTTATGTAAGATATGGATTTTACCAAACTTTTCAAGCCTTTTTGCACATTTAAGTTTCATTCACTTTCAAAACCTTTATCGGGTTTTCAAATCAATTGAAGTATGTATACTCCACAAATATAAATAATATTCAACTTGGTCTAACTTATTTTATTTCATTTGATATACTCACTGGTGCAGTATTATCCTAGTATCGCCGGAGTCATGAAGATATGATACGACGATACGAGGTAAGTAATCTAATTGGAATCCAATAAGAAATCAGATGAAATGTAATAATCCGTCCGAACTTATTTTACACGATTAATACGCGCACTGACTATCGCACTCACCATTGACAATAAGCTGCATTAAGCTAAAAATATACATTATACATTTCCTTTTCGGCCAATCAAAACAAAACAACTCATCCCCTCCATATTCAAATTTTTATCGGGAGTTCCCAGTTTTCTTTGGAAAATATGTAACTCGCGAACATTCTCAAAAAAGTACGTCAGTTACAGACGGCAACAAATTTGGTAAAGACGGGAGCAGATAACCGTTATATACAGGCCACAGCTGCCTTCAACAAAAAATATTACGTTAAAATTATGGCAATGGATATTCGGCAATACGAAATGTTGCCACATATAAAAAAGTATGGACAGCACTCAATAAATTTTCCAGAAAATATTCGATAATAACCAAATTAGTACTTGCAAGGCCCTCTGGATTATTCGTCGTTCGTTTTCCGATATAACCAAACTGCAAAAACTGCAAATCCAGAGGGCGCTGGTACTTGGTTCAATAATTTTAATGGAAATAGCTATAAACTAATGAAATAAAAAATGACGAAATGTACTAAATTTGAAAACCCAAAACCACGATGAAAATGTATGGAGAAATCCATACAATTTGGTGGTTTTGGGACATCTATCGGCGAATAGAAACGAATACAATAGTTTTGCCATACTTTGTTTACAAAAACTATTTCTCATTTAAACACCGAATTTATATAAATAACTTTAATTAAAATGTTATGCCCGAAAAAAATAATGCCGAAAAACAATGATTTTGATTTTGTTCCACGCCAACATTTCGGAAAACAGCTAGCGCTAGTTGCGGACGAGCAACGAAACTTGCAGCTAGCAGCTAGCACGGGCTATGGCACGCGCGCTCTTAGCATTCAACTCTAGTGGAAGACGGACGGCTTGTTGTGACGCCGTCATCGGTCGACTTGTGCTCCCGATGGCGGCCATATTTTCGACGACGCAGGAGGTCTGTGTGACAGGACCCGTCACGCGCATGTACGCTGATGGTGCCCCAGAACCAAGATGAGGGCATCAACAGGACAGGAGGTTGGAGGCAGAGCGCAGTGTGGGGCCACCGCGTAGGGAACGCGGCGACTCGCAGATTGGACCACGAGGGGCAATCCGTGTCGTCTGGGGCGTCGGTTCGCCTCCGGTGAGGCCCCAGCTGGTATGCCACCTCTGTCGAAATGCGCCGTAATAGCGTGCCGTGGGGCACAGAGCCAGCCGTGGGTGACGGTCTGGAGGAGGAGATCAGGAGGAGAAGAAGAAACCCCACCGGACACGAGGAAGACCTGCTAGCCTGACGCAGAGGCTGGGCCCCACCGAACTACAGTCACCACGTGGAAGACAGTGACATGCCTGGAGGAAGGATGTCGCTGTACCCTGGGGCGGTATATTCTGGTCGGCGTCTTTTCGTGTGTTCGCGTGTGTTTGACAGTTCGTTTCGGTAGATGCCACGTGTTTCTGTTTTATTTGTTGTCTGTTGTTTTTAGTTAATTATTTTTTTGCCATGGACCATTTGTGAATATTATAAATAAAAGAGCGCCGTACTAAAACAATTTTTAAGTGTCGCCATCATTTGTCTCTCCTTTTCTTCCCCACACCTTGGCTTGATATTTCCTCGTGGTAGACGAGAGGGCTCATCAAAAACACAAAGTTTGAATGTATGTAGTTATTATTGTAATATCATAAAAATAATAATATTATACTGTACCTATTGTAATATCATAATATTTTTTGGCCCAGTAAATGATAAATAATGATAATGAACTTTGGAGGATGCGATATAATCACGAACTACAGGCATTATATGAACCCAACGAACCCAACAATGTACAAGTCATACAAGTACGTAGACTGCAGTGGTTGGGACATAGCCGGATGAATGATGATCGTGTCTCCAAAAAGGTTCTTAATACCAATCCAGAGGGCAGAGGAAGTAGAGGCAGGCCCAAGCTAAGATGGCTGGACGATACAGAGGACGACATGAGAGCGATCGGAATGACAAACTGGAGGAGAGCGTTGGAGGACAGGGACGGCTGGAGAATAATTCTGGAGGAGGCCAGTTCCCACACAGGGCTGTAGCGCCAATGATGATAATGAATATCATAATAATAATAATATTGTGTGCGAATATCATTTCAAATATTTTAATTTGGTTAGGTTGGGTTACAATCAATTTCCACTCAATGTATAATGCGACTCGCTCGCATGAGTCGCAATAATAAATAAATACAAACCTAACCAACCTATTCTAAGCAAACTTTTGGTAAAAATTGGTTAGGTTAGGTTTGTATGTAGTTATTCTTGCGACTCGCGTGAGCGAGTTGCATTACATACTGTCACTCAATGTATAAATAATAACTAAATACAAACCTAACCAACCTATTATAAGCAAACTTTTAGTAAAAATTGGTTAGGTTAGGTTTGAATGTAGTTATTATTGCGATACGCGCGAGAGAGTTGCATTGCATACTGTCACTCAATGTATAATGCATTTTGCTCACGCGCAAAGCATACAATATTTCATTTTTATGACCTAAAATGATTTCGATATACTTAATCTCACCGGAATTCTCGTTTTCAATCAGTGTCAAAAAATTCAAATTTAAGCAGTATTAAAATATTTTATGACCTTGTATTTTTTAAACTTTATTAATTTTCGATATTTCTTAGAATCTTAATTAACTTCAGATTTTCGCCGCGTGTTTCTATACTAAAAATTAATTTGAATATTCGCCCATAGATGTCAAAAAAGCAACTATTTACATGGATTTCTTCATACATTTTTCGTAATTTAATATTATTATTTTTTATTTTTCTAGACGTTTCCCGGAAAAATGAATATTTTTCCCGTAATCTGTATATTTTTATCTACTTACAGACAAAAAATCAACAAAATTGGCGTTTACACACTATTCCGAATAATTCCCTTTTATAAAATAAAATCACGATCGACCAGCCAAGAACCAATACGAAAACCAGCTGACAGCTGTCAAAACGAGAATTCGTGCTGATAAATAGACACTTTTGTCAACATTTTGAGTGTTACCATAATAATCCTTATTTCCGTGTTTAGAAATAGGTGGGTTGCCATATAAAAAAATATCTGTATTGAGAAATAATTTTTACGTTATTTCTATGTTCATAGAAAATAATTATTATTATTATTTAATTAAATGGCACTTGTAACCTCAAATGAAGGAACATTGGCCAGAGTCAAGTTTGTTACAAAATCGTGCATTTTTTAATCACAATAAAATAAACAACAAATTATAAAATATGTGGGAAACCAAAAAAAAAATATTAATAATTAATACTGAAATTAAAAATTTAAAAAGTTGTGAAAAAAGTTTTGTTTTTAAATGGGAAGTAGAAAATGAAATCACAATTTGATGTTATTCTGTCTGATAAATTTTGTAAGAACATTAAGTATTTGAAATTTATTAAGGCTGAGTAAGGAGGTGATATTATGAGGAGGAAATATTTTAAATTTAATCAGATGTGTTAAAGATATTGGGAACTTAGATGTAGGGCAATTGAAAAATATGTGATCCAAGCTGCCTTCTTCTTGGCCACATTGACAAAGAGATGAGTTCTTAATACCCAACCTTGCTAGGTGAGAAGGGGAACAGCAGTGTCCGAATCTCAATCGGCATATGACGGAAGATTCATGTCTGCTACAACGAAATTTGGAAAACCATGGTTTGATGGGGATAAATTTTTGAATCGATGCATATCTTGAACCTTTTGAAATTGAAGATAAATTATAGTGTGTATTCCATTCATTCAACATCACCCGATGAAATAGCAAATCTAGCTAAATTATCAGCTCTCTCATTACCAATAATGCCACGGTGACCCGGAATCCAGGCAATAGCTATTTCGAGATCTTTTTTTTTCATATCAAAAATAATATTTTTAATATGCAATGACAGCCAATTGGCAGGGGAATCAAAAGGATTTTGTGAAATTGATTGTATAGAGCTTAGGGAATCAGAAAGAATCAACGTTTTCTTAAATTTAAATTGTTTAGCCATTTCAATTGCTTCGATAATGCCAATACATTCACCAGTAAAAACTGTAGAATAAGGAGGTAGTTGAATTAGTCTTGAGATCTGGATAGAGGGACAGTATACTGAAACACCAACATGCTCATTATCACTAATTTTGGAAGCATCGGTAAAGATAAGAGTCCAATCATTCCATTTATTGTTGATTATACTTCGAAAGGCTGATTCACATTGAGAACTATTTTTGAAAATACCCAATGACTGGATTGTAAAAGGAGTAAATGTTATGACATCAAAAGGGGTGGAGAAAATTGGAAGTATATGGAATTGTTGAATGGGTACATTGTGATTGTTGAATTTCCGGAAACTTTGAACCTGATGAGACCTCTCGTCTACCACGAGGAAACATCAAGCCAAGGTGTGGGGAAGAAAAGGAGAGAAATGATGACGACACTTAAAATTTGTTTTAGTACGGCGCTTTTTTATTTATAATGTTCACAAATGGTCCATGGCGATAAAATAATAAAAAAAAAAAAACAAAACAACAGACAACAAATAAAACAGAAACACGTGGCATTTATCGAAACGAACTGTCAAACCCACGCGAACACACGAAAAGACGCCGACCAGAATATACCGCCCCAGGGTACAGCGACATCCTTACTCCAGGCATGTCACTGTCTTCCACGTGGTGACGGTAGATCGGTGGGGCCCAGCCTCTGCGTCAGGCTAGCAGGTCTTCCTCGTGTCCGGCGTGGTTTCTTCTTCTCCTCCTGATCTCCTCCTCCAGACCGTCACCCATGGCTGGCTCTGTGCCCCACGACACGCTATGACGGCGCATCTCGACAGAGGTGGCATACCAGTCGGGACCTCACCGGAAGGCGAACCGACGCCCCAGACGACACGGATTGCCCTTCGTGGTCCAATCTGCGAGCCGCCGCGTTCCCTACGCGGTGGCCCCACACTGCGCTCTGCCTCCAACCTCCTGTCCTGTTGATGCCCTCATCTTGGTTCTGGGGCACCATCAGCGTCCATGCGCGTGACGGGTCCTGTCACACAGACCTCCTCGTGCTCTTGAAATATGGCCGCCATCGGGACCCGCGTGTCGACCGATGACGGCGTCACACCAAACCGTCCGTCCTCCACCAGCGTCGAATGCCAAGAGAGCGCGTGCCATAGCGCGTGCTAGCTGCAAGTTCCGTTTTTCGCCCGCAACGAGCGCTAGCTGTTTTCCGAAATGTTGCCGTGGAACAAAATAAAAATCATTGTTTTTCGGCATTATTTTTTTCGGGCATAACAAACCAAATGTGGAACGTTTTTATTTTTCCAATAAGGAGATGTTCTAATAATATTGGAAAGGAGATTAAGTTTAGGCAATGGATATATCTACGCACAGAAATTAGTGTTGCCAGACACAAAAAAAAGTGTGGACAGCACTTAAAAAAAATATTCCAATTAATTCCTTGGTTGAATAATTGTAATAGAAACGGCTATAAACTAATGAAAAAAAAATCAAATAGCAAACGTACTAATTTCGAATAACTAAAAGGAACAGTACTTTCGTTTTTCTTAACATTTCCATAAATAAAAATAAACTCGCTTACTCTAATAATTACGAAACTGCCATATAGTTTCTTTACTAACTTATTCATCTCTATTTTTGTCTGTTGCATCTCAATATTTCAATAAATACAAAATACAAATAAACTTAGACAAACTAGCATAATAACGAAACTGTCATTTATATAATTTATTTTTTACTAACTCCTATATCTCTATATTTTAGCTTGTTCTGCTGCATCACTTCTTTAAGACTTCTGCATCACTTCCATAAGACTTCTGCATCACTTTTGACCAGAAAAATTATAGGCATCCATCATAAAGTAAGTTATCTTTTTATCCAATTCGAAATAAAATGGATATATATGAAGGTCAGGTATTTCCAAATTGGAATACCTTTGCTATATTTTATGAAAATTATTTAAAAGTAACATACAGTACAATTTTTGTCATTCAGCATAGTAGATCGATCGAAAATGAAAATAAAAGAAGAAAACGTAGTTTCTTGCCTCTTTATATAGGTTATTACTATGCTGAATTTGTTTGTGTACATGGGAAAACGTTCAAATCAACTTCAATGGGTAAACGTCCCAAACAATGTACATTAAAAATGGGTTGTCTGGCTAAACTTAGAATTACATATAATTGCAAAAAATCCCAATTGGAAGTTACACATTTTTTTAATGAACATATAAACAGCAATGGATCCTTAGTACATGAAATTGGTAAAGATAATTTTGAAATGTATAGCATCAATAGGGGTACAAATAAGCTTAATTATTTGATTCCACGTCAAATGACAACAATTGTGGATGGACAAAAAACCATAAGCTTTACAAAACAAAAAAAGTCTCTCATTAAAGATGACTTAAATAAACTCATTGAATACGATGCACCAATTAACCGGGTTAAAGATTATTTGCAAAATTTTAAAACAAAAATATCAAGTAAAGCCATTCATAATTTGAAAAATAAAATAACAAGAGAGCAACTCGGTGGTATGAAAGATGGTGATGCTTTCTTAAAATTATTAGAGAAAGAAGTAAAAAAAAATAATGGGTCAGTCGTTGAAATTTTTACAAATAATAATGAAATTCAACTTGTATACTTTCAGTTTGGTTGGATGAGAAGTATTTTTGAGAAGTATCCTGAACATGTTTTACTAGATGCTACATACTGTTTAGTTGATACGAGGATGCCTTTGTATATTATTTTAAATGTTGATGGCATGAATAATTCCATTCCTGTAGCATTTTGTCTAGTGATTCATGAAAGTCAGTCCTTAATTGAGAAGTTCATTCAATATTTTACAATCCATAATTCTTCTTCTAAACATATAAAATCTATTATTACAGATAAAGATTTTACTGAAATGGCAGTAATAAAAAAATATTTTCCACAGGCTAAACACCAGATCTGTTTATTTCATGTTTTAAAAATATTCAAACGTATCGTTCATTCTTCCGATATTCCTAAACATTTGACTGAGCGTGCTAAAACACTTCTTGAAGCCATGGTATATTCTGGAACTGAATTATTATTTCTTGAAAATTTCTTTAAGTTTCAGGTAGAATTTTCAAATTATTCCATATTTTCATATTTTACAAAAAATTGGTTATCTTGTACAGAATCATGGGTTTACTATCATAGAATTAATTCCTTTAATTTAGGTGATTTCACTAATAACAGAATAGAGTCATTCAATCAAAAGTTAAAGATGGCCATAAAGAAATATTCTTCTTTAAGTCAGTTTTATTTACGACTTGATTCTCTTTTGAGGAACATGATTGATAAACTAGAGTTGGGTGCATTCAGTCTAAATTTTAAAAAAAATAATTTGTATTCAAGTATTTCAGACCACCTTTTACAAAAAATTTTCAATGTTGCTACTACTTATGCTTCACATACTATAATAGACCAAATCAATGAATTTTTTATTAGCACTAAATTAATTGAACATTGTACAAATCTCAATTCTTACTTGGTAATATTAGGAAAGCATAAAAAAGTTGTGACAACTCAAAAAAGTTGTAGCTGCAGTTTTTATCGCATGTATAATTTACCTTGTATGCACATTTTTGCAATTCGAGATTATACAAATATAGAATTTTTTGAGGATATACTAATTCCATTAAGGTGGAGGAAATCATACTACATGGAATCAATTAAAGCAGCAAAGAATTCAATAAAACAAACGACAGGTTTAAATTTCATATCAAATATTAAATTCACCAACACAAATAACCAATTCATGAATGATTCAAAATTATGCCATAGATTGTTGGAGATTTTAAAAACATCAGGAGAAAAGGCACATAAAGAGAGAACAGCAGTTTTAGAAAAATTAATCTTAGAGTGGGCTGGATGTAAAACACAATCTGATATATGTGAAAACCTAGTTCAAAGAACAAATTTATATGAAATAAAAGGATCGCCTATTTTGCAAGAAAAAAATGAAGATAAAATTAAATTGCCAATTACAATAAAAATTCGAGGGCGCCCTAAAGGTTCTTTACTAACAGCAATTGGGAAAAAACGAGTAAATCCAAAGCCATATATAAGAAAGAATATTAAAAAAAAATATATTAGTGATGTTTCCATGGAACTTACAAATCAATTCAATAGAACTTCATTCACCAACCAACCTGATAAAGTTATACCGAGTGATTGGGTTTACAATGTTTTTGGGACAAATCTTACTAACGAACATCTCAAAGTCTTAATGACAAATGCTTGGCTAGATGATACAATAATAAATGCCTCTATAAACCTTTTAAAAAATGAACATACTGTATCTGGTCTTCAAAACCCTATTTTTGCAGTTTTTTCTCCTCCAATATTTCATCCTATAGAATCAAATCAATTTCTCCAAATATGTCACATAAATGGTACCCATTGGAATTGTATATCGGCTAAAATAGTAGAAAACATTTTATTTGTAGATCAGTATGATTCTTTGTATAATGTAGTTAGTTCTGATGTAATTTCCATAGCAAGCAGTTTGAGCCGTTGCCATGTAAACGTTTCAGATATAGTTGTCAAGGTGCACAATGTTCCAAAACAAACCAATAGTTTTGATTGTGGGTTGTATGCCATAGCCTTTGCCAAATTGCTTTGTCTAGGCAAAGATCCTTCCAAATATCACTTCCATGAAAATTTACTTCGCGAACATCTTCATACCACATTACAAAATAAATTGACAAGTTTATCAGAATTTCCAAGTATAGAACGCCTTAATGGTGAACTTCCAATCACTTATGAATATAAAAAAGTACATTGCTATTGCAGAAAAAAGTCATATGGGACAATGGTCAAATGTAATAAATGTATTGAAATTTTTCACACAAATTGTTTGAAAAATAGACATATTTATTGCGCTAATTATGATGATAACTTTTTTTGCGATAAGTGTAAAGATAAAGAAAGTGACATTTTAATAATAGACACATAATTTTTGTTCTAAACATACTCACATTTAAACCTTAATTATATTATGATAATTAATAATTATGATCTTTTCAGGTTTATTACTTTTTACTCATTGGGGTGGATATGCAGGGAAATTCTATTCAACTAGGTACATGTAATACTTCTTGGCATGGGTTTTGAATAGTAATTTTTTATTAGTTTTATTTTTATCCATGTTGACATTAGATAATTCAATTGTAGGGTTTACATAAACTAATTGTCTGATTTTAGTTCTTTAAAGATTTATTTACTTTGCAGGACAATTGTTTGGAGTTATTAAATAATAAATTGAACAATCAAGTTAATTTCCACTCTTTTATATCTTTGTGTTTGTGTTCGACTTTGTTTTGTGTTAAGCAATGAAGATCACCACCCATTCTGAATATTGCCTATTTAGGTGAGATGAGACGAGACTGGTGTGTGATAGATAGTTGAGCTTCCTTTCATAAGGTAACGTATAATATACATAGAGTGATAAACGAATAAGTAAAAATATAATTTATTAAGAATTGAAAACAATTATTACAAAACAAAGAAAGTAAAATCCATTATAAGTATATTATGATTTAAAGCTAGTTTATATAAATCTGTCAATAAGGGTCTAATAAACCAAACGATTCAGCCTGCGTAGGAAATAAATCCTTGTAGAATTAAATTCATATATCATTTGATCTGTGTAAATCAAATCTTGGTGTGGAGAGAATTTTTTTATTCAATAAGAATGTTTTGGTTTGGGTTTTTGTGAGTTATGTGTTTTATGTTTGTGTTTTGATTGAATATGCAAAGTATTATAATATCACATTTTACAAGTACTTAATAAAAATACTGTTGACAAACAGCATTATTAATATTTGCATATCAATATGAATTTGTACAACCAATATTTTATAAATATTTTTGGTGATGGATATCTTATTCTTTGAATCAAGTATGTCAACTATTAGTTCGTGTATTACAGAGGCTATTATATATATTTTATTTACTGAAAAATGATTACAGATCTTTGAGAAACATAATCATGGGAGTGACAAATGAAACAAAATTACAATTTTTTTGTTAATATCACCAGTGATTTTCCTCTTTGAAAATATTGTGGCATTTGTATGGGACATTTCAGTGTAGTAGAATTATTTAGTCTTTTTCTGATGCAACCCACCCTATAAGGAGGGTGATTTATTTAGTACATACATACATACATACCATCACGCCATGTCCCTCATGGGGTAGGCAGAAAGAACAGAACGCCACACTATTATATCTTGACATACGTTCGTCGCCTCGTCAGCATTCATGCTTCGTCTCATGAATGTTCATCTGTTATTCAGACTTCTTACATTTCCTTCTTTCAGAATATCGTTCACATGGTCAAGCCATCCTTTTCTTGGGCGTCCCCGACCTCTTTTTTCGTTCTTTTCAGCTTTGTATATTTTCTTCATCAGGCGTTCTTCATTCATTCTTTCCAAGTGGCCAAACCATCTCAGTGTATTTACTTTCATTCTATTAATCACATCTTTCTTCAACTTACATTCCTTCCTTGTGTCCACATTTCTTACCCTGTCATACATTGTTCTATTACAAATTCTTCTTAACGATCTCATTTCCACTGCATTTATACTGCTGCTTTCGTGCTTCTTCTGCCATGTCCAGGTCTCGCTAGCATATGTCAAGGTTGGTTAATTTATTTAGTCTTGAAGCATATAAAAAATGATTTATCCACCAATATCTTAACTTACTTACAAAATCGTCTTTGATTTTCTATATTTTTTTCTCATAAAATCATTCTGAAAATTCCAAAAAAGCCAAACTTAATAAATCATTGGTGGTATTAATAAATATATGTGCATCGCTTAAGAAAAACTAAAAAAAATACTGCATACTACTGTTATTAACCCATAAAATAATAATAAATAGATTTTTACTATTTTTTCAGTGAGTCTAAAAATGATGCAGGTGTCTGCAGTAGTTCTACTAGTACATATTATGTACTATCACACTTTTTTCTTTAATTATACAGGCCATGTCCCAAAAAACTAACAACTCTCAAATCCTTACAAAGACTAATTGCTTCCTTTACATTCTATCATATATTTTTCTCTATAAGCTCCTTATATTTCTTTTTTTTTTTCAAATATAGTTCATATTATAATGGTCATTCCTTTCTAATGCTACCCCTACTCCATCTTTGAATATTTTTAGTTACAAGTTAATTTTTTAAATATGTCTAAATCAGCTCAGGGCATTCTACTTATAATATCCTTCTTTATCTTGCATTCTCTTTGTATGTCCACATTCTATCATACTTTTGGTCTGTTACATATTCTTCCTAATGATGTAATATCATCATCTGCACAATTTATTCTACTTTCCATGGACATCATAATATTGTTGTTAGGTATAATATATTCTTCCCTATAATCTCTGTGTATTTTATTACATTGTGGTTTCACTAGCATACATTATACTTCATTAAGATCAATTCATATAAAAGCTGTAAGTAAGCTCATCTCATGTTTGTTCTTATTTGAATCCAATTTTGAAAGTCAATACAACTCTTTTGCCCTTTCAAGCTTCATCTTTTTCTGTATGTATATTGTGGATCTGTTTTTTTCTATGAAAGTAACTCTTGGTAAGATGAGGTCCAGCTGTCCCTTCATCTTTTTAGAGGTTTTTCCAGGAAAGCGACGTCCTGGTAGTTTATTGTTGACCGCAATATACATATAAGGGACCATCTCTCCACACCCAGGTACTTTTCTAATGTCATAATGTGTTTCACCTTTTAAGCATTTTGCTGTATTATTACTTAAACCTGGTATTTCTTTCTAATTCAATTCATCTGGTCTATTACTGGCAATGCCTATGTAATACTGATGAGACCAAATAAGGTCGAAACCTGGTGGATAGAGGATACTAATCTTCATAGGGATAGGATATTTGTCATTGAATACAGATATATAAAAGATCATGCCATACAACATATCTTGAAAATTTTAAGATATTTTAAATGTAATTCCTTCAATAACTTTCTATCGATATATTAAATTTAATAATACCATACAAAACCATTTATGTATGCAGAGAGAACTGAATGCCAGACTTTTCTCTCTTAATAAACATTTTTCGCTTCATTCACGTCCATGCATCATCTCATACACTCTCTTCAGTTATTTTTACTTGTAATGTCTCTATGCTTCAAAATTCTATTAATGTGATTATGCCAGATTTTTTTGGGCCAACCTCTGCCTTTGGTTCCTTTTTTATCAACTTTAGGGCAATTATTTCCATATTACTTATGATATCTCTTTCAATCATACATTCTGGTAAAGAATATATTTATTCGGATCTTAAAAGACCCAGGTTGTAAGAAGGTTTAAAATTAAGAAGATCGTTCCACAGCCGGGATGCTGTTTTAAGAAGTTAGAGAAGCGACTGGTTTGTTCATGTTGAGGGTTTACTGTGAATAGGAATATTTATTTAAATATATATTCCTATTCACAGTAAAGTAAAATATATTATGTAAAAAAATACAATAAATGCATTTTTAAATCCCATATCTAATTTAATTGTTAAAACCTCTATATCTCTGCAATGAAATAAGTCAGCATCTGCGGTTTTACTCTAGACCAGGGATGGCGAACCTATGGCACGCCACAAGTGGCATGCGAGACGATTTGGCATGGCACGCGAATGAAGAGAAAAAATAAGTGATTATACAAAAAATTCAAAAAAGTTTTAAAAATAGTATAAAAAATATTTAAATAGCCATGTGGATTTTCTTCGTTCATCAATAGTTTCACAAACGACGGAAACGAAGGATATGACAACATTTATGCATAAATATCGCATTGTTTTATACTTTCCGCACGGTGCTAGTCCCCCAAGGTGAATTTTTTTGTAATACTAACATTTTTTTGGCACTCCGGCTCAAAAAGGTTCGCCATCCCTGCTCTAGACACTCAAAACTCGAGCTTGCCAATATTACAATACTCACCTTGCGACGTGGATATATTGTCTGTCTGTCACTACACAGTATTCCTACAAGCATATTATGTACCTACCTACATATCAATACATAATTGTTTTAAGTTTATACATATACTTTTTCTCCCAGCTAAAGTACTTTTTGATTCTACAATTAACTAAATAATATTATTTTTTACTGTTTTGTTTGTTTGTTCCTTCTACTTTTTGCTTCTTAAATTTTAGTTTTAATCAGAATAATTAAGTAGTGTGTCTTTTGATTGTTTGTTTGTCAGTTGGAGGACATTTTTTTGAATTTAACTCTAAATTTTAATTTTAACATTAGTTTTTACATTTTAATTTTAACCAGAATAATTTAATAATGTGATATTTTTTGGTATGTAGTTTGTTCCTTTTAAATTTGCTCTTAAAAATTTCAATTTTAACCAGAGTAATACTTGATGTTCTTGAGTTTGTGTATCTCGGTACTCGGTGACAAACGACAACAATGTCTCGACCGAAATCAAACGTCGAATAGTGGCTGCAAATCGGTACTAATATGGGTTACAGAGGCACAGAAGTCTCATCAACTCACCAGAAAAACTAAAGTCCTCCTCTATAAGACTCTTATCCGTCCAGTACTCTTATGGATCGGAATGTTGGGCAATTACAAAAACTGATGAAACAACCAGGAACTGTATAATCTGTACAAGGATCCTATATAATCCTGATTGAGACTCAGATGACCGGACACATTCAGAGAATGAGTAAAAAGGACGTTCCAAGACGAATTTTGAATGGTGCACCGGGAGGACGAAGAAGAATTGGAAGGCCGAAGCTTCGATGGCTGGACGAAGTAGTGAAGGATGCAAACAGCATCGGCATCTATAACTGGAGTGATGCATCACAAGACCGACAGTCACGAAGATGGGCTTTGCAGGAGGCTAAGACCCGACCTGGGTTGTGGAGCCACAGATGATGACGATGAATACTTGATGTTCTTTTTCTCATCATTTTAAAAACTATGTTTAGGTATTACTATTTTAGGAAAATGGAGTTTGGAGAATATGACACAACACAGAAGTCTACAATATTTACAAAGAACCAAACATCGTAAAAATCATCAAAACAGAGAGGCTGAGATGGGCAGGGCACGTCCAAAGAATGAGTGATGAAAAGGTTCCAAAAAAGATCATTCATTTAAAGCCCCAATGTAGACGTAGTGTCGGTAGACCTGAACTTCGATGGCTGGATGGTGTGCAAGGGACGTAGAAGCAGTTGGCGATAGAGGAAGATGGCGACGAATGCTGGAGGAGGCCAAGGTCCACAACGGGCTGTAGAGCCAGTGATGATAATGATGATTACTATTTTTTATATAAGTAAAAACATGTTATTTAGGCATAAATTTGTATGTATCTTTCCGTTTTTATTATAATTATGTATTCTGTATGTTTTCCGAATAAAATGAAATAAAAACCGATCGGAATTTTGCCAAAAATTACTACTTTTGAAATTACTACTTTGCATAAAATTACTACTCATACCTACTTTTGAAAACAAGGCAGTAGGTAGGTATGTTTTAATTGTAAAAGTAGATAATTTAAATGTACATAGGTGACAGGTACAGGGATAAAGAAAGCACAAGTGTACTTATGTGTTTATTTTACGGAATGTATGAGTATGAAATATTATTATATCTTATTACAAGGACGTTTACTATCTAAAAAGTGGATAGAGATAATTGAAGTAATGTGGATAACCAATTTTGTTCATCTATAGCACAAGTATTAATGCTTAGTTTAGAAATAGAACTAGTTTTTAGACTACTATGTTTTTTTTTAAATTATTGTATTTTAATGGAATAAAGATACAGAGTCAACAATCAAGAGATCTTTACACCTCATATAACTACTATGTATATTCCTATACTACATAGGTGTTTTGTGATTCCTTCTGTTGATTTTGTAAGTTAATTATAGTACGGCCATTGTATGATGGCGTTTGACGTTTGTATTTGATGTTTGGATTCACATGATAATAATACAACAGGGTTTCATATTATAGTGGAATTGTTAATATTTTTTGTATGTTAATAATAATTTATCCAACTGTATTTTTTTGTTAATGATTTTAAGTGTCTCACAACACTATTACAATCTATCGGAAACGCCATCTTACGGTGGCTCCAGTATAGATCAGCGATTCAAGCTTGCCATTCATGATCAGGTATTATATTTACTTACTGTACAGCTATCTACGGAGTCAGCTTTGATAAAACCTCATCTCTGAAACTTCAAAGAGGGCGTGAAAGAACGATGGAAAGAATATTTCATGGAGCTATACGATAGCGGTATAAGCGGGGGCGTGACGCAGAGAGCATGGCAAGTAAGTGAAGACGAAAAAGATGAAATTACGCGAGAGGAGGTGCTTGAAGCAGTAAAACACGCGAAAGCGGGAAAAGCTGCCGGATAGATAGTATATCAGCTGAACTTATAAAATATGGCGGCGAGCAGACGTTGGAGTGGTGCCACTCTCTTTTCAACTTGTGTTGGGAAGCAGGACGCACTCCTGCGACTGGAGAAATGCAGTCGTGGTACCTTTGTATAAAGGTAAAGGATCGAAACTCGACTGCAAAAACTATAGAGCCATAAGTTTGTTAAGCTCAGTTGGTAAAATGTATGCAAGGATCCTGGATCAAAGGTTACTGAATGCAAGATATGGGATGCCCAAGGAGCGTTTGTGGGCGGCAGAGGATGTATAGACCAAATTTTTTCTCTACGAATGGTCACAGAGAAGGTTCTGGATAAAAACCAGAAACTGTTCTGTGCCTTTATAGACCTAGAAAAGGCCTATGATAAAGATGTTAGAGAGAAACTATGGGATATACTATCAGCGTATGGAGAGAAGAGTAAGCTGATACGCGCAATCGCGTCATTATATGAGAACAGCGAAGCATGTGTTCGTGTCGTCAACGACACAGTAACATCGTGGTTCTCGATAAATAATGGCGTTAGACAGGGATGCGTGCTGTCTCCATGGCTCTTCAACCTGTACATTGACTTCTGTATAAGAGCCCTTAAGGATGAAAGCAAAGGTCTGAAACTGAGTAATGTAATAGTGCGTGATTTGATGTATGCAGATGACAAAGTACTGTTAGCTGAAAGTATGGAAGAGTTACAGTATCTTGTAAGCATGGTATATGAAGGATGCATAGAGAACGGTCTGAGAATGAATGCCAGCAAATCAAAGGTAATGGTCTTTGAAAAGAGTGAAAGCAGAACAGCGTGTAAAATAAGAGTAGAGAATGAATGGCTCGAGCAAGTCGACGAGTATGTATAGCTGGGAAGCATGTTTCAACGGAATGGACGACCTGATAAGGATATCGAAAGAAGAGTTATGGCAGGAAACAGAGTGAATGGAGCACTGAGACCAGTTATGAATGATCGCAACATATCAAAGGCTGCCAAAGTTGCCATTCATAACGCTATCTTAGTGCCAACATTGACGTATGCAAGTGAAACCTGGACATGGCAGAAGTCGCACGAAAGCAGAATAAATGCTGTTGAAATGAGATCGCTAAGAACAATCTGCAATAGAACGATGTATGACAGGGTAAGAAATGAGAACATAAGGAAAAAATGTAAGATGAAGAAAGATATCATTAATAGAATGAAAGTGAACACACTGAGATGGTTTGGCCACATGGGTAGAATGAATGAGGAACGCCTGACGAAGAAAATATACAACGCGGATAGGAATGGATTGAGAGGCCGGGGCCGCCCAAGAAAGGGATGGCACGACCATGTGAACGATATTCTGAAAGACGGAAATGTTAGAAGCATGTACAATAGACGAACATGTATGAGACGATGCATGAATGTTGACGAGGCGATGAATGTGTGCCAGGATAGAAAGATATGGCGTTCGGTTCTCTCTGCCTACCCCGTAAGGGACATGGCGTGATGGTATGTATATATGTATGTATGAAACTTCAAATATGTCAAATTTACCATTCAACCGGCATATATATTCAAAGTTGCTGTGAAAACATCACAAGTGGGCACTTTGTTTAATAAAACAGTTATTAATGTAGGAAAATGGCATTTTGTTCAATCAGAGTGTATACAAATCTTCATCAGAGAATAAAAACGGGATAACAATTCACTTACGGTAATTACGTATAAACATTTTTAAATTCTATTTTCGTTTGAGAAGGAATATTTCTGTGAATAGGAGAGATGAGCGGTCGCCCATATTGGCCAGTATTAGAACTGCCGTAGGCGTATTTACTTTTAAAATCAATTTGACAATCGAACCAAGTTTTGACGAGAGGTCTTATAACGTGTCAACCAATGATGTCAACAGTTTTCATAGAACATAAATTAGAATTATGCCTTGTAATTTAGGAAACTAAATCATATAAGTTTTAAATAAACACCTAAACAAAACTGTTTTTAATTATTATAGCCATACAATGTTTGATAAAAAAAATCGATCGACCGGCCAAGAACCGACACAAAAAAACAGCTGATAGCTGTCAAAAGAAAAATCTGTGTCGATAAATAGACACTTTTGTCAACATTTGATGTGTTACCATAATAATCCCAATAATCCTTACTTACGTTCGTAGAAGTTTGTGTGTTGCCATACATTTGTGCTTAGAAATTACTGGGTTGCCATATAAAAAATACTGGGTTGCCATATAAAAAAATAAATCTGTCTGTAGGAATTACAGCTACGTTAAGTTTATCAATTAGAGGATGAGAAAATAATAGATTCTAAAAAAAATTTTCTTTTTCTATGATTCTAAAGATCTAAACTATAATGTGTTCTGTGTATACAAACGTCAAAAAAATCTCTTAACCTCGAAGTGCTCGTTTTAATATTTACAACATGGATTTGTATTTAAATTAAATTAATATATTTTTATGTACTTTTCTAGTTTTCAAGTAATAACTGATTCAGAATGACATTTTTGCGATTTTTGGGAACTCGTCCAGTATTTATCGAATCTGTAAAAAATGAGGTAGGTTCATTACGAAATTTACGAAAGTAAGATTACGAAATTTTATTTAACTAAAATTATGATTTTCACTAGAAAAATGGTGGATTATTACAATTTTATTCAATATTTCTGATCGTATCATCATGTTGTATGTGTGATGTCTGTATTTTGGTGACAGAAATGCATTATAAGTGATCTTATGTCACTAAATAGTGCTTTACAAATTCTTCCTCCTCCTTGGCTTTATGACTGAAGATAGCGGTGGCGCTCAATCACCTCCATGTAGGACGTTCTTTAGCAGGTAGAAGGGCTTCAGTGAATGAAGGTTGCTCCATCGGGTCAGTGAGCGACTTTTGGATCTTCTAACCTCCACGCCTCCCATTACGACGAGGTTATCTGGGGCACTTCTGGAAATGTGTCCATTACACTGAAAGTAACACCGTAGTTCATTAAGTATAGACACATTGGTTCTTCTAGCAGTCCATGGTATTCGCAGCATCACCAAAACCACATTTAAAAAAAGGAAGAAAATGTCCTTAAAACAAAGACATTTATGAACCATGGAATCAACAAACGCTCTGGACATCACCATCTCATCATCATCTGTGACTCCACAACCCAGGTCGGGTCTTAGCCTCCTGCAGAGCCCGCCTCCATGACTGTCGATCCTGCGACGCATTGCGCCAGTTATGGACGCCGATGTTGTTCGCATCCTTCACCACTCCGTCCAGCCATCGAAGCTTCGGCCTTCCAACTTTTCTTCGTCCCCCCGGTGCACCATTCATGATTCGTCTTGGGACATCTTCCTCGCTCATTCTTTGGACGTGTCCAGCCCATCTGAGTCTTCCTATTCTTATTTCTGTCAGTATGGTAGGCTCCTTGTACAGATCATACAATTCGTGATTGTACCTGATACGCCACTCTCCATTGTCACAAGTCGAGCCGTATATCCTTCTCAGCATCTTACTCTCAAAAATTGCCAAGGCTCTTTCATCAGATTTAGCAATTGCCCAACATTCTGATCCATATGAGAGTACTGGCCGAATAAGAGTCTTATAGAGGAGGACTTTAGTTTTTTTGGTGAGGTGACGAGACTTCACGCCTCTGCAACCCATAGTAGCACTGATTTGCGGACACTATTCGGCGTTTAATTTTGGTCGAGACATTGTTGTCACTTGTCACCATAGTACCGAGGTACACAAACTCGCTAACAGTTTTGAACATCACCATCTCAGGTTTTTATAATTTTTTGTATATTTGTTTAGCTATCAAAACTAAGAAAAATGCAAATTTACAGATTTTTTGAATATCTAGTACATATTTAGTCATTAATTTTCAAAAATACGAAAATTGTTCAAATTGGGCCACGTGCTAAGGTTTTTAAATGGCTCTAATTTGAAAACTATTAGACGTAGAAGACTGAAACTTTCCAAAAATGCATTGTTTGTATTTTCTTCGTACATTTTTCACTTTGTACAATAATTAATTTAAGTACCTACAGTAGAATCCTTTTATTAAGTCTTCATTTATAACGGCCAACCGTTTTTAGCGACATAAATGACGTAACTAGGTAGGTTTCATACAGACACACTATAAAAACATATCCTTATAATACGACTCCGGTTTATGCGACTAGCGACCTTATTTTATAATAAATTGTCCGGTCAGAACAACGCACATCGTTTTGTTTACATTAACTACACACAAATAATGCCTCGCTGCCCCACGTCCCGGCTTTCTCCTCTCTCGACGCTCGTGGATTGGCACGCATAAATCACAGTCAGATAGTATGTATATTTCAACTATCGATAAGGTGGACACGTAACGCGCGCTAAAATGAGTTCCGCGAAGCAAAAGTGTTTCTCAATTGAAGAAAAATGTGCAATAATACACCGTTTAGAAGCTGGTGAATCTAATGTAACCCTTGTGTGCCTCATTCTACAATATTAACCATAAAAAAATAAACATTAAATAGAACCCCATTTTAATGGCAATGTTTTGAAATCTAAATGTGTGAGGGCATCCACTCAAGAACAAGTAGATCTATTATCATTAAAGTTTAACATATGTAAGAATTTGTTATGTTTTCATAGAAATTAATCTATTGTACTTACACTATATTATTTTATATGAACGACAGTAATATTAAGAGGCTAAATTTGAATTTCTTTGATATTTTTCTTCTAAGATTAGTTTTAGTAAAACCCTTTTTAATTTTTCTATTGTACGTAACTAAAAAACTACTTGGCCTATTGAAGTAGATTTTTACTTCAATCGAAAGAGAATATGAAAATCTACCGGCTGAGTTTTTTTATTCTTATAATATTTTAATTACTATTCTTGCTATTTAAAAAAAAACTCTAAATTTTACCTTTTTTTCACGAAAAAGTGTTGTATGTCTCATATGCAATATTTTTTCATGTTTCATACATTAGATGGTAATTTATTGTGCATTTTTGTGTACATCCGTATACCCAGGGTATACAAGGGCCTTAATACATATGTATGTAATTAAAAAAACAAGCTAAATTATCCGGTCGTTTTATACGTCGTCCGGTTAGTACGACAGACATAATTTCGCCGGTCCCTTGAAGGTCGTTTTATCCAAATTCTACTGTATATACAATATTTCAGAATGGGATCACATTTAAAAAAATATTTTCTACACTTTGGTTATATGAAACTGTTTGTCAGATCATACTCTTGTTGACCTAAAACTATTCATCATTATCAGTGGCTCCGCAGCTCAGACGTCTAGTTAATATCTAAAACTATTCATCATTATCAGTGGCTCCGCAGCTCAGACGTCTAGTTAATATCTAAAACTATTCATCATTATCAGTGGCTCCGCAGCTCAGACGTCTAGTTAATATCTAAAAAACTTGATGTCCAAGTTTCTGTAATTTTGCATTTTTAGGAAGAACAAATTTTCAAAAAAAATATGAATATTTGAGAGGGTGGTGTCCATAAATATATTTTATGGTGATTTCATGCGGACTGATCCCTCCGCCACTTACCTAACTAAATATATTTTATGGTGATTTCATGCGGACTGATCCCTCCGCCACTGACCTAACTAAATATATTTTATGGTGATTTCATGCGGACTGATCCCTCCGCCACTGACCTAACTAAATATATTTTATGGTGATTCCATGCGGACTGATCTCTCCGCCACTGACCTAACTAAATATATTTTAGAAAAATTTTATGAGTATTTTGATTTCAGGTTCGAAAACGATATATGTCTTCACATACGATGTATGCGGAACATAAGCCATTAGAGAGGATACGTAATATTGGTATATCGGCTCATATTGATTCTGGAAAAACTACATTAACGGAGAGAATATTATTTTATACTGGACGTATTGCATCAATGCATGAGGTAACATTTTTTACTATCCCAGATTTCTGGTATCATATTCATGTCATGTATTAATGGGGATGGAGCTTACAGTTGTTTTTAATTTTATCAATTTCTATAACAATACTTTTAATTAGCTGTGAGGTACCTACTTGCTCAAAATATTGTTTTCATTATTTGCTGCTATCATTGTTTTCGAGTGTCCCATAAGAGACGGGTAATCAAAAACACAAGAGGCAACATAGTTCAGTAATGAGGTTCGAGTGTCCCATATGAGACTGGTAATCAAAAACACAAGAGGCAACATAGTTCAGTAATGAGGTTCGAGTGTCCCATATGAGACTGGTAATCAAAAACACAAGAGGCAACATAGTTCAGTAATGAGGTTCGAGTGTCCCATATGAGACTGGTAATCAAAAACACAAGAGGCAACATAGTTCAGTAATGAGGTTCGAGTGTCCCATATGAGACTGGTAATCAAAAACACAAGAGGCAACATAGTTCAGTAATGAGGTTCACCACTTCTTTTGAATGTAATACCTATTTTATTGAGGTTAGATTGGTCTCATATACTTTGTTTTTTCTATGTTGGATATTTTTCTTGTTTTTGTGTTTTTAGCTATATTGTGTATAATAAGTTATACAATGTTAATTTGTTGTATATTAGTGTATTATGTTTATACAAGATGCAAGGGTAATGCATAACTGCACATCTGTTGGTGGTTAGCCGACATTGTGGGATATTACTTATATTGGGATGGTATGGTATGAATGAATGAACATCAGTGTTTTTACTTATACTTTATTATTTATTTATTTATTTAGCTATATTGTGTATAATAAGTTATACAATGTTAATTTGTTGTATATTAGTGTATTATGTTTATACAAGATGCAAGGGTAATGCATAACTGCACATCTGTTGGTGGTTAGTCCACATTGTGGGATATTACATACATATATTGGGATGGTATGAATGAATGAACATCAGTTGTTTTACTTATACTTTATTATTTATTTATTTACAGGTCATTTATTTATTAGTTCTCGGGCTACTAACAGGTACTATGTCTAATATTAATTTTACATGCACCCAATAACAAATTGCCACATTATGGAGACTTACGATATTAATCGTCTCACAGATCCAGACTGAAAACACAATTAAAAACTGTGTCTCCACCGGGAGTCGAACCCGGGACCTTTGGATTTATTTGTATCTACAGCCAGAAGCCTTTTACAATTATACAAAAACAATAAAAGTTAACAACAAAAAGGCGATAAAAAAGAAATAGAAAAACAACGATTATATATAGTTAATTAAAAAAATGACGAAAAAATTGTCAATGTAAATAAATAACGAAACATTATATATTATGCATGACGGCGGTAGCGGTTGCGGGGTGTAGGGCTCTAAGCAACGCTCTCTTGTACTGAGATAGACCAGAGTTAAATATATCTATTATATGTGCATACCTATTACCTAGCCTATGCAGTCTAGGTATAAGGGAATTTATGTGAGCATTTATTCTGGTATTGTCACAGTAAAAAAGCGTCGGTAACCGAGTAGATCGTATTGGTGCATGAAACAATATTAAATAAATAATATCAGGGATGTCAAAAAATGAATTAATAATTTTATAGAGCAATGTAAAATCAATTAAAATATAAATTATTAAATAAATTATTGAAAATCTTTGAATAAATCGTTTTGTAGGTGAAAGGCAAAGACAATGTCGGTGCCACTATGGATTCGATGGAGTTGGAACGTCAGAGGGGCATTACTATACAATCTGCAGCCACGTACACACTGTGGAAGAATCACAATATCAACATAATAGACACTCCTGGTCATGTGGACTTTACAGTGGAAGTTGAGAGGGCTCTGAGGGTATTGGATGGTGCTATACTAGTGTTGTGTTCTGTCGGTGGTGTACAGAGTCAGACTTTGACAGTAAATAGACAAATGAAGAGATACAACGTACCCTGCCTTGCCTTTATCAACAAGTTGGACAGACTTGGTGCTGATCCCAAACGGTAAACAATTATATTTATATGTATGTACGATAGGTTGTCCCTTCATTTTCTAAATATTTATTTTCTAATGCAAACATCCTTATTTTATTCATTTGGTCCTAATGTATTCGGAAATAATTTTTTAGCTCATTTAGAGCTCTGCAACATGTTCATAGAAGTTATATGCGCGATAAGAGTGATGCGTCTTTGTTTTATTTGGAATTTGCTCTCAGTTCAGTAATTAAAGCACATTGTATTATAATGTTGAAGATGTCACTGAAACTTACTTACTTACTTTCCGTGTCTGGAACACCATCAAATTAGAAAACTCCAGTACATCCTTGTTTCTTTTTCTTTATTTATGTGGAGCTGACTGTTCCATGGGACACAAATATTCCAAAAGACCACCAATACAAACTAAACAAGCAAGTACAAGGAACTGGTAGATAAAACAGTTCAAAATGGCTTTAGCACAATATATATGCTGTAGAGGTGGGGGTGAAGGGCCTGCCCACAAAATCTTTATATTCCAACTTTAAAGACCTGGGTCTCCCTAGAGGTAAAATAAAAGAACTTTTGGATAGGTTGGTAAAAGCAGCATTATCCGCATCCTATTGGATTTGGTTGCGTAGGGGAGTGGAGTATCAGTCGGAGGTTGGTGGGTGAGTGGTGAGCATGACTTGAGTCATAAAGGGGCCCCTTAATCCCGCATACATGGTCGCAACCCCGTGTGGCTCACCTGTTCTGGCAGGTACTCTGGTCGCCTGTGCTCATGGGCCTGGATTCATGAATCCAGTGAAACTACGATTGCCTTTCTCTTTTGTATCTAGTGTTTCATACTGTGCCATCTTCTGTATGTTTAGTTGTATATTTTTAATAACTTTTTTTGGAGAGATTATAATAATTTATTAAATTGTGTGATGTACTAGAGATATATTGAAAATACACATATAGAAACACACTGTTATCATATTTGAAAAATTTGACTTCATAAGGCGATGTTTAGGTTTATAATATGTCCTTTTAAGAGGCTATAGTAGGCTATACAGTATATTTTGAAAATAATTTCCCTAATACCCTCAAAATATACGTCTTTGAAATAAGGAACAGTTTGTATGTACATCTTTAATCTATTGCATAATTATTTTGAATTTTGAATTTATGTAATACTTTTCTTGAAAAATTAGTTTTAGTAAAACCCTGTTTTATTTTTTTATTGTAAGTAACTAAAAAACTACAAGGCCCATGAAGTATATTCTTACTTTATTCGATAGAGAATATGAAAATATACCGGCTGAGTTTTTTATTTTTATAAAATTTCAATAACTCTTCTTGCAATTAAAAAAATACTCTAAATTTTACCATTTTTGCACGATAAAATGTTGTATATCACATATCAGGTGATATGCAATATTTTCTCGTGTTTCATACATTAGAAGCTAATTTAGTGTGCATTTTTATAAGCATTTATGCTTAATTTAGGGATTGTAGGAAGATGAATATATGTACTTGATAAACAAGGACATATTATTTAAAAAAAAAAAACATTTGATTTGTCAAAACTTTTGTAATGCTATCACATTTTAAAAAATTGAGTTTTAAAATTTTTGTTTGAAAAATAAGTCCGTTTCATATACATAGGAATGGACTTTTTAAATATGCATTCTGGGATTTTCGACCTATGAAGAAGAAAAAAATTTACCTATTGTAGTGGAAAGTTCAGTTTCAATCACTATTCACTCATATTGAAGTGTGATGAGTTTGTTAAAAGACAAAATTAAAATAATTTGTATGTCTGTTTTGATCTTTTAGGGTTCTGTCGCAGCTCCGCTCAAAGTTAAATCACAACGCCGCATTCATCCAACTGCCGATTGGTCTGGAAAAGGAGTGCAAGGGAGTAATTGATATAATTCAAGGTGAAGCATTATACTTCCAGGGTGAATTTGGTGAGACTATTGTTAAAGACGAGATACCAAAAGAAATGAGAAAGGAAGTGGAACATTATAGACAAGAAATGATTGAACATTTGTCTAACGTTGATGAAAAACTAGGTACATACCTATATCCATTTCAATTATTCTAACTTATTATTTATTTTTAATTTAATGACGTTGTGGAATAACATAAATGTATCAAATGTTATCAAATAACATCCTGCTTGATATAATGTTATCGAATTTCTCCAAATTATTACCATTGAATGTCTGTGTTTGTTATCAGCTGTAATAACAAATATATTAATTATTTTTTTGAATACAAAAACAGGATTGGACTATAAGATTAGGTTTGGAACAGCACTTATGAAAGGATAATGGTGAAATGTCTTATTTTATATCAATGGGCCACCAAAGAATATTTTTTCTCCGAATGACCGAACATTTTTTTTTTCCTTTAAATTTTGACAATCCTTGAATGCATTTTTGATGAGTGTATTTTTGTTGTATCAAAATTTCAAACAGTATAAAATTTCCTCGATTTTCCAGACCGTGAGCGCATTTTGAAAATTTGGACATATGAAATCATATAGAAGAAATTAACGGATATCTATGGAAAACTAATCACCTCTAGGTCTATGCACTTTACACATATGATGTTAATATGAAGTCGATCAGACTTATAGTTTGGGCTGTAGAGAGGACACAAAAAGGATAATCCGTACGCCGAACGCCGTACGCCATACGCCGTACATCATACACCATACATTGTACACCATACATACAAACACATCATGACGAAACTCACAGTGTGCACTCTCTACATGAGAAATTGATGAAAAAAATATGCTTAAAAATTGAGAAATTGATCTAAAAAATATGGTTGAAAATTGTGAAATCATGACTTCATTATTCCATAGTGTGGAGAGTAAAAAGTATAATGCTTGAGATTGAAAAAATATCAAATGAGAGCTATTTTAAATTTTCTGATTTTTTAAGAATACTAAAAGATGCAGAAAATGTTTTGAAAGTGTATATTGTACTATGTAGCGTAAAGTTTTGAAACTGTATATTATACTATGTATAGTATAAAGTTTTGCAATAGCCACAACTTACTTGTTTATCATACATTCATCTACCGACGAATTCACCATGCAGTCAAATTTTAGGTGAACTCTTCATGGAGGACAAAACCATCAGCCCGGAGGATATCAAGGGTGCCGTAAGACGGTCCTGTCTCAAACGAATGTTCACCCCAGTGCTGGTGGGAACGGCTCTGAAGAACAAGGGTGTACAACCCTTGCTGGATTCCATACTGGACTACCTGCCGCATCCTGGAGAGGTGGAGAACGTTGCCATCTTCGGAGAGAAATCAGGAGACGCGGAGTCAGTCATTCTTGATCCACGTAGAGACAACACTCACCCATTTGTATCTTTGGCCTTTAAATTGGAAATGGGCGCCTATGGACAGCTCACATACTTACGTTGTTATCAAGGAATGTTGAAAAAGGGTGATACCATTGTGAATGCAAGAACAGGAAAAAAGGTGACATTTTTATAATACTCTAAGGAAACCTGGGTGACATTGTACTCCTTTTGTATAATTATGTTTTGATATGTATAAAAAAGGTTGTTCATTATGTAATCTAATATCTTTAATTCATTGTATTGATATTAAATGTGTAATATGGAAGACATAGGGCCGGTATTACAGTTAGCCCTCAACTCATTGAGTTTGTTAAACTCAAGATTAATGTTAAGGGGAGATTGAATCCATTTCCGTATTACAGTGCAATATGACACGTCAGTTACTAAATCTTCAATTATAGACATATTTTACTTTTTCTGTGGTGATTATCTGTCAAATTTTAAATAACCTCAAATAATACGAACTACAAAACGGGACGCTACGACTTGAAATACTATTGTTTTATTATCCAACATGGTAAATTTAATTTTTTTCACCAAAATAATGCTTTTAAATGCCCATGTTCGTTTCAATATGGCTGTCAGTTTGTTTTGTTGTGTGGCGCCACCGTCGATACAACTAACGCCTCTAGTGATAGAACACTGAAACTACACGCGTTGCCTAGCAACGAGTCGAGAAATGACAGTTGACTCACCGTTAAGTACTTAATCTGTCAGAAACGTTGAGTTAAATATTTGTCGTTTTAGTGACGTATTTGAGGGAAGATTAGGCCTAAACAGACACTGTAATACGCTATATTTTTGTAAAACTTGAGTTTAGCTCTTAAACTCAGACTGTAATACCGGGCCATAGTCAGATTGGGTAGGTAAAGATACAAGCTGATAGAGTTAAACATATCTACATATAAGTCCTGCGGTATTACTCTTGTTTCAAATCTGATCCCAATTTAAAATTTTTGGCTAAGAACCTACCTTTGTATTGGAGCAGGTGGTAGGTAGGTATGTTTTTATAGTAAATAGTAGATAGTTTAGTTTGTAAGTTGCGTATAGCAAACATTGGATTTTTCTGTCGGGAATTGAAAATATTTTTTTACAATTTTTTAACATCTCAACAGAGGCGAAGTTGGAATATTATAGGAAAATTGGATATTGGGATCAGATTTGAGTGTCGAGAGTATGGCCATATATCACATTTCTCAAATTTGTCAAACAATGTGTTTCTGCAAAAGAATACCATAAGTATTTTTCAACATTATTCATCACACAATTTTAATATTCAGCATCTACTTTCCTAAAAAAATTACTCCAAAACTATGTCATTGAAAAATAAATCTTATGTGCTTAAAAAGTGCACAAAATGATAGTGAATGACCGATAAAGTTTTTTCATTTCTACACTCAGGTTTTGATAGTTAAAATCAGGTATAAACTCTTTTAACACACGCGATTCCTTTACTACTAACTCATAACTTCATCAACTCTTATTAACATATAACTTCATAGTGTATTAGGTGGTTTTAATATATTATGTTTTCAGTCATCAGATTTAGTGTTATACCATATCAGATTTAGTGTTATATGGTAGGTAAAATTGTTTCGATCTTAGTGACACAAATAACACATCATCGATAAACATTTTTTTTTAAATTTGTGGTATCATTTTGCAATCAGTTAAATAAAACAAAACACAAGTTTGTGTACTTTAGTGGTGTACACAAATATTTTTTTATTTAATTCAATGTATTTGTAACACATATCACGTATACATATTAACTTTCTGCACTCTTTCTCTCTAACTTTCTGTTTGCTTAAAAAGGGTCTAAAGTTTTGATTTACTTATATAGATAGATAAATGAAATATAATTAGATTGTTTGTATTTATAGGTTAGAATACCTCGTCTGGTGAGGTTACATTCCAATAATATGGAGGAAGTGAATGAAGTGATGTCCGGCGATATATTTGCTCTGTTTGGTGTTGACTGTGCCAGCGGAGACACATTTGTTACTGACCCAAAGCTACAGATATCCATGGAGTCCATCTACATTCCAGATCCTGTTGTATCAATGTCCATTAAACCTACCAACACAAAAGATAGAGACAACTTCTCCAAAGCAGTTGCCAGGTTTTATTATACTCAAAATTATTTCTTAATGACTGATTGAAAATTTGATGTAAAATAATATGCTTAAAAATTGCATGTATAATTTAAAAACACATTTTTAACTTTTTTCCAAAACTCTAAAATTATCATATTATTTTATTTGGTTAACAGGTTATTTCACCATCTTCATAATAATAATAAAAAGAATGGGTGGCATCCACAGTGTAAGGAATATACAGAGCTGACATAAGCTACAATTTTAGTTCAGGGGATTGATACACTGATTTTCACCAAAATTTGGTGGCACAGTCTTAAGTAAAATTTTAAACTTTCAAATTTCACAGACCAAATTTTGGTTGCTCAGTGTGCACTAAGAAATTGTACTTATTTCATTTCATTTCAACGCTGATTACACTTAGTGACGCTTTAAGCAGTTCATAATGACCGGAAACAGACGCTCCAAAGACACTTTGTTGCATTCAGATTGAACGTTGAGTGTACGCACCAAACGCTCGGTAAAATTGTCAGGTGAAAAACGCTAAGACAGTTATAATATCTGTTGACTTCTATTTTATCTGTGGAATGATGACTATTTGTTTCTGTGTTACCTATCTATTTAATCAGTTGACATTATTTATGATGACAATATGCATTCACAGAGAGGTTTATTTATAAAAATATCATTTGAAAATTTCCAATAAAAGGTCAGAGATCATTATTTACACCACTGCCGAATTGTTGTCTTTTGATGAAAATATAACATAAATGAGACATGTATGATAAATGATATTTGACATTTAAAACACCCGATGCTGCATTAAGATTGAAATGCGCTCGAAAGCGTTCAGTGAGATTGGTGTGAAAAACGGCATAATCTGCAACTTCAGGTATATCCGACGCCCGACGTCGAGCGTTGTATCCGAACACAGCCTAGAGGTGGTGAAACAGCCCGTTAGTGAATTTTCATAATGAAATATTGAGTCATTGTTTTAATTTCATTGATTTATTTTTAGATTTACAAAGGAAGATCCGACTTTCCGTTTCCAATTTGATAATGACAATAAGGAAACTTTGGTTTCGGGAATGGGTGAACTTCATCTAGAAATATACGCACAGAGAATGGAGAGAGAATATAATTGTCCCGTTATTCTTGGAAAACCAAAGGTCGCTTACAGGTATTTAATTTATCATAATTACAAGAGAAATCATTTCTGTTGAGTTGCTATATGATATTATTTGTTTATTATTAGATGATATGGGTAAACATGGATGGTTTTGATTCCGCCTGTTGACCAGATTTTCCCCCCAGATTAGTGTTTCATCAAGTATAATATGATAAATAATTTTCCATCGAGTTATTATAAGATAAGTGTATCATCTAGTATAGTATGATAACCGACCGCCGTGGCACAGTTGGTAAGCCGTTTGGTTTCTGTGCGTGCGTCCTGGTTTCGATCCCAGCAGAGGATAAATTTATTTATATTCTTTCTCACGCAAATATTGCTTCTCTGGGCTGGAAACACTGGTTAGTTGGAAGAAATTGCCATATGGTAATAAAATCGCCACTTGTGTACGGTGCAAGGAAGTGATTATTATTATTATAAATTTTGAGTTTTTTTTTTTTTTTTTTTTTTTTTTTTTTTTTTTTTTTTTTTTTTTTTTTTTTTTTTTTTTTTTTTTTTTTTTTTTTTTAACATGTCTACGTAGGGGACGCCAGCTATTAGGATTTGGGTCCATTTTACTCTTCCGAAGAAGCGCACTACGTAGCGTTGGGAGGGGTTTGCAATCTAGAAAAGAGTTTATTAATTCGGATTTTAAAAAGACCCGGGTTGTACGAAGATGGAAACACAGAATTCGGAAGATCGTTCCACAGTCGGGCTGCTGTGTTAATAAAGGAGTTCGAGAAGCGACTTGTTCGTATATGTTGAAGGTCCACTGTGAATGGATGCTGCGATTGAGTGAAGCGAGTGACTCTGTTGCGAGTGGGTGGAGGAGGGACCAAAGATGCAAGTTCTTCTGAGCAATTCCCGTGGTAGTATCTATAGAATAAACTTAAAATACCGACTCTGCGTCTGTGTTCTAGTGATTGCAATCCATCGGTCAGTGATGGATCATCAATCAGACGTATAGCACGCCTTTGGACAGCGTCGAGGGTATTCAGTAGGTATTGGGGGGCGCCACTCCAGAGGTGACTGCCATATTCAATAATTGGGCGTATTTGCGCTTTGTAGAGTATACAGATCTGGGTCTTAGTAAAATATCTGCGCGCTCTATATAGTACGCTCAATTTTTTGGAGGCGAGTTTCACCTTAGCTTCGATGGAGCCCTTGTAGTGTAATTGGTTCGTTATAGATACTCCAAGCAGGTCGATAGAGCTGCTGTTAGGTAGGGTGCTTCCGTTGAAAGACACTTGCAATTCATTGGGGTTTCTCTTCGCAGAAATTAGACAGGCTTGGGTTTTTGAGACGTTAAATGAAACAAGATTACTTTCACCCCAGGTATTGATTGAGTGGAGGTAGCTATTTATTTTTTGATGAAGGTCTTTCCGGGCTTCTGATATTTCACTCTGTTTAGGAGGTTTGTCAAAAGAGAAATTGTCATAGACTGTGCTGTCATCAGCGTAACAGTGGATGGGGGCGCGTAAGAGCAAGTCATTGATATGTAGGAGGAATAGGTGTACAATTATATTTGTTTATATTATGTATGTACAAAAAGATGTATAAATAAATAAATATAAATAAATAAATAGGGTTGGAGATAGAATGGACCCTTGAGGGACTCCTGCATTAATGGAATGGGGAGAAGAAGAGCAACCGTCCACTACAGTTATGACTTCGCAATCTTTTAAAAAATTCGCAACCCAAGTACACAGAGACTGGGGTAGTCCATAAGAAGGGAGTTTCATTAAGAGACCTCGGTGCCAAACCCGGTCGAAAGCTTTAGAGATGTCAAGGGCGACAGTTTGAGCTTCTCCAAAGCATTCCATAACTCGACCTCAAACGGATGTCACATACGCGAGTAGATCGCCACAAGATCGATTTCCACGAAATCCATATTGGCGGTCGCTTAAAATTTTGTTTGCTTCGAGGTATGTGATCAACTTGGTGTTTAGTACCCTTTCCATTATTTTGGAGAGTACAGAAGTAATAGCGATGGGTCGGTAGTTAGATGGGTTGGAGCGATCACCTTTTTTGGGAATTGGGTGGATGACCGCTTTTTTCCAGTCACATGGGACAATACCAGTTTTAAACGAGAGTTTGAAGAGTTTAGTGAGAACTGGGGCTAGTTCGGCGGAGCATTTCTTTAACACAAGAACGGGAATTCCATCTGGTCCATTAGCTTTGTTAACATCCAACCCTCGGATGGCGAGTAAAACCTCAGAGAAGTTAATCCTTACTTCGTTCATTTTAAAACCACAATGTGGAACTGGTTGAGGAGTTTTTCCTCCGTCGTCAAGGGTTGAGTTATCTGCAAATAATTTACCGAGAAGATTAGCTTTGTCGGTGGCAGAGTTAGCAATGGATCCGTCATGGTTCGTTAAAGGTGGAAATGAAGATGTGCAAAAGTTCTGACCTATGGAGGTTGACAATGACCAGAATCTTCGGCTACCGTTAGGGCATGAGGAGAGTTTTTGACTTATATGTTGGTCATGGAGTTTTTTAGCCTGATTAATGGTTTTTTTACAATCCTTTGTCATCTTGTTGTATGCTTTCTTGTTTGACGGGGATTGAAGTTTTTGAAATGTTTTGAAAGCCAGATTTTTACGCGTGACTGCTTCTCAGCATTTGGAATCAAACCAAGGTTTTGTGCCTGGTCCGCAGGTTTTGAGGGAGGAGGGAATATAGCCATCCATAGCAGAAGTGATGACATCCCCTACCTCACGCGCACAGATAGAAGGGTCTTTGGTTCTAAAACAGACTTCATTCCAAGGAAAGTCGCGAAAGTGTATTCGCAGTGCATTCCAATCTGCTGACTTGTATTGCCAAATTTTCCTTTTAGGTTTTTCGGGTGGAAGGTCCGGGATGAAGTGGATGGCCGTTTGCACAAGGCAATGGTCTGAGGAGCCCAGTGGGGCTGTGACTTTCAGTGTGTATCCCGTTGGCGTGGTAGTCATAAAAAGATCAAGCAGATTGGAACGATGCCCAGAGACATCAGGGATGCGAGTTGGCTCTTGAACAAGTTGCTCCAGGTTATGACACAAAGCAAAGGATTCCGTCATGCGGCCAGCCGAATCGGTAGTTCCCGATTTCAGCCAATCGGAGTGATGGACATTGAAATCGCCGAGAACCGCAAATTCTGCCAACGGGTAGCGAGACAGAAGACTGTCAATGGTTTCTCCTAAGTATTTGAAAAGCTCGGAAGAATCATAATCACTCATATTTGGAGATCGGTAGATACAAGCATAAATTTTTATGAATTTGTTAGATTTTAAACGGACCCACATAACATTGAAGGCGGGGTTCTCGAACTCCTTCAATCTGACACAGTTGATGTCTTCGCGGCTGTAGAGGCACAAGCCTCCTTTGGGCACAAACATGCTTTCGAGTATGTACCCTGGGCAGTTGAGGTAACTTGTGTCGGGTGGATCTTGAATTTGTGTTTCCGTGAGAAAGAGCAGGTGTGGTTTTTGAGATTGCAAGTGATGGTGAACAGAATTTAAATTACTGTGGATACCTCTGATGTTAGCGAAGTCTACCAACAGTTCACAAATGGTGCGAGGGTATGCAGTCTTGGTTGTCGCTGTATAAACATTATTATTGGGTTTATCTGTCATGAAGGTTTTGTGGGGGGGGGGGGTGGCATTGTGAAACGAGGAGATCAGAAGCCCTTTTCAAGGACAGCTGCGCTGCTAGGTTGAAGGAGGGAGGATATGGCCGTGGAGGACGCCTGGTGCCCCCCGCATACAACTGCTGGGACCGCGTCCGGTCACGATCCGGCACAACAATTGCAGCGAGATTATGCGCCGACTGATAGGGCAGCCAACCCGTAGTCGTTAGCTTAGGTCGGGCCCCTGTACTATTTGGCGGCCGGCCAGCGACGAACCGTTTCACACAGATCTCCCTCGGCTCACACCTCCAACCAGACCCGCCGCGCAGCGGCCGGGATGACATCATCAAGATAGGCCGCCGATCAACTCCAACACAAGTGCCCGCCTGGGCACCAAAGCAAAGAACCCCGAACATGGCGAGCCATTTTAGGGGACCATAAATGCAGTGGCTTGGTAAACCAGTTATTGTAAGATGTGTATTATTTTTTTTATCTTGGGTTATTAAAAGACAATCATTATTTTTAGAGAAACGTTGATAAAACCTTGCAAGTTTGACTATCTCCACAAGAGACAGTCTGGTGGGGCTGGACAGTTTGCTAGGGTCATCGGTGTCATAGAACCTCTTCCCATTCAACAGAACACAGGTAAGACAAAATACATTTCATCTTCGGAAGAAATATAATATGTGTCAGTCGTGTGTAAATATGTGTCAGTCGTGTGTAAAAATCATAAATACATAGTATAGGCTAACATGAATAACACTTCAAAATTTTCTACAGACTCAATTTATTACGACTGAACGTTTTCGCTGAGACTACTCGTCATTTTCAATACAAAAACTTTAGAATTATGAATTACTCAGCGCAAGCTACTATGTGTTATGACTGACTGACACACACATCTACAAATATTGTTTTTGTACTTATTATATTATCTTGGCATATTTTTTTACAGTGATTGAGTTCCGCGACCAGACAATTGGCACAAACATACCAAAACCATTTGTTCCCGGTGTTGAGAAGGGATTCATGGCCATGTGTGAAAAGGGACAGTTGTCAGGGCACAAGTTGGCAGGTATTATTTTCAAGCTTCAAGATGGTGCGCATCACATTGTAGACTCCAGCGAATACGCTTTCCAACTGGCCGCAATGGGTGCCGTCAAAGAAGGTATATTCTTTTATTATATTTGATGGCAAGTTACTCTGACAAAATATAAAATTTATCATGCTAATATTTCTTCTCTTGTCTGTGTGCAAAATCTGTGTGCGCCATGCGAAATACTGTCCGTCCGTAGGTAATGCAAGTACTTGTACCTACCCATCTTAATTGGGTTAAGCTATAGTTAATGTCCATTAACCAATTTCATTTAGCTTATTTATTTATTTGATGATAATAGAAAGATAGCAATGATAACAACATTATAAAAAACAAAAAACATTTCATATTAACATTGGACTCTCCCACTAGGAATGTCCTGTGTCGGGAGAAGCAAACTCACATATTTAAATTACATAAACATAAAAATCACTAAACAAAAACAAAGACACTCAAAACATACATATATAACACAAATCAACGACACACAAGCTGGTGGCAAACAACCCATTAACCCAACACAGCAGCAACAGACCTATTGCTATGTAGGGCGACCACATAAAAAGTACAGGCACTGTTACCTAAATTTTGCAGGTTTTTCACTGATTTCATCTTTCTTCCCTATTATTAGTTTCCTATAATTATATTACAGGTAGCTGCTTCAGAACAGATTTTTCTAGTGAAGCAGCTTTCTTATACTCTAAAAATGTATGAATTTTGATTAAAAAATATATGATTTAGTTTATGTTTTGATGTTTGTAATCTAAAGCAACATTATTTCTAAAATGCAGTAACTCCGGTTTGTTTATTGTTATATAAGTGTGATTTATTGTTTTTTTTTTTTTATAAATAAATTAATATCGGCTGTAGCCTTTTTTTAACTTGGCTACGTAAGGGACATCAGTTATTTGGATTTGGGTCCCGAAGAAGCGCACTATGTAGTATTGGGAGGGTTTGCAATCTGCTCAAAATATTAATTTGGATGTAGAAACAATCCGGGTTGTTAGAAGGTAATTCTGGAAACACAGAATTCAGAAGATGGTTCCACAGCCGAGCTGCTGTATTAATAAAGAGACAGAGAAGCAACTGGTTTACTATGAATAGGTGTTGCGACTGAGTAAAATGAGTGACTATTGTGAATGAGAGAAAATGAGGTCGTATCTATACCATATACTTAGAATGTAGAATATTTATTTATTTATTTATTTAATATTGCTTCTCGGGCAACTAACAGGTACTATGTCAAATATTAATTTTACACGTACCCAATAACAAGTTGCCACATTCTGGAGACTTACGATATTAATCGTCTCACAGATCCAGACTGAAAACACAATTAAAAACTGTGTCTCCACCGGGAATCGAACCCGGGATATACTATAATAATAATATAATATACTTATAATACCTACTCCTTTAAAATAATATGTATTTAAAATTAATTGTTTACTTTTTTGTTGTTGATGTTTAGTGTTCGACATAGGAGTATGGCAAATATTGGAACCAATTATGGCTGTTGAAGTAAACTGTCCATTAGAGTTTCAAGGGACTCTGATTGGTATGCTGAGCAAACGAAAGGGTATTGTGACGGGAAGTGAAGGATACGAGAACTGGGTGGCTATATATGCAGAGGTACCACTCAATGAAATGTTTGGCTTCTCCGGAGAATTGAGGTAAGACTATTTTAATTTTCTTTTTGTACATAGTTACAAATAGCCCCCTTCCTCTAATGGTAGCTGCCTCACTTTGTTTTATAATATGTATTTAATCCTTTCAATAAATAACAATACAAAACGTTACATAAAAGTAGATGAAAAATGTGGATACTTTAAATTGAGATAAATTTTTTCTTCCTCGAATACATCACTTTTTTTTAGTATTATTTTATTAAATTAGCTTATTAGACTTTGATTTGTTATATTTTGTGTATCTCCATTATTTAAATGTTTCAAATAATATTAAATGTATCTGTCTTTTTGTTTTTAAGCAATATTTACTCTATGCGTTTATTATTTTTGTAATTTAAAACTTTTACTTCTTTGTGTCAAAATACCTTCTATTCTTGATAGTATGTTTCTTTGACATATAAGGAGTAATTTTATGATTTATTTTATCTATTGAAAAGACCCTTTTTAGGTGAAAAGATCGGCCTATAAAGGCTAGCGTCCGCATAGACGCAGCGTACGTACCAAATTTTTTGTCGTCTAGTAATGGTGTTGATGTTGCCGACAACTCAATGTGTGCGCTCCAAATAAGGTTATGATTATTGGACGCGCTGATTGTATGAATTCCTATACAAATACTAAAATCCGTCTGATGCGATGCATTCGTTCCTTACGCTGTGTTTATGTGGACGCTAAGCTTAAAAATAAATCAATTTTTCTAGAACTCTTTCGCTACCAGTGTCAAAATCAAAAGCTATATTATTCCTTTTAATTTTTAGATCGAGTACACAAGGTAAAGGAGAGTTTAGTATGGAATACAGTAGATATTCTCCGTGCACACCGGAACTTCAAGATAAACTAATCACAGAATATCAAATGTCGTTGGGTATCGACGATAAAAGAAAAAAGAAAAATTAAATAATTAGTCTTTAGGTGAAATTAAATTATTATAAAATTTAGAGAGAATAATATAATTGTGATATATATTATATTGAATGTAATGTCTAATGATGACTGATGAATGTAATCTAGTTTTGTATTATAATTATTAAAAACATTTTGATGTGGTTTTTATTTATATAACGTATTAGATGGGTCGATGGCAGAGCGGTTAGCGCACTGGGCTAGTAATCTAGTGGTCGCGTGTTCGAATCCTGCCTCGACCAATTTCGTTCACCTATAGCACAAGCATTTATATGCTTATTTTAGGTGTATATGTACTTGTTTAACAAGGAATAAAAAATAATGTAGTTGACGTCACCTGTGCATAAATCAAATTAGTACAGGGGAGATACGTTGTGTAATGTATGTATTGTGTGTGTCATTATAACAGTATTATTTTCAACAATGTTGTACAAAAATGTCACCCGCATTCAATTTCTTCTTTCACACAAACAAATGACTAAGTGTGAATTGGATGAAAATACAAATATATTAACTATACTGCACTTTCAAAGGTTATATATTTTCATTTCCACCCAAAATTCAGCCTCAATAATGTGTGGGAGTAAACGCATGTTTCATGCTTCCTTTTATAAGGTGAAGTTCACCTGGTTCTGGTTATCCCACATTGTGAGATTATGTGTAGTAGTATGTAAATGGATAATTAAAAAACAAACATATTTTTTAATATTTATTTTTAACTTACAAAAGATGAGTTTTTAGTAAATAAATATATTTTAATTTGGACAAAATATGACATTTTGATCATAAAAAGAAAATTACCGATTCTGTTACATTTTTTTTTTATATAATTTTAAAGTTAAAGCATCGTTTTTGTAAGAAAACATGTCATAGATTTCCAAATGAACCAATTCCATCCATCTGAATATAGTGAAATAACTATGTCAAATTTTAATTAGTCTAGCATATGGTGTGCAAATTTAGTTGTTCAGTAAAATACACTGTCATTGTTTCTTTAAATGAAATATAGATTAAATATGTTAATTTTGTTATATTACATTTGTTAATACATATTTACATATTAGTGTTATCCAGGAATTGGTAAATTTTCCTCCAAGTCCATGTTGTTTTTTACTATGTTATCAAAATATACATAAATGTATGTTAGACATTTTTCTAGTTATGTTTTAATATTTTTACAAAACGAGTGGAAATAAACAAAGTTAATATTAATATTTTAATATTTTTTAAATGAATTTCCACAATGCAAATATGTCTCTACGTTACAATATTTATTTTTACAGTTTCTTATGATGTTGAGAATCAAAGTGTCAACTTTTCTTTTTCATCAATATTAAATTTAGTAACTTCATGAAGGGGATAAGTTTATTTTTTATAGATTTATTTTTTATCTAACCACAGATTAGAGAATCAACAATTCATGAGAATGTCACTCTGTAAATCACAATAAACACAACACAATTTATGTGAATCATAACTTCATCAAAGTGGCAATATCTCATAACAAAAAAAACATTCTAATGAACCATCAATGGAGAGGTACTCTCATCAATAAATAAATTATGAATCGGTGTTTAAACTTGACTCGCATCGCAAACAATGCTATTTTGTATTTCTTTCATGTGAAAAAAAAAACACTAGTCTTTAACTGAAAACATTACTAGACATATTTGTTGCATCTTAAAAAGCTACCAAAGGCTCTTTATATATTTTGCATATATTTGCAGTCCTTAAATGTGATTCGTTCAATTTAAAGTTAAAATTACACAGCCAATCAATCTATTTAAAATTAGATTTAACAGTCAAATAAATCAACAGACATTTTATTATTAAATATTTTAGATTCAGTCAACATCTACCTCAGACCTTTGTGTTAGTAAAATGTGCATCCCATACTATTAACACATTTGAATTTAAATAATTTTGAGAATGTGTAGCAATAGAGAATAAGGATGAAGTTGTATGTAATTCGGTAGGTATATAAATCTGATAATGGAACAATTTGTGTATTGCAAACACTAACATTGTAATTTAACCAGTGACGTTTCCATGCCTAAAAGACGAGCATCATCTATAGATGCCACGTTCCGTCCATATGCCTATCCACAAGTACTGCAAGTTATTTTTCGTGTCTGTCGTCAAAAAGTTAATTTAATAAGTAAAATTATTGCATTTTTTAAATGATTTACCTAATGGATTATTTAAAATTGTCTTATTATTTAAAATATCTAGTAAAATTGATATTTTTATTAAAATATGTGTGGGCATTTTTGTCAAATATTCAAAAAAGTTCAATTGGTGAACTTAATTTGTGATCCAATTCTTTTAGATAATTGATTGTCTCCATGCAAAATTGTATTTTTATCTATTGATGCAATAATCAAAATGAGGCAATCATAAAAATGTACAACCACAACATTACACATTGTGTCTTCAAACATATTGCCAAATCTCAAACATTTTCAAATTCAAACGCCTCAATCATATTCCTGCCACAATTAGTATGTTCATCCAATTTGCAGCACAATTTCGTTTTACCATGTAGAAAACTCTTGCTGTCCTTACCAGCCTAATGAATATTACATAAAAATTTGGTTAGTGGAATGATAATTGAACATATTATAAGACTCGTTTGTGTGTTAATTGAGGACGTTGAGGAAGATTTTTCTTCGGAGGCGACTTGGCCCCACGGAGCTAGGGGTCCCCTGCGATCCGGTACTATGCACGGACCCTTGCATCTCGCACCCCAGCAGACGTCGCACATTTCTTTGTTGCCAGTTGAGAAGAAGACTCGGGCGCGGCGACCTGCAACAAAAAATAATGTACTGTTTTCGCAATGTGAGAACAGACAGCAAAAGTACATGTCTATATGACTTTTGTGTGACCTATCTATGTGGCATTAAAGCAATTGCGGACACTGTCATGCTCACATGCTCTAGATAAGTGATGTTATGGACCATTGACTCCGACTACGAAAGGTCGGAACTTCCAATTGATTACACCTCAAACTACAAAACACAATATTGTCTGTAAGTATCAACAAAATGCCTGAAACAATAGTAATAATACAATATTATATATGTACATAATATACATTAAATTGACCCATTATATTGAAGTAAAATATTTAGTTTTTTAATTCAAAGAGTTTAGAAAACATCAGGTGATGGGTATTTATGTTATAGGATAAGTGGATTGTATAAAAATGATCTCACCGATGTTTCCTATTCTGCTGGTTCACAATGAATGTTTTTTGTGTGTACTGGTCGAAACAATTAAGACATCTACACAGGGTGATCTTCAAACTTGTACAAAATCACACACTTGTCACTTCCAAATCTTGCAAATTATAATTCTCCAATGCAACAATTTCTGCACACATCAGTAAGGGGAAAGACAAGGAAAAGAGATATGGAAATATGCTTCTACAAAAATTTCAGGACAGATTCAGACAAAAGTAATTTGATGCCTGTACTTTTACTTAGTCAATTTTCATATTGCTAAGGTTGTGCAGTATTGTCCGTCGTCAAATTTAACTATTTGTATTGACTTACTGTCATCATCCAGGTCTCTCAATGTGATCACACCAGGATGTTCATTGGCCACTGCGTGTAGTCGAGGGGCACTGAGGGTCATACAAGTTTCACGAGGTCCCAAGGGGGCCAGGATTAGCTGCAGTACTTCGCCTTGGTTGGCAGACCTCACCTTGCCATTTGCCTGTATTTGTTATAAATATTAATATTATTTATTTAATATTCAAATCTGTTGAAAAAAATCAATATGGTTGAAAAAAAAAATAATACAGTCAAACTTTTGCAGTAAATTTCTTTTTTTAAATTTTTTATTGTAGGTATGTAACTCAAAGGTATGTAACTCAAAGGTATGTAACTCAAAGGTATGTAACTCAAAGGCCTATGAAGTTGATTACATCAGTCCAAATGGAATATGAATATCTACCGGCTGAGTTTTTTTTAATATCTTAATTACTATTCTTGCTATTTAAAAAAAACCTCTTAATTTTACCTTTTCTTCGCGATATACATTATTTTTTCATAATTCATACATTAGAAGGTAATTTAGTGTGCATATTTGTGTACATCCGTATGCCTAGGGTATACAAGGGCCTTTATTTCTAAACATACATACATAACATCATGCTGTTTTCATATTCTGGGTAGGAAAAAAGGACTGACCTCCGTACTATCCTATCCTTACATACATACGTGCATATTTTGTATAGAAAATAATATATCTTAAAATATTCAATAATTTGGATTTATGGGTTCATAGTTTGGTACAAATTCTACAACTATACATACATACTATCGTTATCAATAGTTGGATCTCATATGTTACATGCAACTAGTAAATAGATTACTTTATTTTACTTTAAAATAAAATTTTATAATTGAAATAAATTTGATTGAAAGTATTATCTTAAAACAGAACAAAAAATGTGTGTAAAGTTACCAATAATGCAGGTATGTCGACATCCAAGGTGTATCCAGATGGCAACCTGACCTTCATCAGGACAGGTCCACTGATTTCCTCACCAGACTTTTTCACAAACCTTTCAAAAAAAAATGTCCAATATCATTAAACAGAAAATATGAAATGAATAATGAATCAATTAAAGTATTAAAGTAAATTACTAATTTGTAATCAAACGTTACTCCTGTCAATCACGCTGTCGAAACATTGAAAACTATTATTTATGGTGCCTATGGTTTGAAATTAGAGGATTTTAATTTATATATGAATTTAAAATAGATTTTAGAAGAAATATAAAATATTGTATGGAATCTAATTGATTAACTTAGGTACTAACAATTACACAATGTACACCATGTCCCTTACAGGGCAAGCAGTGACAACCGAATGCCACAATATTTTATTTTGAAAACATCCATAGCCAGTATTGTGAATCTGTTTCCTTGAACCACAACAATACTATGACTGATAAACTTATTTCAAATCTTCAACTAATAAAGAAATGCTTGTTTTCTTTTAAACTTGCATTTGTAGTTACTTCCTGGATGAAATTTGTACAAAACTATATATTGTCGAAAATAAATCTTAACAACATACCCAATACAGATGGTAAGCTGAAGATGATGTTGTGTTGAGACAGCGTCAATCCTCGGATCCAGTGTGAACCTCGGCCAAGGTGCGGTTGCGTTACTACGACGTTGTCCTTGAATGGCTGCCACTACAGCTCCTGTACCTCGGCCTGTCACCTCGCATTGCTTCTCTTTTACCTGATCACAATTCAAAGATACATTAGTTGGGTTTCAATCATTTACAATCATATTCATCATCAGCAATGGCGCTACAGCCCGGTGCGAGCCTTGGCCTCCTCAAGAAACTGCCTCCATCCCGCCCTGTCGACAGCAAGTCTCCTCCAATTTGTCTGTCCGATCGCTCTTATATTGCCCTCGATGTCGTCCAGCCATCTCATCCTAGGTCTCCCTCTGCTTCTTCTTCCTTCAGGACAGGTGTCATATTACTTAATTTTATAATATATCATATTACTTACAATCATATTACTTAATTTTAAAATAATATTTACAATTTAGATAGCGCCGTTTGATGATTCGGGAGCGTTGATAGTAAAGTCTTATGTTGCTTTTAGAGAAAGTGCTCGTTGAAAGTGGATTGTCTCTAGATGTCTACAGAGTCAAATATAAAAGTGGAGTACTTTTAAGGACCACTCATACATATTAAAGTCTCAAACATATTGTCTAAGGTCTATATAGTCAGCATGTTGACTATAAAGACCTTAATGAGTAGTTAATTTATAATCCAGAATAAAGATGACCTGAGTGTGCGATGCCTACTGGAGAGCTCTTTTTTCTGACATAGCTTTACAATATATTGTGCTGCTAGGTATGTCTGCCTATATATTATATTGTTTCATGTTGACATTTTTATTACCTGCTGTCTCAACACCAAGAGATAGTTTCCTTTGTTGACATTTAGCACAGTTATATCATTTTCGTTGGGGCACTTGTACTCCAGGGTGGTAGTGCCCTCTGCGATCCTCGCTGCCAGGCGAGACAGTGCCGGGAGCAGAGGAGGGGGATAGGAGCGAGACAAGAGGGAGGGAAGGAGGGGTTTAGCGGCCCGCATGGCCTCACTCCTGAGACCCTGTGTCAGGAAGGCCTGTACAGCCCAAGAGGATGTCCAAGCACTCTTGCCACTGCCAGCCTGACGACGGAGGGGATTGTCAGTATCTTCTTCGTTCACGTTCCACCACATTGATCCGTCTGAAAAAGAACACACAATTGAATTGCAATTAAAGATTTATGGGATATCAGAGAATGTCTGTCTTTATTAGACATTCTTAGCTACAATTTTAAATTTTTTTCATCATGTACTTATGTACCAGGTATCATATTATACATTTTGGTCATATACTATTTTGTTGGTATAATACATGTACACTAGTGGCATTAAGTGTGGACACTTTTGCAGGAAGAATTTTTTTTGATAGAAAATTGCAATTTGTACTCATATATTACTATGAACCGTTTATTTTTTATATATATATTATTTCTGAATATCATGTGGCAAGGTATTTTAAATAAAAAAATATAGATATACATATAAAAATAAAAAAAATATTAAAAAGAAAACATTTTGTACATTTAGATGCATGCGGGTCAAAAATTCATCAATTCAGAGTCAAAAACAATAGGTAATAAACACATCGTTATTGTTTAATATTTGGTTGGGACTCCTTTGCTTTTCATGACTGCTTCTATTCTTCTTGGTATGGAGTCCACTAATCACCTTAAATTATCCGGAGTAATCACTCTGAACCAGCCCTTAATTACAGCCTCGATCAGCTCCCTCTTATTGCTTGGATTTTGATTTGAGACTATAATTTTAAGCCTTGACCACAAATTTTCGATTGGATTGAGGTCTGGACTATTACCTGGCCAAGATAAAACCTTTATCCTGTGGTCTTCCAGCCATTTCATTGATGTTTTGGCTGTATGGCATGGAGCATTGTCTTGTTGGAAGATGCACTCCTCACGTCGACCTGGGAACAGATCCTCTATCGATGGCAGCAATTTGGGTCCCAAGATCTCCGATTGGTATTTATTGGCATTAATAGTACCATCAACAATATGTAGACGACCTACAGCATTCCTGGACATGCAAGCCCATACCATTATGCTGATGGGGTGCTTCATAGTGGCCGTCATACATGCAGGAAGCATGTCCTCTCCAAGTCGTCGCCTGACGAATTTTACACCATCACTTCCGAATATGGAAATACGCTACTCATCACTCCAAATTACTTTCGCCCAGTCATCAGTAGTCCAGCCTTGATGTTGTAAAGCCCAAATCAGGCGTTTTTTTCTTTGCTTTTCATTAAAAAAAGGCTTTTTTCTAGGCCTTCTCGACTTCAAGCCATTTTTGCAAAGTTTTTGTCTTACTGTCCTGTCACTGATATCAACTCCAGATGCTTTCATAGCTTGCTGAAGCCGTTTTGAGCTCAATCTACGGTTTTTAAGAGCAAGTCTACAGAGTTGTCTTTCATCTTGAACACTAAACTTCTTCTTTCTTCCGGATTTATGGGCATTTTTGGTGCTATTAGACACTTCAAATCGCCCACAAACTTTGCGAACACCTGACTTAGTCGCACCGCCGCCTAGTTTAATGGCTATCTCCTGATATGTATAGCCCTATTAGCGAAGAGTAACTGCTCTGCTCCTCTTTGATGGAGACCAGTCCACTCGTTTAATAACCATTTTTAATTATATAGCACGAAAACTCGATTTTAAAAGTGACTACATATGTAAAATCTCAAATGAAACTGAAGTCTGGTAAGCATTGAGAAAACCAAAGGAAGTACTTACTTATTCATGTTTAAAATGGATGACTTTTGCTAATAATAAGCGTTGATTGGACGAAGAAATAATAAATACCCATATTAATGGGTTTTTAATGACCTATGCACATTTAAAGTGAATATTAAGTCGACACAAGTGTAGGTGATTAACAAAATACATTTCTCTCAAAATTACTTAAGCATACAAAAAGGCTATAAATCAATATAAATTAACAAAAATGCATTAAATTTATTGGAAAACACATCAATAAACATCCAGTCATTAATAATTAAAGGTATTTCATAATGGTTTTTCAAAAAAAAACGAGATAAACTGAAATTACCATTGAAAATTAAATTTTGTCAAAAAGTGTCCACACTTAATGCCACTAGTGTATAATGAAATTGTACAGCTCAAACTACAAGTCCAATCTACTACAAATTGATATCATATGTGTAAATTGCATTAATTTAAAAATAATTAGTTTTTATTACACATTCATCTATATTTTTTTTTCTGTCAAAACTTTCAAATGGCTCTCAAGTATTGGAAAAATAGGAGTTTTGTCCAAAGAATGTATGATACAATAGAAATGCATTTTATAAACATGCATACAGGGATTGTTAACTTTTCAATAAGAAAATAGTATGCTATAATTATGTAGGTAGGTACCTAATAGATAGTTTGTTTAGTCTTGATTACAACCCACTTGTTTTTCAAATAATTTGATTTATTGAAAACAAATTATTTTTAAAAGTTTCACCGTAGGGTTATTTACATAATTGAATTTATACCAGTGTTATTGGCCACCTGGTCCAGTAGATTGACAGCTTGGAAGGCGGAGGGATGTCTGGCTGTGGCCAGGGCTGCTGCGACTGGGGCCAAGGTGGCTGGTCCTCCTGAATTGGCTTCCTCCAGGTGTCGAGCCAACCAGTCTTGGGCTTTACTTATCACATTGGTGTATTCTTCCAGTGTAAGGTGCTGGAAATTCATTTATTTACTATCCAAGAAGGTACTTTATATCTTTAGTGAAAAAGTTTTTACGATAAAATTTGTTTATATTATATGGTTTTATTTCTATGTACCTAACGGTTGAGTGTTTTCCAGAATTCGCAAATATTTCATCACGACACACGAAAAACCCAATTTTCTTAAAAGGTATCGTAGAGAGTACAGTTGTGATGTTTTTATGCATATGTTGTATGGCATACTATAAAACTTTGTTTTCTCTGCACAGCCCAAACTATGAAATGGTTTATTTCTTTTCTTCTCTATGATTAAATTTCATCTTGTCTAATTTGATATAGTGCATTCCATACAATAGATCTTTTCGTTTTTTTTGTATTGGTAAGCTTGCATAGTTGACAATCTGAGACTTAGCTTTTATAAATAAATTTAAAATTCATCATATTATTTAGGGGGTATTTTTTTTGTTGAAATAATATACAAAACAAAAATATTTTACTGAAGACACTACCGTCGACCAATACCAGTTAATGCGTTTCATAAATTAACATAAGATCGGAGTAATTAATTGCTATGAGTTTATTATTTCATTAATTTATTTCAAGTTTTGACTCTCAGCTAATACAAGTAAATATATACCGCGAATATAATTAAATTAAATAAAATATCTTAGTTTCTAACCACGTTGAGTATTTTTATTTATATGCTTATAGGGTATTATAAGTTTATAAGTTTGTATAGAGTATTATAAGTTTGTCTGGACGAAACTAGTTGGCATAAAAATACTCAACGTGGTTTGAAACTAAGATATTTTATTTTATTTAATTATATTTGTTAAAATGTGCCACAAAGAATTAGCAGCAAAGTATGAAGATATTACCGCGAAAACTAAAGGTGGACAGATTATGGTACAATACTTGTAATGTTAAATTTACATTTATTATATTGTTAAAAATATTTTTCATTTTTAAAACAGTAAAACTTAAACAAGTGTTTAATTTCAATTCATATTAAATACCTTTGTTTCTATGAAGGTATTGAGAGTCAGAGCTGTTAGTGTGATGGTGTTCTGCTGCAGACTGTTTTCATTTGGTTGAGTTGCAGAGTCCATCTCTTGCCAATGTCCATCAGCCTCCTGCTTCATGGCCAGCCAGTGCAGGGCATTGCGGACAACAGAGGCACTCACACCCACATCTCTACGTTCACTGCCCATACCGGCCGACAGCCATCGAGCTGAGTATTCTGTTACCCTGAAAGGTGCAAAGATATAATAATTTCAATCTATCAATTGATAATTAATCTATTGGTTCAAAAGGAGCAGATGCGCCGGATCCACATTCATTGGAGACACAATATTATTTCAATATTAACATATTCAATAATACAGTGGACCTACATACGGTAATCAGGCCTCCTCTGTAATAAGACATTCCTATGCTGTGCTGTCTATTGTGCAATTAAATTTACTAAATTCTAAATTACATATATGTTTTGTAGTACATTTTTATAAATAAATAATGTAATTTGTCAGATAACAAGGTACTCTTTTTCAAAAAGTTCTAGACTTACAAATTCTCCTTACAAAATGCCTGTCAGATTTCTGCAGGTCTACTGTTATAGTAATTTATTTAGTGATGCAAGATCACTCCAAGGACTCTTTAATTTTAATTTTGGCTTTACGGAATAAAATACTTTTATGTAATTTACAATGTCATGATAAGACAAAGAACCAAAGTAGCCGATGTAGCGGAAAGGGTCGTTGGCCTTAAGTGGAGCTGGGCTGGGCATATTGCCAGATGCCAGGATTCACGATGGACTAAAAAGATCTTAGAATGGCGACCGAGAACAAGCCGAAGAGGTGTCGGCAGACCCCAGGCAAGGTGGTCTGATGACATCAAGAAATGTGCCGGAGGGAGATGGATGCAGTGTGCCCAAGACAGGGAGTTGTGGAGGATCAAGGGGGAGGCCTATGTTCAAGAATGGATGAATACAGGCTGAAGAAGAAGATGTAATTTACTGTAAGTGTCAATGCTATGGGCTCCACGTATATTAGTAGGCACTTAAGGGCCATTTACACTGAAACTTTATTGGCTCTGTCTGATTCCTTCAAAGAATTGGTATTCTGTTATTCATACAATTGCAATTGATATTGTCTTTTGACACAGTTTTTGAATTTAGTGTCATGTTGAGCCTTAAAGATCATAGAGTATACCTAATAGTTAAACCTACATAGTCTATTCGTTTTGGACACTAGTGTTGTTCATTAAGAAGAGGTGCTATGTAACATTTTTTTTATCTCCATACATCAACTTTGCAACTAAATCTAGCTCTAGCTGATACTTGAGTAAACTCACCAGATACTGCCATCTTGGTTCTTCTGTATGCTGAAGGATCCATCTGGTTGTAGATAGGCCAGTTGTTGCTGATAAATCTTTTGCATCTGTTCCAAAGCCATCACTCTGACTGCTTCAGATAGCTGACCGGTATTCTGACAAATAGAATACAATATATTTTATTTTTTGACAAATTTAATTATCTCAATAGAGACAAAGTGGGAATGTATAATAGGAAAACTTGGAAATCAGTCATCTACAGGATTACTTAAAGCACTTGCGCAATGTTCACCAATTATTGCCTTTTTTGACTCCTTATCAATTAAGTATATTATCCCGACTGCTGGGGCACACTTGGTAAGCCAGCTGACTTCTGTGCGGACGTCCTGGGTTCGATCTCTAGCAGGTGAAAAATTTATTTAAATTCATTTCTCACACAAATATTGCTTCTCTGGGCTGAAAACATTGGTTAGCAGGAAAAATTGACTATGCATAGTTTATTGCCATGGCAATAAACGCACCACTTGCGCAGGGTGCAAGGAAGTGTTTTTTATTATGTTGCATGATACACAGTTTGAAAATAAGTTTATGTTATATTACTGGGGTACGGAATAATTGGTTTTTGAGAAAGCACCGATAAATACCTAGTTAAAGAGAATCCGACTTACATCGAGAGTTTGTATCAATACAGCCGCTTCCATGAAGGGAATCATGTTGTGGTATCCGCTGGCAGGGGGTTGAGTGGCCAAGCGAGGGAGTCTCTCCAGGACGGGAGCCAGCAGCCAGCCCCAAGCGAGGGCGCTATACGCTGTGGGAAGGGGCTGGCCCTTGTACCGTCCCCTGATGCGCGGCATCACGGCCAGACTGAGGTTGGCTTTGGCAGAACCGGAATTCAAATCGAGGATGCTGCATGTTTGAGTGGACTCTTCTTCACCCTCCGGCTGAAAAAAAAACAACAAAGTATGGCGCATTACTAACATACGACTTATGAGTTATTTGTTTCCAGAGATCATGGCCACTTATCTGATGTCCAAAACAATAATAACTGAAGTCAATGTCAGTCCATTGGCGTATTGATTGGTATTTTATATGTACCATGGTCCCAAGCTTTATAATATAGAGGGCTCTATGAGCTATGTGTTTTTTCTAGCGTTCTGCGAAGAGGCCAATTACAGTCTTCATATGTGGAGAGGGTGAAAGTTGAAATGATGGGTGTGCAAACAGCTTTTAATGAGTCATTCGCCGAATGGTCCGTTTCCATGTAGGACGGTCATGGGCAGATCGAAGGACTTTGGTAACTGAAGATCATGTATTAGGGTACTCCATCGGGTCGGTGAACGACCTCTGGAAGATGCGCTGTATAATGATTGTCGACAGGCGATTCTGTCTTTCATTTAATATCACGTTGGTACTCCTACCAGTCCATGGTATTCGCATCATTCTCCTCCAACACCACACCTCGAAAAGAACTCGTCTTTCTCTTTTAGCTATAAATTGCAACTTTCTCTTTTAGCTATAAATTGCAACTTTCTCTTTTAGCTATAAATTGCAACTTTCTGTTTTATATATCACTAATATTTTTATGATAAATTTTCTCAATTGAGACGATACGGGAATTTATATTTTTACAGTATAACCGGCAATTCAGGCACCTATATGGCTTACGTCTTGTCATCGGCTGATTTACATGATCACTTTAAGCGCTTGTGCAACATTCACCAATTATGCCTTTTATTGATCAACGAATGTGAACAAAAGATTCACAATCGTGGGCTGTCATCGACTTCGGATCTTTTCAAGTGTAAAGCAATAAAGGTGTGACTAAGATCTCTTAAAAAAAATAAACTTATTGGGAATCCGTCTATAGTATAACTATGACAGAATTTCTTGAAGGCTTTAAAATTTTTAAAAATCTATATATGTTACAAGGTGATAAAAAATCGTTTGAAAATAAGCTTATTGGGAACATCATCGCTATCTATCGAAGACTTATTTATAACGCCATCTATTGAGAAATAGGTTTTAAGTGAACACTGAGAAATTGAAATTAGTAAAAGAAAACAATTGACTCGCATCAAGGAAAAAATCCAATGTTTGCGTAGATATATGCAACCATAAAAATATTCCCTTTGCAGATATTTTTGTTATACTCACGATTATTTCGACGTCTTGTTCAAAGGAATCTGCCAAACCCACTCCGCTGGATGTGAGCTGAACAGTTATAGTTCGAGCACCTTCTATAGAAGTTGGTACAGAAATAAAGAAGACAACAGTTCCACTTCTTCCAGGAGGCACACGAACCTTCTGCCGTTGGTACAGTTCCAAGGCTGGAAAAAAACGAAAAAGTTTTTTAGTTTTATGTTTCACCATAAATAGAAAATGATGTTAATTACTAATTTAAATAGGTACCTGTAACGAGATTTGGTAGAAAATATGTCTTGAAATCTCTCAAATTTAAATAGGTAGGTACCTGTAACGAGATTTGGTAGAAAATATGTCTTGAAGTCTCTCAAATTTAAATAGGTACCTGTAACGAGATTTGGTAGAAAATATGTCTTGAAGTCTCTCAAATTTTCATACACGCTTTATTTTTTATTTAACCAATCATATAAATTGTATTATAAATATTTTTTTATTATTTCAATTATTTATATGATTTTATTTTATATTATTTGGGTGCAGAAAAAAGAATTTTCATTTTATTTTTTTGCATATAAGTTGCAAATATCAGATTGAGTATTGGATATGCAAGACCATGGGGTTCAAAAATACCGCAGCAGGTATAACAGCGATTGGATTATAATGCAAACCGAGCAACTGACGTTGATTATTGTTGCGAGTTGCTTGATATATTATTTGTGGGTAGACTATATTCATTATAGGCATTATATTTGTTCATATTAGGAGAATTTTAAATATTTTCTTTTTTACTTTTAATATTTTATATTGTATATATTTAAGCAGATTTAAAAATGTATTTTTTTTATATATTGCCTACCCACACACAGACATTGCCTTTGTGGAAATTTTGGTAATTTGTAATCCTGCTTTGTATTTTTTTTGTATTATTTGTTTCTTAAATTTTGTACCATGTTCCAAAATTAAAATAAATAAATAAAAATAATGAACCCTGAGTACTGGTGCCTTTCGGAGATGACATTATCCAAAGTGTGAAAAATTGCTAATTTAACAGAGGGCATCACACTGGCTTAGTAATTTTTTTTTAATTTTCTCTTTGTTTGGTTAACCATATAACACAATAAAATGAAAAATAAGTATTACATATATTATATAGATATATTAAATCAAATCTTGATGTCGTTTCTTTTGGCGAATTTTAATATTAAATTGAATATTATATCTTTTTAACTGCTATGCAGCAAGGTCAGAATGTTCATGGGCAGTGGGATCTTATATTTTGAGAGAGATTGGTATAGTGATGGGGGTTGGGAGTTGAGAGGACAAGAAAAGAAGATATGGTCCAAGTCTTCCACTTCCTCACCACATTCGCAAGCTGGAGAATCTTTTATCCTAATTTTGTATAAATGAGCAGGTGTACAACAGTGACCAATTCTCATTCTGTTTATAACCGTTATCTCTCTCCTATTGCGCATAACAGAAGAGTACCATGGCTTAACTGGAATACTTGGTTGAATTGAACCATATCTCCTTCCCCTGGTGAGGGAAGATGTGGACCAAAGTTTGGTCCATTCAGAGGTGAGGAAAGATTTAGTTAAAGGAAGAAGATCGGGTATGAAATTATAACTATAGGAAGAAGCAGTACCTCCCTGCACAGCAGATTTTGCCAATTCGTCAGCCGTCTCATTTCCCTGGATTCCCCTGTGTCCTGGGAGCCAACCCAAAACGACATCAAGATTTTCATCTTTTAAAGAATATAACATATGACGAATATTAAGGGATATAGAATTAAAAGGATGGAGAAAAGGATTAGCGGAGACTGTTTTCTGTTTGACTGGCTTAGTAATGCTAGAAGTAAATATTTCCAAATAGAATCAAAATAACGCTAATCGTCTATCTACATATTGTGTAGTAATATTCAATTAGATTCGTTATTAACAATCTAGAAAGAGTTTAAACCTCACTCTAGCTGCCACGGCTGATTTCGTTCGCCTAAAGCACAAGCATTTATGCTTTATTTAGGGAATTTATGAGGTTGTACGTATATGTATGTAATTTTTTTTTTATTCATTCATGTATTTATTTAGGTATTTATTTAGTAATTTATCTGTTTGTTTGTTTGTTTGTTTATTTATTTATTTATTTATTTATTTATTTATTTATTTATTCATTCATTCATTCATTCATTTATTTATTCATTTATTTATTTATTTATTTGTTTGTTTGTTTATTTATTTATTTATTTGTTTATTTATTTATTTTTTTTTGTTTATTTATTTATTTATTTGTTTATTTTTTTTTTTTTTTTGTTTATTTATTTATTTATTTATTTGTTTATTTATTTATTTATTTTTTTGTTTATTTATTTATTTATTTATTTATTTATTTATTAATTAATTAATTAATTTATTTATTTATTTAATTATTTATTTATTTATTTATTTATTTATTTATTAATTTATTTATTTATTTATTTATTAATTAATTAATTAATTGATTTATTTATTTAATTATTTATTTATTTATTTATTTATTTATTTATTTATTAATTAATTTATTTATTTATTTATTTATTAATTAATTAATTTATTTATTTATTTATTAAGATTAAAACAATTACACATCACACATATACATTTTTGTTTTATAAATAATAAAGTTGATTAATATGTGCAATCACAATATTTCCCAAAGATAAGTTACAATGTAAACATAGACACGCTTAGAGATTAAGATAGAAAAAACCTATACATATTGAAAAAACAAATGTACTTTTCACAAGGAAAAAGAATCCAATAGCAATTTATTTCTGTGACATGTTAAAAATTTGACAGCTATATTTTTAATTTTTCTTTTTACCTTTAGGTGAATCAACTTCGTTCTTTTCCTCGAACCTGAAGTCTTGTCTGAGGTTCTGCAGCGTGATCTCGGCCTCTATTTCCACCCCAGTTGGATTGGTGACGGTAGCCGGCAGCGCGAGAACCTCCTTCTCCCTGAGGGTCGAGGGTATGGTGGCGCGCAGTACTGGCCGCCTGGTGGGGCGAGGGGCGCGCAGTGCTCCGATGCTCAGCCCCTTCACTGGGTGGACGGACCACACACCGGCGCCCCATCCACTGCCGGGAGAAGCGGGAAGACGACGGCCAAGAATGCCTCTGCCTTCAGACCTGGCAATTTTAGTAAATGAGGATTATTTTTTTTTAAAGAAAATTGGCTCTTGGTAAACTTAAACAATAAATTATTGTGTACTTATCTCATTTTCTGGAATTTGCAAAGAAAACTGGCACTTAAAATTTATTATGTACCTCATTTTTACCGACGTGGCTGAGTGGTAATTCGTTTGACTCCTTTACCGGCGTCCTGGGTTCGATTCCCAGCAAACGGGGAATTAATTCAAAATTTATTATCTGGGCTGGCAACACTGGCTATAGTTGAAAGAAATTTTCAGGTTTGTGTCATTTTGCGATGTATTTTGTTGAAAAATGAATTTTCGTATGAATTTATAATGACTCATGAACAAAAAAAAACTATTTAAAAAATGTAGGTATTCATAAATGCTTCCATGAATATCAATTTCCACAGTCCTCTATACCTACAGTTTATACCAGAGGTTCCCAAACTTTTTTCTCAAAGACCACTTTAAAATTTTTACTTGTTTCGGTAGACCCCCTGCTGCTACATTTCTATCATATTCCCAAAACTTAAAAAATGTGTTGATTAGATCTGACGATGGTAAAAAATTTGCAATATTATTTTTTCGCGCTGTGTATTATTGTATTTGCTGTGTAATTAATTGTATGAGAACCGCAACTTCTAATGAATCATTGCCTAAAAATTGAAAAAAAACTGAATATTAGAATCTTAAAGCTTCAAAATGCTTTTTTTAAAGTCTCAGTACGACCATTTTTCACCGAAATACAGCCTGTCAAAAATCACTGAAAAATTTGTTTTTTTTTTGTTGTCTCATTTTTTTAATAGTGTATTATCTGCCTACATTGATAGGTAAAGCCAAGCCAACATTTTTGTTCTTTACTATCGAAACCAGATATACTTTCGTGGGCCCCCAATTACAACTTGTGAACCCCTTTTTTTCACGCCAACGTAGACCCCTGGGGGTCCTCCTAGACCACTTAGAGAATCACTGGTTTATATCTACTAAGTTGAATCTCTTTCATATTGATATATGTTCAGTATTGGCTATATCCCAATCATTTAAAAATGCTTTTTTTTCAAGAAATAAAATGATATTATATTACCCAACAGTGAGGTTAGCAAAGAGCCAAGTGTCTGACGGCATGGCGCCAAGGTGTACTCTCGGAGAGGGTGGTGGAGGTACACGACTGAAGGCGAAAGGTCCAGCCAGTGGTGGTCGAGTACTTTCATCAGAAAATGGAAGAAGATCCGACTCAGAATCGCCAACATTTCCACCTGAAGTAAACAACAAAACTGGTCGGTATTTCGAGAATACGAGTCTTATATAATATTCATTTTTATATTTTTACGAGAGATTTCTCTTCCAACCAACCAAGTCTCTAAAGTTAATTCGGTACAATAGTATTTGTTTACACCGAAAAAAAATATAACTGTATAAAAAGGGAAGAAAAAAATAAGATAAGAATAGTGATGAGCAAAATTCTTTTAAGCTTGGTCTTTTATTTAATTTATTATTATTATTTCTTCTTTTTCTTCTTCATCTTGGTGTAGACCGAGGGTCTGTTGGTACAGGATGGTCCTCCTGAGATGCTGAGTTCCACCTATCTCTCCATCGTTTCGGGGGTCTTCCTCAATTATTTCTTAATTTACATATTTGAATAAACTCAGTCGGGTATGCAAGCCCATGACCACATCTGTAATTGCAAGATCAAAACCGGAGGTCTTAGTTTTGCATTTGCTCATCACTAAACGAGGAAAAGAAGTACGGAATTGAAGGTCACAGAAGGAATATTCAGAAATTATTTGATATAGGTATACATTTTTTACAGTTTTAATAAATTTTAATATATTTTTCTGATAAATATGTAAGTAAAATAAAGAAGTCAGTCTTGGTGACTTAGTTATACGTGGTTAGATAACTGAATTCAGAATCAAAGTTTCTGGGTTCGATTCCTGGCGAAGACACAATTTTTCAATGTGTTTTCAGTCTGAATCTCTAAAACTTGCAACATCGTAGGTCTCCAAGACATGTTAAGTGATGAGCAAAAGTTTTGCAAGACCAAGACTGACAAAATTTTATTTACGTATTTATTTTGAATTAAAAAGTAAGCGATTAACTACTTACCATCTATATCATACTATTTATTATTTATTTATCTTATGGTCACAAAGTTAGTATATCACAACAATATGTCGCACTGTAGTGCCCGTCAAAAGTTAAAAAATAAAATCTAAGTTTTCTAAATAATTGGCCGCTGCTTCACTCAGGACCATAAATTCCGAGGGGTCCCCCCCAAAGGCTCTTAAAGCACACTCAGACACCACATGGCTCACAGTCTGCCTCTCCGCACCGCAGTCACACTCAGGAGAGTCCCGCCATCCACACTTGAAGGAGAAGTCGGCACATCTGCCGTCATACTATAAACTGCTGTTACATTTTAAATATTTCATTGTAACTATTGATTTTAACAGAAACATAATAAAAAAAACACTGAAATTTTTTTTAATAATACTAACAAATTTCATGTTCAAATTAACCGGACTATAGTGACTAAGAAACATTTGGTTATGTGCAACTAAATGTTTTGTGTACACAGCCAAACAGTACAGTCATAAATAGGTAAACATTTATTGATATTACTTATTATTGAGATTGTGTACACATTTAGTGTGGAACGGGAACAATCACCTGGTTAATAATTGCATATAATTGTCAACAAAAATTGTAAACTGCTAGCCCTAGAACAAGATTTTGTAGTTGGGCAGCAGCAATCTACTTATTTATGTTGTCATTATAAATATGGTGTGATAAAAGGTAAAATAAATATATATACAAAATAAACAAAGGTTTGGCTAAAACTTCAGTTCGGTTGTAATAATATTTTTTTCTGTGTATAAGTGTCAAAACCAAGACTCGATCAATGCAAGACCAAGACCATCCAAGTCTTGGTCTTGCATTTGCTCATCACTAATATTTATGTACGTATCAAATTAATATTTGACATAATTACCTACCTGTTTGTTGCCCGAGAAGCAATGTAAAATAGAGTATGCGTCTCTATTAATATATAGTATAATAATAACTTGTCGGCTTTCGTGGCTCAGTTGGATAGATATTTGACTTTTGACCTACAGGTCTCGAGTTCAATCCCCTTTAGGTATTATATAGTTTTTGATTTTTTTGGTGCGTGTTATATTAATATTTGACATAGTACCTACCTGTTAGTTACAAGAGAAGCAATTAAAAAAACAACTTACTTTTGTTGCTTTTCTTCACATAATTGTTCGTCAGCAGTACAACGCCAGATTTCTGAAAATAATTTTAAATTAACTCAATTCCATGAAAATGAAGACACTTTTTTATTATTTAACAATAATTTAGACTGAGTTATTACTATGTACGCTTATTTCTATAAATAATACCTATCCATTATAGCTCAGATACTAAAATATATCTATGCTTCGAAGATACGATTTGGATATAAACATCCGTATTTTAATAATTATTACAATTAACAGTTTAAAAACAAACACGGTAGCGCCTGACGAAAACATGTTCAAAAACCAAGTACTGATACAATTGTGTAAAATGTTCTTCCCCCACCACCACCTGTTCTGTTTATGGAAACTAATAACGGCCTCTTGCAGAACACACGAAGAACTATTTAGGTATATTATCTGAGTTAACTTTGAATCACATTTCAAAAAATAATTAAAACATTAAAACACGAATGAGTTATTTGATACGACCGGATTCGAAAATACCACCTTAATCGACAAGATGGATGGTAAATTCCATCAGCTGTCCTGATGAAGAATCGGTCGCTTTTTATCCTGTCGCGTAAATAACATACGTGGTTTAAGACAAAGCGATTATAATAAAAAAAAGTATAATATATTTGAATTATAATATTTACCGCAACAGTTTCAAAAATAGTATGTCCTTCTATTTCTTGAAATCTATGAGGCAGGGCTTCCGAGAAACCACTGAATGATCGAATTTCCTTCAGTACCTGAAAATCATAAAATTATACTGTTCAAAATGTTTTTTTCTGTGATACTACTTTCACACAGAAAGAGATCCATTCATAAACTATGATCTTCACTGATCCTTTCATACTGTCTCACTCATCCTCACCGATCTTTTCGTGCTGTCTCACGCATCCTCACTGATCCTTTCATACTGTCTCACACATCCTCACCGATTCTTTCATACTGTCTGACACATCCTCACCGATTCTTTCATACTGTCTCACACATCCTCACCGATCTTTTCATACTGTCTCACGCATCCTCACTGATCCTTTCATACTGTCTCACACATCCTCACTGATCCTTTCATACTGTCTCACACGTCCTCACTGATCCATTCATACTGTCTCACACGTCCTCACTGATCCATTCATACTGTCTCACACATCCTCACTGATCCTTTCATACTGTCTCACACATCCTCACTGATCCTTTCATACTGTCTCACACATCCTCACTGATCCTTTCATACTGTCTCACACGTCCTCACTGATCCATTCATACTGTCTCACACGTCCTCACTGATCCATTCATACTGTCTCACACATCCTCACTGATCCTTTCATACTGTCTCACACATCCTCACTGATCCATTCATACTGTCTCACACATCCTCATTGATCCTTTCATACTGTCTCACACATCCTCACTGATCCTTTCATACTGTCTCACACATCCTCACTGATCCTTTCATACTGTCTCACACATCCTCACTGATCCTTTCATACTGTCTCACACGTCCTCACTGATCCATTCATACTGTCTCACACGTCCTCACTGATCCATTCATACTGTCTCACACATCCTCACTGATCCTTTCATACTGTCTCACACATCCTCACTGATCCTTTCATACTGTCTCACACATCCTCACTGATCCATTCATACTGTCTCACACGTCCTCACTGATCCATTCATACTGTCTCACACATCCTCACTGATCCTTTCATACTGTCTCACACATCCTCACTGATCCTTTCATACTGTCTCACACATCCTCACTGATCCATTCATACTGTGTCACACATCCTCACTGATTTGAATCTTTATATCTGGAATATTTATTCATATTTTACTGTTTTTAAACCTAGCTATTCAAATTTTGGTGTTCATTTGAAATTTATCACACTCGCACAAATTACGCAGCGAGTATTATGTATGTACCTAACTATTAAATTTTTGTTGCCTCAAACAGACCTTCGTCTAGTGACGTAATAAATACCATTTATTAACTGCTATGTATTTTTAAGAAATATTCTATTGATTTGTTTTATACTGCCCAGAAAAGATTTTAGAAAACGCAATTATGATATTTAGCAAAATCAAATATATTCTCAACATGTTCATGCGGTTGTGAAAATATATATATTGTACATATAATTACTAGACTGGTGGATTTGTTGCCAAATGGAAATTTCTTCCAACCAACCAGAGTTAATGTTGATATTCAATACAATACCCCTTATTCAGTAACTGTTGTAACTAAAATAGGAACATTCTAAAATTGCAGATTTTAGATTTACGATCTTTATTCAGTGTTATAAAATATCAAATTGGACTAAATGGAATAGGAACATACCTATATTGGCCGGAACGTTCTTAAAAAGTTACTGAATAGTTACAATAGTTACTGAATAGGAGTTCTCCTAGGTAGTAGTGTATTCCAACTGTCGATTTGTTCAGGAGAACTTTGTTCTCTTAACATATCGACAATGTATCAAGCCAGAATACGCGAGAATTGTATGGAGAGGTCTACTTTTTTCACGGCTTTTCCAACTTTGAAGTCAAAAAACACAAACTTAGAGGCTTCGCAGCATATATGTTCCATACACGGATTTACTCAGAATTCGGAGTAGAACATTTCGTGTGTCTGTGTGTGTGTCTGTGTGTGTGTGTGTGTATGTCTGTGTGTGTGTGTGTGTGTGTGTGTCCGTCCCCCCCTTATAACTTTTGATCCGCTCAATTTACAGAGCCTAAAATTTCAGAATATATAAACAGTTACAGGCCTACAAAACTTTTATACTCCTATATCTCAGAAACCATAAAAGCTAGAACGCTGAAAATTGGTATAAACATAGAAAAATACAAAATCTCAAATTAGTTTTTTCAAAAAAATTCCAGGGTTTCTCAAACATTTTTTATTAAGAAAAGTATTTTTTTTTATGATAAATTTATGAGTTTAACTGCCTATATTTCCATTTTTTTTTAAAATATCGAAAAAAGCCGAAACACCCCAACTAGATAATTTAATTTTATATAAAAAATATTAACATTGTAGCAGTACATCTCAAATTTTTTTTAACAATTTTTATAAAAATTGAATTTAGTGACGACATCGCTTCATACAATTTGTATGGTAGTCACCTATACACAATATCAAAGAAGACTTAATAGTTTGATACTTCATCTCTAAACATACAATATACATATACCATCATGCTGTTTTCATATTTCGGGTAGGAAAAAAAGACTGACCTCCATACTATCCTATCTTGCTACCTAGGTACATGTGTTGTATAGAAAACTAAATATCATAAAATAATAAATAATTTGTATTTATGGGTTTGGTACTTATTCTTCAACTATACATACTATCGCTGTCGACAGTTGGATCTCATGTGTTACATGCAACTAGTCTATAATATAAATTTATCCTGTGCAGCGTTAGCAATATTATGTTAAGTATATACCTAATAATTAAATAATAATATATTTATTTTACTGAAAATAATCATAAATTTTAATACATGTTTTCCCAACGTTGACACGTATAACAACGTTGGTACGTATAGGTATATTAAGCATAAATGCTTGAGCTATAGGCGAACTTATCGGTCGAGGCAGCTAGAGTGTAGTTCGATCTCTCCAACAATGATTTACTAAGCCATGTGCAATGCCCGCCCTAATTATTTTCTTTTACATTAAACCGACCACAGCTAGTACATCTATTGGGTATAAAATAAAATATTGATATGTTACAATATCCTGAGAAAGTCCGTCGCCCTGCCCGGCACCGTAGTGATGATCAGATCCTACTCCGAACCCTGGAGATGGTGTACCAGCCATGAGGGCGACATAAGAGTCAGGTTCTGACACCACACTGAAGTCCACGTTGCCCAATGCTTCTGGCTCTTCGGGAGATATGCGAAGATTTATCTGAAAGAATCACAATTTTTATTTTAACATAATAATGGTCTTTTTTGACAAATTTGTAACATCTCAATAGAGTCGAAGTTGGAATATTTAGGAAAATACTAGTCTTTTTTTGTTAGGTACCGGCTTAAAATAGTGCTTCGAATCGCTCTTTTATATAATCAGTGTTTTCGAGTGTCCTGTAAGAGTTGGCTAATCGAAAATACAAGAGTTCATCAATATAATATATTCTGAATATTTGGATTGACAAAATTTTTCAACATCTCAATAGAGACGAAGTTGGGATATTGTAGAAGAACCAGAAACTCGAAGCACGACCTGTCATCGGCTCGTCACCTCATTTATAAAGACTGTTGCTTTCATTGTTTACAAATAAACTAATTATTCAATAGATGGCGTTACAAAAAGGCTATTCCGTTACTTCATAGATGGTAATAGCATAGTTCCTTATTTTCAGGTGAATTGTTACACATTATTTAAATATATGGAACTTTCAAAAATTACATTGATAAGGGAACTCAATAAGAAGCCATAATTGGTGAACGTTGCGCAAGCGCATAAAGTGATCACGTAAACCAGCCTATGACAGGTCGTAAGCCCTGTAGGTACCTCGAGTTCCTGGTTCTTCTACAATATCCCAACTTCGTCTCTATTGAGATGTTAAATAGTTTGTCAAGAAAAATATCGTTTGACTCCCGACAGGGAAAAAAATATAATGTTTGCGTATATGCAATTAAAAATAATATTCGAGTGAATATTTGCCTTTGTAGGTGTGTCGGGATACATGCTTGTGCCGTGCATCCTTTTATGGTATAATGCACACGCGCTCACCTGTCGCTGGTTACTTCTCATAATACGCTATGGTGGTATGGATGGATCTTCAAAAGAATACATCCTTTAATAACATTTCGTCACAAAACAATCTTCAAACTAATCCAACTGAATACTCACATGGTTCTGGAAGATTCCATGGACTTGGAATTTGAGCGATGTTACTGTCAATTGAGAAGACTCTGATACATGATAAAGCATCAAAATGGCTTCTGGAGCCATGGCGTGGGTGGCTTGGAACTTGAATTCGTCCATTTTGCGAGCAGGAACGATCTAGAAATACAAATATTATGACCTTATTCAATTGAAATGTGTTGTAATTAACATATGTACCATCACTTAGAAATACCAACTATCAGGAATTCAAATATAAATTTAATGTTAGGTAAATTTCAAAAAAAATCTCGGCGTAGAGGGGGCAGTTTGCGCACACACGTAATCAAACCAAAACTAAGCAAAAAAAAAACATTTTTTTTTCTTTTGCTCATCCATGTGATTTTTTTAGATATTTAGCGATAACTATCTGGAATTGACTTAGGAATACCTACTATCAGGAATTCACTAAGAAATACCTGCTATAAGGAATTCACATAGAAATTTCTATCATTTATCAGCAATTCGTTCGCTTTGTCGATTTGTACTTATTTTCAAGTGGTTAATCCAATCTAAGGGGGGCAAATCCGGTCAAGCGGTGAAATCAAAACCCTCGCGATTACCCATATCATAGATATAATTATACTGTAGGGATCTATAATATCTTAAGATACTTCAAGGTCGAGATAACTCCATATGATAATTATATTCATGATATGGGTAATCACGAGAGTTTTGATTTCATCATTTGACTGGACTTGCCCCCCTGATTTGTTTATTTCAGAATTTTATAATTTGGTTAAAGTGGACTTGTAATAATTTTGTGTTAAATGTTGGCAATTGGTACTTTGGGTACCTATACCTATATGGTAGGTACACGATGCGTTTTAGTGTCGTTTAAATTTACATATACAATCAAAACAATTAAAATATTCAATACAAGCATATTATTTACCAAACAGTTGCCGTTCCGTGTTTTCATAAACTTATTTGCAATAATTGTAAAAATAATAATATAAACTATCGTAAATAAGGAAAATGTTTAAAAATAATATTTAATATTTGAAAATAAAAATATGTAGGTGAGGTGAATTTCATTCAACAATAAAACAGTTTTGTGACATTGTTTATAACAATCTAAATTCTTAATGGAATAAATAGTAAGTACATACATATTATACACAAGTAACGGAAGTAATGATTCGGGTGTTTTAGTATTAACCGTGATAAATCTTACCTGAGATGTTTTAGCAAAGATGATATCTCCTCTTCCAATGAGCACATACGTAAGTGTTCTCATAGGTGATGTGGAGTTTACTTTAACAACGATTTCCTTTCCAACAGCCGGCTCGGGTGTTTGTAGAGACAGTTGGAGTGAATCCTCGGTGGCTGACGAAAGTGGAAGAATTCCACTTACAACTTTTCTCAAGTCGTTGTATAACATCTGGAAATCGGACATTAAATTAATCAAAGGCGTTATTTTCCTATAATTAATAGATGAGTGAAAATTAAACCGTAAAGCGTAAAATTCTAAATGTTAACGATGATTGTTCTATATCATGGGTATAGCATAGCATGCTTTTGGAGTTTCACAGCAGGGGCTAATAATTGAACCTATTCTATTCACAATGTATATTTCTATAATTAATATCTTTATTTTATTCCCATTTTTTTCACGCTATAATGTTTTTTTTTAAATAAAAAAAGGAATATGTCCTTGTTAAACAAGTACATATACATCTTCCTACGATCCCTAAAATAAGTTCGATTACGCCTTATTACGACATATTTCTAATGGGGTTGGCATTAAATTTAAATCCCAAACATTCAGATCCTGGCCTCGCCTCCATCGCCTCGTCTAACTTTTCTTCTTCTCATACATGCTTTCCTGATATTCAGGCAGCTAATATTTTCTCAATTCAATATCTCATTTACGTTATCATGTCTTTGTCGATATTTCCTTTCATTCTGCATGTATATTGTCATCTCAAACACCCTTCTCGACAGATAGTCCAAAAGCTCAAGGTTATGAAAATATTCAGAATAGAACGTCATCTAATAAACTTCAATAGTGTGTTCAATTTTCAAAAAAAACACGCACTTTTTATACAAAATGAAAAATATATCGACGTCAAAGTTTACCTCGATAGTCAACGGTAGTTCCGGCTGTTTTGCTTCTGTGTTGAAGGTGTAGAATACACTTCCATCTGCACCAACTGGAACCTTAACTTCAGTCATCTCTTCTTCTTTTAATATATTTCCTTCTAAGTGATTGGATCTTCCATACTTGATTGTCATAGTTCCCATATCACGAGGAACTGAAGGAGATGTCAGTTCCTCCCAATAATCAATTTTGGCCTAGTGGAAAATAATTATGTTAGTTCGTTATTCTGATTTTCACTTTGAAAATATTGTACGTATTTTATCCATTATCCAATGAATGTCTTAAATTAAGCAAAAATAATTGTTTAGATGAGTATTAAGGATAAATCAAGTCTGGAATCAAAAATAAATTCACTGTGTTGTAAGCTCAGCTCAGCTAAAATATTTTTGAAATTTAACTCTGACTACAGTATAGTTCAGACTCTAAAATGTGTATTTTACCTGCAGCGTGTACGGGAGTCCAGGCTTGTAAAACTTTGGTGCTTGACTCGTGAGATAGTGTTTTGATCTGTGCAACCACAGCAGAACAGAGACATTCTGACGTCTACCAGTTAGAGCTTCTTCGACGGCCGCCTCCAGTACGAGGCGCCGCCCTCCAGTGCCGGCTGTAGCTTCGCCCTCTCTCAGCTGTAGTTCCTTGTTGAGGGACAGTTGAAAGGAGGCTTGTCCCTTGATGGCTTCCACACGACGCAGAGGCGTCTGAAAGACTGGTTGGATGACGCCAGAATAAAATACAGGATACGCTGTTAATGTCAATTCTCCTTCCACTTCTTCGCCACTGAACTTACTGGAAAGAAATATAACAATAAATTGAAAACCTTGAAGAGTCTTGACGAAAATAAAAAAAAATGTCTTGACAAAGTATTAAATGGATGATTTCATATCTGATATAAGATTGATGGATTTGACGGTAACTTTGTGGTAGTCCATGATTACAATAATAATGATGTAAATATGTACTTTGCTAAATACCACTTATTGAGTATAATTAAACACTACTAGTTTCGGGAGAGCACTCCTCCCATCGACGTGTGTATTATTATAATATAATTAAAAGTTATAATACACCCTTCGATGGGAGGAGTGCTCTCCCGAAACTAGTAGTGTTTAATTATACTCAATAAGTGGTATTTAGCAAAGTACATATTTACATCATTATTATTGTAATCATATCTGATATTTCATATAAAGAATTACGGATGTAAACAAATTGATCATTATTTTTAATTTTCTTACTGGGCTTTGACGGTTACTGGAAAAGTTCCATCCGAATAGTAAATGTGGTCCGGTGCTTCGATTGTGACTTGAAACTTGGGAAGGATGAAATCTGCGACCAGAATTTTCTTGGTGTAGGTCTGTCCGTTTAGTTCCGTGGTGAATACCCAATCCCCGAGAACTGGATATTCTGCTATTTGTACTTCATCACTGAATACTCCTTTGTTCAGAGGAACCTTGGACCATTGCTTCACTATGTGACCTCTACCGTCCTACAAAATAACATAATTTCAAACAAAATAATAAATTAGATAGGTCAAAGGAATGGACATTCTGATTTCCATTTTAAACCAGCTATTAATTCAAAGGTCGGAGAAACGATTCATTATTGGGCACGGATGTTTTAAAAGCTATATATTAGGTGTAATTTATGTGATTCATCTTCGTGTACTTTGACAGGACATCTGAAAGGTCCTATATGGGAATGCATACACTTAATATCAGAATCAACATTTCGACGCTGCTTTAGAGCTTTTGTTACTTTTTGTCACAAATTCATTTCACTTAATTTAAACTTTTTATTGACATTTCAAAAACTAGATAAGTTAACTTCAATTGCTCGTCTTCATAAATAAAATGTTGCTCGTGCATGTCAGCTTTGTGAAAACCCTGATCAGACTTCTGAACATATCCCACGGGAATGCATTATCTTGTCTGTGACTTTCCTACGAGAACTCTACAACGATGTCCGAGGGAATTTCTTTGGACCCAATGAACATGCGGACCTTGTAGCCACAAAGAGTAACTTCAGGGCTTTCAAGACTTTTTGTCAAAAATACGATTCACTTTCACTTCACTTTCAGTGAACAGTCAGCCAGCTGTTTCGTCATAATTAGTCTCTTTGGCACTTTAAGTGCACTGTCTGCAAGGTTTTAAAGTTTTCTGGACTCTTCAAATGATCTTTGTGTGTTTTGCAAGGGGCCGTTATAAGTCTCCATAAGTAGAACGGGTGGTGGTGGGGTCAGAATCGTATCCTTGTGCTTTCTGATGAGCAGCTATCTCGGGGTCGAATAAAAGATTTTCTTCTATAATGTCCCCGTATGGAGTGGCGTGGTGGAACTGTGGAAAAATCTCTTAGTGGAATACTTTTTGTTGCAGTGTCTCCAAGCTTCTCCTTATGCTTAGAAAATATGCTTTTAGTATCAATATTAATTTAATGTATGAGTTGTATGCTTTCCCTTACCTTGAGTGTCAAATGTGGTTTGACGGAAGCCAGTGGCTTGAGATGCATGTTAAGCACAAGCAGTCTAAACTTGATGTTGTCCTTTGCGGTATAGACTGTCTTGTCTGTTTGTATAAAGACACAGTATGTCTTGTTGTTGAAAGCCAGCTGGGCTTGACCAAAGAACTCATCGCCGTACACGGAGCGAGCGGTCAGGGTATAATTTTCGTTGTTCAAGGCACCAGTCTAAAAAGGAAAAAGAAAATCGATCATTAGGATACTCTTCTGACTCTTTACGATTGTATATATGATGGAAGGCACCTGCTCAGGACATTGTCCGAAAGGCGTGCAAGATGGATCGGTCATGTAATACGACAAGAGGGCCTCTCTAACGCCATAATGGAGGGTATGACCGAAGGGACAAGCTCTAGGGGACCGCACAAAAGAGCCGCACAAGACAGGGAAGAATAGAATTGAAGAAATTGCTGTAAACCAATCCAAGGATTAAAACCAGAGAAGAAGTGATATAATACAGAGCCGTATCATAAGGAACAGTAACTTATGACACAATCTTAATACGTTTACTTTGTTAATCTTAAAAATATATAAATCAGTATAGTGGAAGAACTATTATAAGTCAGTGTCTCAGAGTAGAAAGAAGGAAATGTAAGGTGTCGTAGGAATGTTTTTGTATTATGTTTTTATCAAAAATTATATCGTGGATTTCCCAGGGACTTCTCTCGCTATTGGAGGACAGCTATACAAATGACAAATTCGCTCTCGGGTGTACGATTTTGATATTGAACAGATAATGTAAGAGGCCGTAAAATACCATGGATGTTTTCATTGATAGATGTGTGTGGCATATGGTTCTTGTTTTCTATCCCGTTAAAGTGACATGGTGTGATGGTGTTTATATGTTTTTCCTTTTTTCTCCATACTGCTTTGAAAAAATATAACAGGCAAAATAACATATTACATATTATGTAGTTCAGCAATGAGGTTCACCAACCATTCTAAATTTAGTGCCTTTTTAGGTGAAACGAGATTGGTGTTTTGTCGTGCTTCCTTTTACAAGGAAGTGCACACAACCTGTCGCCGGTTACTCAACTATAAACCGTGTCGTTTGTGTACCTTGAAGGTGACAATTGTGGTGGAGTGTTGATCCAATGTAACCAGCTGCGCCTCCTTGTAGGTCCGACCTTCTAATTCCAGGTTTACTGCTCCACTTCCGCTGGCTGATCTGCTTACAGCTACATGATACTCTGACATTGGACGAAGGGTTTTTGAACCCACTATGGTGTACGTTCTATAACAACAGAGATAAACTTCATTATATCTTTCATCACCCTTCTGGAAATCGTACAAATAACGTTAATAAAAATACCTTATTACCCAACTTTGCAACTACTTCAAGATTTTTTAAAGAATCTTTTTAACATATCAAATCAATAAAGAATACTTCATAATCAAAATGCATCCCCCTGAATGTATTAGTGATAACTATAGAACTAAAGATAGTATCAAAATTCCAAAAATGAATTCTACGGGTGGCCAACAATATTACTCATACAGGGGGATCAAATCAACTTAGTCACATACATAAATGTGTAAAATCACAGAACCCTATTCAATAATATTTAAACAAAAAGTAAAGATGTTACTAAATTAAACTTACAACCTAACTGTCAAATGTATTTTTCTGTATTTTTTTTTTATTTATATATATATATATATATATATATATATATATATATATATATATATATATATATATATATATATATATATATATATATATATATATATATATATATATATATATATATATATATATATATATATATATATATATATATATATATTTATATATATTTATATATATATATATATATATATATATATATATATATATATATATATATATATATATATATATATATATATATATATATATATATATATATATATATATATATATATATATATATATATATATATATATATATATATATATATATATATATATATATATATATATATATATATATATATATATATATATATATATATATATATATATATATATATATATATATATATATATATATATATATATATATATATATATATATATATATATATATATATATATATATATATATATATATATATATATATATATATATATATATATATATATATATATATATATATATATATATATATATATATATATATATATATATATATATATATATATATATATATATATATATATATATATATATATATATATATATATATATATATATATATATATATATATATATATATATATAATGACATTTACAATTCAAAGATACAGTCAACCATCGAAACCCTCAGGGTTTATCTGAGGTTGACGAATTCAGTTTGGTAATTTTAATATACATAATTCGTAAAACAAAAATAAAATAAAGAAACAAATAAGTGAGCAAACAAACAAATACATAAATCTTAAAAAATCCTATATACCTATATACATACATATACAGGTAAAAAGAATACGATACAGGTTTCGACCTATGACAGCCGGTCAACTCTAGGAGTATATGTACTTCTAGAGCACATAGCTGTCGTCATCGGACCTCATCATATACCTTTTTAAGTGGGTAAAATATTTAGGGCACGTAGTGCATATATGCTAGAGCTCATCATCCATATCATTTAATATTTTTGGCAGGAGATATTCCCATGTTCTCATGCCATATACATTTTTGTACACAGGTAAAATATATTTCTTTAGGTAGTTTAACTTTCGGAGGTTATTTCTACGTGAGTTTACTTCTAATTTATTAATGTTATCATGTTCGTCTTTTAAGATGGCAATTTTTACTTTATGATATATAGCTAATACATTACAGTGTTTGAATATACCCTTTTCATTATTCTGATACGTACTTTTTATTTTATTACTTATTATGATTTTTAAAAGTTTTAATTGTAGGTTATAGATATTTGCTAAATAGGTTTTGTATGTCCTGCCATAGCTACTCAGTCCATAGTTGATGATACTATCTGCTAATGATAAATATAGCATTCTTATGATTGCATACGGTAATTTATGTTTGAGAATGGAGAATTTGCATGCTATGGTGCGAAGCTTCCCACATACATACTCTACATGTGGACCCCAGTTCATTCTATTATCAATTATTAGTCCGACATACATATGTTGGGTTACACAATCAATGTTTTCACAAGTACATATAGCAATATTTTTATGTAAACAGACATGTTCATGGGCAATGAGGATTGGTCTGGTATAAGTCTGTATAAGTGTCCAATGTATTATCCTGTATAAGTCTGTATAAATGTCCAATGCATTATCCTGTATAAGTGTATAAATGTCCGATGGATGTATTAGATTATCCTGTATAAGTCTGTTTAACTATATTCCTACAGCTTATTTTTACAATATCATTAATCAGTAATAAAGCAATGAAGCTGTTAGGTTTCGTTTTGCGAGTTGGTAAGGATTTTAAAAATATTCATATTTTAAAGTTATTGTTTACATCCCTTGTTCGTCCTCAGGTTGAACATAACACAATAATTTGGTCACCGTATTTCAATTCTCATTCTAATACTGTAGAAAAAAATCCAACACAAATTTAGATACATATATCAATTACAGACTTAATGTACCGATAGGAAATTTGAATTATTATTATTTACACATAGAAACAAATTTATTAGAGCTTTCTGAGAGAAGATTATTATTTGACTTACTATGATTATTTTTAATTATTAATAATCAGATAGACTGGCCAGAATAGTAATTCTAAATAAACGGAAAGAAAATATTCAATATTTATTATTCTTAATAAATTTCAATGTACCTAATAGAAAAACTAGAAATCATCTTCCATTTTATTGTAAAAATCTTGATAAAAATACTACAAATTTAGCATACTACAATACATCTATACATCGAAATTAAAAATTTGGGTTATCAATATGCACAGTCATTTGATTTTTTTAATATTTATTTACCTACTCCGCTTCGTAACATTTGTTACTTTATACGAAGCGTAAAATTAATTTTTTTAACAGATTTTTAATTATCTCAATAGAGACGAAGTTGGAATATTTACTGTAGAAGAACCGGGAAATCAAGGCACCTACAGGGCTTACGACCTGTCATCGGCTGGTTTACGTGATCACTTTATGCGCTTGCGCAACGTTCACCAATTATGCCTTTTAATGAGATCCCTATCAATTCAATTTTGAAAGTTCTATATATTGTAATACTGATATTCTTTTCGCTTGAAAATAAGGAATTTTTACTACAGCCAACTATGTGTGAAATTATGAACAACATTCTTATTATTTTTATTTATTTTTGTTGTAACGCCATCTATTGAGAGAATTGGTTTTTATTGTAAACGTTGCGCAAGCGCATAAAGTGATCACGTAAACCAGCCGATGACAGGTCGTAAGCCCTGTAGGTGCCTTGATTTCCCAGTTCTCCTACAGTAAATATTCCAACTTCGTCTCTATTGAGATCATTAAAAATCTGTTAAAAAATATCTTTGACTCCCGACAGGGAAAAAATCCAATGTTTGCGCATATGCAATAATAAAAATATTCGTAAAAAAATATTTTTTTATTAATTACCTACTGTATTATTTACTGTACGGTTTAATTTAAATTTTGAATATAAGATAAATAAAAAAAAACTTATTTTATTCTTATCGCTATCTACTGGGTATAAGAATATATTTGCGACCTGTCATCGACTACCTGTGAAAGGTCGTAGGTCCTGTAGGTGCCTTTAACTTCCATGTTATGAACATTCTTCTTTCTCTGCGTCTATGTTGAGGTGTTTCTAAATTTGTTTGGCAATTCTATATAATTTACAATTGGCAATATGCTCGCACCTGTGCAGCAGTGTTTATATTTGACAATTATATTTCGTTATGTCTACATTTTATTATTCTGTCAATTATCGTTATGATTCATGTGCAATTTCATCTTAAATCAACTATAGTAATAATATATCTAGTTGGATTGCAACGGTTGAATTGTTTTATAATTACCGAATTCCCATGTAACCATTTTGTTGTTTTTTTTTACAATTTATAACAATCATTAAGAAATATTATTTCACAACAAAAACAATCATAATCATTCACTCTTTTGTTTCTATCTTGTCACTAGTTGACTCCGCCCGCTACCGTAAGTTACCGTTCTAGATTAAGTCTTCTTTCAACTATAATCTGTAATATTATGAAATTACGTTTTTTTTGTACAAATATTTAGAAAATGATTAAAGAAATTATACTATCAAATGATATTCCTTCCTTTCCTCATTGCTGTGATAGTCAGAAGGTTTGAACTCACCCATAAGAAAATGTTGGAAAAATGGCAGCCAACAGAAAAAGACTCGAATACATTTTCTGAAACCAAATTGAAAATACTTATTATTGTTAGTTACATATATATAAGTCGAACTATGTTTTCTTTATCAGGGACAAAAAATACGCAGCATAGAGGTCATATAAAGATTTTGTTTATAAGAGGTCATAAACAGATTTTGTTTATAAGAGGTTATATACAGATTTATAAGAGGTCATATACAGATTTTGTTTATAAGATGTAATATACGATTTTGTTTATAAGAGGTCATAAACAGATTTTGTTTATAAGAGGTTATATACGATTTTGTTTATAAGAGGTTATATACAGATTTATAAGAGGTCATATACAGATTTTGTTTTAAAGAGGTTATATACAGATTTTATTTATAAGAGGTCATATTAAGATTTTGTTTATAAGAGGTTATATACAGATTTATGAGAGGTCATATACAGATTTTGTTGATAAGAGGTTATATACAGATTTTATTTATAAGAGGTCATATTAAGATTTTGTTTATAAGAGGTCATACACAGATTTTGTTTATAAGAGGTCATATACAGATTTTGTTTATAAGAGGTTATATACATATTTTGTTTATAAGATACTACCACGAAACAGACGTCATACATATCAGGGGTCGCCCACAAACGAACAGACATGACTACATTAAGGCCGCACATGCACTGAGAATTATTAGCGAGTTGTACCCCACATGTCGTACTGAAGAAGTCGTACATTTTGTACGACTTAACAAGACCGAAACAGGAACGTCATAAGCGACAGTATGATTTTTTATCACACCATTTATATATCCTTCATAAAAAATAGATAACTACTGCCCAACTAGGTATACCTGTTTTAGAGCTAGCAGTTATACATTTTTTTATTAATAAAGACACAAATTGAATAATCTAAAACAGTCAATGTGTTTAGATAATATTTAACAATATTTTTACAAAGTTATTCATTTTGGATCTAACAAATTAATAAATTACAACACACCGACATAAGATCGGTATCATCTTTATTTATATTATTATTACTATACGAACTTAATGTATTAACACGATATTTATTGACTATTAGGCGGTAGTTCGCCGGGTCAGCTAGTTTGTTATAAATAACTAAATATCTTAAAATATTCAATAATTTGGATTTAAGGGTGTAGGTACTATACTTTCTTCAACTACTTATATACGAAAATTGGATTTCATGTGTTACATGCAACTAGTATTATATTGAAGTGATTCTATTATGATCATCATCTGTTGTATTTCTATTGAAAACATTACGCGATTTGTGTGTTGATGATTCAAGCGCCTACAGTTGACATAATCAATGATGACGATATATTTATGTACATAATACATATTATACAGGTAAGTAATGTAGAGTTGTTTGTATTGGTGGACGAAACCTTCTACGCCCACGGTTCGAACTATCTCAAAATGTTTACGATTGCAGAGTCGACCTCATGTTGACTGTTAGCTAAATATCTGTCTCCTGTGAGCCAAAGGCTATTACGGGTTTGATTCACGGTGGAAAGGTACACAGTTTTCACTGTGGATTTTCAGTCTGGATCTGTGAGACAACTTGTTACAGGAATTACTCCAGAATGTGGTTAGGTACTTGTTACAGGATTCGTGTTAAATCAAAATTTAAAATATTACCTGCTAGTCGCGGGAGGAGCAATCAAAAATATCCAAAAATGAGGTTAGGAAAGATAGAATTGCCGGACGTAGAAGAAGTATCGCTCCGAAAAGAAGAGTAGAGTAAATGCGAATGACAAGTTTGATACATTGATGAGGTCGAAGAGACGTGATTTGACAGAAAAATAACTTTGTTTTTAATATATTCTGATGACTAAATTAGCCGATGTGGCTGAGAGAAATAGCAATGGAAAAGTGGAGATGGGCAGGACACGTAGTAAGAATGAAAGACAAACCGAGAAGCGACACGGGACCACGAGAACGACCACCAAACAGATCGATGGACGACATCAAAAGATTGTGGAGTAGAAGAGGAGAGGCCTGCCGTGGGCAAACACGGGCTGAAGATGAATATGACGATGAGATGGAGTAATTAATATGAACGTAAGTGAATATTCATTATACATTCTCATATCTTTTCTCAAAAAAGAATCTTCATAGAATAAACAGTTTTATTATAGATTATTAATATTTCTTCGGCAGAAGCTTTTTTGGTTTTAACTAGCATAGGCCCTGGAGATACTCAACAAACAGCAGATCTGAATGAGCAATGTTAACCAGAGATCAGGAACTTGGATTTAATGCAAGGTCTGATACCAATATGGATTTACAGTCGCATATATTTGATACTCATTCATATACATGTAATTATTTACATACATATATCGTGAATACATTATCAAATTATTTAGTTAACATCATGCAAAAATATAAAATAATAATATATACCTACGTATATTGAAGATGTAATGAAAAATATGAATTGGAAAGTCTATCAGAATACATTATTCTATGTACACCTACATGACTATTATGCAAAATTGACAGTTTTGACTTAATTCATTCGAAATTACACAATATACATCATATTATACAAATTTCTACTTAACGGACAGTATATCTGAATTTGAAACAGTAAAATTAATTCCATAACTTCGTAATTGTTAAAAGTTCATAGTTTTGCTGAACACTTCTTATCTAACTCGCCTCCACTCTCCACTCCATTGGTAGTTTATTGGCCATTCTTCAGGAGCTTTGGTTTCCAGAACTAACAGTGTAGCACTGATAGTGTGGAGTCTGCGAAATTCTTTTATGTACTAAACGGTATGTCGTAGCGATTTTATTATTATGGATTTTAAACTGAATTATTTTAGTACAGGTCTTCATAGCTAAACGGAATTTTGTCTATCTATGCGTTGAGGTCTTTTGTATAGAGAAAAACTTTTTCTCCTTCCATTCCTGTTTCCTTATTCTAATCATTTCTCAATGAATATAATATATGAAGGTATACTGTGAGAATGTTACACTTTTAAACGAACAAAATACCTACACATTCATAATTTTGTTTTTGATCTGAAATATATTTTAATACTTATTTATTTTCCAGTGTACATATTATATTATTTTAAAATCAACAAAGAATCAATTTAAAGAAGAGTTGATTGAAAGACCAGTTGTGGTAAAATCTTTTATATAACTTTTCATTTAGTTGTCGTTAAATCTATATATTTTTCTGCAATCAAGTTTATTAAGATTATTATAAAAAATATAAAATTCTACTTACAAATGTCATTTTTTAAAATTAACTTTGGCACTGCGTTACGCTTAAATAATAAATTTTAAAAATATATCACATAGTACTATGGCACTTTTGAAATACACTATCTTCCGCAGAATAAAATAAAAACCTTAAAAATGTCTTGTTCAGTTTCGTTTGATTTCTAAAAGAATATACTTATCGCATTTTCACAAAAACTGTAAAAAAATAAACAATGTGTTTTTTATTAAACTGAATTTATAATAATCGTATAGTTATTTCCAATAAATATTACGTTTTATCCTAGCAACACTGACCAAACGTCAGTGGGCGAATCTTTCAAAACTTTAAAAAGAGAAATTCTGCGCGGCCTTTTACTTCACCACGGCGACAATTTAAATTTCGAACAATTTTCCCGACACTTGTCATCTCGCGCTATTCAAATAGATCCGATGACACAACACAATGACAATAAACGTTCGAAAATCAAACAGTTGTCACAAACATGACGTCATACCGGTTGCATCAAACAACTCCTTTTAGAACACAATTATTTACATTTGAATTTTGTCTTGTTCGCCCACAGACATATCTGTGTTGCTAGATCTGAAAAAATATATTATTTATCGATCAATCACATTTTTTCACTCGAATACGATTAGGCGCGAAACTGTATCACAATACGTTCGAATGGAATTTTGAATTTGTACATGCGACTCGGCCGACATGTCGAGACGGTCTGTAAATGGACATAAGAAAATGAAAGCGAAATCGGCTCACAGCGGAAATGTTATGGCGCTGATGTCAGTATATTACCTGGTGGGAGAATTATATATTACCTATGTAGGCTCTGACGGAGCCGCATGCAAGGCATTCTGCCTCTTGCCGCGTCTTTTGCTCAGGTGACATTCAAATGTCGCGGATCGCCGCGATTCGTTCGTTTGAATAAGGAATAGCCATTTACAAAAAACTAGCCGAACGGCTTCGTCCGTTCCAAGTTTAAAATCTTTTCTTTTTTTAGTCATTTTAGCGGTTTTCAGATGACCTTTGGAAGATATTGAAGACCTACTGATGCGTTGAATCAGTATTAACGATTTGCAACTTTTCAAAAATATATTATTTAAATAACTATATAGTTGCATGAGATGCAACTGTCGATGGCGAAATTTTGTATAGATGAAGAACATGTACTGAACTGTAAACCTCAAATACAAATTATTGAATATTTTAAAAAATCGTGTTTTTATTTACACGTATGTCAGGATAGGATAGTGTGGAGTTCAGTCCCTTTTTCTTACTCGATGGTATGTAGGTATCTACAAGAGTCCCGTAAATATAGTGTATTTTGCCATACAAATTATTGTATGAAAAAATGTCGTCACTAAATTAAATTTTTACAAAAATTGTTAAAAAATGTTTGAGATGTACCTTCTACTATAATATACATAGGTATATACTTTCAATAGAAAATTAAATTATATAATTGAGGATGTTTCGACGTTTGTCTATGTTTAAAAAAAATCGAAAATAGGTATAGGCATCGAATATTTTTATTATTGCATATGCGCAAACATTGGATTTTTTTCCCTGTCGGGAGTCAAAGATATTTTTTAACAGATTTTTAATTATCTCAATAGAGACGAAGTTGGAATATTTATTGTAGGAGAACCGGGAAATCAAGGCACCTACAGGGCTTACGACCTGTCATCGGCTGGTTTACGTGATCACTTTATGCGCTTGCGCAACGTTCACCAATTATGCCTTTTAATGAGATCCCTATCAATTCAATTTTGAAAGTTCTATATATTGTAATACTGAAATTCTTTTCGCTTGAAAATAAGGACTTTTTACTACAGCCATCTATGGGTGAAATTATGAACAACAATCTTATTATTTTTTTTTATTTATTTTTGTTGGAACGCCATCTATTGAGAGAATTGGTTTTTTGTAAATAATGAAAGCTACAATTCTTATATCTGAAGTGACAATGCATTTTTCGCATAGAAGTCACCCCTGAATTGCGCCAGACTTATAAGGTCATTTTTGTCTTATTTACCTACTTGTACCAATGTGTAAGTAATCGAATATTTTTATTATTGCATATGCGCAAACATTGGATTTTTTTCCCCTGTCGGGAGTCAAAGATATTTTTTAACAGATTTTTAATTATCTCAATAGAGACGAAGTTGGAATATTTATTGTAGGAGAACCGGGAAATCAAGGCACCTACAGGGCTTACGACCTGTCATCGGCTGGTTTACGTGATCACTTTATGCGCTTGCGCAACGTTCACCAATTATGCCTTTTAATGAGATCCCTATCAATTCAATTTTGAAAGTTCTATATATTGTAATACTGAAATTCTTTTCGCTTGAAAATAAGGACTTTTTACTACAGCCATCTATGGGTGAAATTATGAACAACAATCTTATTATTTTTTTTTTATTTTTTTTTGTTGGAACGCCATCTATTGAGAGAATTGGTTTTTTGTAAATAATGAAAGCTACAATTCTTATATCTGAGGTGACAATGCATTTTTCGCATAGAAGTCACCCCTGAATTGCGCCAGACTTATAAGGTCATTTTTGTCTTATTTACCTACTTGTACCAATGTGTAAGTAATCGAATATTTTTATTATTGCATATGCGCAAACATTGGATTTTTTTCCCTGTCGGGAGTCAAAGATATTTTTTAACAGATTTTTAATTATCTCAATAGAGACGAAGTTGGAATATTTATTGTAGGAGAACCGGGAAATCAAGGCACCTACAGGGCTTACGACCTGTCATCGGCTGGTTTACGTGATCACTTTATGCGCTTGCGCAACGTTCACCAATTATGCCTTTTAATGAGATCCCTATCAATTCAATTTTGAAAGTTCTATATATTGTTATACTGAAATTCTTTTCGCTTGAAAATAAGGACTTTTTACTACAGCCATCTATGGGTGAAATTATGAACAACAATCTTATTATTTTTTTTTATTTATTTTTGTTGGAACGCCATCTATTGAGAGAATTGGTTTTTTGTAAATAATGAAAGCTACAATTCTTATATCTGAGGTGACAATGCATTTTTCGCATAGAAGTCACCCCTGAATTGCGCCAGACTTATAAGGTCATTTTTGTCTTATTTACCTACTTGTACCAATGTGTAAGTAATCGAATATTTTTATTATTGCATATGCGCAAACATTGGATTTTTTTCCCTGTCGGGAGTCAAAGATATTTTTTAACAGATTTTTAATTATCTCAATAGAGACGAAGTTGGAATATTTATTGTAGGAGAACCGGGAAATCAAGGCACCTACAGGGCTTACGACCTGTCATCGGCTGGTTTACGTGATCACTTTATGCGCTTGCGCAACGTTCACCAATTATGCCTTTTAATGAGATCCCTATCAATTCAATTTTGAAAGTTCTATATATTGTAATACTGCTTATTGTCACCTCAGATATAAGAATTGTAGCTTTCATTATTTACAAAAAACCAATTCTCTCAATAGATGGCGTTCCAACAAAAATAAATAAAAAAAAATAATAAGATTGTTGTTCATAATTTCACCCATAGATGGCTGTAGTAAAAAGTCCTTATTTTCAAGCGAAAAGAATTTCAGTATTACAATATATAGAACTTTCAAAATTGAATTGATAGGGATCTCATTAAAAGGCATAATTGGTGAACGTTGCGCAAGCGCATAAAGTGATCACGTAAACCAGCCGATGACAGGTCGTAAGCCCTGTAGGTGCCTTGATTTCCCGGTTCTCCTACAATAAATATTCCAACTTCGTCTCTATTGAGATAATTAAAAATCTGTTAAGGTATAGGCAGTTTAACACATAAATTTGTTATAAAAAAATGTTTTTCTTAATAAAAAAAATGATCATCCCTGGAAATTTTTATGATTAAATGTAGATTAAGAGTTGATTATGATCAAGTTCTGATTTATACATTTTTAAGATTAAGACTAGAAAATAACGTATCAAGATCGTGTCAAACACTTTAGAGAAGCAAAATTTACATAAGAAATGAATTTAAATATTTTGATGCCTCCTCTGCTGAGAATCGAACCCAGATTGTCTACACAAAATCAAAAGGTATACCACTATTTTTTCATGCTTATAAGTTCATACAAACTACTTAATTATTAAATTACCTCCAGCTCAGTGGCGTAGCTACATATCACGGGGGCCTAAATTTATTAAAAAATCTAGAAAGTAGAAAAAGAACTGAAATAACTTATACAGCGTTTTTAACTTATTGCAGCGTTTTCGTGAATTATTTCAACTTAATATCACTGAAAATTCATCAATTAATGAATTAATTTAAAAAGAAAGAAGAAATTTATAAATCGTTGAGCTTATTTGTAATTAATTTTCTTATCAAGGGAAATATTTATCATGTACAAATATATGATTAAAATTATTTTATTGGGTACCCCTCATGTATTTTTTTCACGAGATCTCAAAATTTCTAGCTACACCACTGCTATAACTCCAAAGTTCTTTGGTTTGTATGACTATTTTTCGCAAATTATAGGTTAGCATGTGATATATGCCTTAAGTTTTTGAAAATTTCGCAAAATATTCCAGTTATGCTCCCCTAGACAACGTGTCGTTTAGCTCAAGAAAAGAAACAAGAAAAGATAACTCAATGTATGGAATTGACAGTTGTCAGTCACGTGACAACTGTCACTTCCATACTATTGTTATATTTTCTTGAGCTAAATGACGCGTTGTCTAGGGGTGCAGGGTCTTGAGTATCTAAGCCAGCTAAACCGATTTCGATCACATTTCAATATTCAATATTCAACCATCTTATTGCAATCAAATCGTTTTGTTATTTTGAAAAATATTTTTTCTTTTAAAGAAAGAATTCTTAGGTGGTAGATACTTACTCAGAGTATGAAAGCTCTGGTGTAATTGTCCAAGTAATATAAAACCATACAAATAGACCAAGAGACAGCGACTGCAGCGCCAGACTTGCGTCACTGCGTAAAGGCTGATTTTTCTGCGAAAGAATGGCAAATTTGGTAATAATGATTGAATAATAACACGAACCCTTAGTTCGGAGATGACAGCCTTCAAAGTGTTGAAAATTGCCATTTTAACATGTCAGTTAAAGTTAAATATATACTTAATATTTTTTCCGTGTGTGTTATACACATTGCCAATTCCCAAACAAATGACAGGCATAGTACTTGCATACATCTGCTGAAATACTGGACACGTTTGAGAGACGAGTGCTTCGTAGAATCCTAGGACCTGTGCCTGATGGTGACGCCTGGAGGATTAGATACAATAATGAGCTGTATGCTATCTACAAAACTTCCAGGCTCTCTGTGCATGTCAGATTGAGCAGATTGAGATGGGCCGGACATGTACAGAGAATGCCACCACAGCGAATACCAAAGAAAGTTCTGTGTGGACATCCAGGTGGAAGACGAAAGGTTGGAAGACCGCGGCTGCGATGGGAGGACGAAGTTGGAAGGGATGCTTCCCAACTACTGCAAGTGCCGGGCAGTTGGAAAGTTGCTGCAGAAGATAGGAGAAGCTGGAGGCGAAGACTGACGGAGGCCAAGGCTCGATATGGGCTGTAGCGCCATTGAAGAAGAAGAAGTACTTACATACTTTACGGTTCGAGCACTTCTCCACTTGGCCACCCCTGGGCATTTTCAGTGAACATAATTGGGTAGGCAAGTCCGGTCAAACCGTGGAATCAAAACCTTCACGTGGATATAATTTTTTTATGGAGTTCTATAATATCTTAAGATAACCAAGCCACCTCCGTGGCACAGTTGGTAAGCCGTTCGGTTTCTGTGCGGGCGTCCTGGGTTCGATTCCCAGCAGAGGAGAAATTTATTTCTCACGCAAATATTGCTTCTCTGGGCTGGAAACACTGGTTAGTTGGAAGAAATTGCCATACGGCAATAAACTCGCCACTTGCGCAGGGTGCAAGGAAGTGTTTATTATTATTATTTTATAATTCTATCCACGAAATGAGTTATCATGTGTGTTTTGATTCCGTCGTTTGACCGGACTGGCCGCCCTGATTTCCAATAGTCTTCCGTAGTATTTTCATTTTTTGTTTTAATTGTTATCTTAGTGTTATTAATCTTTTCTTTGATTTTTTGCTATCATTTCTTTGTCGATGTAGGTACATTGTACATACACAATTTTGTCATACTTTGTAATCTGGTTGGTTGGAAGAAATTTCCTAATGGCAAAAAGCCTATCAGTGTGCAATATGTTTGTTTATATTTTGTACAAAAAATAGCGTTTCATACCATAACTGACGTGTACAAATAGCAATTTCTAACACATTGAAAGCTGTTATCTTTGAAAACTCCAGTACTCAGGCTTCATAATTTCCAATCGTTGTTACTTACTGTGGTGGCCTTAGACAGAAAAAAATCAGCCCTCATATTTTGACCTAGGTGAGTTTGGCAGTCTAATAAGTGGAATGAAGTTTCATTAACATACCTATTTCTCGGCTCATGGGTCCATAATATGCGCCATTGGAACTGTTAAATATTGTTTACGAACCTGCCCCCCTAGACAACGTGTCATTTAGCTCAAGAAAAGATACAAGAAAGGATAACTCATTGTATGTAAATGACAGTTGTCACGAGGTTCCATACATTGAGTTATCCTTTCTTGTTTATTTTCTTGAGCTAAATGAGACGTTGTCTAGGGGGGCTGTTTAGTTAGATTATCTCTTTCTTCTTTTTCTTCGTTTCCTCAATGCTGAGAGTCGTGATCTATGGGGCCGCTAATGGACAGAACTAGTCGCCTCCAGTCCTCTCTGTCCTCCGCAGCTCGCACCGCCGAATAAAGGTCGTTCCCGGTCATCTCCTTAATTTGGTCACACCATCGCGCAGGAGATCTGCCTCTATTTCTTTTGCCTGGTACACTTCCTGTGATAATACTTTTTTCCAGGTTACCTGGCTCTCTCCTGGCGATGTGACCAAAGAAGCTCAATATCCGGCGGCTGCATACTGTAGACAATCTTTCTTTTATTTTGTGCTCTAGTTAGATTATAGATAGGTGTTTATGTTTTTATCAAATGTCTTATTGTTTCGCCAATTTCCAATTATTTATTAATCTCTTTTCTAATATTACTCAATATGGTGATACCGTCCATTGTTTGTATGGTAACATCAACTTGGTCACACATCAATTAACAACACTTTATTCTATTGTTGTAAGATAAATGTACATATGTAATACATTTATACATTTATATACCTACATAATTAACACGGAAACAGATTGTTTATACAACCGATGTTACAAGCCAAAGCCAAACACGTTGTAGGTATCTAACTTATCTCATATACCTATTTCCGCGATAATCTGTTATACCTATCGTGGGTTTAGTTTGACAACTCTAAATATCATATTTTGATAAAATGGCAGGGAAAGTTTTTGCCAGATGACATTACTTTCAGATAGTGATGAGCAAAAGTCTCGCAGTATTGGTCTTGAGAGACTAATACCAAGACCAGGGGGACAAGTCTGGTCCAACCGGCGAAATCAAAACCCTCGTGATTACCCATACCATGGATATAATTATCATATGGAGTTATATGACGTCTAAAGATATTATAGAACTCCATATGATAATTATATCCATGATATGGGTAATTGTGAGGGTTTTGATTTCGCCGGTTGGACCAGACTTGCTCCCCAGGCTTAGAAAGATCAAATGTTGCAGTCTTGTAAAATTTTATAAACTTATTATTTGCAATTAAAAAGTGAACAATTAACTAACTACTATCGATAGAATACTTTAAATTGATGTTTTTTGTTATATTTAATTGTAAAATAAAAAAAATGAAAAGTTGCAAGCCCAAGACTGGATATGAGTATGCAAAACCACGACCACATTTGTAAATGCAAGACCAAGACCAAGACCACCCCGGTCATGGTCTTACATTTGCTCATCACTACAGTCAGAAAGATAGTAATTAATTCATATTACATAAATATATTGTTGAACATCATTGGTAAGAATTTAAGAAGCCACATGTATAACTAAATTATTTTTAAAAATTCTAATTATTTAATTTTAACACAAATCGCATTGCACGGTACCTATGTACATACATACATACATACATATATACTTGTAACGACTGATTGTCTGATTGTAGCATTTGTTAAAATATTCAGGTGTTTTAGCGTCAAACGTCATTATACATTTTAAATTTTAACAATTTACCTTAATTTTCATTTATTCATACACACCATCGCGGCATGTCCCACAATGTGGGGTAAAAAGCGACAGGTGTGCGGGAATGCATTACCTTATAAAATGAAGCACACACCAATTTCGTCTCAATTAAAGAGGTATTGCATTCAGAATGGGCTGAAGACGTTATTGTTGCCTGTTGTATTTTCGATTTTCTGGCTAATACGGGACACCCGAAATCGATAATTATAAAACAGTGGAAGCACAATTTTAGCAGATACCACACAAGATAAGATTGACTTTATTTATCAACAAAATTACTTTTTTTTTGTTGTTTACAATAGTTACAATATTAAATTATCGTCCATGGTGGTGAATATAATGAAAATCATGTAAATAATAAAAAAAGGTAAAACAGTTAAATTTATATTTCATTTAATAGTAATAATAACAGTTTAAAGCTTCATATATTTTGACACACATTACAAAATTAAGGTTCGACTTAATAAAATATATAGAAATGTTAACCTTAAACATTAAAAACAAATGGCATTGATGGATATCAAAGAAACTAATTAGAAAATTTATAAGTTTGAAAAAAAAAACAGATAATTTTGACAACTTTATCCAATCGACTAAGTTTTTCAAAATATGCATTTGTTAAATTCTTTTCTTGTAAATAAAATTATTATTTAATTTTTCATTGTATATAATTTAAAAAACTACAAGGCCTACAAAGTACGTTTTTACCTGATATAAATGAAAAAGAATAAAACTGAAGGAAATAAAATTAAAAGGAAAAATATATCTGACAATTGTCAGACCTGCGCTACTGTATGGCTCCGAATGTTGGACGATGTACAACACCTTCCATAGGCAAATGGAAACCACCGAGATGCGTATGCTAAGATGGTCAGCGGGGGTGTCTCTAAAAGACAAAATAAAAAGTTCATACATTCGCGGAAGCTTAGAAGTGACAGGCATTAACAACAAATTAGAAGAAAGACAATTGAGATGGTATGGTCACATATTAAGAAGACCCGAGGATCACATTGTGAACCAGGCTATGGCCGTAGATATCCCCCGATCAACGAATAGGGGAAGACCAAAAACAAACAACAAGAATTGACATCGGAGGCGGCCCAGAACCGAAGAGTGTACAGCTTGAGGACGAGGAGAGCTGACCCCAACAGTCTTCATCGACGATAAGTTGGGAAGAGGCCAGGAAGAAGATAAATGAAAAAGAATATGAAAACCTATGGACTACGTTTTTTATTTTTTTTATTTTTTGTGAGTTTTGTCAAAATATTTTGGGTTTCCGATCATTTGAATCTAATCCTAATCACTCATAAAGTTGAGTAAGATACGATTCGGATTTATGAAATATTTTAGATAAAAATGAACAAATTGTGTTAATTTATACAAAAATTAATGACAATGTCATACGTTAGTATCTTAATAATTGAATGCAGATTAAGATGATTAAGATGCGATTACGATCTAGTAGGTAAAGTCTGATTTTTTTTAAAGTGCCAATTCTATACATAAACAAAAAAAAATTCATAGTATTTACGCATGTAAATGTATTAGTAAAATCGTGGTTGCTGATTGGTTTACACCATTTGTGTCCTTAACAACAAACATCAACAAACCCGACAGTACGTATCTATCTCTCGAAGTGTGCGCACGTTTGATTTTTTATGGTGACCATGTGTTCTTAAAAAGGAATTGTTTTCATTGATGATTTTTTATTTCTAACTTATGTATTTTATTTTTAGTTTAATATCGATATATAATTATTATTATAAACATGTGTTATCACCGTCTTAGTATAGAATAAGTGTCCATTATTTATTTGTATTAGTTAGATAGTTATATTATTTATGTATGTGTGTTTGCCTCAATGAACTATTATGTAAATATTTTGAATAATATCATGTATTATTTTGTAAAATAATATGTAACTGTTTATTATTATAACGATTAATTACTTCATAATGTATTATTTTTATATTCCTTATAAAAAGTATCAAATAAATATTTTGTTTAAATATTACTTTCCCAGGAGATGTCCATTAACATTTGCAGAAAATACCTAATAATGTAGACCCATTAAAGCCGCATAGTACTGGGGGTAAGTATAGGTATGAGTAGATTTGAAGGTTTTGAAGATATATGCATGTGCAAGTTACAACCGTTTTATATCATGAAATGATAAAAAAAATCCCATAATATTTTTTTTCTTTTACACCATGATCATCCTATGAGCTTTGGCACTTTTAAAAAAATCAGACTTTACTGTTATATACATTTTCAAGATTAAGACAAGAGAAGAACGTATTAAAATAGTCTCATGAGTAGCCTTACAGGTATTAAACTATTTTAACGAGCACGCGATAGTCACCCTTAATATCGCGTATTTGGCGGTTTAATATAATATAATACCTACATTATCATGTTTTCAATCACATAATCGTTTTAGATGTAACCCTCTTAATTAGTGACGTGTTCCAACATATAGCCATGTTGTAATATTATAAGTTAAAACATCGAATAATTAGAAGAAAATGGTATTAGGTATATAGTAATTTTACATAAAATCTCTAGTAATGGTGTCAGGGTTTGAAAAAGATCTGTGTTATTTGTCACAATAAACCAATTTTTGTTCTAGCTGTAAATATCTTCCGTGGACTACGATCAAAATAAATAATCATAGTGAACGATAATGAAACAAATATGGCAGCGAATGTTATGTTGCAATAATACATACATACAGATACAACAAACAGATACTATATACACTGACTATTCTAAGGCCTTCGACAGAGTTAATCACAACATCCTCCTTAACAAACTATACAGTTTGGGCATACACGGTGATCTTCACCGCTGGTTTAGATCCTATATAACAAATCGCCACCAATCAGTTGTTGTCGGCGGACACAAATCAAACTTTCTAGCCGTTCCCTCAGGTGTACCGCAAGGATCCCACCTTGGACCACTTCTTTTCAATATATATATCTTTGACATCGGTAACTGCTTATTACACACACAATACGAATTATTCGCAGACGATATGAAAATATCTTCTATAATCAGGAATCACAACGACTGCCTCAATATGCAAGCTGATCTTGACAGACTTACGGACTACTGCCTGACAAACAAATTGACTATTAATGCAGACAAATGTTACAAACTAACCTTTACCCGCAAACAATCACCCATAACTTTTTCCTATAACATTAATAAAGTTTCCATAACACCTTGCGACACTGTAAGAGACCTCGGTATAATCATGGATGGGAGCCTTACATTCAGCAACCATATAGATAAAATGATAGACAAGGCTTATAGAACTCTTGGATTCATATTCAGAACCTGCAAATCTTTCAAGAACATAAATACATTAAAATCTATATATTATACCATGGTTCGACCAATACTCGAATACGCATCCCCAATCTGGTCCCCAAGATACACAACATACAAACAACGCATTGAAAGAATACAAAGATTGTTCATTAAATACTTAAACCGTAAAGCATACCTCGAGTTCCCCAGCTACGACTGCGCGAGAACCTATTATAAAATCGACAGTCTCGAGAATAGACGCACAGTAAATGATATGATGCTTCTGTACAACATTATAAATAATAATATCGACTGCCCCTCAATACTCAATACCATTTCATTTAATATTCCTACTCGCAGAACTAGACATACACATTTATTCCACCTTCCAATTCACCGCACCAATTACGCACAAAACATGACTATTCATAGAATGTGCGATACATACAATAACAGATTTCAAGAGTTTGACATCTTCCACCTCAGCTCCACAACATTCAAATACTCCATACAAAAGAAGATCAATAACCACTTATTATAGGAAACCTTGACGGCATTTATTCTCTTTTTTCCTTTTAGTTCAATATTATGTTTTAAATCATTGTTAACTTGAAATGTTGCTCTTACCTACATACCAACCTATGATCATATTTTATTTTTTGCAAACTTGTATTATTTTATGTCAATCATAACGACAAAATGTAATAGGCCTTCATACTTGATGTTACTATTGTATTGTACTATGTCTTAACGCTGTTTTTTGTCCAACTTTAACATAAATAAATAAATAAATATAATGTCACCCACGTTGGTACATAACGACGGTCTTAAGAGGGTGACTGCTGCCAACGTACCTATTTTTTCAATTTAAATTTGCACCATTGCTACAAAACGAATCATTTTGAAAAAAAAATAACCTAGTTAGTTTGGATATTAATAAAGAAAAATATACCTTAACTTTTTAATTATGTTCTGTATATATTCTTGTAGGAAAATAATAAGAATATAAACAGATGATTATCAAAAAGTAAAGATATATTTTTGTTTATTAATACCCAAACTATCCAAATTATTTTTTTCAAAACGATTTGATAAGAAATAATGATGGTATATCAAATTGAAAAATAGGTACGTTGGCAGCAGTCCCCCCCCTTAAAGTATGCATAACAAAATGGTTAAAAGCATAGCACCTAGATATAAAAACTATTATTAAACGTATTCATGATAATTTTACTAGTTGCATGTAACACATGAGATCCAAATGTCGATAGCAATAGTATGTATAGTTGAAGAATAAGAATTAAACTATAAACCCATAAATACAAATTATTGAAAATATTAACACATGTTGGTATGTATGTCAATGTATGTCAATGTCACAGTATGGAGGTCAGTCCTCTTTTCCTACCCGGAATATGAAAACAGCATGATGGTTCTGTATGTATGTTCGGAGATAAAGTATCAAACTATTAAGTCTTCTTAGATATTGTGTATAAGCGACTGCAATACTAATTGTATGAAGCAATGTCGTCACTAAATTCAATTTTAATAAAAGTTGTTAAAAAGAATTTGAGATATACTGCTACAATGTTAATATTTTTTATAGAAAATTAAATTATCTAGTTGGGGTGTTTCGGCTTTTTTCGATATTTTCAAAAAATTTGGAAATATAGGCAGTTAAATGCATAAATTTAATATAAAAAAATAAAAAAATTTCTTAATAAAAAATGTTTGATAAACTCTGGAATTTTTTTGAAAAAACCTATTTGAGATTTTGTATTTGTCTATGTTTATACCAATTTTTAGCGTTCAAGCTTTTATGGTTTCTGAGATATATGGAAAAACAAAGTAAAAATTCAAAAGTTTTTAACCCCTGTCTGAAACAAAATATATATAACTATCTATATATTCTGAAATTTCGGGCTCTGTAAATTGAGCGGATCAAAAGTTATAAGGGGACACACACACACACACACACACACACACACACACACACACACACACACACCCACACACACACACACACACACACACACACACACACACACACACACACACACACACACACACACACACACACACACACACACACACACACACACACACACACACACACACACACACACACACACACACACACACACACACACACACACACACACACACACACACACACACACACACACACACACACACACACACACACACACACACACAGACACACGAAATGTTCTACTCCGAATTCTGAGTAAATCCGTATATGGAACATATATGCCTGCAAAGCCTCTAAGTTGGTGTTTTTTGACTTCAAAGTTGGAAAAGCCGTGAAAAAAGTAGACCTCTGCATACAATTCTCGCGTATTCTGGCTTGAAACATTGTTGATATGTTAAGAGAACAAAGTTCTCTCGAACAAATCGACAGTTGGACAAGAGACACATTTTTATGTTATTTTTTGCGGACCAATGCCGGATTAATAAATTCGCAATTTATTAATTCGGCAATTTATTAATTTATTTATTCGCAATTTATTAATTTATTATTTTAATAATTTATTATGCAGATTATTAACAAGTATCATGCTGAGATTTTATTATAAAAGTTTCATCACAATATATTTGTGTGTATATACGGCGTGTTTATTCTATTTTATCGATTATAGACTAAAGTACTTATTCGATTCTTTTCATTTTTTGCAAATTTGTATGTATATCTATTACTCGCTTAGACCCCATTTCATAAACTGTCATTGAAGAATTATCAAGTTTTCATAATAAAATATTTAAATTAAAAATAATTAAACAAACTCTTTTCATGAATAAGCTGAAAATTTTCCATGCATTATTTGTACACTTTGTGTAGTGACTTGGTAGTGAGGAGTACAGCGTTGGCCACAACCCACTCGTTTATCTTTCTTAGTGTTGTCAGATGTAAGAATCTATTTTTTTTTCAAATATGACAACTAATCCTTTGTGTGATCACTTTATTCCCTTGCACAACGTTCACCAATTATGCCTTTCTATTGAGTTCCCTATCAATGTAACTTTTAGAAAGTTTATTTAAATTTCAATCACGAAAATCTGTTCGTTTGATAATAAGTTGAAAAAACACCATCGCCATCTATGAAGTAACGAAGAAACGTTTTTGTAACGCCATCTATTGATAAATTAGTTCATTTTACAAAATTAGTTATTACATGGAACGGACTATAGAGTAAGAATTAAAAAATAACTTAATTTTTATTCTCGGGTAGAATTTATTTTTCTTGATTCATCTTCGCTTTCAAAGCTCCCAATTCAGCTGAAAATATAAAAAAAATGTTTATTAATATTTTGTCACGTGTTTTTATTTTAATCATCACTACACAATCACAATAGGTATCATGTAGGGAGTGTAAAATATAAGATTTGTATGTATGGCTTATGGAAGCGGAGTATATTATACAGCTATAATAAATTATGATACCTATGTCAGCCTTCGTGGTTCAGTTGGTTAGGTATCTGACTGCTGATCCAAGGGTCCCGGGTTCGTTTCCCGGTGGAGACAAAGCTTTTAATTGTGTTTTCAGTCTGGATCTGTGAGACGATTAATATCTCAAGTCTCCATAATGTGGCAACTTGTTATTGGGTGCGTGTTAAATTAATATTTGACATAGTACCTGTTAGTTGCCCGAGAAGCAATATTAAATAAATAAATAAACAAAAATTTAAATAATAACTTTCCACTATTATATAAAAGTGGAGAGTATAAAATACTAAAGCAATAATCTTCACGTTGCTTGGGTTGGTTGGAAGTGGTTGCCTTATGATAATAGACCCGTCTATGTGAACTTGCTGTACTTGGAATAAATAAATAAAATATTTATCTCAACACTGGATTCTGATTTCATTTATAAATAGTTTTTTAAATATGTATATAAATGAATACCAAGCATTTAATGCTTGTGCTATAGGCGAACAAATTCCGTCAAGGCAGCAGTTATTTTGAACAATTTTCTTTTTCGTTTATATTGTTTGTTATCATAATCGTTGGCGTTTTCGTGTAGTGATCGCCATTTTGTTTTCTATCAAAATAACTAGTTGATTGGAATAAGTTGCCGTAGGGGCAATTATACCGCCAATGCAAATATACAATAAAAATTATATAATGTACGTAAATAAATAAATAAATAAATAATATTTACCAGCTAATGTGGCAATCTGATTGTTTGCCGTCTTCAAATTTTCCTGTAATATCTTTTTAGCAGCGTCCCCCTTAGCGCGCTCTTCCAATATCTGGTCGCGTAGTTTCGAGAGCGTTTCCATCTCTTCCTCGAGGTGGTTTACGCAACGTTCGCATCGGTTCAGGGCCCTAAGCAACATATTTTATAATATAAGTCTTAATAGAAAATATAACAATATATACATACATACACGAGAAATGTATCTTCTTTGTAAGAGGCAGAAGTATTTATTATATATATATACTAGTTGCATGTAACACATGAGATCCAACTGTCGATAGCGATAGTATGTATAGTTGAAGAATAAGTACCAAACTATAAACCCATAAATACAAATTATTAAATATTTTAAGATATTTTTCTTAATAAAAAATGTTTGAGAAACTCTGGAATTTTTTTGAAAAATTAAATATGAGATTTTGTATTTGTCTATATTCATACCAATATTCAGCTTTCTAACTTTTATGGTTTCTGAGATATATGGAAAAATAAAGTAAAAATTCAAAAGTAGATAACCCCTGACTGAAACAAAAATTCAAAATTCTGAGTATAAAATTTTTGTAGGCCTATTACTGTTTATATATTCTGAAATCTTCGGCTCTGTAAATTGAGCGAATCAAAAATTATAAGGGGGGGCACACACCCAGACACACACACAGACACACGAAATGTTCTACTCTGAATTCTGAGTAAATCCGTATATTTATTTATTTATTTATTTATTTATTTATTTATTTATTTATTTAATTATTTATTTAATTATTTATTTATTTATTTATTTATTTATTTATTTATTTATTTATTTATTTATTTATTTATTTATTTATTTATTTATTTATTTATTTATTTATTTATTTATTTATTTATTTATTTATTTATTTATTTATTTATTTATTATATTATATTAAGGGCATTTACAAAAAAATACAGGATAAATAGAACAATGTAGGCACAACAAAACAACAATAAGTGTAAATACATCGATTATATAGGTACATAATAAAAAAACGTAAATAGTTAAAGGAAGAACAATATAAAACAACATAATACAACATAATAAAAGAAAATAGAGGTAATGATAAAAAAAACTAGACATAAAAGAAGAAAAAAATAAACAGTATTACATATTCAATTTAAACAACAAAAATAAACAAAGCAAAGTAAAAATCAAAAATTATAATATGCGTTAAGTATCCTTTTGAAACCATCTATAGTGTGTACATTAAATATATCAACAGCACTATATTGGTTTCCAAGGCGGTGCAATCTATGTATTGGTGAGTTAATAATAAATTATTTATAATATACACTTAACGTAGTTTACACCACTTAACTATGAGTACTAACTTCTACCGGTTTCAAAAACTTTAAATGTTTGCTTCGTCAGGAAGACTTACGTACTAAAAATTAAAAATAAAATATAGACTGTTGTTAGGTTTAAAGTTGTGGGAGGAGTCAATTTTAGAAAGTAGTGGGGCGGAACGGTAAACATAAGTGACACTGGGTGGTTCAAAAAAATTTTTTAGTTATAAAAATATTTTCTATTTTATTAATTAATCGGGAATGTATTTAGAATCGGGTTGTTTGGGAAGTTAAATTGGTTATTTATTATACTTTGTTTATTATTAACACTTTTTCTTATTTCTAAAATTTCTAGATCTGCTAATTTTAAATTTGAGTAACCTGTATGCATAATCTGTAATCCCGTGTCTATATCAAAATGATGGTTAAATTCTATGAGATGAGTGAGTGTTCTATGAGTGTTCTTTGACTCTGGTTTGAACGTTTCTATTAGTTTTGCCTATATAAAAATGATTACAATCTTTACATGATAATTTATAAACTCCCGACTTATCTAATTTGTTGACTTTATCTTTATTGTTTAAAATTACATTTTTTAGTCTATTGTTAGTGTAGAAAGCTGGTGAGATTGTGTCAGGGATGTTCTTTTTAATTAATTTTGCTATGTTATTATTAATATATAAGATTTTCCGCCATTGTTTTTTGTCACTATCAATAATTTTTGGATATAAGAATCTGTCTGTATATTGTTGTTTTAGTTTTTTTGTTTAAAATTCTATTGACTATTTCATCGTTATAACCATTGTTAATGGCAATTTGCTTTAAACCTAACTACCTAACTTTAAACCTAACAACAGTCTATATTTTATTTTTAATTTTTAGTACGTAAGTCTTCCTGAAGAAGAAAACATTTAAAGTTTTTGAAACCGGTAGAAGTTAGTACTCATAGTTAAGTGGTGTAAACTACGTTAAGTGTATATTATAAATAATTTATAATGTCGCCACAAAGTTATTTTCCTAACATTAACGATATAATAATAAAGTTATTTCGAAGGTTCTCTATATGAAAAGGTGCATTTTGACGTGAAGCAAACCTTGTAGGTACTCTGAATTTTATCATATATTCGCAGCATATATGGAACATATATGCTACGAAGCCTCGAAGTTGGTGTTTTTTTGCTTCAAAGTTGGAAAAGCCGTGAAAAAAGTAGACCCTGCATAGAAATCTCGCGTATCCTGGCTTGAAACATTGTCGATATGTTAAGAGAACAAAGTTCTCCTGAACAAATCGACAGTTGGATAATTCTTAAATAATTTATTTTCACTCTCCACTACCATGGAATAGTGAAGAGTCATGATTATTAATACAATAGAAATACACTCTTCAGAAGTAAATTCAGGAATTGCCATCCTTTAAAGAAAAAAAATATGGTCATACATTACATTAAATTACATTCAATTTATTATGTAGTGAACAGAAAATTTCTTACTAGATACAAACACCATGAGGTGATTCATAAGATCCATTCTCTACATGATACCTATGTATGGTGAAATTTGTGAAATCATGACGCCCCACTATTCCATATTAATGGACAGTAAATCCTCATACCCCGTTAAATCTTCGAAGTTCTTGTGTATGTTCTTAATCTTCTCCGTGATATTTTTATAGACTGCCTCTTGCGCGGCCCGATCCGCCTGCGCCTGTCTGGTGCGCTTTTCGTTCGTCATCATGTCCGTGCGCAGCTCACGGAGTTGGTTTGTCAACAGTTGATTTTCGCGAGTCTGAAAATATAGGACACTGTTATCCATATATATAAAAAATTGGATGTAAGTATATTTGTTTGTTTGTATGTGGCCGATAGAGTCATAAAACGTCCATCCGATTGCAACGAAACTTTGGGAATTTGTTAAGTGCATACCGGAGAAGGTTATTGCATTATAATTTATTTATTTTTTTATTCGATATTTCACACAATTTTTTAGAAAAAATATATGTTTGTTGTTGAAATGAAAATTTGTGGATTTGTTCAGCGCAGACACGAAAAGGTATAAAAATTTAAATTTATTTATTTATTTAATATCTCACACAAAAATTTACTTAAAAAGAAATTATCAATTTAAATTCATAAATATACTAATTTGCATAATATGACATGAAAGGAAATAAAGAGCTAACAAAAATAATGAACAGTGCCTTTTAGGTGTGAAGAGGCTGATGTATGGGGAATACTCACATGTGTCGTAATGCTTACCTGCACACTTTTCGCTGGTTAACTAATATTGTGGGAATGTCATGCAGGTATGAATTAATAAATATATAAAATTGTATCTTTATAGATATTAGATTAAGTCCAATACATACCTACCTAACCGAAGTGGACATATCAATGTAAAAAAAATGTTTTAATAAGTACATAAAAATATAGGTATAGTGTTCGGAAAATAAATTGAGAAATTACGTGAACTGCGCAGAACGTGAATTCAGATTTATAGCTTAGTTTTTATATATCATTTTTAACGCCCTTAATGGGCTTTTACATAATTATAAAACTAATACAAAGATTTATGAACCACGAAGTAAAATACATACATAGGTACATATTATAAGTGCAATAAAAAAATAACAAAAAAAACAAAGAAATACAAAATATTTAAAATTTTAAAATAAAAAAAAAACAGAAATTATTCTACCTTTAAAAGTATCAATATATACGAATATTGAACAGCGAAATATATAAATAGAGCCAACCTCATTACCAAAACCGTGAATATGTGCAAAAAGAAAAATTCTCAAGTTATTTGCCGGAAATTACTTATAATGTTAGTTTTAATTGACTCTCCTGCACAATTACTAATATGTAACTTGACACATATTACCTCTGAGGCACAGAAATGAAATAAAAATCAGCATATTTTTAGTGACCTACCAGTGCGTCCAATCTGGGTTTCAGTTCTGCCGACTGCAGGGTCGCCCTCTCTCCCTCTTCGGCCAGTCTTCGTGCAGCCTGCGCCGCGCAGTGAGCCCCGCTCTCCGCGAGGGCCGCCTGCTGGCAAGCGAGGCGCCCCTGCTCCACCCAACCGCTCTCCAGACCAGACATTATCTTGTTCTCCGTTATCTCATCCTAGACAGACAGCACAATTTTATATCCGTATCTTGATAATATAAAATCTATGTTCTTATAATAAGAATAATAATAAGATGGTGTCCATACACGCCCCCAGCAGTTACAGAAATCGACAGCTTCAAATTATAATGGAATAGAGACATTATCACAGACAGAACAAACCTTACACAATCGACCGGACATGACTTTAATTGACAAAATTAATAGACACACATATCTAATAGAAATATTAATACCAAACACATCAAATCTACAAAAGAAACATTTGGAAAAAATTCCCACTTATCCCATTCCCACTCTTACTTAACTTATTAAACGGAACGTAAAATTATACAGATATTATTTTCATAATTCTATATGATTATAGAGTTCAATCATGAAATGGCAGTTTCAAGCATTGAATAAATATATCGAAAATGAAAAACCTATTTTTGAACATCGGTTATCGATTTTTAAAACGTAAATATTCAGGAAACGATATGGTTGATAGGTAGTATAGAGCCACTCAGGTCGATCTGTGAAGGTACCTAGATGTGAACTCTGTTTCTATGTATTTTACAAGCGACTGAAATAAAAGTCTAAGGTGACGGGAAAGGCTCCAAGGTACTTTTTGCCGTACTCTTAAAAGTCACGTCTTCAATATAAATATATATTCTTCTCTTATTATTTGTCTATACATTGGCCCGATACACATTCTTTCGTCTTGTGTACTTTTTTCGTAATATTTTTTTTAATAATACCTGTTTTCTCAGATTTTTTATCCATAACTTAAAACTTATAAGGCTTAGAAACATTAATGTTTTTTTAAATGATAGATATTTTATAAATCTAAATATTGGCTTGATACATTTTTACAAAATGTTCTCACTTTTTTGTAAAATCAAATAAACCATAGTATTTTATGTAACGCTCGATTCAAATACACTAACTTGGGCGCACTTTGATTGATTAAGGACGTTCATTCTCATACAATAGTTAACAAAGTTTGCATTTGACCTGCCTACATTGCCTTACCCTGTCCCTTAAGTAGAGTTTTCATTAATTTCTTATTGCTTCTTGGGCTGCTAACAGACAGACACTATGTCAAATAATTCAAACGCGCCCAATAACAAGTTGCCACATTCTGGAGGCATATGATATTTATCATCTGACACAGATCTAGACTGACAACAAAAATGAAAATTGTATCTCCACCGAAAATCGAACCCGGAACCTTTCGCTCAGGAGTCAGGTATCAAACCATCTGAGCCACAAAGGCCGATTGAAAGTATGAATGTAGGTATGTATGAATTACTCTTTTGGTTTGCAGTTCAATCATCAGCTGCCTGAGGTTCTCCGAGACGGCTGCTATGGAAGGCTCTTCCGCTTCCCACACTCTGGCACCACGATGACGGCGATGGTCGATGTTTTCGTTGGGCAGCGGTGGCAGTTCCACCAATTCTTGCTGCCGCTGGTGCTTGGAGATGTTGTCGCCGCTACCGTCTTCGTACTCGTCCATGAAAGACATACTGCCGGACTGCATCGCCTCTGGAATCAGTGTTACCAGATTTTCATAAAAGAGTAAGAACCCATGACCGCCAGACTTCGAAATACAAGGCTGATTTTTTCTGTGTAAGAAAAACCATTACATCACCTCATTTGTCTCCAATTCATTACCCACTTATCGTCCGAGCTTCTGGCTACGTGTCCCGTTAATTTCCATTTCAGAGTAGCCACACGGTGGATTATCAGTTACTTTTGATCCTTCTCTGACAGTTTAAATCCTTATTCTTCTCATAACCTAGTATGACAAAGATAGGTGTGGGGCGATCGCAGCTGTGGTGGAGGGAATATATAATGTGTAACAGGACAGGACGATGCAGTCAAAATGAGAAGCCCTTCGTTCAGGATTGGACGGAAATAGGCTGAAGAAGAAGAAGTATACCACAGCAGGTAACAACGATAAGGCTACTATGAACCTTGAGCAATGGTGGCTTTGAAAAACAATTATCAGTATCAGTACATTGACGAAATAAAAATTAATGCTAGGTATATGTGTATTATTTATTTTTTAATATTAATACGCAAAACAAATATAACATATTATAAACTGATTAATAACGCCCCACTAGGCACAAAAATAATCAATTGTACAAAATATTGAAAAAAGCAAATATAAATAATAAATAGTATTGACAAAACAAATAATGGGAATATAAATAATAAATAGTGATTTCAACACTGATTTCACTGCGATGTTCGAACGAAATGTCTCCGAAATCACACGTGCCGAATCACCGAAGAAATATGCAACCGAAGCAGCGTATCGTTGCACATTCACCGACCGTTATGTGATGACCGACCGTAGATGAGTCCAGACAAGGAATTGGGAATATGACTGGAGAGGAAAATCAAAAATTGCAAGAAAAATTTGACAACTGAAAAAACATGTGTGTTACTATAATATTATGTTTAAAAAATGCCACTGTATTATATATATATATATATATATATATATATATATATATATATATATATATATATATATATATATATATATATATATATATATATATATATATATATATATATATATATATATATATATATATATATATATATATATATATATATATAAATTTGACAACTGAAAAAACATGTGTGTTACTATAATATTATGTTTAAAAAATGCCACTGTATTATATATATATATATATATATATATATATATATATATATATATATATATATATATATATATATATATATATATATATGTTAACTTTTAGGTTTTATATATATATATATATATATATATATATATATATATATATATATATATATATATATATATATATATATATATATATATATATATATATATATATATATATATATATATATATATATAAATATATATATATATATATATATATATATATATATATATATATATATATATATATATATATATATATATATATATATATATATATATATATATATATATATATATATATATATATATATATATATATATATATATATATATATATATATATAATATTCAAACATTGTATAATTTAAAATAGGCATACCATAGAATTACATAATATCATAATATATACAATATTTATTGTACAATACAACATTTATGATTTATATAATAGAAATGAGTGGAAAATATCTCGAGCAAATGATTGTCACAATTTAGCCATATTTTACCTAAGCAAAATTTAAAGCTATTTTAGTATTCAGTTTGAGCGTAGTAGGAAGTCATTGAGAAAATAATTTTATTTTTTTATCAGACAACATAAGAATAGAATGACAGCTGATTGGTATTTGTTCTAGAATATGATATAATTTTAGATACGTTGGAAGTTGAACGCTAAAGGGATATAATTGAAATACTCGTACGATTCTACAATGTTTTTTTTTACAGATTATGTTTTCGCATTATGAAAAAAGGATATGAATATGAAACCAAAATTATGAATATGAAGTGATCTAAAAAGTTGATGAAATAACCAAGGATTTATCAAAAATAATAAATAAAACGTACTCGAACAATCACGGAAAACTCGAGTTAAAAAAAACCAAAACGTTTTTATGCCCATGTTTTTTTTAATTTAACTACTTTTTTAAGTTATACATTGAGTATAATTTTCGCCAAACATCTTGGACCAGCTTCCGGTTGCGCAGAGCGCATATTTGTGTCTTATTGCTTCGTTGGTTTACGTGCAAATCGCCCCCCCTTCTCGGCTAAAAGTTCAAGTTATTTGGCGACAACTATATTCATCTTATTCATGAATGTATTAATATGAATCATATTACAGTATGAAGTACCGAGATTTACAACTTAGTTTGTGAGTTTCATTGGAAAACACGCCAAATTATGTAGAATGTAATATTATGATCTTAATAAAACTGAATCATACAGGTTACTATTTGTTTCTCTAGTCAGACCATTATTGGAATATAATTCTGTAATCTGGTCCCCCTACTACAATGTCCACATAAATCATATTGAAAGGGTCCAGAGAAAATTTTTGCGATTTGTAAATTATAAAAAGGGGATACCAATAGAACACATCAATTACACAGATCTAATGCTAGAATTTAAACTTTTAAATCTTGACGTTAGAAGAAAGGTTTTTGACCTTTCCTTCTTACACAAAATATTGAACCATGCTATAGGTCTATAGACTGTCCCGAACTCCTTAAACTCATAAACTTTAATGTTCCGGCTAAAACCACTAGACAGTGTGTTATGTTTCGTGAGAGCCTTTCTCTGAATAATTATGTCTACCACTCCCCAATACCAAGGCTACATAGACTTGGTAACATTGTGGGGAGTCACTCCGATGTTTTTGCCGACGATTTTTCTACTTTCAAATCAAAAATTGTACATTTTCTTTCTCTTAACTCATAACTTATCATAGTAATCGTTATGTTTGGGTTTTTATTTTGTTTTTGTATTTTGTCTTTATTGATGTTTCTTAACTGATATAATGTATTGCTGAACTTAATGTGTTATACTTATGTTATTATTGTATTTATAACTGTGTTGTGTACTGTTCAATTTTTAACATTATATTTCATAACAGATATTATGTATCGCCGAATTTTAAATTTGATTTCTTTCTGATTTACAATATGTTATTGTTATCTTTATTGATGTTTCTTAACTGATATAATGTATTGCTGAACTTAATGTGTTATACTTGTGTTATTGTTGTATTTATAGCTGGTGTTATGTACTATTAATAATATGGTGTTATGTACTGTAAATAGGCTTTCAAGCCGTAAATATAATTAAATAAATAAATAAAATAAATAAATAAATTATACCTACTAGGTACCTACCTATTTTTATACTTTCGCAATATGTTTATGTAACCTACCAATTACGAAAGTAATTCACTAAAACTAGTTGCATGTTACACATGAGATCCAACTGTCGATAGCGATAGTATGTATAGTTGAAGAAAAAGTACCAAACTATAAACCCATAAATACAAATTATTTAATATTTTAAGATATTTGGTTTTCTATACAACACATGTACCTAGGTATGTATGTCAAGATAGGATAGTATGGAGGTCAGTCCTTTGATCCTACCCAGAATATGAAAAGAGCATGATGGTATGTACGTATGTTTGGAGATTAGTATCAAACAATTAAGTCTTCTTAGATATTGTGTGTAGGCGACTGCCATACAATTTGTATGAAACAATGTCGTCACTAAATTCAATTTTTATAAAAATTGTTAAAAAAAATTTGAGATGTGCTAATACAATGTTAATATTTTTTATAGAAAATTAAATTATCTAGTTGGGATGCTTCGGCTTTTTTTGATATTTAAAAAAAAAATTGAAATATAGGCAGTTAAACTCATAAATTTATCATAAAAAAATATTTTTCTTAATAAAAAATGTTTGAGAAACCCTGGAATTTTTTTGAAAAAAACTAATTTGAGGTTTTATATTTTTCTATGTTAATACCAATTTTCAGCGTTCTATCTTATAGTTTTTAGATATATGGAAAAATAAACCAAAATTTCAAAAGTTGATAACCCCTGACTGAAACAAAAATTCACAATTCTGAGTATAAAGTTTTGTAGGCTTATAAGTGCTTATATATTTTGAAATTTTGGGCTCTGTAAATTGAGCGGATCAAAAGTTATAAGGGGGGACAGACAGACACACACAGACACACAAAACTCACATAAAATGTTCTACTCCGAATTCTGAGTAAATCCATGTATAGGAACATATATGCTGCGAGGCCTCTAGTTGGTGTTATTAGCATGCAAAATGTCCACTACGCCATACAAAATGTTCCTTCGTACACGCATCTTGGCTTAATAATGTCGATCCATTCAGAGAATTGAATTCTCATGAACGTATCGACAGTTGGATAATTGACACGTACCTGTAATTTCCCTGATGTCTGTAATCCTGGAAAATAATCTAAGGTCCTCAATTATATTGCAAGAAAACAACGTATTCAAAAAATAAACAGTTTCATCTAAATGTCAAATATTGAAACATGGAACTGAAAACAAAAAAAATATGGAGGAATTATGGAGGTAATTAAGTATTTTGAATTTCGAATAAGTATTTATTTCCGTAATATGAATTATTTGCAATAATTCTTATTTTTATTAGTTCCTACGTAGTCATTGTAACATTTTTACCTTAGTCGGTAAATTTAATTTTAATCAGTTGTAAAAAGAACGCAATATTTGTTTAAAATGTAGGAAAATGTGATAAACAATTAGATATTCTAATCATCTCTTATTTCGAATGAATAAGTCAAGGAAATTTTAAAAACGAAGGCGCTCAATAGATATTTAAAGCCCTTCAGATTAATCTTTCAGTTCGCGAGGCGATAGAAGAAAAATGTTAATAATGTTCGTAATTTGAAATGTGTCATGTCTTATTTACGCGGGAAAATATTCACACAGAATACTTAATGCATCGGGGAATTTTTATTCCCAGAGGTGTTTGCATAAAAGGAGAGGCGATGGCCGCCGAACATCATTCATTCGTAAACATTTCTAGCCATCACTGGGTTGTCTATAAATCATTATCGAAAAGAATATATTGTAAAAAAATTAGTCTTGACAAAAAAGGACATTGACGACTAGATTTTTTGGCGGGTAAAACAAGTGTTGCCAAAAAGAAAATATTTCAATTTTAATTACTAAAACGAAATTTAATTATTAAAATGGGTTTACATGGAATATTTTCTGGTCTTTTGGTGTTGGTGATGTGCTATGTGATTGTAATCAAAGCTAGGGAGACCCAGCCAGGTAGTAGTGGAGGAAATGGCGTTGGGGGAAATGTCGGAACACGGGGATCAGGTCTGGTACTCGCTCCCCGTGTGAGGTATCGCGCTCGATTGGCTCCTGGACCTTCGGAGAGATTCGTTATCGAAGACGACGACATAATTGAATTGAGCAAAAAGCAACTGGACGACTACGGCCATTTGAGGTTCGGAAAACGAGAAGACCAATTTGACGACTACGGCCATCTTAGATTTGGACGAGGAGACGTGGATTAATGAAACCGACACTCCGAGCTTTAAATCGATACGAATATTTTGAACACTGGCTTAGACAGTAAAAAGAAACTAAAAAAATTCAAGACTAAAACATAAAATAAGCTATTTGTATTATTTAAAATAAGACAAAAAAAATAAAAATGTATTTTTGTAAATGTTATTAATTTACTCTTTTTCAGCAACAATTACAATTAGGTACAATTGAACTCTTATTAATAAAAAATGACATTTTACAAAGTTGAATGAATTACTTTATTATTTTTATAAATTATATCTATATTATTCAATTATTATTACTTATTATTTAAATTCATTTTATCAATATATTATCATTTGTATTTCATTTGGATTTTTATTTTTCATATTTTATTGGAGGTATTATCAGTAGTGTAAAAAAATATTTTTGTGGCTGGTTCCATAATGGGCAGCAACAGATTACAAAATTAATTATTTTTCATATTATGAGTAGGTAGGTACTTGGATTATTATTTTTTAATTTCAGTTTATTTTATTTTATTTACGCTTGAAGTTTTCACCTTTATAGAAGATTCACTTATAAAATATTTTAATATTGAAAAAAAAGATCAATTCAAATCCCTTTTTTTGTACAACATATTATTTTAAATCAATTAGGTACTTACATTGATTAATTAAAAACAATCTAAATAAGCTTTAGTTAAAGATAAATCATGTGAAAATTGCTGTATATATTTAATTTGTATTTAATTTGCACTTTATCGATGCTAATATACAATACTCATTTTAATACTTTTTTAAATTATTTTTTTAAGCATATTTTTCATCTTCAATAGCAAGGTGCTTTTAGCGAAAATATTCATGGGTAAATAAGCAACAAAATAATATAATACACTTTCTACTTTCTCTTAATAATAGTTCTTTAAACATTGACAGAAACTAAAATATAATAAATGGAATAAAAATTAAAACAATACAATTTTTTGATCTGTTGCTGAAAGGCCTGGGACATATAATTTGTTAAGAAATTATGTCTTATATGGAATAAAAATATTTTCTTAGTTTAAGATAGATGTTATAATGTTAGCAATATTTCAAATTTTAATAAAATTATTAGAAAACTGTATTTGTTTCCTATTTCTTATGTCAAAAATTATAAAATATAAGTAGATCAAGGTTATATAAATATTTTTACCATAACATACCTTCATGACATTTCCCTATTTGATGCAGGTAGAGAGTACCAAACGCAAGACTCCTCTCTCTTGACATACATCTCTCACTTCATTCACATCCATGCATAGTCTCATACTTTCTTACTTCTCCATCTCCATCTTTCAAAATTACAATTATATGATTGTCAACTTTTCCTTGGTCGATCTTCACTTTTCGTTCCTCTTTTATCCTTGTTAGATGATTTTAAGATTGAAAATAAATAAAAAACGCTCATTCCTCCATGGGATGGATAGTTATAATAATTATTGAAAATTATTCTTAACCTAATCAATAAAAATAATGTATTCTAGTGACACATGTTGCTGAAGTCACTTGATTGTAAAATAAACACAGTGGTAATGTTATCCCTTAATACCTTAATAATATCTAATTAAAATATTTTAATTCCATTTCTCCGTCCATTTTGCATGCACTGACAATAATTTATTGTGACTGCGAATGAATGCAACTAAATCTAAAGTGATGGTAGGTATTTGAGAAGAACGGAAAACCAACAAAATGCGAAATACGAGTGGAGAATGTACAATTAGAACAAGGGTATGAGTATTTATACTTAGGAAGTATGTTTCAGCGTGATGGAAGACTGGAAAAAGATATTGAAAGGAGAGTAACGGCAGGGAAGAGAGTGAATGGTGCATTAAGATCTGTAATGGCTGATCCAATTATTTCCAGGCAAGCACAGCTTGCGGTACACAATTTTATCGTCGTACTGACTCTAATGTATGCTAGTGAGACATGGACATTGCAGATGACGCATGAAAGTAGCGTGGTTAATGCTGTTGAAAAGAGGTCGCTAAGATGAAATGTGTGGTAAAACGATTCATGACAGAATAAGAAATGAGGATATTAGATTAGAATGTATGATTGAAAGAGATATCGTAAGTAAGATGATAATAAATGCCCTAAGGTGGTTTGGCCACATGAATGAGTTATGACCATCTAACAAAACTAGTATATAAGACTAATAAAAAACGAACAAAAATTAGAGGTTGGCCAAGGAAAAGTTGGCATGATCGTTAGAAGTTAGGAGACATTAGAAGTAAGAATAACAAGAGCGTGTATGAGACGATGCATGGACGTGAATGAAGCGAGAAATGTATGTCAAGAGAAAGGAGTCTGGCTTTCGGTTTTCTCAACCTACCCCATATAGGGAAATGGCGTGATGGTATTATATAGTATCTTTTAATAAAAAAATAAAATAAAAATGGCTACTGGATTCATATTAAGAGGGTGACTGCTGCCAACGTACCTATTTTTTCAATTTGATATACCATCATTATTACTAAACGAATCATTTTGAAAAAAATAACCGAGTTAGTTTGGATATTAATAAAGAGAAATATACCTTAAATTTTTGATTATGTTCTGTATATATTCTTGTAGGAAAATAATAAGCATACCCCGATTTTAGACATTTATCTTAAATTTCTAAAAAAATATAAGGTATAGAGCAATATTTTTTTTTATAAATTAAAGAAGAACAAAATACATGGAAAAATATGATATGACGTTGCATTAACGCATCAGGTTAAGTAATTAAACCAGAAAAACTTTTATTACGCAATGGCGCTGAATGGAAAATAAATGTTTTTTAGGTTTATTTACTAAATCTGAAGCATTAATGCAACGTCACATCATATTTTTCTAGATATTTTTGTCTTCTTTAATTTAAAAAAAAATATATTACTCTACGCCTTATAGTTTATTAAAAATATATGATAAACGTTGAAAATCGGGGAAATATGCCATTATTTTTCTACAAGAATTTATACAGAACATTTTCAAAAAGTTAAGGTATATTTTTGTTTATTGATATCCAAACTATCTAAATTATTTTTTTCAAAACGATTTGATAAGAAATAATGATGGTATATCAAATTGAAAAATAGGTATGTTGGCAGCAGTCCCCCCCTTAAGCTTAATTTATAATCGGGAATATTTTTTTAGTAGGTATCCGATAGCCATTTTAAATTGCATTTTTATATTTTTATTGACAATAACATCTCAGTAGAGACGAATTTGGGATAGTATAGAAGAACCGGGAACTCAGGCACCTACAGGGCTTACGACCTGTCATCGGATGGTTTATGTGATCATTTTATGCGCTTGCGCAACGTTCACCAATTATGCCTTTATTGAGTTCCCTTATCAATGTCATTTTTGAAAGTTCTATATATTTGAATAATGTGTAAACAATTCACCTGAATATAATATATACTATTGCCATCTAACAGGTAACGAACAAACCTTTTTTGTAACGCCATCTATTGAAAAAATAAGTTTATTTGTAAACAATAAAAGCAACAGTCCTTGACTCCCGACAGGGAAACAAATCCAATGTTTGCATAAATGTAATTAAAAAATATATTCGATTTGCATTTTTATACTTCCCAAGTTATCCTCACTGTGTTGTCTGGTATTGCATAGTGACAATATATCCGCAAACATTCTTACCTTTTATCAAAAAATATATTTGACGGCATATTATCACTGTTTTTTTTTGTATAAATTTCTCCAAGAGTAAATTCATTAGAAAGCAAGCATTTAGTGTGCGTCAAAAATTATATTTTTCTTTTACACCAAGGATATCAAAAAAATGGAAGCTCGAAGAAGAAATGGAGAAAAAGGAATGGAAGTATCAAAACAAATGAAACAATATTTTTGTTAAATATATAACTATAATTTATTGCAATCAATAAATACATTAACAGTACAACTAAATATGGTAAGTCAAATTACCTACACATTATACACTAACTTTAGATCTGTTAAGCGCTAATATTAATTCAATAACATTGTGGTTAAAATGTCTACCAGAGTGGGTTTAGCTGTGCTGTTTTTCTTTTATTATTAAGGACACTTCATTGTTTAAACAGCCAAAATAATAGTACAGATTGTAGTTGTATAAAAGTAGGTACACCAGCAAATAAAACTTCTGCATTTTTTTAAATCCATTTCAAGTTACAGTAAAACCTCCATCATTATCTATATAAGAGATTTACTGTCAAGATTTTAAGTTTCTATAAACATTAAACTAATCTATGGAAGTGTATCGTAATCAAATTGTTTAATATGCGTCAGATTAAATTCAAAAACAAAATTAAATAACCTCGATAAACTATTACATTTTTAAGTGATTCAAACAGCTGTTTGCATCATTCGACTGATAAAAAAAAGTGTTTTAAGGAGTGTTTTTAGTCATTTTTACTGTGATTTAGTAAATATTTATGAGTATAGTTTTCTGATTTTTACCATTTTCAGATAATAGAGATTCTACCGTAAATGTGACATAATTATAACTGAATATACTGAAGTAATTATCCACTACTATCTACACCTCCATATATTTTTAATTTGCAACAGAAATAATTATTATGTATACATCTAGATTTAGTATTTGGTAAAATATTTATATTTATATTATTTATCTCATAAAATTGTGTGACAAATAGAAAAAGATTAATGTGATTCATAAAGCAATTAAAGACATTGCAGAAATCAAAAGCAAACTAACATAGTAGAGGTTTAATGTTGCATTCACTAATTAATAAAACAATCATTTCTCGATTCATCATCATTTTGATTTCTAGTTGTAAACTACTAGATTATTTATATTTACACAAATAAATTTATTGTTTCATTAAAAATTTCAAAAAATAAAACAAATTGAATTCATTGATTTTCACTTTTCAGAGCACAAATCGCAAGTAGAATGTCAAATATTTTTTAGTTTAAAACGCACCCGATAAAAAGTTGACACATCATTTATTTCACTGGTACCAAAACGATAAAATCGTATAAAGTAGATAGTTACATAAATACACATTCAAATGGTATAAAAATAAAATACAAAAGACACTTATTCTAAACAAATAATATTATAATCTAGGCACATTGTTAGTTTACAAATATTTATACGACAGTATTATATTAATATGTATTATATTTAATTTTGAAAATGTTATTTTCAAATTGCCAACATTGACAAAAAAATAATGTAAACATTAAATGAAATATTTACCTTAATAACATAGACTAGTGGTTGTACATTTATTTAACAGAATATTTCAATTAATAATCATAATATAATATTGTTAAAATCATTTCTCACAAGACTAGTTATTTCATACATACTTTATAATCATATATTATATAATTTATTTGATTAGTATAATAGATACATATTTTTTTATAAAATAAATGTAATACATTCTGCGTTTTCATTGAATCATATAAATATACATTGTGAAATTATATTATCATCGTCGAATTTTCTAATGCATTTAGTGTTACTAAATGCATCGAAATTTAAAAGGAATATACTATACATATCTTCATATTAATCAAAAGTAATTAAGAAGGAAATATGAATGACACAAATATAAAATGAATTTCAAATATCTCTTAAAACTAATTTGAATAAAAAGTTTTTGGTAAAAACTGAATGAACGAAGTAATTAAAAAAAAAGATGAATTCAAACCCTTTGGGCAAAATTTGATAAATATATTTACTGGATATTAAAAATAATATATTAGTTTAAATTAAAACTGTATGTTTTCAAGCACACGCTCATGTATTATATAAAAAAATGTTTTTAAACTGTACAAAGATACAGCGAAATTTTCAAAGACATTTCCAAAGTTGAGTTTTTGTTATTCACAGTTTAAACTATATTTTGCATTTTAACATGGTTGACTGAGAGAAACTTCATTGCTGAACTGACTTACATTCATTGCTTCTCTTCCATCCAATTATGCTATTCTGTCATTCTCGTTTCTCACATCTCATTTAAACAATTATTGCTATTTGTGGATAAATTTTGCCATTCATTTAATTTCTTTCAGCTTTGTATATCTTTGTCGGTTGTTCATCACTCATTATCTCACGGTGGTCAAAATATCTTTCAATTTCATCTCATTTTGTATGATTTCATACATCTTCTGTCAGATTCAAGTTTTATTCACACTCATTGATTTTGGAATGGTGATTATTTCAAATAATCGTTATTCCAACCAACTGAGTTGTGTCACAAGCAGTCTACTGTCATTTTAGCATGCCAATTTGTACATACATACATACATACCATCACGCCATGTCCCTTGCGGGGTAGGCAGAGAGAACCGAACGCAACATCTTTCTATCCTGGCACGCATCCCTCGCCTCATCCACATTCATGCATCGTCTCATGCATGTTCATCTATTGCTCACACTTCTAACATTTCTGTCTTTCAAAATTTCGTTCACATGGTTGTGCCATCCCTTTCTTGGGCGTCCTCGACTTCTCATTCCATTCCTTTCCGCTCTGTATATTTTCTTCGTCAGGCGCTCCTCATTCATTCTCCCCATGTGACCAAACCATCTCAATGTGTTTACTTTCATTCTAATAATGACATCTTTCTTCATCTTACATTCTTTCCTTATGTCCTCGTTTCTTACCTGGTCATACATCGTTCTATTACAAATCCTTCTTAACGATCTCATTTCAACTGCATTTATTCTACTTTAATGCGTCTTCTGCCATGTCCAGGTTTCACTTGCATACGTCAAGGTTGGCACTACGATGGCGTTATGAATGGCAACTTTGGCATTATATAATTTATATTCTTAATATATCCAACACAAATTGGCATCCAAAGGAAAGGAAAGGATGTCAATTTGTGTTGGATATATTAAGAATATAAATGTATGTATGTCCACAATGCAGTATAGCATGTTTAAATCAAAAAAGAATTTACAAAAATATAAAAAAATTTCAAACGTGTTATTTCATTACAGTTTCATTAGTTTACTTAAACTACTTTGAATGAAATTGATTGTTTTGATCAACGTAACAGCGTATATAAATCCAATACAGATACATTATAAGATACAGGATTTATCAACATATTAATGGAGTGAATTATATATTTTTTTTTTAGCACCAAAACAAAGTACTGCATTGTGAATTCATTTTGCTATTATTTTACTTCAGTGTAATATTGTGACGGTTTTCTTTGAATTTTTTCGCTGTATTCGAAACAAAGACTATGTGTTTTTTTTATGTCAGATGATATGGTTGGCGGAAGACTGACCCAGCATGACCTTGGACACAAAGTTGACTATAGCCGTCGCTGGTTGTTCTGGCTCCAGTTCAGCAAATACATGGCACTCGTTGTCTGTAGAACTGCCCGGTCTGCGGGCGATGAAACCAAATATTTTACTGAAAAAAAAATAATAAAAGATCTTAATATGAAGGTCAATAAAATATTTTTATACCAACCAACGTAAACAATAAATATTTTTATGATAATCAGGTGCTTTAAGGGCATACAACTTGTAATTGGATTTTACATGAATATCTTTTTGCTATGGAAATAGGAAAAATGTGTTTATTTATTTATTTATTCATCAAGGAATACAAACAGTTATAGAATATAAATGTGTATAACTAATAGCAATATGTTAAGTCAACGTTGACAAATGAAATAGTAGAAAAGATCCTATTTATGAAAAATCAGCTTAATCAGCTTTATGATGTGTACGTTGCGTTGCTAACATGATCTCACACAGAGTAAATTATTTAGGTAGTTTTTAAAATAAAAATATCTTTGATTAAAAGTGTACATGTGTGTTAGTAAATACTAAAAACATAATCTTTCACAATTACTACAGTCAGTGATAAAGAAATGTGAAATACATACTTGGAACTAGGGATTCCGTTTGCGTCAGTCGTGTGACTCCATCTTCTGTCTCCTGGATCGAGACCACAGTAAGACACTGATGGTGTTGGATAGTGTCTTCTGAAGAATATTCTCCTGGCAGAATCTGTCAATGTGATTCCTTGCGCAGACACTTTGAAGTGTACTATTGCTGGTTTTAACTCTGGTCTTTGGGGGAACAGTTTCAAAACGGTTCTAGCTATCGCTTCAGGTCCCGTGAGCGCTTCACACCCTGTTCCACCTATGTACAAAACGTTACAGGCCGCTCCGGCCGCTAGTAGTTCTCTCGCAGCGCCACCTGGCATCGGAGGGGCTGGATCCGATCCTGGGAGCTTGAGTCTCGCTGGTAATGCGAGAGGAGTGACAGAATGTTGATAGACCAGAGCGGAGAGGGACGTGAAGACTGGTTCGTCTGCGCAGCCCTTGAGTCTCACTCCCTTGGAGGTGGGCTCGACGAGGAAATGTCTCACGAGGTCGGAAGGTTGAGCGGCTCCACCAGGAGGTGCGGCCACTTTGACAGCGAGGCCAAATGCGTTGGGGAAGGAATTGGAGTCACGGATTATGAACGATCCAACCTCTTGGTTTTGTAAAAGAGCAATGGCTGAAAGAAAAAGAATAAAATATTGTAAGTTTCATATCTACAAGATGCAAGAAAATATAATTTGGTGGGATTGTCTTTATTGGTTTTGTATTCCTAAATGTAAATACACCTACAGTTAAAAAGTTTAATTAGTCAGTGACATTGTCAAATAATTTATTCAATGCTATTTGTTTATGAAGAAGTGATTTTGAGGAATTATTATATTTCATATATTGAGGATAGTAGGTTTTATATTACTAGTTGCATGTAACACATGAGATCCAACTGTCGAAGGCGATAGTATGTATAATTGAAGAATACGTACAAAACTTAAACTTAAAGATACTTTGTTTTCTATATAAAACATGTATGTATGGTATGTATGTCAGGATAGGATAGTATGGAGGTCAGTCTTTTTTTTCTTTAGTTTCAGTATTTGTAGTTTCAGAAGAATAAGTCTTTCTTTATTATTAAGGATGGAGTTCTTTAAACATTCATAATAAAATTAATAATATAACAATGAATTACCTTCGTCCCTTGAGATGTGTGGCTTGTACCAAAATTTGGAAGTATCTCTTACAAATTTAATGTGTTCAGGTGACACATCGTGTAATTCTGGTGATACAGGTGTTGTTGGTGATGTGTGGTGAATTGGCGAGGGCGGACTTCTGCCAACCAGGGTTGAAAAATCCTTCCTGTAATTCAGAAAAACCACGCATGAAACAATTATATCTTAACAATAACATTAATTTTTACTTTCCACTAAGTTCTTTACAAAAGTAGAGAGAAATAATTTTGTAATATTTTTTTGCAAAATGGCGCCCAATGTGGGGCTTTATTTTTTCTTAAATATTATTTTATTGATTAGATTGTTTATTTTTAATCAATCATTGTTTACATTATTAAAATATTGTACTGAATTGTGGAATACACAAGAAAACTAATTAAAAAGATGTCTAAGGTTCACCAACACAATCGACTGTCCATGCATACTAACGCATCTAAATAACCCACTACAATGCATTAGCTTCATCGCACATTGTATATCATTTCATCTCTTTCAGATCCTTCCTTTCTATTGATGAGCAAAAGCCTTACCTTAGTCTCGTGTGACTTGCAAGACTTAATGCAAGAGTCTAGCGAAATTTTATAAAAAGATTTATTTTAAATTAAAAAGTTAGCACTTTAGTATGCATTGTTGGTATAATTCTAAAAATTGGTGAATTTTTCATGTTTCATTGTAATTAGGGAATTAAAAAAAAATATTAAAAATGTTTTTTTGTAAAAGTTGCAAGACCTGCAAGACTTGCAAGACTAAAGACCGAGGCTGGGTATGCAAGACCATGACCAAGATCGAGACTTATCGAGTGTGCAATACCAAGACCTTGACCATATCTGTAAATGCAAGATCAAGACCACCCCAGTAATGGTCTTGCATTTGCCCATCACGTTTCTTTACATTGGCACTCAGATATGTAATTTAGAGGTATACCTTTGAGTAACAGGACTACGTGGTGGTAATCTGTTGTGCGGAGGTGGTGTAGCAGAAGGAGGGTAGGGAGTACGTGGTGTGGTGGGGAAGGCGGGCGTTGCTCCCCGAGAGTCCTCTCCCTCTCCGCCATTTTCCCATTCACTCACCGACACGCTGCGCCAGGAAGACAGAGATTCTTCGCGGGTCTGGAATAAAATAACATAAAAAATATTAAACTAGGTACTCCTCTTCAATAAATATTTTGTAAGTAAAGTACCTATCTTATAAGATGAGGTATTAATATTAACTAATGTTTATTTATTTATTAAAACATTGGAGAGGTACGACAATTTGAAAACTCATTGGCGAAAAGTCTTTGGCGTCATATAAATATTTATGTTATTTATATTTTTTCATTATTTGTATCCAAATATTTTCATAAAATGTATTCATTTCATAAATGTCAGTTTGAATAAAGTGTCTTTTAATCTATTCCTGCTAGAAGGTTGTATAATTGTAATATTTGTTCACTTAATTATGTTTAATAATCTGTCGCTCTCTTCACTGCCTTTGTTAAATAGCCAATAGAATATTATATTTTTTTTGCTTTAGTAACTGAAAGAGTTAAAATTTCTGGTAGTTATGTCTTATTTTAACTTATATAGTTTAGGTGCTAGGTATGTATAGTTTTTTGTCCTTGTGTAGTTTTCATATTAGGTACTACTGCAAGATTTTGTACAGTTTGTCTAGTGATATGTATATGGCTTAGGGGAATGTTACTGTTATTTTTTGTAAAGCATTGTGTAATCTCAAATTCTCTCAAGATCTCAAATTCTTTAAATATTAATTCTGCTGGGTATAAATATGGTTTTTGTTAATAACTCTTAAAATAGGTTTGTGTGCAGTGTTTATGGGTGTAAAATTGGAATGAATAAAAACAATTTGATAAAGATTCTACATATTTATTATATTTTTTCAAATGCTATTTTGTCTTCTAAACATAGAATCATTTTGTTTTATTTATAAATATTTAATTTTTTAATGAAATGATATCAAATACAGAATAATAATCAACTGAGGTTCAAGAAAGTATCTCCCATAGAAATTTGGAAACAAATAAATAACTGTCTTATGATGATATTAGTTTGTATAAATTGACATAATAAATTGGAATCAGTCATCATCTGATACTTGTATATAGTTACATTTTCTTCATGGTTTGATAGAGCCTATAATCAAGTATGAGTAGACTTTGACATTCAAACATACCTAACTAAATTAGTTGTAATTGTTATACTGACCATTGTTCCATTCTGTGAGAGAAGTGTAGCATCTCTGGGTGAGTCCAACATATCGTGACCAGCTGGAGAGACACTTCGTTCTCTCATCGCTCTTCGCTCGATGCTCATGAATTTTCGAGAGGATGTTCTGGAATCAAACAGTTTGCATTAGATTTTGCAATTCGTTTTGCTTTTGAAATTAATGAAACAATTATTAAAGTCTGCGAGATCAGCATTGCTTATGACATATATGATCATTGATCATCGGTATAAAGCATTTATGAATCTTGCAAAAATCTTGCTTATTTCTCCTGCTTCATAATAATATAAATCTTGTGATATCAAAAAGTCAAACATACATACCAATATGCCGTTTCCCTATTTGGGGAAGGCGGAGAAAACCGAACGCCAGGCTCTTCTATCTTGACAGACATGTTTTGCCTCATTTACATCCATACATCGTGTCATACATGCTCGCTTATTATTCTGATTTTGTATACTACCATCTTTCAAAATCTCATTAATATGATCATGCAAACTCACCATTCACTTTATTTGCTGCCGTTACCCTTCCTTCTAGGTATATCTATTTCCAATCTTCCATCACCCTGAAACCTATATCCTCAGTACAAATATTCATCCATTTGCTCTGTTCTTTCACTTTTTATATAGCATATTCTGCATAATCTAATTCACTGTATAGCATATTCTGCGTAATCTAATTCACTGTTCAAGATATTCTGCGTAATCTAATTCACTGTATAGCATATTCTGCGTACTTAATCTAATTCACTGTATAGCATATTCTGCGTAATCTAATTCACTGTATAAGATATTCTACGTAATCTAATTCACTGTATAGCATATTCTGCATACTTAATCTAATTCACTGTATGGCATATTCTGCGTAATCTAATTCAATGTATAAAATATTCTACGTAATCTATTTAACTGTATAACATATTCTGCGTAATCTAATTAGACACTGCTTATTGACTCTTTATATATTTAATTTTATCGATTGCCTTGTCATAGATGCCAGTGAATTTTGTGCCAGCGTCCTAGGTCCGATTCGTTGCATTTCTGGGCTGTAAACACCGGTTTATTGGAAGAAACTATTTTGCAACCTCCAGTATTAAAGTAATAGTCTTACCTATTTGGTAAAAGTGGTTCAATGGGGCTGATCCTGGAACGGCTGTTGAGTGTCTGTATATGGAGTGGAATGGAGAAGTCTTCGTCATCGTCGGCAAATGCTGTTGTATCGCTGGTGTAACCGTCAAATCTGAAATGCATAAACATTAATAAAAAAAATAACTATTGCAAATATGGCGTCGTCATATATAATTTGAAAGAATTGTTATGAAATCTACCAGGAAATTATAACATAAGTACCCATTTCTTTATTAATTGGACCAGTATACCTACGGTCAAATTAAAAATTATAGCAAAAAAAAAATGTTTTTTTTTTAAAGAATGAATATGTCCTTGTAGAAACAAGTACATGTACATTCCCTAAATTAAACATAAATGCTTGTGCTATAGACCAATAACATACTTATCCCAAAACAAAATAGGTAGGTTGTGCTTTATTTTAATTTGTATTGGATGGCATTTTTTCGTCATTTGAAAATAATCTGTTTTCCCGTAAATCTGTCTCGCTCTATCGTATTCAAAATCTATTTCCGAACTCTTCACGTCTTGATGACTCATAGTATGATTTTATTTAATACGAACCTGTGGCTGGCGCTAGTTCGGTTGGGTAGAGGTCGTTCGAGCTGCAACCGAGCAGCACGCATTCGCGACTCTTTGTGCGCCCTGAGACGCATCTGTTGTTTCTGCAGCCACGTAAGTCCATCATTTTCATAAGCAGCTCCTCCTTCGTTGCGACTTCGAGGACTTGTGGCATAGTCATTTACACTGTAACAAAGAAATGAAGAAATAAATACGGATTTGCCTGTTAACAATCTTTAGTTTCAACCTTGAAGACAGGTTGGTATCGAAACGATGCATCTCTTTCCCCACTCTTCGATCTTCAGCAACTGTCATCAACTCTGTGTAGGAGGTAAACTTCATGTCCTCGCACACCTCTTATAAACATTTCCGGTGTGGACACCCTCTGCCAGTTGATCCTTCAAACATTCCCTTCAAGACCACGCACAGAAAGTATTCGTGTCGCAACACATGGTACAAATTTATATATTACAATATATGTACATTATTGAAATAAAATTAATGTAACAATTTGATTCTGATCTAATGACGCTGCGGAGTTCCTAGGTAAAGTCTGGAGAAATTCGGAGACAAACGATAGTCGGAAGACTTCGTCCCACACGATGATCGTCTCTCTGTCGCGCCGCACCAAATGGAATGCGTGCGAGTGAAACAAGAATACGCGGAAAGTAAGGAAAGTTTTTTTTGTTTAGTTTTAGTGTTTGAAAACGAAGATGGTTGTGAATGATCCTACAATATTGTATTGTAAGCATTTAGTAGTATATATACTACATACCTAATATGCAATATCAACATAGCGTATATTATATTATGGTCTAGCTAATGTATACAACCTACACTTAATTATTGGTTGTCGTTGAGTTGATACTGAGCCCACATACATTCGCACTTTTTTAGTATACATATATGAATCTTGTCCTATATCTGGCACTTGTGCTGTGAGATTTTATAATTATTTATCATCAATAATCAACACCGCCGAGTTTTTCTACAATAAGGCAACCCTAGTTCCTCGACAGCTGTGGTTAACAACAGAGATTTTGACATTTCTCAGCTGTTCGTTGACATTGTCAAAGTTCATATTATATCACGTCTATAATTCTATGATCACGTCATATGACTTAAACATTTTTTTTTTATTTTCATTTCCGGAAAATTACACATTACTAAATAAATTTAAACATTTGGTATTACATTATAAACTGTTTAATAAAGTTATATGGAATATATCATCTCACTACACCTAGGTTTTGATAAAAATTCCGTAAAAAAAATTTTGTTTGTTCTGGGTTTTTTTAAATGAAAACCTTCAAACTACTACATTACTTAAATCAGCACTGCACGCATTTCAAGATTGAAAATAGCAGTAACTACATCCCATTTCTGATGTAGTTTTAATGCGCAAGTAGTTAATTACTTTTGAGCATGCCAGACAAGGGGATACTATATAGATGGACACCCAGAATACTACCTTGGAAAAATAATGAGTGTTGGAAGACCCCCTAAAAGATGGTCCGAAGACATTGTCCGAGTGGCCGGTAACGCCTGGATGTGGATGGGACAGAAGTGTTTGAAAGAGGCCTACATCCAGCAGTTGATGGACGAGGGCTGGAGAAGCAGAAGATTCATTAAATATCAGATCTTAAGCTCTGTATGTCCTTTTAATAGCATACAATATTCTTTATGTGTGCTGAGATAAATCTTACTCCATACGACAAAATAATGTTACTTTGTTTTACAGGAACAACATACTCGGAACATCAAATACACAATAATATTTTAAGATGTTTGAGTATTTGATGAAGATCAATTTTCAAAAATACGTTTCACCCGTGTAACGTATTTTCGGAATAGATTACATATTATTTCGGATTGTATTCAACTAGAGGCAACCATATTTGTTTTAACTAGAACCCATTAAGGTTTACTTATTTTCCAAACAAGTAAATCAAATAGGTCTATTATGCTGACGGGGTAATCAGACAGATTAGGATATATTTCCGAGCCATATCCTCTTCTATCTCATACATTATCTTGTTATTCCGATTTCTTACATTCCAATCTCTACATCTTATCGATCGTGTCATTATTTTTATTTAGGTACTAGCCTATTACAATTTTTTAAATTAATGTCTTGGTTGGGCTTGTCTCTTCGATAAATTTAGAATATTTTTAAAACAAGGACTTGGCTGGCCTTCTTACTTCGGTTAATTTAGAGGATTGCTAAGTAATATAAATATTTTAACATGTTCCAACATTGACAAGATAACCCACGCAGATATTATTCAAAACTTAACTAACTGCTTCCGATGGTATAAACATTTAAACAGCAGCTAAATAAAATAAACAAGAATACAAAATGATACATCTGGTTCTTGTTAATACGAATTTAAAATCCACATTCATAATATGCTAAATACAATCGATACGTATAATAATATATCAGTCGTGTCGAAAGAATACAAACAAAAAATAGATCAATAAATATTGTTTTTGAAATAGAACACAATCAGACTCCTACGCAATATACAGATAGATCCAACATTGATAAATAGAAATGGATCAATGTCATTCTCGATCCTTTCTAATGATACATTATATAAAAATAACAGCTAATGTTATTTTAGTTAGGTTAATGTGTTAATTGTTACTGGGTGTGTATCAATTTGATATTTGACATAGCACCTGTTATAGTTCCCCTAGAAATATTTGTCTCATTCCTGAGTTGTTGAATAATATGATAAATTTTAGGAGTTCGGTGTTTAAATCCTTTCGTACTCTTTTTATGGATGATTTGAGCATTCACAAAAATAGTTGACAAGACCATGAAATTTCCGAGATTCTCATAAAATATAATAATAATGAACACTTCCTTGCAACCTGCGTGAGTGGCGAGTTTATTGCCGTATGGCAATTTATTCCAACTAACCAATGTTTCCAGCCCAGAGAAGCAATATTTGCGTGAGAAATTAGTTTAAATAAATTTCTGGGAATCGAACCCAGGACGCCCGCACAGAAACCGATTGGCTCACCAACTGTACCACGGCGGTCGGCATCGCAAAAAAATATCGCAAAATGTCCAGAGTAAATTAATAAACAGATGGGTGGTGGCAGAGCAGTTAGCGCGCTGGTTTAGTAATCCTGTAGTCGCGAATTCGAATCCTGCCAGTTTAAGGAATGTATGAGGATGTATGTATGTATATGTACCTACTTGATTCAATGATATATTCAAAAAAATGACTAATCTTCAAGGCTCTGCATAACTGGATCCCCAGGGAATTGATAACTGTGTCAAAAGAGCGTGTTATAAGGTACCTTCCAATGATTTGAAGTTTTACCAATTATTTACCTGAGGTAGGTAAATAATGCTAATTACTATAATCTTGATTAAATATATGTAAGCTGGTCTTAAAATGCAATGAATAATCCCCTGACATATGTGAAGCTTCAGTCTTCAGTAAATTACTTATAATACAACTGCGTTTTCTATCCAGCTTGATTTGCGCGGATTTTCTAAAAAAATGCTGATGCAGTAATTTGCAGTTTTTTTAATGAAAACTAAAATATTCTCATTAAAAACTAAAACTAAACTTAGTTGTATTTATATAAGTATACATTAATCAATTGAAAATAGCACGAATAAGTCAAATCTCCCCTTAATTTTCGTTATTTTCTCGAATATTTTATTTATTAAAAGTTATGTTTGTAGATAACATTTTTCTTGTACACATTTTTTTAAAAATATTGATAAAATACTAAACGTATTTGTGATTGTTGTAAATTTAAATTTGTTTTATACTTTGCTTGTAAAATTATTTTTATAGGTAATAAAATAAAACCCTTTATATATTTTTAAAAAAACTACAAGACCTATGAAGTAGATTTTTACTTAAATCAAAAAACAATATGAAAATCTACCGGCTGAGTTTTTTTTACAATTTTAATTACTAATCTTACTATTAAAATACTCTAAATTTTCCCTTTTCTTAACGAAAAAATATTGTATAGATATCACAGATTAGGTGATCTATCCACCCACTGAGATAGTTCTACTTTACAATATATATATATATATATATATATATATATATATATATATATATATATATATATATATATATATATATATATATATATATATATATATATATATATATATATATATATATATATATATATATATATATATATATATATATATATATATATATATATATATATATATATATATATATATATATATATATATATATATATATATATATATATATATATATATATATATATATATATATATATATATGTAATGTATGAAGTTAAAAGCAAAAAAGTGATAGAAAAGAATGGAAGCATGAAATAATGAATTGTGTAAATTTTTATTAAAGTAGATAAGATTTTAATACCAGGGGGGCATGTCTAGTCCAACCGGTGAAATCAAAACCCTAGTGATTACCCATATCATGGATATAATTATCGTATGGAGTTCTATGACATCTAAAGATATTATAGAACTCCAGATAATAATTATATCCATGGTATGGGTAATCGTGAGTGTTTTGATTTCGACGGTTGGACCAAATTTGCCCCCCGATGAATATTTTCACTCCTCACTAACCCAAGGGGGTGTTATGAATTCGCAATTTTAAGGCTATTTTTTAATGCAGATCATCAACTAGTACCATGCTGAGATTGTTTTCATCACAATGTATCTGTGCTGTGTGCTATGTACGGCGGCGTGTTTATTCTACTTTATTTATTTATTTATTTATTTATTTATTTATTTATTTATTTATTTATTTATTTATTTATTTATTTATTTATTTATTTATTTATTTATTTATTTATTTATTTATTTATTTATTTATTTATTTATTTATTTATTTATTTATTTATTTATTTATTTATTTATTTATTTATTTATTTATTTATTTATTTATTTATTTATTTATTTATTTATTTATTTATTTATTTATTTTTATTCGGGAAACAAACAGCTTAATACAATATAAGGGATTAACAATAAAATAATAACAACTATGCCAATAACATGTTTCCACAAGTATACAGATAAAATTATATTATGTAAGAAGTAGGAAGTAAGTATTATTGAGGTAGGAGGGAGTTAAGAGGGAATAGGGAGGGAAGAGGGGGAGTACAGAAGGAGAGGGATTAGTTTATATGAATAATTATTGTAAGAGAAGTTTTGATTTGATATTAGTTATTGAGGAGTTGAATAAGTCAAATTCGTTTAAGTGCTCATTGAAGAAGTGTGATGCTCGTTTGTGTTACAGTGAGGCAGGTGTAATAAGTGGTGGGATCGGGTAGCTCGGGTGGGAACTCGAAGAGCTAATCGTTCAAGCAGTTCCGGGCAATCCACGATGGAGACTAAATTAAATTTATCGATTATAGACTAAAATACTTATTCGATTCTTTTCAAATTTGTATATCTAATACTCGTTTAGACACCATTAGATTTTGAAGGATATTTGAATAGTGCTTCTCAATTTTTTTACTCTCAAATATTTCAAAGTGACCCCAAGCTCAAGAAACTTAAAATATTAAATTTTTATTTTCAAATTGGTAAAAAGACACATCACTTTCATAAAATGGCATTGAAGAGTTATCAAGTTTTCATAATAAAATATTTAAATAAAAAATAATTTAAAAAACTCATGAAAATGCTGAATTACACTAGAGTCTACAATCTGAATCTACCCGTTTGCATTCTGTTTCCGGTTGGCTCTCTGATTGGTTGAGATCTCGTAGTATTAAGTCAAATGAGCTGTGAAATTTTATATTAAATGCGAAAAATTAAAAGAATATTATATATTTAATTTATAATAATTTATAATTCAATTTATAAAGCAACTCGCTCACGCGAGTCGCTATTATTATTATACACAAACTTAAACCTAACCTAAGAATGCAGAAAAGAAACTCAGGGGCTAGACGCTACTCTGAATTACAAGCCCCGCCGTACCTACATAGCACATAGCACACAGCACATAGCACACACACATGAAACTTTCAGAATACAATCTCAGCATGATACTAGTTGATAATCTGCAATAAAAAATACCCTTAAAATTGCGAAATCATAACTCCCAACTATATCCCCTTGGGTTAGTAAGGAGTAAAAAGAAATAATTGTCTGGAAGTGGTTTAAAGGTTTTTAGAAAATTCATGAAATAACTGACTGCTGTGAGGCACCGGCTTAGAATAGTGATTCCATTCTCTTCTAATAGTGCTTTCAATCATCGTTTTTGGATGTTCTGTAAGAGCCGGGTAATCGAAAATACAACAGGCAACAATAACATCTCACATAGTTCAGTACCACCAGTACCCATTCTGAATATTGCATTTTTAAGCCCGTCAACCTGTATGTATGTAAGAAAACTGACAACTGACTCAAAGATATGGAGTGAAAGGCAAGGTTTGTCCAAGAAAATCCCGAGATGACTATTTTATGGTATATGAATATTCTAACAAATATTTTTTTTTTCCATGTTATGGTAAAATGAACAGCTAGATCAATGTTATTTTATTAATTGGCAACACAGAAAATTGTAATAGACAATAGTCTTAATAATCTTAATAGACATTACCCCCTATTCAGTAACTATTGTAACTCAAATAGGAACGTTCTTAAATTGTATAGATTTTAGATTTACGGTCTTATTTCAGCGTTATATAATATCAACTTGGACTAAATGGAATAGGAACGTACCCATTTTGGCCGGAACGTTCTTAAAAAGTTACTGAATTAGACGTATTATGAATAATTATGAAATTTTCATTATTTTCATAATTATTCAAAATACGTCTAATTCAGAAACTTTTTAAGAACATTCCGTCCAATATAGGTACGTTCCTATTCCATTTAGTCCAAGTTGATATTTTATAACGCTGTAATAAGACCGTAAATTTAAAATCTACAATTTTAGAACGTTCCTATTTTAGTTACAATAGTTACTGAATAGGGGGTATTGTCTTTTATTCGCATAAATCAAACTTCATAGGAACTTGAACATATTAGTCTTGTCATAGATAACAAGCAAATAACTGGCAGGACTCTATTATGCGACAGAATACGAAACATTATGACTTATTGTGACATCCAAGATGATATCAGATGGAAGAGATAAGAAATAAGGAATTGAAGAGATCATGTTGTGGAAAGAATGAACTGCCAAAGATTGCCTTACACTGCACTTACAAATATTATCATAGTGATGATGTTATTATTGATCGTTTACTTGGTGCCGATTAAAGCAAAACGTAATAATATGTAAGTCAAGGAATAAAACTGTCATGATTGATAAGAATAATTATTATATACATTGATTATTCCAAGTGAATAAAGCAATTATATAACTGGGCTGACCTTAACACAAGCCAGGGCAAGCAAGTTAGTCGGACGACTATGTTTTGATCTTGAAAATCGTAAATGGCGAATATGTGGGCTTCAATTCTGCGAAGGTGGTTGGAATACCTACGAGTATGTTCAACGGTTGAACTTGAATATTAACTTCACGCGTATTTTTTCCATCGCGAAATTGTGGGAAGATAAATGTCTGGTGAGTCTTGGTGCGAGAACAGATTTCACAGTCGTATATACATAAGAATACAATCATTAATAAATATTTACAAAACCTGTGTAAGATCGATCATAACATATGGGCATTGAAACATGAGCCGATTCAAAAAGAACGAAGAATCTCATAAGAACCACGGTAATATAAATTCTACGAAACATTGCGGAACTGCCGTCAGAGACATTTCTAAGAAACTCGGAAATTTAAATGAAAGATGTCATACGATGGTGCAGAAAATTCAATGATCATGGAGAGAACTAACTCAGCAAGAAAAGTGACATCAGATACATATATTATAAGGCAGTAGACCACCAAAAAGATGGAGGAACATTTGGACATTCCTGTCTAAGGAGCAATATCCGAGTCATAACAGGATGATGTTGAAATACGAAACAATGTATGTAGTCTTTAGTAATTTGCTGTCAATGTTCTGAGGTTTGCATAATATATTATGTCAGGTTTCAATTTATTTCACGTTACTTTAACTTCTTTCTCGTTTGCATTAAAGTAAAATATAAAGAAATTTGTAATAAATTAATATAACATTTGTCCGAAGCTCTGATGTCCGTGATGTCAATTAAAATGTTGGTTTGGTGTAGTTAGGAGATTAAAAAACACATATCCTTTATTTATGGTCCACCTACGTTGTTACAAGATAACGATAACTCTTCCATCGATGTTTTTAGACCAAAAATGGCAGAGATACGAGTCATGTTGTCCATACGAGAATCCAAGGTAAAACAATAAAACACGAATACATCTTAAAGATTGATTTACATAAAATGCCAAAAAAAATATCAATAAACTTGTTTGCTAAAATTTTTATTGACTGGGTTGTTTTGAAGTGTAAACAAGTTCACAGATTTCAATTTAAAAGTGCATATAACTCTTATCACAACTAGCTTTACTTTGAAGTTCAGATTACGTGAAAAAATCCACAGTGATCCATTTCCTAACCATAGCTTTATATTTTATTATACCCATCAAATCAACGTATTTTCTTTTGTCAAATTTTTAATTGTCTTTTATGTTTTTTTTTATCCAAAGATAGGAAATTGACAAAGAGTACTCATAAGAATTAAAGAAGAGTTTATCGTGAGCGACCATAGCAAATAAAATACACTGAAAAAAATGTGATCATTTTGTAAATAATGACGTCAAAAAAATATGATTTACAAAACCACCTACAATAAGAGAAAAAGTGGATTTTCAACTTCGTGTTTCGAGTAAAAATAAACGTAGTAAAACTACGCAAAGACCATAAGACAGTGTATTTGAACTGAACCCACTTGCGAAACTTTCATATTATTATGGTGAATGTTGAATAAATAGCATTTACCAGACGCATTTGGGCGGAAACCATTGCAGACGTGGGCGGTAAAGGTATGTTTTTCTTTACCAGATAAAATTATAACGTCATACCTAACGAAATCTCCCGCGTTATAATAGGTTGTGTTTATGTATCGCAATAACGAACAAGTTGACTTATCATATCGATTCGTGGAATAGTGTTGAATGAATTTGTCATCGATGGTGGACTTGCATAGTTCTACGAAACTTTATATTGTGTCCATGTTAGGCTGACATTCCTTAAAGATGACGACAAGGACGTGACTGTGAAAGGAAGTTTACAATACGAGAAAAAAAATAGTGATATATGTAAATAAATTAAATTTCTTGGATTATTTAGTATTCTTCTTCAATGGCTCTTCATGGAGCCTTGACCTCCAACGATTATTTAGTACTAGTTGCATGTAATACATGAGATCCAACTGTCGATAGCGATAGTATGTATAGTTGAAGAATAAGTACCAAACTATAAACTCATAAATCCAAATTATTTAATATTTTAGGATATTTTATTATCTATACGACACATGTAGGTATGTATGTCAAGATAGGACAGTATGGAGGTCAGTCCTCTTTTCCTACTCGGAATATGAAAACAGCATGATGGTTCTGTGTGTATGTTGGGATATTAAGTATCAAACTATTAAGTCTTCTTACATATTGTGTATAGGCGACTGCCATACAAATTGTATGAAGCGATGTCGTCACTAAATTCAATTTTTATAAAAATTGTTAAAAAAAATTGAGATGTACTTCTACAATATTCTTATTTTTTGTAGAAAATTAAATTATCTAGTTGGGGTATTTCGGCTTTTTTCGATATTGAGCGGATCAAAAGTTATAAGGGGACACACACACACACAGACACGCACACAGACACACACACACACACACACACACACACACACATATGCTGCGAAGTCTCTAAGTTGGTGTTTTTTGACATCAAAGTTGGAAAAGCCTAGTGAGGGGGCTAGTAACAAAGATACAAACAAAAAGGATAGCTTTAACTATGTAAGCAATGGTGAAATAATGAAATTATATTTATTGCAATGAAATAACTTATATTTACTTTGTATGTCTACTATGTATGAATAAGCTTATATTACCTTTAAATTATTTTAAAGGTAACTCTATGTTTTTGGATAGAAATAAATAAAAATAAAAAAAATATGTTAAGAGAACAAAGTTCTCCTAAACAAATCGACAGTTGGATTAACCACATTTATTATATCTTTAGCAACTGGATTCAGTACAGACCGCACCCTCATCAGGGGGGCAAGTCTGGTTCGACCGGCGAAATCAAAACCCTAATGATTACCCATATCATGGATATAGTTATCGTATGGAGTTCTATGACATCTAAAGATATTGTATAGAACTCCATATAATAATTATATACATGATATGGGTAAACGAGGAGGGTTTTCATTTCGACGGTCAACCAGACTTGCCCCCCAGGTTAATTCACACGTAAATGAACAAACTGTGAGTTTCCTCTCCCCAAAAACCAACCAAGTATTTTTGATGCATCGGAACAGTCTGTCGCTTTAGTTGCGAATCAGCTTGACAAGGAAGTGTTATCTCTGAATCCATTTGCTAAAGTTGCAAAAAATATGATCACGATAATAAGTTTAAAAAAATACAACGTTCCTAAGGTAATAATTCCATACTTGATATAACTATGTATATTCAGAGTTGGTGACATCATTGATACAGTGAAACACCGTAAATATCACCAATATCACAACAATATTATCAGAATCGCTACTGTCCAATTTACCTCCATATATAAATGTCGGGGATTGACCAAATTAAATAAACATTTGTTTTATCATCGCGTTGTGAACATCAACTAAAGTCTAAAGCGATTATCTTGATCAGAGTACGTATCCTGCTGAGATTTAATATAAATTGGCCCATAGGCCAATCCAATGTAGTGGTATCATATTTATTTGATGACACTTTATGAGAGCCGTGCCGTGTGGGAGAACTTTGCATTACCATCGCAAAACCAAGCCGTTTTTGGTAGCGTAGGATCATTCGTGTAACGGGTTTTATCAAAATATAATATGCTTAAACGCCAATAATTTCAGCATTGTTGTTTATTTTCATAAACATTGGCTAGACGCTAAGATGTACATCATTGAATCTGGTCTTCTTTACACTTTTCAAATTGCTAATAAAATTATCTAGTCAAATTGTTTAGACAAGAGCAAAATTTGCACAGAAAGAAGTGTTGATTCTATTATGGTATTCTGGTTTTTGCATTACTATGTACTTAGTTCACGATATTTTGAAAGAACTGCGAAAAATAATTTGAAAGAAAGCTTTAAAATATAAACTTCGTGGTTTTTATTTTATCAAACCTATAATAATAATAATAACAATAAAACTGGCTTACTTATATCATGCCGTTCATCGAGGATGCTATAACGGCGCTATTGGGGACGTTGGGGTCCAAAGCTATTTTGCAAAAACTAACATTTTTGTGGAGAAAAAGTATTCGTTATATATTTATAATGTATGGGATTTGACGCCTGGTAAATGTCACAGCGTATAATCCCATACAAAAAAACAACAACCAGTAGTTTCTCTTGACAGAAACATTGGTTTTTGCAACTTGGGTTGGAGTTCAAACCAACTATTGGATTGTTTACAAGGGAGTTTACTGGCCTCGAAACACTATCGATACCATTTTCCAGTGCGGATTTGAGTCCATAATATAATAAATATCAAATCTAGACGCACGCAGATTAAAATGAAACATACATATTAAATATATAACAATGATACAATATCTTCGAAACACCAAACACAATGAATGTTAGAACTAATAGACCGAAACTATATTATATTGCGGTAGGTGGATCTGCTCAAGACACAAAAGTAGTCCACAATCATTTCAGTGGGAATCAAATTGTAATTAACTTAACAGAGCGTAATGTAATAATTCATTTCATGAAATAGGTCATACGTAATACCCACATTTAGGAATACAATATATTAGATATTATATCATATATTGCAAAAACGAGATGAGATACGAACAGAAGCCAGAGGTTTAACAGTGTTACAAAAAAAGGATCGAATCAAAAATAGTAGATTAAATAAAGTTCAAAATTCATAAGTACATAATGCAAAGACGTTTTCCACGGATATAAAAAACACAAATGCAAAAACATAAAAAAAAACATGAGCAAGAAGCAGTGACGGAAAACGTAGAAAAAATTATAAAGCGTTACTAAAAACTAACAAGCAGATCTGCTCAGAAACTAGTAAATCATTCATGCGATTTTAATAAAGCTATTTGTTTTATAATTGTATTTAGAAGACAAAGTTTATTAGATAATTTAGATTTTGTACTATGGACGAAACAAAACCAGGATACTAGGTTTTGGAAAAAGGTTTTCGCTCAAATGATAGTCACAAAGATAAGTTATAAACAAAGAATATGAGATGATCAAAGGAATATGATATGATTAGTAAATTAGTATATGGTTTAAATAAAGCTGTCAGTTGTTTTGATTGCAGAATACAAACTTATTAGATAATTCGTCGAAACAATAACATGATTTAAGGTTTTGGAAGGTTCCCGAACGATTGATTAATGTAAAGATGAATAATTGAAATAAACAATATAAGATGATCAAAGGACAATGATATATCTAACTATTTAGTTAATTAACGGTTTATATAAAAAGTTTTTTTTTGTTTTGATAATACATAGAAGTCTTCGCACAGTTGATGAATTATAACAAACGATATGAGATGATCAAAGGATTATGATATAATTGATTAATGATGATATTGATCAGACAGATGGATCAAGTTTCCGCGTTAATTAAGCCCTCGCCTAGGGTGATGCAGAACGGCCGGAATGCAGCCCACGCGTGCGTCCACCGCCCACCGTCTTCCGCCATAGTCTCCTACCTTTTATAGCATCTGGACACCAACCAGGGAATACCAGACCAGGTATCTCCGTGAGAGAATACAACACCTGATTATGTTTACGCTTTGCTTTTTGTCAAAACAACATTTGCTGCCTGTTAGGTGGAAGCTATTTCGATAACCCCGTGTGGAAAGAATATGACGAAATGTACCTAAGCCACAAATTCAATATTTTTTAGCCATAATGTATAAACTATGGTATATTATTTAGTTTATACCCTACATACATTTCAATCGAAATCTCATTTCCACACGGAGCTATCGAAATGAGCAATTTGAATTTGAGTTTTGAATCGCTCACAGCGAAACAAATACATGGCCATCAGAAATCTTAACTGACCTAAGAAAATGGTTTATATCAACTTGATATGATCCATCATTGGTCCGGAAAACCCGGGAAAGGATTTAATTTTTTTTTTCAAACTTGCAGTTGGTAAAATAATGTTGCTTTACGATTTTTTGTCATTGTGTCATTTAAATATCATTTTGAAATATCATATCCACTAAATAAAACGCTTTTTTGATAGTCATTTTTGAAGCTAATTTGAACTAGAATGATGGCTTCAGGTTACGCTATCAAAATGTATGTTTATAAATGATTGTTTGTATTGAATGTGCCATACTTATGAACCTGAATCGGTACATACGAATTTTACGACCAGAATTTAAGAATCCACGTTGGTTTTGTTGGTGTAATCTTTGTTGTGAGCTCTGTATTTGATAGATTACTAACTCTTTCTTACCAGAAAATCCCTTTTCTTTTAAACGAAATAAAAAGTGTGAGTTCAAAGAAATATTGTTTATAAGCTCAAGTATAACATATTATGATAACTCAATAGAGTGATGCATTATATTATTTCACCAAGCTCTAGGCGTCGAATAGGATCGTTTATAATATGCCGTGTTCTTTACAACACCGTTAGGTTTTATATTATTATTAGAGGCAACTTCGTAGATCAGAATGAACATAATTACTGTTATTGCCGTACCAAAGTGATCTTAACGAGAACACAGTCGGACATCATAATTGGACACCTTGTATAATCGAAGCGGCTACGAAACTGTAACTGTGCGATAATCCTTTAGTAACACTCTGTATATTAAATTAATATAATAGTATGAACTGATCGCTTCACTGAAATAATACGATACGTAAATCTATATCAAATTAACATCAATGGTAGCAATGAAATTTAATTTGTTAACAATATGAAACGTTGAATACATTAAATCACATTTCTTTTTCAGAGAGCGCTGAATGCTACAGCCTCCTCTCTTGGCATAAAATTGTTGTTTCTTTTATATTTATAGGTACGTTCAAACCGTTATCGGGCGTTATAAAAAAATAGTTAAAAAATCTATAAAACGGACAGAAAACAGAAAATGGTGGAATATCATTTCAGTTATGGACAAAGGAGGATTTATTGCCATAAGGTAATATATTACGACCAATCCAAGCAACGATAAGTCAAACAAATTCGGTAGGTACCTGCAATAGTTTAATGTACCTTTGAAGAAAAAGAAAATACATCAATACATTTAATTAAAATAATGTAAAATACTATTAAAGTCGTAAATAAATGGTAAAAATAGTACATATGTAGGACTCGAAAAATAAGAGAATGCGAGTGACAGTTTTACAAAGCATTGTTGCAAAGGTCAGAGAAAAGATGATACGCAATACACTGCACAACTTCGAACGTCAAGTGATTTGATTGGTTGATACAATTTAGAAAACTTTCCTGCACTAAAATTGGTATTTGCAAAGGTAGTGCCACCCGCATTATTTATTTGGCGGGCCCTACCTACATTATAACTAAATAATTTCCTAAAAAGATTTTTTTTCTAAATAACTGTGGACCACCGTTTGCGTGACACAGGTTTAGAGTATATGTCTTAGATTGATAATTCTGACTGACCTATTCACAAGTACTTTAATTATTTTCAATGCATCGTTACCCTTATATAACATAACATCTATTTACATTAACGTATTCATGTTACCCTGATACTATATAAGCCAGTATTAACTATAAATTGAAACATTGTATTTATGCAGCATACAACAAATATATCTTATAGTTAAGCCAAATATGTTTTATTATTCATGTAAAATGTAATCTATTAAAATATTTATTACATAGAAATAATGATAGGCAATAAACTAGCTATATGTACACGTCAAATGAGGTAATGTTTGCGGGTAACCACAGATGATGTTAAAAAAAACCTTGATCAATTGTATCGAGTTAGTTTAACAACGATATCATAATTGTAATGTCACCGTGTCATTTAGATTAATTTGCACTTATAATAATAAAAGACTTATCGAAAAAAACGTGTGGTTATAAGAAGATTTTAACATCAATTAATTGCAACAATAAACATTTGTATTGAATTAGTGGACCAGGGGAGACCGACTATGCAGACCGCATTTTATCAGACCTCATTTTTTTACCTATAATATTTTTTCGTACATATGAGCGCGGTTTATACTCTAGATGCGTAATTCAGTTGTCAATAGATTTATTCACACCGCCATCTATACACACAACTTAAACAATAGTTCCGATCTTTTTATTTTAATAATTGTTTTTTTTTTTTTGAAAAAAATTAAAATATATTTTTGGATCTCGATAACAGCGCCAACCTTCGGGTCCAAAACTCGGGTTCAAGTTGGAACCAACTATACATGTTTACAAAATTTCATTGAAATAATTGGTTGATCGGTTTCGGAGATACGTAAACGAACACCGTGATTTTTATGTAAGTATTAAGATAAATATATAAAATAATAATAATAATACCCGCGCCAATCATGTTCAATATAAATTCTAAAATATAATTAAAACATGTTGCAGATATTATGTCAATGAAGTTTAGAAAGATATTTTATAAACTGCCTACGTTACGAACTTAGCTATCAGACTCAAAGCTAGTTTCGACCATACAAAAAAACTATGTATATAGTCAAATTGCATAGCCCAAGATTTAAGAGGACGACTGCTGCCAACGTACCTATTTTTTCGATTTGAAATTGCATCATTACTACAAAACGAATCATTTTGAAAAAAAAAAATTAAATAGTTCGTTTGGATATTAATAAAGAAAAATATACCTTAACTTTTTAATGTTCTGTATATATTCTTCTAGGAAAATAATAAGCATACCCCGATTTTTGACATTTATCTTTAATTTCTAAAATAATATAAGGTATAGAGCAATATATTTTTTTATAAATTAAAGAAGAACAAAATATCTGGAAAAATACGATGTAACGTTGCATTAATGCATCAGGTTAAATTAATAAACCAAAAACTTTTATTTCGCAATGACGCTGAATGGAAAATAAATGTTTTTTTAGGTTTATTAACTAAACCTGAACCATTAATGCAACATCACATCATATTTTTCTAGATATTTTTGTCTTCTTTAATTAAAAAAAAAACATGTTGAACTTCGCCTTATATTTTATTAAAAATATAAGATAAACGTTGAAAATCGGGGTATGTCATTATTTTTCTACAAGAATTTATACAAAACACTATCAGAAAGTTAAGGTATATTTTTCTTTATTAATACCCAAACTATCTAAATTATTTTTTTCAAAACGATTTGATTAGAAATAATGATGGTATATCAAATTGTAAAATAGGTACGTTGGCAGCAGTCCCCCCCCCTAAAAGAAAGAGGTAGGCATACTATTTTAATTTGAAATGTTTATTTTAGTTATTAAAAAAATTTATTTATTTATTTATTTACTCTCAGAAAGCTACAGCTGTTAATTATATCATTTACAATTCAGTTTTTAAATGTTAACATAGCCAAAAATGCTTTCTTCTATTTACATTTGTGAATGTATAATGTTTGCATACTTAGTTATGAAAAAAAAATTATACAACAAGTAACATTAATTTAAAAAAAAGAGAGAGAAAAGATACATAAAAAATAATAATAATATAAAAGTACAATAATATAAGAAAAAAAAACAAGTAGGTACATATATAATATGTTTTAGTATGACAAGGAGGACCGGGATCATTAGTGATTGAGGAGGGGATTGTTGGATTGTGTGTTAGGGTTTAAGAACATCTTTATCTGTTTTTGATAATGCAGTAATGTGTCGTGAAAAATGTCCGTGTGTTTGAAATGTGTATTGTAATCTCGCTGAATTCTAAACAAAGGTGCAAAGTATCTGTAATTAGTGTAGCATACTGGTAAGTGAAATAAATTATGTGAGCGGGTATGTCTATTTGGTATATGGAGTGATATATGTATTATTGAGTATGTCCGGCGAGTCAATCAAGTTATTGCAAATTTTGTAAAGTGATATTTGGTCAAAATAAAGTCTCCTGTTTTGTAATGTAGTCATATTGAAGTTTCTGGTAGAAGTATTATAATTAGTGTGTTCAACATAAAGGCGCCTCTCCAAGTGTTTCAAAAAGGTTTTTTGAATATTTTCTATTTGATTAATGTAGACTTTGTAATGAGGGTTCCATATTGGCGTACAGAATTCCAGGTGAGGACGAATGTATGTAAGGTATAGTGTTTTTAGTGTATTAATGTTTTTGAATTGTTTACAGCTACGGATAACGAAACCGAGCATTTGATAGGCTTTATTTGTGATGGTTTGTATGTGTTGTTCATATGTTAATTTGTCATCTATTATTATTCCCAGATCTCTTATGTGGTCAACTTTCTTCAGCATGGAGTTATTAATAGAGTATGGGTATGCTATAGAATTTCTTTTACGCGTTATACATAATAAAGCACATTTCGATACGATGATATCTAATTTGTTTATATTACAGTACAAGGATAGGTTGTTTAGATCGTTTTGTAATTTATAACAGTCATTTATTAACATCGATGTCGTCGTAATGTTCAAGATGACTCCAATTAACTTTTGAGAGATGTTGATTAATAATATTATAATCAGCTTTTTTGTATAAAATTAATTCTCTGGTGCCAATTGGTAGCATTTGCAAATGTTGAGTGGGTATCTCAATATGAAGTGTGGGGTGATGTGTGTCTTCGTTTACGAGGGGCGAGTCCGAACGTGAGACAATACATTGCATATTACATAGGACTAAGTCTAATATACGCTGATTTGAGTTTAATATACCATTATATTGATTCAAATTCAAGTATGACATTGTGTCAATTAATAATAATGTATGTGAATCAAGATTAATATGCGCGGTTAAGGCGTTCGAATTAAGGTTAGGCGTCCATTGAATAGTTGGCATATTAAAATCTCCTAATATCAAAATTTTATCATCAGGATATGTTTCATTTATGTGCTTTAGTATATCAAAAAATGTGCTTACCGCCAATGAGTAGTTTGGTCCTCTAGGTAAGTATACACAGATGACATGCAATGAGGTATTATAAGTTAGTGTAGATTTAGGTATAGTTACCCACACACATTCGATTTCACGGGAGTGTTCGTGGACATACGAATGGAAGTCTTTGTCTAATATTAACATTACACCACCTCCCATGGTTTTATTATTAGAATCATTGTATGATCGATTCCTGCGGAAGACATCATATTTGTTATAAGGAACAATTTCACTATCTGAAATTGAGTCAGGCAACCACGTTTCGGTTACTCCAATTATATTGTAAGTGTCGTTAGTCAAGATATTTTGATAAAAAATATCACACTTAGTGCGCAAACCTCTGCAATTTTGATATAGTATAGAAATCATTTTTATTTAGTTTTACAGAAAAAAAGAATAAATATATAACACACACATACATACTCAAAAGGAAAATTATTGATAGAGATATTATATGACAAAGTAGGTATAATATAAGTGATAAAATTTAGAAAAAAAAATAAGATAATATAAGTATATGTTAAAGCTGATATTTCCACCAATGCATGATATATGAAATCAAAAAAGCGAGTTTTAAATATATGTGTAACTTACACATCGCATTTCCCAATGCATACATACTAAAGTCCAAAGAGAGATAAATGAATATGTAGGTTATTATTTCTACCAATGCATGCGCTAGAAAGCCTAAAACATATGAAATATAGGCACAATCTTACATTTTTGTTAATACGTCTACCAATGTGTATATGATATTTGTGAATGTATGAGTGGGTGCATGAGTGCAGTGACCAATGTAACAAGGTTATAATATGTGTACGAAAAAGAACAGAAAAAGATGTTCTCAGGGTATATAATATGTCGGGGTGGAATAGGATGAGAATGGGGAGGAGTGATGTGAGAGAGGGATAGTGAGAAATAGTTGTATTAAATCCGTCGCAGAGTCTGGTTCTAATCGGATATACATATGCAGAGACTAAATCAACTTTGTCGCGACATCTTGTTCCGATCTGATGAGCAATGCTGGCGAGGTGTTGTTTTTCCGCACCCATATACGACAGTTTCGTGTCCACACGTACAAAAAAGATCTTTCCTTGGCGGCATCACGCGTCTTCTTTAAAAGTAGTTTATTTTTTGACGTCAGGTGGTCGTTAATATATATGTGACGCGGTTCGCCGGAAAATCCAATTTCAGTAGTTCGAAGACCTTTATTTAAAATGTAATATTTACGTTCTTTTTAAATAATATTGCTTTTTGGGCAGCTAAAAGGTGTATAAAATATTATTTTAACACGCACCCAATAACATGATGCAAAATTTTAGGGACACATGATGCAAAATTTTAGGGACACGTGATGCTAATCGTCTCAAAAATCCAGAAAAAAACTGAATTAAACTGTGTTGTTGAATCCGGGACCAAGTTCTCGGGAGTCAGATATGCAATTGACCGAGTTACGATGGTCGACAATTCAGTAATGATCTCATTGTTTTTCAAAATCAACAAAATTATTATGAGTAATTTAGATCATCTTGCAATGAAGGAACGTTAGAAAAAAATTGTGTAGTCCATTGTGGTAATTGAGAATATCAAAATACACAAAACAAAACTGCATCGTTAAAGAAACGGTACTAATTAAAATGACCTTCAAGAAGTTAATAGTGTAGATGTTTTAATACGTTTAGATCATAAAGCATATTTCATTGTCTTAGATATTAGCAAAGCTTTTGATCTAAACGATGCACAAAAAAGATACCTAGTTATATAAATAAAAGTATGAAAGATAATAATATTAAAAGCTATGAGGCACCGGCTTAGAATAGTGTTTCCACTCTTTTCTATTATCATCATTTTAAGGTGCCCCATTAGAGCCGGTTATCGAAAATACAAGAGGCAAAATAATATCTTATATAGCCATGATGTTCACCACCCATTCTGAAGGTAGTGTACTCTATTAGATGCGACGAGACTATTGTGTGGGGACATACGTTTATGCCGTGATGGTATGAACGAACGTTGAATAATATATATAAAAATATCAATATATAATAATAAACACAAAAGTAAGACGAAACAAAAGTATAAATGATAAATTAGTAATACAAATAATATAAAATATAATGACAATGTAAAAAGTACAGTATAAAACAAAATTATAAAAGATAGTAAGTTATACAAACAAAAGAAAGAGTTCAATATAAAAAGTACAGTATAAACAAAATGATTAAAGATAGTATGAAATACAAACAAAAGTAAGAAAAGATTATAATAATATAAGAAATACAGTAAAACAAAATTATAAAAGATAGTAAGTTATACAAACAAAAGAAAGAGTTCAATATAAAAAGTACAGTATAAACAAAATGATTAAAGATAGTATGAAATACAAACAAAAGTAAGAAAAGATTATAATAATATAAGAAATACAGTAAAAAAAATATAAAAGATAGTAAGTTATACAAACAAAAGAAAGAGAACAATATAAGAAGTATGTACAGTATAAAGAAAATTATAAAAGATATTAAGAAATACAAACAAAAGTAAGAAAAGATTATAATAATATTAGAAATACAGTATAAACAAAATTATTTATTCATTTGTATCTACGGCCAAAAGCCTTTACACAAAAAATATAACAAAAATAATAATAATTGTATGCAAAACAAAAAATAAAAGTTGACAACAAAAAGGCGATAAAAAAGAAATAGAAAAATATCGATTATATATAGTTAATTAAAAAAAATGATGAAAAATTGTCAATGTAAATAAATAAAGAAACATTATATATTATGCATGACGGCGGTAGCAGTTGCGGGGTTATAAAAATAGTAAGTTATACAAACAAAACTAAAAAAGAATATAAGATATTTTGAGGTTCGAAAGATAGTAAATAATATAAACAAAAGTAGGAAAAACATACATGAAATGTTGAAGGAATAATAAATTATTGTTAAGAGTAATTTTTACTTAGTTTATTATCTCCATTATTTTTTAAATAATTTAAATTCACCACGATTGAGTAATCTTAAATTCGATTCGATACCTGTCGAATAAAATAGCTCATTGAATTAACTAAGTAAAATATATTTAAATTTAAATTTATGTCACAACAATTCGTGGAGTTAGAAATGAAATGTTGAGAAAAGGATAAGGAAAAAGAGACGACACTATTAACATTTTTTATTGCAGAAATCAATATGCATTTTTGGCTGATAAATCAGTCACTTTAATATACCTACATGATTATATGGTAAATATTCTAGTATATGAATACGCCAACGCTCAATTTGCACAAATTGTCATAATTTGGCAGTACATATATTTCAATTTAAAAATATTTTTGAGACAGTAGGTTTAACAATATTAAAAATAATTGATCATTCACTTTAAACAATTGGTTATTCAATTTCAACGCATTATATATTGCAAAATTTACATAAACACCATCACAACGTGTCATTCACGTGTATATAATATACTAGTTGCATGTAACACATGAGATTCAACTGTCGATAGCGATAGTATGCATAATTGAAGAATACGTCCAAAATATAAACATAAATTAATAAACATTTTTACATATAGGATAGGATAGTTTGTCAGGATAGGATAGTATGGAGGTCAGTCTGTTTTTCCTACCCATAATGTGAAAACAGCATGATGTATGTTTGTAGATTAAGTAGCTGTATCAAACTATTGCGTGCGATATTGTGTAGTTTTTACTGCCTTACAAATTGTATGAAACAATGTCGTCACTAAATTCAATTTTTATAAAAATTGTTAAAAAAAAATTGGGATGTAGGTACTAATACAATGTTCAATTTTTTTATAGAAAATTAAATTATCTAGTTAGGGTGTTTCGGCTTTTTCGATATTTTTAAAAACTTTGGAAATATAGGTTTTCACTGATTTTGAGTATTCAATGTCTTTTTTTTTTACTTTTGCTGTCTGGGTATTTTGCATAATAAATAAATATTTGTTATTTGGTTTGTATAGATATATGTACTTCACTTATGATGATAATTAATGTTTTCTTGGTAAGTATATCTCAATATCCTTATAATATTAAAATATCTATTATTCATTTGTCTCATATGTAAGTACAATTTAGACCGAATTTACTTGAGGTTACATTTCTTGGGTTGGTTGGAAGAGAGCTTTATGGCAATAAACCAGCTTTTGTGGCTATTTTTGGATAGAATAAATATTTCTTTATTGCCATTTGATGAATCTGACATCAGGACATTGTGTGTAAATGACAAATTATATCTAGGTACAAACGTAACATGAAATACCAAGCCGTCTAGATTAATTGATCTTAGTTTAATTCGGTAATTGGGGGTCAAAAATGTTACCATTGTGTGTGAAATTCAAGATGAAATTTTCCCACGTGATACCAATACTACTACTATTACTATTTTACTTATATGCTGTGAGGCACATTTCGATAATCGTAGTTTTCGGGTGTCCTGTAAGAGCTGGGTAATTGAAGATACAACGGGTAAAATAACATCTCATATAGTTTAACAATTAAGTTCAACACACATTCTGAATGTATCGATTTTTAGGTGGGACGAGACTGGTGTGGGGGATACACGCACGCGTCGTGTTTATTTCATAAGTTGATGCAAACCCGCATACCTGTCCCTGGTTACCCCATACTGTGGGATATGCCGTGATGGTGTGAAATATTTTATTTATCTACCTAATTCGTTTGAAAAATGAATTGGCCAATAACTGTACCTGTCACCCTATTTATTTGTATGTATGTATACCAACAAAAATCGACTATAGAAAATTATACGGGATGCAATAAAATACGACAGCGAAATAATAGTATGATGTGTACGTAAATCGCATTCCCCTTAATTTTTTGGTTAGGTTCAGTGAGTCTTTAATAACAATATAGACTCGCGCGAGCGAGTTGCTTTATAAATTGAATTGAAATTATTGGTCGCAGGAAAAATGTTATTAAAACCTTTGCCATTTGAGATTAGGAATAAGTTTATTATGCATTCGTAATTGATTACATTTTACTAATTATAAAAGTATATTTTTCAACAAATTATTAACGTAATTGTAAGATATATTATATAAGTACTATTTTTTTTATTTGTGTGTACGCGTAATTCCGACTTCTGTCCTTTGATCCGTCTGTCGCCAGACGCTTGTCAAAAATCGGCTTTTACCATTCAGTAGGAGCCCCTGAGTACCCAGTCAATGTGTCTATTTAGCGATGAAAAAGAAAAAATAGCCTAATTTATGAATGTGACGGTTGCCTGTCACGTGACAACAATCACTTCCATATATCGAGTTATCTTTTCTGTCCTTTTCCATCGCTAAATCAACACGTTGACCAGGAATCCTGGAATGATTCTAAATCATTAAATGACGCTATAAAATCCTTAAAATTATTGTCTGTTTCTATTGAAATACCATACCTATGCTAAAAAGAAAATCGTCGCATAATCTTCGTATGAGTGTCTGTTAGTACTCTTAGGTCTTTACCATATATGAAAAACTGGCTTCCACTGGAAATGAGCCCATGTAACAGAGTACAGAATAAACAACCTATTTGCGAAATACCATGTACCTCTGGTGAAAAAAATAGCCACATACTCACATTCTACAATGCATGTGTTTTTGGTAGCATGTCGTGATATAATATTTATTTATAAAATTTGTTAAATGTTGAAAAAATATGAATATATATAAAATAGCCTATGTGTACAAATATGAATATATATAAAATAGCCTATGTGTACAAATATGAATATATATAAAATAGCCTATGTGTACAAATATGAATATATATAAAATAGCCTATGTGTACAAATATGAATATATATAAAATAGCCTATGTGTACAAATATGAATATATATAAAATAGCCTATGTGTACAAATATGAATATATATAAAATAGCCTATGTGTACAAATATGAATATATATAAAATAGCCTATGTGTACAAATATGAATATATATAAAATAGCCTATGTGTACAAATATGAATATATATAAAATAGCCTATGTGTACAAATATGAATATATATAAAATAGCCTATGTGTACAAATATGAATATATATAAAATAGCCTATGTGTACAAATAAAAGTGAAAATATATTATTTTCGATCTAACCATTTCTAATCAATAATTATGTAGTAATATAAGTATGTATTAGTAAATACCTATAGTAATTCTGTGTGTATACGTGTGTATGTTTGTATGTGTATGTATGTATATGTGTGTATGTGTGTGTTTATGTATGTATGTGTGTGTATGTATATATGTATATGTGTGTATGTATATATATGTATGAGTATATGTATGTATGTGTGTACATGTGTGTATAAGTATGCGTATATTATATGTGTGTATGTTGTATATGTGTATGTGTGTGTATGTATATGTATGTGTATATGTGTGTTTGTATATGTGTATTTGTATATGTGAATTTTTATTTTTTTCTCCTTTTTGGATAAATTATGGTTTTTATTCTATATTCACTAAAAAACAAAAATAAACTTTAATCATCTGTATGTATTAGCTGTAAGTTGAACTTGATTTACAATTTATTAAATGATTCTATTATTATAAGTAAAATGTATGTAATATGTTAAATGTAGATATGTTATTTGCTCCTGTCCCAAGCACAAGTTTTTAACTTTTTTGGGACAGTACCTATTGAAAAAAAAATTGCATTAATTTATATATTTGTACTATGTGTATGTTCATATTATGTTACTCAATAAAAAAAAAATTGTTTACTCATAAATAACAATAAAATATTACTTTGTATTACTTTTTGGCCAACTAACGGGTACAATTTTAAACATTAATTCAACACGCTCCCAATAAAAAGAGTCACATTCTGAGGACTTGGTGTCTATCGTTTTACAAATCCAGACTGGAAACATATCGAATAGGGACCTTTGGTACGGGAGTCAGAAATCTAACTAATTAGGGTGGTGACTGCTGCCAACGTACCTATTTTTTCAATTTGATATACCATCGTTATTTCTTATCAAATCGTTTTGAAAAAAATAATTTAGATAGTTTGGGTATTAATAAAGAAAAATATATCTTTACTTTTTGATAATGTTTTGTATAAACTCTTTTAAGTCACGATGTAAATACAAATATGAGATGATTTCACAAGAATTTGAATATTTTATCATTTTTGCAACATGCACACAGAAATGTACCTACTTCGTAAAAATGCATTTATTTATTTATTTATTTATTTATTTATGTATTTATTTATTTATTTATTTACTTATTTATTTATTTATTTATTTACTTATTTATGTATTTATTTATTTATTTATTTATTTATTTACTTATTTATTTACTTATTTATTTATTTATTTATTTATTTATTTATGTATTTATTTATTTATTTATGCATTTAGAGATTGTCAACCATTGAAGAAGAAAAAAAGTGTAAATTAACTGTAATGAAGAGTTCAGTCACAACCAACTCGTTTACGATTGATCTAGTAGTGCATAATATTATATTTGTTTTAATATTTCAAAAAAATTGCACTCTCGGTGTAAAACTTTTTCTCTATACAAAAGATATCAACGCACGGTCGAACATCCTTTTATATCAAGTAAGGATATATATTTTTCATAATTAAACACCTATTTATACAAAAATTCACATGACACATAAAATAAAAACCAGTCAAACAACTTGTTCAACTACATTCCGTAACTACTTTATAAACTGCATTTGGCGTCAATTGTCGCCAAAAAATGTGTTTTAAATGTTAATATGGGTGTCATCAGCACATTCAGGAATTTAGTTTTCAACTGAATCAAATATAGTAGATAATCACAAATTTATTACAAACAACAATTAACTAGGTTTTTTTAAATCGTGATTTGAAATAATAATAATGATAATAATTATTTTAAAAATTGCCACAATATTAACTCGTGGTTTGGGTAGAGTGAAAATTGAACAATGAACGATTGAATTCATGTCTTCTGTGTATATAAGGTACCTAATAGTAAATGATTTATTAACTGTCCTGTGGGTCAAGTCCAGTCAAACGGTGGAATCAGAACCCTCATGATAACTACACATTTGATTTTGACGACAATATATAAAAAAAATCGGGGCTGTGGCCATTACTGGACTCTTCACAACGTTTATATTCAAATTAAAAACTATTTAACATACTTTAAGTCTTCTTCTTCTGTAATGTAGACTTTTGTGCCAGTTTTAAGTCTATCAGTTTTATTGTGCAAAAATATAATAAACTATATGCACACTTGACGAAAAATATAAAAACGAATGGGATGTGACCAACACTAGAATCTTATCAGTACATTTTTTTAATCATTTTTAAACCATTTCCCATCATCCAAAATTACTAAATATTTAAAACACATTATTTGCGTTCGATGACAATATATAAAAATAGGGGTCGTGGTCAAAACCAAACTCTTTACAACGTTGTCTCTTTATAATCAGTAATATTTAAAACCATTTACCATAGTCCATGTGTGCAGAAATTGTATGTACTTATATATAAAAACAAATGGGTTGTGGCCATCACTTGAACATTTTACACCGCTTAAACTCGATTAAATTTTAAACTACTTTTTATAGTACGAATTAGCATAAATTTGTGTGACAATATTATTTATTTATTTTGTTTATTTGGGACAATAACAGCATTATTAACTAATATGAATATAAAACAATGAGTAGTAAATCAAGGCCAAAAAAAATTATATAAACGATTGCTTATTCCTTCACTAATTTACATTCTTGGCCAACGGCGGGACATAAAAGCTAGTGTATTTTTTATAAAATATCAAAAATGTATATACATATTCGCATTTTTTACATATTATGTCATAGTGAATCAATATTCATTGATCTCATAAATTTTAGTATAAACAAACGTGTTTTTTTTATTTTTAAAAGGTTATTGATCGTATGAAGACATAGAACGTTCCTACAGGGTTTACGGCCTATCACTTGCACCAACTTTATATAAAACACATATTTATTTTCTGACGTTATTTTCAATAGATGGCGATAGTATTTATTAATTATCTTGAAACGATTGAAATTGAATTATTATTAACAAATAAAATTTAAGTATTAATAATTAGGACATGTTTATTTATTTATTTATTTTGTAACATAAAGTTTATGTTGATGAAACACTTCAACGAAAAAATATCACGTTTATAACTAAAAAAAAAAATGATGACAATTGAAAAAACACACACACACACACACAAAAGGTAATTGTAAAAAAGGTAAATAAAAAGAAATAGATAAATAATAAAACAACTTACCCCGAGTAAAGATTTTCGTGTGGCAGTCTTGTCGTTGTAACAGTCGTGATCTGCTCCTCTCTCTTGAGTCTCTGCTCCTTCCTCGGCAGCACAGGAGACAGAGGCGGGGGAAGGGTGGAGTTCCCCACTGGGGTACTCCTGGACGACCTGCTTCCCAGGGGGCTCGTTGTCCTCTCGAGGGCCTCCCTCCTCTCGCGTTTCCTGAACGAGTCGTTAGCCTCGGCCGTGAAGATCCTGTCGATGGGGTCCGTGTCGAAGATGCGGTCGAACGCGTCCCCATTGGAAGTGCCGTGACCGTTTTCCCGCGGTACCGGACGTAGAGCCTTACGGACCAGGCTCGGGCTGGACAGGTGCGGCTGCGCGCGCAGCATGGCGGCGTCTGGCGGAGCCGTGTAGGCGAACGGGCGCGAGTCTGGCCGAGCGTGGTAAGGTATGTCCTCGCCCGCCGCGCCGCTGCCGCCGCTGCCGCCGCCTCCTCCCCCGCCGCCCGGCAGCCCCTCCACGGTGCGCATCATGTCGCGCAGCAGCTCGTCCAGCTCGCGCCGCCGCGCCCCGGGACTGGGCGAGCCCTGCCGGCGCCCCGCCGAGCTGATGCCCGAGTCCATGGAAGCGCTCAGAGGGCTGCCGGTGCCGCCCGGGCAGCCGCTCGACACGACCCCTCCGGAGCCGCTTCCGTTCCCGGCGGCCCTTCTAGACACTGTGGCGTAAATGGGACCCTCGCCGCTACTGCGACCCCCGGCTGAAAAAATACAAAACAAACTTTTTGAGCACGTCTCGTGGGCTACACAGAGCGTTAATTTGTGTTTTTTTTTTACACAAAAAATTCAAATTATTTGCCGGGGAAACTATGCATATACATTTAATAATCATTTATTAACTGGTTTACTACTACATTTTTATACATACATACGAAGAAGAAAAATAAACAAGATAGATAAAAAGTATAAACAATATCAAAAAAAGTAACCACGACAAAAAGTAAACAAAAGTAATAACAAAAAATAAAGAAAACAAAAAGTAACAATGGGTTCGATTCTGAAAACGACCTAAAATTTTAAACAAATGACACATTTATTAACTTATATAATTTTTGCTATTCTGAAGATTGATTAAAAGAAAGGAATTTTAATAAGATAAAACAATGAACTATACAAGTTGAATAAATATTTGCATATAGGATATAAATTAAAATATTATTAAATACAGTAATAATATTTTAATATATATCCTATTTCTTCCTTCCAGTTTATTTCCTTATTGCCAGTTTCTTAACCATAAACTTAATCTTATTCCTTGAACACGTTCACCTGAGTGATGTTCTCTTCTCGAATAGAATAATGTAAATATCTTTACATACCATTTTTGAATTATAAATTTGCTATAAACCACTTCGCTTCCGAAACATGTCGCGAAGTGACTAAAAAAACAAGTGGTTTATAGCAAATTTATAATTCAAAAATGGTTTATATTAACTACCACAAAATATCCGCCGAATCATTAAATGATATCTTTACATACTTTTAGTGAAACATCATTGGCTTATTTTGTACATTATATATTGTAGAAAAAGCTGTTATGTTTCCAAATAAAATAAATTAGTACCTACAATAGAACACTATTGTAAGTTTAAAGCGAAACAAATGAATATAGTTTTTAATAATGATATACTTAATGTATAATTGATGTTGAACGTGTATTCACCTTTTCAAAAAAAAAAAAAAATGACAGTTCTTGTGAACACGTTTTTATTTTTAGTGAATTTAATATTCATTAATATTTTAATTCGTCTTCAGAATTGGATCGAATGATAAAAGATAAAATTATTGTCATCAAAATTAGCATAGAATAAAAATTTAATAAGTACAAGACATAGATAAACAATGTATAAGAAAATATAAGAAAAAATGTATAATTTGGAATACGGATAGCAAAATAAAATAATATTCATAGCAAAGCGTATATTTCCTAACTATATTGGAAATAAATACCCCGGGGAAAGAAACAAAATTTATGAGTTTCTGTAATGTTAACGTAGAAAACGGGTGTGGTAGAATTAAGTAGAAAAGAAGATAAAAAAACATAATCGAAAGACGTTATAAAAGTAAATAGGTATACACAAAAACAAAGATGGCGTAGTGACTTTGTCTAAGCAAGAAACCCAGAAAGATTCACAAGTCAATTAACCGTAGATATAGAATCTCCCAGTCAATCCATTATTTTATATAAAAAATAATTAAACATAGGTATAATTTTACTGAGAAATATTCATTAAATAAGGCAGAACCCAGAAAATATATCGAAACAGCTGACAGATAACTTCTCCAAGAGACAAATACAGCGGCATAGACAGATCCTTCAGAACAATAGAAAGGAAGAAGAAGATATTTATAATCTCGATGTATCGAAATATTTTGACAATAAACTGCCAGTTACAACAAAGTATGGAAATCTATGTAAGCAACTATTTTCCAATAAATGATAGAATTATTTAATCTTGGGATAGAAACGCGTCAGTTAAAAAAAAATTATTGATGATTCATAATTTGAAACTTATCCATTATTCTTGGTATTATTGAAGTACTGTGGTGTTCGAGAACAATAATGCAATATTATTCAGAATTAAGAATTCACCTTGACACAGCAGTTAAACGTTTTATTGCACACACTTCACTGAATACCAAATATTTGGCTGTTTCCTGTCAGTGCAGAAGTAGGTACATGTTCCTGGACCACAGATTCGCCTCCTTGAACTATTGCCAAAACCAATCGGAAATCGATCGGGTAACACTTATGAAAAGATCGTTCGGGTAAAGTAAGTATCGAAGCAATTGAATTTCTGAGAATGTTTTGTATAAACTAATAAATTTCTGGAATTGTAGAAATTTACACATTGAGATTGTTAAAAGACATATGATTCCAAATTTGTGGTATCTTTGTTTTCAAGAATTCATAAATAGAAGATAACTAATTTTGTTTAATACTGACATCAAAAATATAAGACTTTGGATATCGCTGGCTATAGAAATTAATTTCAAAAACTTATGAAGAGATGCTAAATATTATTCATATTAACATTTCAAAAATGGAAATTTCTGGAATAATATTAAATAATCATACAGACTATTATTTGGATACTCAACGAATAGTTGTCGTGTTAGAAATTAAATTAATAAATTAATATTCTATTTGATTTTAATAATATTAATAATATTATCATTATGGAGTTATCAAAAAGTGACAGTTTTTAACAAAATAATTATACTGAGTAGGTATATCGTTACACAATATTAGACTTGAGTAATAGAGATTTCTTATCGTAAGAATGAAAATAGATACAAATAAAAACATCCGCGTAAATATAATTGATATAGATTAGCGTCATAATAATTAGCGTTAACTAATTCCAGAGGGATTTCTGAAATAATAACAAACAATCAGCTATCACAATTCTCAGAATAATGAGTAACAACATAAGCACGTATAATCGAATTGTGGGATATAATAACTCAGAGTTACGAGTATAAAAAACACTGATCGACAAGTTTCAATCACTGATCATAATTTTGGCAAACGAATTATGTATGTGTATTGTGGGATGCATCATGTAATAATCAGAATAACTAGAAACAACGTAACCGCAGTTCAATCAGTTTTAACAGAAGATCATAATTTTGACAAAGGAATTACATATGAGCATTGACGGATTAAATAATTGACATATCTGGTGATTAACTGGATCCTTTACAATCACTTTATTTCAAAACATAACACAGATCGTGGTACACTTACTAATTCAAACGAATTAAAAAAAATAGTTAGCAGAAAGAAACGAGCTAAAGAATTACCATGACTTAATCAACGCATTGTTATGAATGGTCAAGAAGACCCCCAGCAATAATCACATTAACACATAACACAAAAATACCGAAAACAACTTGGAACAAGCGAAAGTTATGCACCGGTGAATTCCTGAGATTTCAAGAGTATATTGGCGTTTTTCCGGGATTGATGGTGCTATGCAAAAGATATCTGAGTACAAATTAGAGATATTTTGATAAACAATAGTTTAAGTAACCGAACTTCCGGAGTCACGTTATTTTAAATCAAGGAGTTCCCTGGAATACAGGAAGAGAGCAAACACAGCCAACGAGAGACGTCCTTGAACTATTGTCAATTTCCGAAATACATCACTCGCTAACTTGGTAGAGTAGAAACAGCTAACCCTGGGCAGGCTACGAGTTTCAAGCGCCCACAAGTTATCGGAGATTTTATATGTGACCTTGAATTGTGTAGTAATATTTGTATCTATGTATTTATCTTTATCCATCTACAGGTCTCATACGATGGATTTGCATTTGACAATATACATGCACAATGGGTGCAAGAAGTGTCAACAATAACGAAATAAACAAGTCACAAGTTTTCATAGATGTTAATACTAAACAGTATGTCTAGAACATATCTTAGTTAAAATAAAAGTTAATTGTTACTTAGATATAATTCACTAATATTTAATTCATAAAAAAATATTAGTGAATTCGTTACAATTTTTGATGTGAATCGCCCTTGACACAATATTAAACAATATTTATAAAGAATGAATTAATCTTTAAGGTGTCAAAATGTTAAGGGTTTTATGATAAATAAATATGTCAATTCAATTTTTGTTTCTTTTTATATCACATCTTGGACCGTTATTTCTCAATCAATATTCATAATGAGAGAAATTGATGAATTCATTTGAGTTATGTATTTTGGATGCTGGCATAGAAGCCAAACTTACTGATATGCTTACTGATAGTTTATTATCATTATATGTATTTATTTGAAATATCATAAACTAAACAAATTCTGAATCATTACGTAGTATATACATAAGTATACAAAAATATCTTATGTATCAAAAATTGTCTTGTATGAAATAAAAAATAAAAGTTGGATAAACAAATTCTGAATCATTACGTAGTATATACATAAGTATACAAAAATATCTTATGTATCAAAAATTGTCTTATATGAAATAAAAAATAAAAGTTGGATAAACAAATTCTGAATCATTACGTAGTATATACATAAGTATACAAAAATATCTTATGTATCAAAAATTGTCTTGTATGAAATAAAAAATAAAAGTTGGATAAACAAATTCTGAATCATTACGTAGTATATACATAAGTATACAAAAATATCTTATGTATTAAAAATTGTCTTGTATGAAATAAAAAATAAAAGTTGGATTTTGAAATCAAATTTTCAAAATATTCATTGTTCTCATCTGTCTCTCGAAGGGAGTTCAGTTTCTCTCAAAACTATTAGCGAAAAACGTGGTATCATCAATATTAAAAATTTAATAAGTTCAATTTTTAATTATTCTCTGCTTTTATAGAAATTAAATTAATGTGGAACTTTTATAAGTAAAACCGTGCGAATTGCGTAGAATCCTTCACAATATACGATCAGCGGTGACGGAGCTTTGTTAATATGTTTCTGGCCGCGGCCCAGGTCAGTAGTACGCCTAGCCCCAATATCGTTCATCGCCACCTGTGAAGATACTGGTCTATATCTCTGGAAGTAACGGAGATACGAGGGGTCTAGATGCTGTCACGAGTGGAGGATGCTGCGATGAGTGTTCGGGTGAAATTCCATGGCCAAATTCGGAAGAACGAGTGCAGGGGACGTGGTATTGTGAACATGCCTTTAGTCCCCACTGCCTACCCGGTACATACTAAACAGATAACAGAATGTTGGTACTCAACTCTGCACACCATTCATGTGGCAAATATAATTATATCATTTTATAGCAATGTGTTCATTTGTGTGTACAGTGTACAATATTATTTCGATTATTTACAGCTTCAATACTATCCTCAATCTATCCTTATCCTTATTTTCATAATTTAATTGCTATTTACT